>AP025042.1:21846839-21940770 GCA_036186865.1 Eustoma russellianum | reverse complement strand
ATTTTATGAAGATCTTTTTAGTCAGTATTTAGAACTGCATAAATTCACTAAGACTCTCGCTAAGGAAAAGAAGCGATTAATTGAAGACAAGAAACTGTTAGAATCTTCTAACGAGAATCTTGTCGCTCAATTAAGCGATTCAAAGAAAGAGTCATCATGTGTCATTACTGCATTAAAGACAGAGATTTCATCATTGACCACTCAAAATAATGAAATGAAATCCGAGATTTCAAATTTGAAATCAAGGAATACCGATTTAGAGAAAATGATGAAACAGTTTGATACGGGGTCCAACATGCTGCATCGCATTATATTATCACAAAAGCATGACAGCGACAAAACGGGTTTGGGATACGTTGATACAAATGAAGTATCAACCAAACCAACCAAGTTTGTGGTGTCTAAGAAAGTAGACACACCTAAGCCTCAAGTGGCGTCTAAGATGACGCAAAGGCGCCCCTTTCCTCATCACGCCCCACTTCTTCTTCATATCATGTGAAATATAACTTTGTACCATATAGATATGAAAAGAAAAGAACAATGCATACACGAAATTCATATCATCCACGCACTACACACACACACAGGACATATCAAAAACGTCCTTTTAGTGAGTATAGAGGAGTCCTTGGGCAAAGGCCCAAAGTGCATGCACCATATGTCTACTATATCGCACCTTCATCTACATTCTTGCCATTTGATAGACCGAGAAGGATCACCCAAGTATGGGTACCGAAAGGTACTTTTACCAAGAGGTGATTAACTAACTCGAAAGGACCCAAAGTTAAAAGGGTACCTAAATCATCTTTGCACATTGCAGGGAGCCCACACATCGAAAGATACATCTATAAAGTGGTTCCTTGATAGTGGATGCTCGAGACACATGACGGGTGACCCGAGCCTATTCACCAAACTAAAGAAGGTCACAAAAGGCGGATCCGTGACCTTTGGAGACAACAACGAAGGCAAGATCATCGGAAAAGGTACGATTGGAAATCCAAACACTCTCCAAATCTCCAACGTATTTTTGGTAAGCAACTTATCCTACAATCTTCTTAGCATTTCTCAATTTGTTGACAATGGTTTCAATGTGTGTTTACTCACCCTTATTGCAATATAATAAATAAAAATGAGAAGAAGAAGAAGAAGAGAAGAAGAAGAAGAAGAAGAAACCGTTTTAAAAGGAAAACGAGAAGGTAATATTTTTACGCTTTCTATGGATGATGTAGTAGACGCTAAAGTCAAGTGTTTATGTCAAATGAACCCAATGTGAATTTATGGCATAGACGTTTAGGACACATTGGCATTTCCACACTAGAAAACTTCAACGAAAGAACCTAGTACGGGATTGCCTATTCTTGATTTAGACAACTTTCAGTTGTGTGAATCTTGCATAAAAGGCAAACAAACACGTGAGTCACTTAAGCCTAAAAATAAAATAAGCACACGATAGAATCTTAGAACTATTGCATATTGATTTGTTTGGTCCTAGTCGCACTACAAGCCTTGGTGGGCGCCACTATATGCGTGATTGTTGATGACTTTTCTCGTTATACTTGGACTTTATTTCTTGCACACAAGGATGATAGCGTCGTTGAGATTGAAAAATTGATTAAACAACTTGAAAATCAATAAGGTGTAAATGTGAAAAAGATAAGAAGCGATAGAGGCGGTGAGTTTAAAAACAAAGAGATGATTTCGTTTTGCGAAGAAAAAGGAATTAAGCATGAGTTTTCTCCACTTAAAACTCCACAATTAAATGGAGTAGTAGAAAGAAAGAATCACACATTACAAGAAATCGCTAGAACTATGTTATGCGAAAATAAATTGCCTAATTTCTGTGGGTGGAAGCCGTAAATTGTGCATGCTATATTGTAAATCGCCTATCTATAAGAAAGAAAATAAACAAGACGCCTTATGAGATTTTGAATGATCGCATGCCTAAGATTGACTATTTTCGAGTGTTTGGATGCAAATGTTTTGTTTTAAATACAAAAGATAATTTAGACAAATTTGAATCCAAATCAATTGAGTGCATTTTTGTTGGATATTCTATAAATTCGAAGGCATATAGATGTTATGATCCTCTCACTAGACAAATCATGGAATCTATTCATGTGAAATTCAATGAATTTGGTGAGATTGATAAAGATAAGGAATATGAAGATGACTTTGAATTGAAACCGTGTTGAATGAAGATGATGATTCTTTTGATATGCATGATATGAATGACACACTAGAAATGCATGATCACATAGAAATGCATGATAACATAGAAAATAATCAACCAAGATGGCATAGAGATCACCCACATGATTTCATCATAGGCGACCTCACTCACGGTGTGCGACCACGTAGAAGAATTACTTCAGATGAAATAAATGAATTTCATGCTATGATTTCTGAAATTGAGCCCAAAAATGTGCATGATTCTTTGAGTGATTCTTCTTGGATTGATGCTATGCATGACGAACTTAATCAATTCGTTAGAAACGATGTATGGGATTTAGTGTCACGACCACAAGATAAGACTCTAATAGGCACAAGTGGGTGTTAGAAACTATACGACTCTTACTTGCTCTTGCTTGCATGAAAGATTTTAAATTGTATCAAATGGACGTAAAAAGTGCTTTCCTAAACAGATTCATACAAGAAGAAGTATACGTGAAGCAACCACCCGGTTTTGAAGATTTGAAACATCCAGATCACGTGTACAAACTAAAGAAGGCACTATACGGCCAAAAGCAAGCACCGAGAGCATGGTATGATCGTTTTGCCACTTTCCTTTTAGAAAATGATTTTAAACGTGGTACTATAGATAGTACACTATTTTTGAAACAAGATAAATCAGATTTACTTATTATCCAAATCTACGTTGATGACATTATTTTCGGCTCTACCTCACATAGACTTGTTAAAGATTTTCAAAATTGCATGAAATTGAATTTGAAATGTCTATGGTTGGTGAACTTAATTATTTTCCTGGCTTGCAGATTAAGCAAACGAGTAAAGGGATTCACATAAGTCAAGCAAAATATGTTAATGACATGATTAAAAAAATTAATTTCGAAAATTTGAAACCATCCCCCACCCCTATGAGTGTCACTACCAAATTGGACAAAGACGAAAACGGTAAAGACGTTGATAATGATTATATCGATCTATGATAGGTTCTTTACTATATTTAAACTGCTAGTAGGCCTGATATCATGTTTAGTGTATGCATGTGTGCACGTTTTCAAAGTCAACCTAAGGTGTCACACTTCAATGCGGTAAAAAGAATATTCCGTTACATTAAGCACACCGCCACCTTAGGAATTTGGTACGATAAGGATTCTACATTTAACTTACATGCTTACACTGATGCAGATTATGGTGGCTTGCAAAATAGATAGAAAAGCACGAGCGGAACTTGCCAATTTATAGGAACTTCACTCCATTTCATGGTTTTCCAAAAAGCAAGCAAGTGTTGCTTGTCCACTACTGAGACTGAGTACATGGCACTTAGTCTTTGATGCACCAGTGTGTTGGGATAAAACAACAACTTTCAGACTTTGGAATTACCGTAAATAAAATTCCTATATATTGTGATAGTATGAGTGCCATAAACTTGTCTAAGAACCCCGTGTTACATTCTAAGGCTAAGCATATAGAAGTATGCTATCACTTTCTTCGTGATCACGTAAACAATGGTGATATTGTCATAGATCACGTACGCACAGAAGCACAAGTAGCAGATATCTTTACAAAAGCCTTAAACAAGCCACGTATGAATCTCTTCGTTCTAAATTAGGCATGATTCCCGTTTAATATGATTTGATTTGACGTGATTTGATTCTCTTTCCTTATTGATAGGACTCTTTTGATTTACTTTCCAAAATAAAGGAGGAGAGAAAAGCATGATTTAAGGGAAAGAGAGAGACACTAATTGATACTAATTGTACAAATCAAGGGGGAGCCGGATTTGAAATTCAAAATTCAAATTTCAAATTTGTGCATGTTTCAAGGGGGAGCGATAGCATTTAAATCATGTGCATAAGTTATTTTGAAAATCATCAAAAATGGGGAGATTGTAGAGATAAGGGGTTTGAGTGATTTCAAAATAAGTGACTTAATGCATGATATATATAAACATGTACATGTATGCATGATACTTTGCCATTACTTGCCTTATTTAGCTTATATATTATGTTGCCGTACTAACGAGCCATGAAGCATTAAAGCTTACATCATATGGAAAACATTTTTTGTGTTTATACTATTTTCAGGTGCCATCATTAATGAACTAAACTAGTTCATTAAGTGAAGTACTTAGTTATAAACTAAGTAGTTCATTAAAGGAAGCCACATTTGGAAAAGACACAAAGGCAACAAGGCTAAGGAAGGAAAGTTTTCTCCTCCTTTCCTCTTTAATGATACACGCCTATATACATATATACTACATATATTTTCAGATTTTTTGAAAAAGGCACATACACATGTATTCCAACGTACTACCGACACGTTATATATTTTACGTACGTACGTTAACGTCACACCACTATACTCAACTCATATTTATGAGTATATTCAGGTCTTATATCATATGATATAAGATATGGTGATGACAAATTAAATGCGACACGATAAAAGGTTCTAAACCGAAAATTGTCGTATCGGGCGAATACTGAAACTTCGCCAACGTGTCACGTACTTGCCATAAATAAATGGCCAGCCCCTATGCTTCAAAAATGGATGAAAATTTCGTGCACATGACAGAAAATTAAGCCAAAAATACTTTCCATGTTGGCACACACAAATCACCCCACATTAAGGCCAAAATGTGAAGATTCCAAGTTTAATTTTGTCACTTGTTAATGGTACCACTTTAGACCAGCCAAGTGCTGAGATTTAAAATATATATTATATATATAATGTATAACATAATATATATAGCATGTGCAAAATTTGGAATTTAAATTAGAGAAAAATCGGGTAATCGATAAATATCGAAAATTCAGTTTTCTACGTACACAACACATGGAACGTTTTTGGTACATCATGTGACACGTATCTAGACACTTTTTACATATAATATACATCTTAAAGTGTTCTAGAAAATTAAATTAAGGGCTGATTGAAATATAACATGTGTGTATTATTAAATGTGCATTATTTTACAATGTTAGCAAAAATAATTTTAGCACATACACATACTCTACGAAACGCCACCTACAGCTGAGATGGAGCTTATTTGAAGCCTTGTTGGCATAATGATTGGTCAAGGATCAATCATACAATGTTGGTGAATTAAAGAGAGAAGCTATAAATGGTAAGAATTCAAAGTTGCCTCTCTTATATCACACGCTGAAAATTTCAGCATGGTAACCCTTGGGTGGCCGAATTTTAGCACATTATAACGATACATTTCATCATCTTTATTGTGTGATTATATGGGAGAAGAAATGGAAATGATTTGAGTATTATTTAAATTAATAAAGTGTGATATTTTATATATCACACATGCTCAAAAATTTTCAGCATGTGTGAGATATGTGTAGGCCGAATTCTAGAGCTTAATAGTGTCAAATTCATTTCTCATGTGATAGGAATAATTACCATCAATTGATGATTACTTTTAAAATGAAAAAACAAAGAAAAATGGTAATATTTTGAACTATTCAACCATGTGTCACATGCTGAAAATTCAGCATGGGTAACACCTATTATGGCCGATTTCTTGGCTTAGCAAGGAAGGATTTGATGTCTTGCAATTTATGTGATATATCTTATGATTTATGGAAGTTATTTTGTGATGAGTTTTGGCACATGTTTAAGTGTAATTCTCAGATTTTTCCAAGTCATCCATGATGACAACATTCATCCAATGAGAAGGTGCCAAGTAGGCGAAGACTAAATGATCATCCAATAAGAAGATGCCAAGTAAGCAAGGCCTTGTCACAATGATGTCTTACATTCTCCCAAGGACTTAAAGATAATTTTCAAGAGGGGGAGGCTACACCAAGGGGACGGTCATGCATCATTAAAAGGAAATAGAAGAGAGCAAACAAAACAAGCAACAAGCATTGCAAATCAAAGTGATCAAAAAGCCTAGCTCTTCTTCTTCTACATCCTCTTTCTTTCTTTCTTATTGCAAGCCTATTGTATTCATATCTTTCAATCTTGAATAGGCTTGACATAGACCACCACTCATTATATATCTTTGTAAAAGATTGATCAAGGTGTGATCAATCTTCATTCTTGCGAGGTGGTGGTGTTCGTGCGAATTGTATTCGTTATACAAGGTTTGTAAAGGGTTGGAGTTAGGTGTAACTCTATCAACCCTGTGGTAAGGTGTATTGCTTGTGTGTGATTAGTGTGAACCAAGGAGGTGTTCCTTGAAGACTGGAGTAGGTTGTTTATAACCGAACCAGTATAAAATTCTTGGTGCCATTTACTTTCTGCATTTACTTTTCAGTTACTGCACTGATTATCCTTCTTGTTCGCATTCGTAAAAATAGTTAACAAATTTCAAAAATCACGAAAATTTCCAGAAATATACTCACATGTTCTAGGGTTAATTTGGAACAAGTTTCAACCCTTTTGGATAAGTATAAGTCAATCAAACATCAAACGTTCTAAGACTAGTGCAGTCTGATTTTCAGACTTGCAAAGGTTGAGACTTTGATTGTAGTTGACCTATTGCCCAAAAGAATTTTGCAAAACAGTTTCAACCCATTTAAATATAGTATATAAGGAGTTAGTGGTAAAATTTTCAGAGCTTTTAGACGTTCACACAAATAGAAATAAATTTTTCAAAACCATCTACCGTTTCTGGCAGATTCGAGCAATCTTAGTACCAACGGTTTTTGAAGGGGTTACAGGTTGAATTTTAATTTGAAATTTTTAGGGGACCCTCATAACATCTGAGTCTAAATTCTCTCAAAATTTCAGAACCACCTATTCAACCCCCCCTTCTAGTGGTGCCTTGCAGATCCTACATTATTTGTGTTTTCTGATTAGTGATAACCGAGGAAGGTGTCCTTGAAGACTGGAGTAGGTTGATTTAACCGAACCAGTATAAAATTCCTTGTGTTCTCTACTTTTCATCACTTACTTTCAGTTTCCAGCACAGTGCATCATTTTTATCAGAATCTAAAAAATAGTAAATGAACTTCAAAAATCACAAAACTCTCAGGAAACATAGACACACGTCTTAAGGTTCATTTGGCGCAAGTTTCAACTCTTTTGGATAAGTATAAGTCATCCAAATGTCAAAAGTTCTGAGACTAGTGCAGTCTGATTTTCAGGCTTGCAAAGGTTGAGACTTTGAACGTATTTGACTAACTTCCCAATAGATTTTTTCAACACTGTTTTGTTGAGAAATATGTCTGTATAATTTTTAATGTTATGATTTTAAGTGGTGAATACTTAGAAATGTCACATATGGTGTTATAAGGGGTTAAAGGTTGAAAAAGTGAAGAAAAGTGACGTGGATATCTCATTCAGATACACATGTATCGATCCATGTACATCAGCCCCTCATGTGGATCGATCCATGTTGAACTGACCAAACTCATAGTAAGACGTCGATCTCTCACATAGATCAATCGACCTACGTCAGCCCCTCATGTCGATCGATCGACGTCTAGGGTTTTTAGAAATATTTTTCAAAAATGTGATAAAATGATTGTTTTCATTTGTACATGATATGTACATGCTCATTATGTGCTTTTTATATGTTTTTGGTGATTATTATTGTCTTGGGACTAACGTGCCTTGGAAGTTTCTATAACCTATTAAAAGGGGCAATATTGGTATTTTGAGTTTTGTAGAAACATCATATGGTGAAAATATGTCAAGTGCATATTATTATCTTATTTATCATGACAAAGGTGGTATTGTGATTATTTCTAGTCATCAGGGTCATTTCTGGAGTTTTCTCACACCAGGGGTATTTTGATCATTTCACCCCCGAGGGCATTTATGGTCTTTTCACTCAAGGAATCTCTTGAGCATATTATTATCTTCATTTTGGAGCTGTGTTATTGTTATTTTGAAGATAATATGGTGATCTTATATCTTATTCTCTCAACCGATGATATTATTGACTATAGCTGGATATGTGACGATTTAAGATGTCACATTCTATTTTTCTTGAAGACCCTCTTATATATGTTATAACAGAACATTTATCATCATTATTCAGAGATATTAAAGGTGTCAAAGGTGTGGAAATGATCTCCACGTAAAAGAAGAAATATTGGGGAATTTCGGTGTTACACGTTGACATAATCTTGTCAATTGTTATCTATTTATTTCTTCTTCAAAAATCTGAGTTGCTACAGATATATATATGTTAAAAAACGTGTATTATCAGGTGGATATGATGTTGCACATATTTTATGAGTTGGTGATAAGTGGACAAATCAAAAAGGAGCTAGTTGGCAAAAATGCCAACTAGGAAAATTCAAAGTAGTAGCCAACGAATACTAGACCTTTTCTTGGTGAATTTTCAGCAGATTTTTGGAAGTCAACTGGAGCTTTCACATGCCCTATTATTGTGCTTGGAGTTGAGGATAATTTGGTGGTATTATCTTTTCTTATTTTATTAAGAAAAATCAAAAAGAATTTTTGGAAAATGGAAAAGGTAGCCAACAGCTACTTCTCCTTCTTGGAGCTGAAATTTGACTTTGAATTCTTCAAATCCCACATGCCTATTTTCAAAACTAGAAGTTGAGGTATTCTTGTGTTATTATCCTTCTTATTATCTTCAATTTCCAAAGGATAATTATGACTTGCCAAGGTGTGAAAATCGGCCAACATGACATTGCCATGGTGGACCAATCATTGTGTTTTATTTTGTCAAGTGTATAAAGCCAACCAATGATGAGAAGACATTTGGACTTGATGATGAAGATAGTGACACATTGGAAATCTTATCTTCAAGGCTCATCTCACACTATAAATAGAGACATTGGTGAAGAAGATGAAACACACTTGAAGCTCACAAGTATTTGTTGAATTGTCTAGCTTTCATCTTCATCTTCTTGTTGTTGTTGTTTTATTCATTGTAGCAAAGGTGTTCGTGTTGTATTATGGTGAGCTACAAGCCTCTTGAGCTTCATTTGTAAGATTGATTAGCCATCTTTATAAGGCTACATCAATAGGTTGTAGAGGTGTTGCAACTAAGTGTTGCTTAGAAGGTGATTATCCTATTCTTGAGTAGGGTTGGTGTATAACCCAAGGATCAAGCTTGGCTCTTGTTGTAAGGGATTCATTTCATAGTGAAATCCAATAAAAGGTGTTCCATGGGACTGGAGTAGGTCACATTGACCGAACTAGGATAAATCCTCGGTGTTCTTCTCTTGTTTCTTTATTTCTGTTTTCTGCCCGTTTTTTACTTCAGTTTTCACACAAATTCTCACAATTTGACAAAATAGCTAAACATTTTCAAAATTCGTGATTTTTGGTGGAGTTATACTTCAGACTGTTAGCTTTCATTTTCAACAAGAATCACTTGATTTGAGCAAGGGAAAGTTAGTCGTTCAGTCTTTGCAAGATAACTGCTCCAATCTGGCTGCAATCTGACAAGTTTTGAGAAAACTTAAATTCTATATTTTGCAATAGTTGTTTAAGGTCAGGTCCTTTTGGAAACTTCATCTACACATTCTAACGAGTGTTTTGATATAAAGATCAGCCTTTTTAGTTGAGTATTCAAAGAGAAACACACTTTGCAAAATCAGTAACATTATGTCCAATTCTGTCTAGTTTGACCATCTGAATCTTTTTATTTGTTTGAAGGGCCAAACAATCTTATTTTTGTCTTATTTTTATACAGAGTCTTGTTAACTCATTGAAGTTCAATTCTGGAAAGTTTCATAATTTTTGAAGTTGTGTACAATTATTTGTGAATTTTTCAAAAACGAGTTATGAATCTGAGGTGGTCTCAGATTCTGTTTTCAAAGGGGATTTTAACAAAGGGTTGTAGCGTGATTTCCGCCAACCATTATTCAACCCCCTCTAGTGGTGTTCTTTTCAGGTGCACGGTTCAACATTTGGTATCCGAGCCAGGTTAACACCACTCAAAAAAAGCAAGATTCAACACCATACGAATAATACAAGGCCAAGAAATAACAATTCATTCTATACTGCTTGTCTCAAATCCAAGGTATATACAATGGCTATTGTTTCTCACAAAGGTGAGTTGGAAGGTATGTCTACACAACGCCTTCCTCTTTTTGATGGCAATAATTTTGTTCATTGGAAACTAAGAATGAGGCTATTCTTAATGGCTATAGACATCGATTTATGGTCTATAGTTGAAGATGGGCCGTACATTCCAATGAAAGTTGTACAAGTTAGTGGAGTAACTCAAGAGGTTGAAAATATAAAAGTGAATGGTTATCGGATGATAAAAAGAAAATGTCCATGAATGCTAAAGCTATGCAATTACTTTTGAATGGACTTACAACTTCTGAAGCAGGATATGTGTCAAATTGCACAAGTGCACACGACATGTGGAAATCACTTGTATTAAAGCATGAAGGTACTAGTGGTGTTAAAGAGTCAAAAATAAACATGCTTATGACTGAATTAGAGACTTTCAAAATGTTGCCAAATGAATCCATAACTTCTATGGATTTGAGGATTACTAATATTTTCAATGCCCTTGAAGCTTTAGGGAAGTCATTTTCGAACAGTGAAAAGGTTCAACAGGTGCTACGAAGCCTTCTTGCTGAATGGGATCCAAAGGTGACAGCAATCGAGGAGACAAAGTCAATCACTAAGATGGATGAATTGATCGGGTCTCTTAAAGTTTACGAGGTTAAATTAAACCAACGAAAGTCTGAATCATCTAAGTCATCCGGTAAGTCAATAGCTTTCAAAACAACCGAAACACATGCTAGTAACGATGATAGTAATAGTGATACTGAACTAGACTATGACTTGATATTGATAGCTAGAAAACTTAGAAAATTTTTCAACCGTCCAAATAGGAATAGACAACGAAATTCTTCTTCTTCTTCTTCTTTTTCTCAATCTAAGAAAAAGAACACAAACAAATGGTATAATAAAGAATTAAAATATTATGAATGCGGTCAAAAAGGACACATTTCATACGATTGTCCCACGAAGAAAAACAATGATAACAACAATAATAAACAAACCAAGGAAAAAGAGGCACAAACGACAAAGACAAAGGAGTTTAAGGCAAGAAAAGGGAAACGAGCAATGAAGGTGAGCATATAGAGCAACTCATCCGACTCAGAATCCGAAACTAAGAAAGCTCAAGTCTGCTTCGTATCAAACGAGGTATGTTCTTCATCTGATAGTGATTCTGATAGTGACATGACATTTGATGAAATGTATGAAGAGTTCTTAAGAATGCATGCTCACTGTAAGGGGCTCTCTAAAGAAAAGAAGAAACTAATTGAAGAAAATAACAAGTTGAAGACGTCCAAGTTAGAATTTTCCGATCAATTAGAATCTCTTAAACAAGAGTCTACTAATACTCTTGAGTCTCTGGAGAATAAAATTGAATCATACAGGAAAGATGAACAAAAGTTAAAAATAGAAAATAATATGTTAAAGTCTATGTTGGAAAATTGTGAACATGAAATAATACAACTTAAGTCGTTTAAACTTAACTTAGAAAAAATGTTAGAACAATTTAAATCCGGTGCAAATATGTTAGATACACTTATCTCATCACAAAAGTATGGTAATGATAAAACCGGCTTAGGCTATAAAGAAGAAAATGAAAAAGTAAATAAAAAAACTAAGTTTGTTTCATCTAGTAAAAAGTTGCCATATAATACAATAAAATCAACTTTGGCTGCTACCTCTTCTTCTACACCTTCTTCTACTTATATCAAGGCAAAAATACAACATACACCCAACAATATACACACGCATAGACATACATCTAGGTCAAACTTTGCATCTAGACAACCTAGAAATTATGCCTACATGTATACAAATGCAACTAGACCGAATAAAATGCATACAAGTTATTATGAACCTAAGTATAGACAACACTCATATAAATCTTATAGAAATACATATGAACATACATACATAGCGCCATTCAAGAAACAAAATTACATGTCTTATACACACTACCAAAATCGGCCAAGGCATAGTAGTAATCAACCATGGCGCAACATGTATAACAATGCATCTTCACTTATGTGGAATAATCATCTATATGCATATCCTTCTTATTTTAGCCATGCTAAAAATGTGCCTAAAAGGTATGTTCAAGTTTGGATACCTAAGGGTTATTTAAACAAGAATAATGCCTCTAACAATCAAGGACCCAAATAAAGGGTACCTAAAAATTTGTCTCCATTGTAGGATGAACACAAGGAATGCAAGAAGGAGGCAAAGCCAAAGAATCTAAAAACCAAATGGTTTTTAGATAGTAGATGTTCGAGGCATATGACGGGGAACCCCAAACTATTCATCGAATTGGGACATATCAAGAATGGAGGAAAAGTGACATTAAGTGACAACAGCAAAGGACAAGTTGTTGGAAAAGGAATAATTGGGGACCCTAACACATTTCAAATACGAAATGTGTTGTTAGTAAGCAATCTTTCTTATAATTTACTTAGTATTTCACAACTTATAGATTGTGGTTACAATGTCTCTTTTCTTCCCAATTCATGTGATATAATAAATGAAAAAGGAGAAATAGTATTAAAAGGAAATAGAGATGAAAATATTTATACTCTTACCTTAGATAACATGCTAGATGCTAATGTTAAGTGTATAATAACACATGACTTAGATATGAATTTATGGCATAGAAGATTAGGCCATATAGGAATTTCAACCATTAAGAAATTGTCTAAGAAGAATTTAGTTAGAGGAATGCCTAAGTTAGACTTAGATAATTTTCAAATGTGTGAAACATGTATTAAAGGAAAACACATTAAAGAAACATTAAAACTGAAACATGAAGTGACTACTAGTCATGTACTAGAATTGCTTCACTTAGACTTATTTGGTCCAAGTATGACAAGAAGTCTAGGTGGACACTACTATGTGTGTGTCATAGTAGATGATTACTCACGCTACACATAGACATTGTTCTTAACACACAAAGACGATGCTTCATTAGCAATCGAAACCCTTATTAAGCAACTTGAAAATATTTATGAAGAAAATGTTAAAAGAATTAGAAGTGATAGAGGTGGAGAATTTAAAAATAAAGACGTAATCAAATTTTGTGAACTACATAGAATAAAACATGAATTCTCACCACTTAGAACACCACAACTCAATGGAGTTGTTGAATGTAAAAATAGAACGATTCAAGAAGTTGCTAGGACAATGCTTTGTGAAAATAAATTAACTAAATATTTATGGGCTGAAGCTGTTAGTTATGCATGCTATATTATAAATCGGCTTATTATAAGAAAGAAATTAAATAAAACACCATATGAATTGATAAACAATAGACAACCAAAGATAGATTATCTTAAAGAATTTGGATGTAAGTGTGTTGTGCTAAATACTAATGATAATCTAGATAAGTTTGAACAAAAGTCTATTGAATGCATATTTGTTGGTTATTCTACTAACTCAAGAGCATATAGGTGTTATAATCTTGCATCTAGAACGTTAATTGAATCCATACATGTGAAATTCAATGAAAATGCTTGCTTTGAAGTTAGTGATAAAAATCAACATAAACAAGAAACTAATGTTGAAAATATGTTTGATGATGATGTAATACTTGAGCATGTACTTGATCATCTAGAACCAACTCCCCCTAAACAAGACGTGCATGAACCCTTAGATGATATAAATGAAGAAACTTTGCAATTTGAAGATAATGTAACTAATGATCCAATTACATATGATAACGTTCACACTAATGAAACATTTGAGCAAGATGAGGGTGAACCTAGTCTATCTAGGAATTGGTGGCACCCTAGAGAATTAATCATTGGAGATCCAAGTGTTGGGGTTAGAACACGTAGAAACATAAGTCAACTTGAAGGACATAGCTTAGTCTCACACATAGAACCTAAGAATGTTAAGGAAGCCTTTGGTGACATATCATGGATAGATGCTATGCATGAGGAATTAAATCAATTCACAAGGAACAACGTATGGGACTTAGTACCTAAACCTGAAGACAAGTCTATCATAGGAACTAAATGGGTCTTTAGGAATAAAATGGATGAACAAGGAAATATTACAAGGAATAAGGCTAGGCTAGTCGCACAAGGTTATAATCAACAAGAAGGAATAGATTATGAAACCTTTGCACCCGTTGCACGACTAGAAGCAATTAGATTGTTACTTGCAATTGCAAGTCTAAGCAATATTAAGCTCTTCCAAATGGATATCAAGGGTGCATTCTTGAATGGATACATCCAAGAAGAGGTGTTTGTCAAACAACCCCCTGGATTCGAAGATCCAAAGAATGATAACCATGTTTATAAGCTTAAGAAAGCTTTATATGGTTTGAAACAAGCTCCAAGAGCTTGGTATGATAGATTTGCAAACTTTCTTATTGCAAATAATTATCAAAGGGGAACAATAGACAACACATTATTCCTAAGAAGAAAAGATAATGATTTGTTAATAGTTCAAATATAGGTAGACGATATTATCTTTGGTTCAACCAACCCTACATTAGTAAAAGACTTCGAAGAGTGTATGAAGTTAAAATTTGAAATGTCAATGGTAGGAGAATTGAACCACTTCTTAGGCCTTCAAATCAAACAAACTCCTCAAGAAATTCATATAAGCCAACTTAAGTATGTCAATGATATGATTAAGAAGTTTGGTTTTGAAGAGTTGAAACTTACAACTACCCCCATGAGTGTTAGTACCAAACTTGATAAGGATGAAAATGGTAAACCTTTTGATGACACACTCTACAGGTCTATGATTGGATCACTGTTATACTTAACTGCATCAAGACCTGATATCATGTTTAGTGTGTGCATGTGTGCTAGGTTTCAATCTTGTCCTAAAGTATCACATTACAATGCAGTGAAAAAGATCTCTAGATATCTTAAGCATACACCTCACTTAGGACTGTGGTATGATAGAAACGCTAAGTTGGAATTACACGTATATAGTGATGCTGATTATGGTGGTTGCAAGTTAGATAGAAAATCCACTAGTGGTACATGTCAATTCATAGGAACCAATTTGATCTCTTGGTTTTCTAAAAAGCAATCTAGTGTAGCTCTTTCTACCACTGAAGTCGGGTATATCGCTTTGAGTTTATGTACTACCTAAATACTTTGGCTTAAGCAGCAACTTAGTGATTTTGGCATTAAAATGAGTAAGATTCCAATTTTCTGCGATAGCACAAGTGCAATCAATTTTCCTGGAATCCGGTGCTTCATTCTAAGGCCACACACATTGAGGTGCGATATCACTTTCTTCGCGATCATGTTCAAAATGAGGATATAGTGATAAACCATATAAGAACAGATCACCAAATTGCTGACATCTTCACCAAACCCCTTAATCAAGTCACTTTTGAAAAATTACGCGCCAAATTAGGAATGATGACTTACGATACCATTGTATAGTTCTATCTTTTGCATGATTTACAAAATAAAGGGGGAGATAGAATAAGTACATGATTTTAGTTGGTAAGTCATGATTAATCATATACTAAGTTTTAATTGGTATAAATTTTGGAGCATAGGTTAAGGAGGAGAGTACGAGTTGAGGGGGAGCAGCATACTATTTAAAAGTTGAAAAAAACATTTGGTTAAATTTTTGGTTATAAGTTGTGACATTATAATCATGTTAGGTTATTCTGAAAATCATCCAAAAGGGGAAGAATGTTGAGAAATATGTTTGGATAATTTTCAATGTTATAATTTTAAGTGGTAAATACTTAGGAATGTCACATATGGTGTTATAAGGGGTTAAAGGTTGAAAAAGTGAAGAAAAATGACGTGGATCTCTCATTCAGAGACACATGGATCGATCCATATACATCAGCCCCTCATGTGGATCGATCCATGTTGAACTGAGAATAACCAAACTCACAGTAAGACGTCGATATCTCACATGGATCGATCGACGTACGTCAGCCCTTCATGTCGATCGATCGACGTCTAGGGTTTTTAGAAATATTTTTCTAAAATGTGATAAAATGATTGTTTTCATTTGTACATGATTTATACATGCTCATTATGTGCTTATTATGTATTTTTGGTGATTATAATCAATATGGTTATAATTGCTCTGTGGCACAAGGCTCAAACTATGTTGGTTCACAGAACAACTTGTCATTGACTCAATAGCAGTATGTTCAGTTGTTAAATTTGCTCCAGGAGCACAATGACAGAGGCAGACGAGGAGACTGTCAAGGCCATGAATGCACAGAAGGGCAACATGCGGTAATGAGTGCACAGTGCCTTGCCACTTCTGGTAAGCAGGCAGGTAAGAATGCAGGTGAGAATTTAAACACTTGGGTTGTAGATTCTGGAGCCACAGATCATATCTGTTGCAGCCTTTCTTTATTTGATTCTTGTAAACCAGTAAATTCCTTGTTTGTCACTCTGCCTAATACCCAGCGTGTTAAAGTCTCACAGATTGGTAATGTCGTTATTAATTCATTGCTTACACTCAAAGATGTGTTGTTTGTACCCTCATTTGCTTTCAATCTCATTTCACTCAGCAAGCTTACCTTATCAGAAAATTGTGAGGTGCATTTCAAATCTAAAACTTGTTTGATCCAGGACAAAGCCAGCAGGAGGACGATTGGTACAGCTGACATGTGCCACGGTCTATATCACCTACACAGCCTACCCGTTGTACCATCAGCAAATTCAATATCCTCTCAACCAGCCAACACTTCAGCCAACACTCAGCCTGTTCAGACAACTCAACACTACAGAGGGCTTCTATGGCACTGTAGATTGGGTCACCTCAGTGAATCAAGAATTAAGGAGATTCATAAAAGAGACCCCAGTGTATCCCCAGTAAACTGTACTTCTGATTGTCTTGTGTGCCCCCTAGCTAAACAAAAGCGTAACCCATTTCCTGTTTCTTTTTCCATTTCTGAACAACCTTTTTCCTTGATCCATGTAGACATTTGGGGGCCGTATAAACATTGTACAATGTATAAACAAAGATACTTTCTGACAATAGTTGATGATTTTACTAGATATTGTTGGATTTACTTGATGAGAGTAAAATTTGAGGTTCAACACATTCTGAAAATCTTTTGCAAGTATGTGCAAGTGCAATTTGACACCCACATTAAAGTAATTCGCTCAGATAACGGGCAAGAGTTTAACATGGGCCAGTTTCATGCCTCTGAGGGAATTATACATCAAAAGAGTTGTGTCCATACTCCACAGCAAAATGGCACTGTAGAAAGAAAACATCAGCACCTCCTATCTGTATCCAGAGCTCTAAAGCTTCAGTCCCACTTACCTCCAAGCTATTGGGGCTATTGCGTCCAACATGCCGCATACCTCATCAATGTCACTCCCACACCTTTGGTTCATAATGCCACACCATATGACTTGCTGTACAAAAAACCTCCTCATTACCAACTCTTAATTTGGGTGTCTGTCGTTTGGCCTCAACACTCAACCTCATAAAGACAAGTTTGCTCCTAGATCCAGAAAGAGTGTTTTCTTAGGAATAGCTCCCAACACTAAGGGCTATATCCTGCAGGACTTATGTACTAAAGATGTCTATATATGCAGAGACGTTGAGTTCTATGAACATATATTTCCATTCCAATCTGATTCTGGCCTTGAACTGCCAAATTGTGATCAGTATCCTTTTTACTCACATTGCCCCTCTGCTTGGCCTGACATTACGCATTACAGCCAAGGCATAAATGATACCACCAATGTACCGGACAGACATAATTCATTACCCAACCTTCCACCTGACTCTTCTCTAACTCCATCTGAACTTAGCCCACACACTTCCACAGAAAACCCAATAGTGCCTCCCACAGATGTCACTTCCATCACCATTGACCTGCCTTTTAATCAGCCTATGGATCATCCTGACTCTAGACCTATCAGAAACAAGAAACCACCTTCATACCTCCAGCAATACTATTGCAACCAGATCAACACTTCTGACACACACTCTTAAGTATCTCCTCTCCACTCCCTAGAAAAATCACTCAGCCTTGCATCCTTGGCTCCAAACTACAAGTCATGTGTTTTAAATTTGAGTTTGCATTTGGAGCCTTCTTCTTATGCAGATGCTGCAAGGTCACTAGCATGGCAGGCTGCAATGAATGTTGAAAGCATTGCAGGATAACCATACCTGGGTGCTGGTACCACTGCCTCCAGGAAAAAGGCCAATTGGTTGTAGATGGGTTTACAAAGTTAAACTCAAACAGGATGGAAGTGTGGAGAGATACAAGGCCCGGCTTGTTGCCAATGGATATACCCAACAATATGTTGTAGATTATCAAGAAACTTTCTCACCCGTGGCGAAGATGACAACGGTGAGATTCATTTTAGCTTTGGCAGCAAATCAGGGATGGCATCTTTAACAAATGGATGTTAATAACGCATTCCTACATGGAGATCTTCATGAGGAGATATATATGGAACCACCTCCTGGACTAGACGTGCAAGGGCGAGTTGTAGTGTGCAAGCTTCAGAAAAGCTTATATGGTTTAAAGCAAGCTAGTAGACAGTGGAATGCCAAGCTTACTCAGTTTCTATTGGATCAATGATTCAGTCAATCGAAGAATGACTATACTCTCTTCATTAGAGACACAAGCTCCAGTCTTCTCGTTCTTTTGGTGTATGTCGACGATATTATAGTTGCTTGTTCAGATATGAGTGCTATTACTCAGATTAAAGGAGCCTTACATTCAGAGTTCAAAATCAAGGATTTGGGGGACCTTCGATACTTCCTTGGCATAGAAGTAGCGAGGTCCCAAAGGGGGCTACTGCTTACCCAGCGGAAATATACATTAGAACTGCTTGAAGAGACTGGTTTTCTTGCTTCTAAACCAGCTAAGAGCCCCATGGAGAGTACATTGAGGCTGGTACATGGAGATGGACCTGCACTTTCAGATAAAGCTCAGAATCGAAGCCTTATAAGAAAACTGATTTACTTGACCATAACCAGGCCGGACGTATCATTTGCAGTACAGCAGTTGAGTCAATTTCTGGATTGCCCCATAGAAACACACCTCAGATCAGCCCAGAGATTATTGAGATACTTGAAGGGAACAGTGGGCCAGGGACTTATGTTTCCTAGTACAGGTAAATTACAGTTAAGAGCGTTTGTAAGCTCAGACTGGGCAGGTTGCAATGAAACCAGGAAGTCTATCACAGGATATTGTGTTTTTATTGGGAATGCGTTGATTTCATAAAAGGCGAAGAAGCAGACGACTGTTTCAAAGTCTTCTGCCGAAGCAGAGTACAGGGCTATGGCATCTTTGGCAGGCGAGGTACAATGGTTGCTATATTTGGCAGATGATCTGAAGCTAAGGAGACAAACACCAGTAGAAGTTTTTGTGATAGCAAGAGTGCTATTCACATTGCAGAAAATCCAGTTTTCCATGAAAGAACCAAGCACATCGAAATAGACTGCCACATTACGCGAGAAAAGGTGCAAAATGGGATTCTGAAATTAATGCCCATAAGGACTGATCTGCAGCTGGCAGATTTGTTTACGAAAGCATTAAATGCGAAAAGGCTTGAGGAGTTGTTGAGAGCCCTTGCAGTTCTTAACATATACAGCAAGCAAAGCTTGAAGGGGGTGTTGAAGAAAGAAGTTCATCGGCTGCAGTTGCTGGAAATGGGAAGGAGCAGTGATGGAGATGATCATGTGAGCCAAGAAACACAATCCATGTGAGCAATTGTTTGGAACGTTGGATTGATTGTTTGATTTACGGTTGAGAAGGAATTGCACGGAAGTGGAACGCTGTGATAGCTGCAAATGGAGAAGATAAAGTGCAGTAGAGTAGCGGTTATAACAGAAACTAGGCAGTTGAGAGTTAGGGGCGTAAACGACATATTTGCCATTTATTACTTGTTGTAGGTTGACGGTTAGTAAGGACAAAGTGGTAATTTCACCGCCTATTTGTAATCTGACGGGATATTTCTTCTTCCTCCTCTTTTCTATTTCAGTAGAGGCAATAGGTCAAACAGAGCACTTCTTCCTGGTGTAATTTTCCAAAATATCAATTTCAGTCATTCATTCTCTCCTCAATTCTCTCTTCTCTAATTGATGTTTTATTTTCGATTGTTGTTCATCATGTTCATGTGATGATTTCGCATGATTCAGTTTGTCCATGTTGTTTAGCAGCTTGATTGTAGTTGCTTGGTGATTGCTTTTTCGACAGATGTTAGGGTTAACCCCGCATAGCACACTCTATATTAGAATTGGAAATGAATTTTCAGGTAAGGCGGTGGCTAAGAACGTAGTTTTTGCGTTATTACAAATAGATTTCCACCATACTCAGAATTGATTTCTGCCATCTACGGTGGTGGTGGCCAGGTTGACTTTAATTCTGGGAAGCGGTTCTCGAAGTTAGTAATTAATTAATTCCTTTCATATTTGAAGGTCAATACAATATTGATACGAATATGGTTCGTATGTTGATGTTGTCCCGATCTTTCTTCACTCTCCAAACGTCCCTCAAGCCTTGAATGTGATGGACAATGGTGCCAAGCAACCACCTTCCTTTCAAGCCTCCAAATTCGTTTGGTTATGTGTGTTTCAATCCGCTCAATCCAACCAGTCACTCCTAATCTTTGGATTGTGGATCACCAACAAGGAACACACAATCCTTAATTGGGTCTAGCCTTGATTTAGATATGTGTAAACCAAAGGAAAAACACAAACTTTTATTCAAGAAACTCAAGAACAAAAGATAACATAAAACCGTAGGGTTTGTAGTTCAAAGATGAAAATAGTCTAACCACTCAAAGAAATGCTAAGTGATCTATATATATGATTACAAGTCTTGTAAACCACTCTCAACAAAAACGGCTAAGGTTTCTTGGAAGATCCCATGTTGGCGCCACCTTCCATTGATATGAAAGAATCTGAATTTTGTTATTTTGGGTAAGTTCCCTTCTCTTGGCAAATCCACAATTATTGTCTCAATCACCAATTATTGCATTATTAACCATCATTCTAGAACTTGCCTTGTGCATCCCTTTTCCTTAAAAATGCCATTTCAGCCTTCCTTTTGCCACATGATCTAATTTTGGTAACTTCCTCTTTCTTGAATTATCTCCTTATTTGATCCAAATCTTCAATTATGACTCCCATAATTCATTCCAATCATACCAATCTGATTTATGACATTATAGAAAGTCTCTTAATTGCATTTGAAGATGCCTAGGCGGCTGCCCACTTTCTTCAAGAAAACCAAAACCCTAATTTGCACAATTGGGCTTGTTTTGGACTTCTTTCTTGCAGCTCTTGTATCTATTTTTGTGGACTGATTTTGACAAAACCCAAAACATGAAAGATGCTCCAAATTAAGTCTACTTCAAGGTCCAGCTGGTTCCATGCACTCCCAATCTCGTTTGAAAGCCCAAAATCACAAAACAGCCTTGTATGGACAAGCTTGGTCCAAATCTGAGAAGCCCTCCTTTCCAAAGCTCAACACGTTTGATCCAAGACTTGTAACACCTACAAAACACACTCATACACCAAACATAAGTATTCTAAACAAACTTTAAAAGAAGCAAACGAAAAGACAACTAAAAGCCACAGAAACGGCACCAACAAGCGGACTGACTATCATTGGATAATCAGTTCTTAAGCTCAACAATGAGCACCCATTTAGGAGGAACATCCATTGGTTCATCTTGCACATGTTTGGTTAGAAAAGAGCCAACATCAAAACCAAGTTGAAAACCATTAATCCTCTTGGTTTGGCTCCTTGTCAACGGCCCCTTATGGTTAAGGGCACCTTGTGCAAGCTCCTCATTAGGGGGCTGCTCCTCAGCCTCATCAATCCCCCCCTCCTCAAAAGGATTCGTCCTCGAATCATCAAGATAAAAATGCTCAAAAGGGGAAAGATCACTTACATTGAAGGTGTTGGAAACTGAACCATACCTATCTGGAGGAAGATCAAGCACGTAAGCATTTGGACCAACCTTTTGAATGACCTTAAAAGGTCCATCTCCTCTAGGCATAAGCTTGGACTTCCTCTCCTTAGGAAATCGTTCCTTCCTTAAATGCAACCAAACAAGATCTCCAGGATAAAACACAACATCTTTTCTATGCTTGTTAGCTTGTTTGGCATACTGTTTATTCTTTCGTTCAAGTTGAAGTTTAACTTTTTCATGCAACTTTTTGATCATTTCAGCTCGTTTTTTACCATCCATGCTAGTACGCTCATCAATTGGAATAGGCAACAAATCAAGTGGGGAGTGGGGTAGAAAACCATAGACAACTTCAAAAGGGGAATACAAAGACCCACTATGAACAGCCCTATTGTAAGCAAACTCAATATGTGGTAAACATTCTTCCCAATTTTTCAGATTGCTTTGGATTAAAGCACGCAACATTTGTGACAAGGTCCGATTTACCACTTCAGTTTGGCCATCTGTTTGTGGATGTGCAGTAGTAGAAAACAAAAGCTTAGTTCCCAACTTGCTCCAAAGTACACGCCAAAAATGACTCAAGAATTTACTGTCCCTATCACTAACAATTGTTTTAAGCATGCCATGCAACCGAACAACTTCTTTAAAGAATAGATTTGCAATGTTAGAAGCATCATCTACTTTGTGACAAGCAATAAAGTGTGCCATCTTGGAGAATCTGTCTACCACAACAAAGACACTATCTCTACCACCTTTTGATCTAGGTAAGCCAAGAACAAAGTCCATAGAAATGTCCTCCCAAGGTGCACTAGGTACGTCCAAGGGTGTGTACAAACCATGAGGTTGTGTTTTGGACTTAGCTTGCCTACAAGTGATGCAACTACTACAAGCCTTTGCAACATCTGATTTCATGTGAGGCCAAAAGAAATGTTCCTTTAAAGTTTCTAAAGTTTTAAAAACTCCAAAGTGCCCCATTAACCCGCCCCCATGTGCTTCCTTAACCAGCAATTCACGCATTGATCCCTTAGGAATGCATAATCGTTTCTCCTTAAACAAATAGCCATCATGCAAATAAAATTTACCAAAAGGAGAATCAACACATGCATCATAAATGGAAGCAAAATCAGAATCATCCTTATACAATTCCTTAACAAATTCAAAGCCAAGCAAGTGTGAAGACAACTTAGTAATCAAAGTATACCTTCTAGACAAATCATAAGCAACTATGTTATCTTTTCCTTGCTTATACTTAATGACATAAGGAAATTGCTCAATAAACTCAACCCACTTTGCATGCCTCTTATTCAGTTTTCCTTGACTCTTAAGGTACTTCAAACTTTCATGATCAGTATGAATGACAAACTCTTTGGGTTGCAAGTAGTGTTGCCAAGTTTGTAAGGACCTTACTAAAGCATACAACTCCTTATCATAAGTAGGATAGTTCAATGCAGCACCTTTCAACTTTTCACTAAAATAAGCAATAGGGTGCTTACCTTGGGTTAGAACAGCTCCAATTCCCACGCCACTTGCATCACACTCTATCTCAAATGTATCATCAAAGTTTTGCAACTTCAAGATAGGTGCTGTAGTGAGACGTCTTTTAAGCTCATCAAACGCCCTTTGTTGGGCTTCCCCCCAATGGAATCCAACCTCCTTCTTGACTATCTCATTCAATGGTACGGCTACGGTTGAAAAGTCTTTGACAAACCGCCTATAAAAACCTGCCAAACCATGAAAGCTCCTCACTTCTCCCACACTCTTTGGTGTAGGCCATTCAAGGATGGATTTCACCTTGTCTTGATCCATTTCAACCCCTGCAGAACTGATTACAAAACCAGGAAAAACAACTTTGTCCAAACAAAAAGAACATTTCTTAAAGTTAGCATAAAGTTTTTCTTTTCTTAGCTTTTCAAAAACAGCCCTTATGTGATCTAAATGCTCTTCTAAGGTCTTAGAATAGATCAAGATGTCATCAAAATAAACCACAACAAACTTCCCAATAAAAGCTCTCAAAACTTCATTCATTAGTCTCATGAATGTACTAGGTGCATTAGTTAACCCAAAAGGCATAACTAGCCATTCATACAATCCAAATTTAGTTTTAAAAGCTGTTTTCCATTCATCACCCTCTCTTATCCTCACTTGAAAATAACCACTTTTCAAATCAATTTTTGTATACCATCGTGAACCATGCAACATATCAAGCATATCATCAAGTCTAGGAATGGGATACCTATACTTTACCGTGATTTTGTTGATGGCCCTACAATCTGTACACATCCTCCAAGTGCCATCTTTTTTTGGAGCAAGGATGACTGGCACTACACTTGGGCTCATACTTTCCCTTACCTTCTCTTTGGCTAAGAGATCCTCAACTTGCCTTTGTATTTCCTTTGTTTCCTCCGGATTGGCCCTATAAGCTGGCCTATTAGGTAGGACAGCCCCTGGAATAAAGTCAATGTGGTGCTCAATCCCTCTTAAAGGTGGCAACCCGTGTGGCTCCTCCTCGGGAAACAAATCTGCAAATTCTTCCAACAAAGAAACAACACCACTAGGCAAGGTAGACGGTAAGTCATTCTTAAAAAACAAGCATTCAACACTATCTTTGTAAAGCATCACCAAAACAGTTTTATTATCATACAATGCATGTGTCACTTCACGAGATTTTGCAAAGAAAGCATGCTTCTTAGGTGGACGTGAAATTTGTGGGGTGGATGCTTGTGAAAGTGTTTGAAGTGTGGGTGAGGGTGGACTGATTTGGGCCGTGGGTTGTGTACCCTTGGCCGAGGAGTTTGTGGCCTCCAAAAGGCTTCTTCTTTCCTTTTTAAGAACCTCTAAGAACCTTTTTTCAGCCTCCTTTTCCTTAGGATCTGAATGGTTCTTTTTCATCCTCTTAGCATCCTCATAAACTTTATGTGGAGACAATGCATGCAACTTAAACTTTTTGCCATTAAAAGTAAAAGCATACATGTTCAATCTACCATCATAAATAACATGCTTGTCAAACTGCCAAGGTCTACCTAACAAAATATGACTAGCATGCATAGGAGCTACATCACACAAAATTTCATCTTTGTAGCCGCCAATAGATAAAGAAATCAGAACTTGTTTAGACACATGAATCTCACCACAATCATTTAGCCAAGATAACCTATAGGGATGGGAATGATCAATCATAGGTAAATCTAGCTTTCTAACAAGTTCAATACTTGCAACATTAGCACACGAACCACTATCAATAATTAAAGTGCAAGTTTTGCCTTTTACCAAACAATGGATGTGGAAAATGTTCTCCCTTTGCAAGCTTTCTTCTTCTTCCTTCATGTGTGCACTTAAGGCTTTTCTTACCACAAAAAAGTCCTTATAAGCACCCTCTTCATCACTCTTTATCTCTTCAGCTGAGTCCTCTTGGTATTCTTCCTTTGTGGATTCTTCTTCCTCCTCTTCGGAATAGAATTCATTTGTCTCCTCAAGGTACAACACTTTCTTGGCGTTAGGGCAGTCCCTTGCATAATGTCCTCTCCCTCTACATTTAAAACACTCAATCTCCCGTGTCCTTGGAGGGTTTGCGGTTGCCTTGCCTTTGCCTTTGTCATTTTGACCTAGATTTGCACCATTGGTCCTTTGAGTGAAGTGTGGTTTATTTGGAGCATTAGGGCTGTTTTGGCCGATGTTGTTTGAACTTGGCCGTGTTCCCCCATTGCCATTAGACCTAGGCTGCACTTTAGAAAAAGAAGAAGCATTAGTTCTAAAACCAAATCCACTAGTAGAAGAACGTACCTTTAATTGCCGCTCAATTTTCTCAGCTTTGTGAACCATGGAATTTAGATCAACATAGGTAGTGAGTTCAAGTTGAAACCCAATCTCCTTTTTAAGACCTCCCAAAAACCGAGCCATGGTTGCCTCCTCAGTTTCTTCAGTATCAGTTTTTATCAAAAAACTTTCTAACTCCTTAAAGTATTCATCCACACTTTTATTTCCTTGAGTTAGGCATTGCAACTTTTGGAACATGGATCTCTCGTAAGATTCTGGAATGAATTTCTTTCTCATCTCATATTTCATCTCATCCCAAGTTCCAATTGTTGGTTGTCTAGTCCTTCTTCATATACTTTGAGTTTGGTCCCACCAAATCAAAGCATAATCCAAGAACTCGATACTTGCATATCTCACTTTTTGAAACTCGGTATAGTTGGTATAGGAAAAGATCATGTCAACTTTTCTTTCCCACTCAATGTAGGCTTCAGGGTCACTTTTGCCATAAAAGGGTGGAATGTTTATTTTGGTTTTCAAGTAATCATCCTCTTGAGGCACATGTCTCCTAGGTTGTATTCGGCCTTGAGGCCTTGGGTATACCTCCTCAACCTCTTCCTCTTCATAGTAATCATTCCATTCCTCCCTTACAGGTTGTTGCCTCATTCCGTGTCTCCTATCTCCTCTACCCCCTCGCTCCTCCTCTACCTCCCATGCTTGTGGATCCCTTAGGTTCAGTTCCACGGGATGTTTGGCCTTGGTTTTGATGTGGGGGCTGTTCTTGGGTAGGGGGTGTGTTGGATGTCATCCTTGCTTCCCACTCATCCAACCTAGATTGCATGGTACTAAGCATTTGTGTCATCTTTTCCATTGAAAACTCCACTTTGTCTCCTCCTCCTTGGGTACTGTTTGACCCCTCCATGGCACCCTGAAACGCTTTCACAAACAAGAAAAGAAGAAAACTAACACAAGAAACAAAAGTGAGTTGTTAGTGAAAACAAAAGGAAAAAAAAACGAAAATCTGTTTGGCCTTTTTTGTCCTCCCTTGTTTTCTCTCAATTGTTCAAGTGTTTTTCTTGGCCAATCTTGAGCTAGAACCTCTTAAGGAAAGTCCCAAATCGGCTAACCACAATCTGTTTTGTTTTTCTGTCCTTGCAATCTTCTTTTGCCTTCAAAAACACCAATTGATCACAAGTGGTAAAACAACTTCAAGAAATTTAGAGCACAATTTTTAAACACACTTAATAACTATGATTCAAAGAAACAAGAAACCAAAAGTGATGTAGTTGGCTGAACCAAAGAATTGCTAGGGGTTGTCCTGGGCAATCTTTAATTAAACCAACTTATGCAATATCAAATGCAAGTTCTTTGATTGATAGTATGAATGCGTATCCAAGGTTGAGAATTGAAGGTTTTATGTGTGTTGTTTTGGGGCAAACACACGGTTTTGTTTTGCTTTTGTCAACTTGGATAGTAGATGCAAAAAGAATGGAACTTTTGTACAAAAGGAACTTCTTTTCTCTTCCTTTCTTTGTGCACTTCTTTTTGTTGCTTTTGTGCACGTTTTCTTTGCTTCTATTTTCCTCTTTTTTTTTTGACGTTCAAAGCAGCCTTGATGCAACTTTTGTTTGCTTTTGCGAGAATCAGTTGTGTATGCTCGAAAGATGATCCTTTTTGTGTTTGTATGGATGTGTAGTAGAACAAAGATTTTCCTTGGATACCAATACAACCAAAACAAACAAACTTGTATTCAATATCACACAAGCAAATTTAATTAAAAGCTTCGATAACAACAAGGTATTTGACTCAAAGGTAGCTTCTTTTAGGCCTTGGACTGATTTTTAGATGGAGTTAAATCCTATTCAATGCAAACAACAATGATCCTATGATTAAGTGTGTTAAAGATGAGGTCTTTAATGATAGGTGATCAATATTGATGCAAAAGTAGAAGCCTTTTTTTTGTGGTTTTCGTTGGACTGAAGAAAAGAACAATCTTTGTTTTTGTTTTGATGAAATGAAGCAAAAGATCAATTTTTTTTTTGACAAGAAACGTTTTTTTTTTGAATGATTGAGAATAACAAGAATGACACAAATGACACAAGAAAGATATTTGAGATGAAGATAAACGAGAGCTCTGATACCACTTGATACGAATATGGTTCGTATGTTGATGTTGTCTCGATCTTTCTTCACTCTCCAAACGTCCCTCAAGCCTTGAATGTGATGGACAATGGTGCCAAGCAACCACCTTCCTTTCAAGCCTCCAAATTCGTTTGTTATGTGTGTTTCAATCCGCTCAATCCAACCAGTCACTCCTAATCCTTGGATTGTGGATCACCAACAAGGAACACACAATCCTTAATTGGGTCTAGCCTTGATTTAGATATGTGTAAACCAAAGGAAAAACACAAACTTTTATTCAAGAAACTCAAGAACAAAAGATAACATAAAACCGTAGGGTTTGTAGTTCAAAGATGAAAATAGTCTAACCACTCAAAGAAATGCTAAGTGATCTATATATATGATTACAAGTCTTGTAAACCACTCTCAACAAAAACGGCTAGGGTTTCTTGGAAGATCCCATGTTGGCGCCACCTTCCATTGATATGCAAGAATCTGAATTTTGTTATTTTGGGTAAGTTCCCTTCTCTTGGCAAATCCACAATTATTGTCTCAATCACCAATTATTGCATTATTAACCATCATTCTAGAACTTGCCTTGTGCATCCCTTTTCCTTAAAAACGCCATTTCAGCCTTCCTTTTGCCACATGATCTAATTTTGGTAACTTCCTCTTTCTTGAATTATCTCCTTATTTGCTCCAAATCTTCAATTATGACTCCCATAATTCATTCCAATCATACCAATCTGATTTATGACATTATAGAAAGTCTCTTAATTGCATTTGAAGATGCCTAGGCGGCTGCCCCCTTTCTTCAAGAAAACCGAAACCCTAATTTGCACAATTGGGCTTGTTTTGGACTTCTTTCTTGCAGCTCTTGTATCTATTTTTGTGGACTGATTTTGACAAAACCCAAAACATGAAAGATGCTCCAAATTAAGTCTACTTCAAGGTCTAGCTGGTTCTATGCACTCCCAATCTCGTTTGAAAGCCCAAAATCACAAAACAGCCTTGTATGGACAAGCTTGGTCCAAATCTGAGAAGCCCTCCTTTCCAAAGCTCAAAACGTTTGATCCAAGACTTGTAACACCTACAAAACACACTCATACACCAAACATAAGTATTCTAAACAAACTTTAAAAGAAGCAAACGAAAAGACAACTAAAAGCCACAGAAACGGCACCAACAAGCGGACTGACTATCATTGGATAATCAGTTCTTAAGCTCAACAATGAGCACCCATTTAGGAGGAACATCCATTGGTTCATCTTGCACATGTTTGGTTAGAAAAGAGCCAACATCAAAACCATGTTGAAAACCATTAATCCTCTTGGTTTGGCTCCTTGTCAACGGCCCCTTATGGTTAAGGGCACCTTGTGCAAGCTCCTCATTAGGGGCTGCTCCTCAGCCTCATCAAATATTATAATTGCCACAGGCTTTATTAATTTTCAAATGATTATGGAAATAAAAAAATAAAATAATTAAACTGTGGCAACTGACAGTTGATTATCACGGTTGTTATACACTGAGTTGACTCCCAGGCAACGCCTGTGTACGAAGTCCTAGGCTAGACAAATTTAAAGCTCATTCCATGTACACGGGTTTGAATAATTCGAGATCGTCTACCTCCCAACTTTCAATCAACATGTTTTCAGCGAACTCTTTTAATCTTTGATCAGTAAGTCTAAGGATTTCACTGCTTTCAAGGTTCTTTAAATCAGCAGCTTCAAAAGGGAATTTATAATGTACTGCATAAGATCCAGACCAACGCGAATTCAATTTACCTGGAAAGAGACGAAGTCGGAAGTTATAGAATAACACTTCTTTATTAGGAAAAATTTATTTTGTTTGGATCATCGTTCTTCATACAGTCGGGCCTTGTCATAGGCATCAAGTCTAACTTCTTCTAGCTCTTGAAGTTGCAATTTATGGTAGACACCACTAGCTTCTAACATTATATTACACCTTTTAACGGCTCAACAAGCTTTATACTCAATTTCTGCAAGAAATATAACATGAACTCACATAGATGGGGCGATACGGCGAATCACAAGGGGTGTCTTATGTGAAGATCGATACGCCTATAAAGCTTTATCAAGTCTTAAACTCCATTCCTTTTGGGTTGGATTTACCGTTTATCTAAAATTGCTTTAATTTACCGATTAGATACTTCGGCTTGACCACTTGTTTTGTTGCAATATGTCCAGAAGGCAAGAGTTTGCAAGGAGCTCGATCTAATGACGAATAGCTTTGGTTGAATAACAATCGTTGGATCAAACAATGAACTAAGGGCTAAGATGAAGAATTGGTGAGCTGGTAATCTGTGTGAAACGGTTTAGCAAGTGATCACGTGAAGGGGATTGCAGGTGCAGCAGCTAATGTGCAACGCAGGAGGCAGGTTGTGGTTGGAGAAGAAGAAGGCACTGGCAAGAGAGTTTAAAACATGTAAAATGTTCATTTCACCCTTGTATTACTTCTGTGTATAGCTGATTATTAGGGAGAATAATGTCATTTTGTAAATAACTTCCTTTTCCCTCCTGTTTCGAATGTATAAGAACAGACGGCTGTTCTTCTCCATTCTCTCTGCGGAAATTGCTTCATTCAGTTTTATTTTTCCTCTCTATGTTGCTTGCTTAGTTGATTCGATCAATTTGACATGGTATCAGAGCGACCCGCTAACTGTTAAAATCAAATGAACAAGCTTGATTTCAGTGATTCCTAATTGCGTGCAGTTGCAGTCAAACTATTCTTAATAGCATAGCCTGATCAGAATGGCTTCTACGTCTGGTTCTCAGAGGACTGGAGGATTGCATTCATCAGAAAATCCTGCTAGCAGTCCATATTACCTTCATCCTAACGATAGTCCGGCTATAATTTTGGCTCAACCTCTCTTGAACCCACATAATATTCATTCATGGAGTAGAATTTTCAAATGGCATTGATAGTTAAAAACAAAATTGGCTTCATTGATGGATCTATACAACAGCCAGCGTTGATGATCCACATTATGCAGTCTGGAGGCAGGTAAACTCTATGGTTCACTCCTGGATTACGAATCGTGTGTTGCCTACTATTGCACAAAGTGTGATGTTGTATGATAGTGCCTTGGAAGTTCGGAATGGTTTGAAACGTAGATATGGTACATGAGATGCATTTAGGTTCTCAGACTTGCTTGAAAATATCTATGGAATCGAGTAGGAGAGTGATTCCGTGAATGACTATTTTACTAAGGTGAAAGTATCGTGGGAGGAAATTATGGCACTGAGGCCTGTTCCAGTGTGTACATGTCATGGTTGTAGATGTGATGTCGGAACCAGGATGCATGAATTTGTAGAAACTGAGTATGTTATGAAATTCCTAAAAGGATTGAATGAGGAATATGATTCGGTTAAGTCACAAGTCTTTGTGATGACACCTCTTCCTAAGATTGATGTTGTGTTTGCAATGACTTTAAAATATGAGAGGAAATTGAATGGCTTAAATGTTAAAGGTTCATTAGTAACAATCCAACATTACTTATGGTGGATAACCTTGGCGATGTGAATGTAGCTACCGGTGTCAACACTTATAATGACAGAGGTGGAAATGGTGGTTATCAAAGAGGAAGTGGAAGATTTTTTCCGGATAATTCAAAAAGGTCTGTATGTACACATTGTGGAAGATTAGGCATGTTGAACAAAGATGTTACAATAAACATGGATATCCTCCAGGTTTCAAGCCCAAGAGCCAAGTGAACTTAACTGACGTGGCAGGAGGAGACGCTGGTTTTGTGCAGATGTACCATGGGAACAGATTGTACCAAGCACCCCTGCTGACACAAGAACAGATTCAAAGACTTATGATTATGTTGAATGTGAATGATGGAGGTCAATCAGCCTTGAATTCTGCAAGCATTTATGGAAGTCAAGGAGCAGTTATGTCTGCTTTCCTAGAAAAAAATCAAGGTAATCTTTACTCTGATAACTTGAACATATGGATCTTAGATTCAGGTGCTACGGATCACATAGCATGTAACCTCAGTCTTTTCTATTCTTAGAAGCCAATTGAATCTTTGCCTATTAAATTGCCAATAATATGTCAGTTGCTGCTACACACGTTGGCTCAGTTGTCATAAACTCTTTCCTGTCCATTCACAATGTCTTATATGTCCCTTCGTTTACATACAACCTACTTTCACTTAGCAAGCATCTTTCCATTCCTGCTATATACAGTTCTTTGGAAATTGTTCTGTCATTCAGGAGCGTGTGTCCCTGAAGAAGATTGGTTCAGCTGAACAATACAAAGGACTATACTATCTTCATGGCGTCCAAAAACAGTCAGATAGTCCTTCTAAATGCTTGTCAATCAATATCCAATTTTCAGATCCCTCTATACTATGACATTATAGATTAGGTCATGCCTCATTACCTAGAATAACAGAAGTACACAATCTTGATCAGTTTGTGTCTGTTCATGACAATACATATAAGTGTAATATATGTCCTTTAGCCAAGTTGCGAAAAAAGCCTTTTCATATGTCAGAGTCTATTTCTAAATCCTCTCTTGATCTCTTACACATTGATATTTGGGGCCCTTATAAACACCCCACTGTGTACGGCCAACGGTATTTTCTTACAATTGTTGATGATCATACCCGATATACATGGATTTATTTACTCAAACAGAAGTCTCAAACCAGACACATCATTGAGAGCTTCTACCAGTATGTTTTCAATAAATTTGACAAGAGCATTAAGTGTATGAGGACTGATAATGGTCAAGAATTCAAGATGGACCAATTCTTTATGACTAAAGGGATCATACATCAAACTAGTTGTGTCAATACTCCACAGCAAAATGGGATTGTTGAACATAAACATCAGCATATACTTAATACAGCCAGAGCCATTAAAATCCCAGCCAATATACCTGTCGAATAATGGGGTTTTTGTGCCCAGATTGCAGTGTACCTTGTCAACATCTTACCCACACCATTATTGAAACAAAAAAACCCTATTATTGTCTTTTTAACAGTGCACCTCCATACCAGGACGTTAAAGCTTTTGGTTGCTTGGCATTTGCCAGCAACACTTCACCACAAAAGACCAAATTTGAGCCCAAAGCCATTCCATGTGTCTACCTTGGATTACCCTATCATACTAAAGGGTGTTTGCTACTGAATATTGTCACAAAAGCCATTTTTATTTCCAGATATGTTTAATTCCATAAACATACCTTTCCTTTTATCACTGATTCTTCTTTAAGTTCTTTTTGTCCAGTTATGCCTAACAATTGGCTAGATGACATTTCTAGACCATCTGTTCAGACTTATCAACCACTACAATCCTCCCCAGTTTGTTCATCCAATGATGTACCACCCTTATCATCACCAAGTACTTCTCTTCACCAACCTATTAATGAAACATCAGGCATAACCTCAGATGATACCAGTCCATTTGAACACTATACACCCCAGAATAGTCATCAGCCGTGTAAAGGTCTTAAGTACATTTACCATTAACAATACCTCAAAATGAATCCTCCAGATCCATAAGACCTAAACAACCTCCCAGCTATCTTAAAGATTACTATTGTGACCTTCTATCTACATATTCTTCTTCTGATCTCTCCTTACCTTCTACTTATGCTTCATGCACTCCATACCGTATTGAGTATTACATGTTTTTTTTGATTTGATAACACCTAAATATAAAACATATGCTCTCAACATTAGTGTGTTACAGGAACCAACATCTTATCAGAAAGCAGCCAAATCAGTTCATTGGCAGAAAGCAATGCAAACAGAATTAGCTGAAACTGAAACCCGATTTATACACATTTCAACAGAAGAAGAAAGGTGTAAAATTAGTAGACTACCCTTATTAACATAATGGTACTAGTTAAAACCTAAGGGTAAAAGAGTAATTTCATCATCCCACGTGATCCTCCTTCTTCAAACTTTCTTCTGCGCTACCCCACTGCTCCAACAACTTCCACCTTCGTGATTCAACACTCCAATCCAATCAACACACAATCTCAGCCTTTAATCTCAACACCAATCACACGTACAGGATTCATTCTGAGCTACTTCATTCGGATTGAGCTTGTTTATCACAATGCCCACTACTACCTTGAACCTTGTTGTGCTGATTGGAACTTCCTTCAACATTGTGGCCAAATTTGAAGGCCTCAATTTGGACTGGTTCACTTTCCTTATGGCCTTACATGTTTTAAAGTGTGAAAACAGTGGAGTTTCCTTAAAGTGTAATTTGATTTTAGTATTGATTGGATAGAAAGATGATATGTTTTAAATTTGCTATTGTCCATCATAAATGGTGTTGTATGACGGCTTTCCTCTGTTAATGGTGAGTCTTTGTCAATAAGATCGAGAGGTATCGTCTTCTTTCACTAAAAAGGAAAAGGAAATTCTTATGAAAGCAGACCAAACAACAATATATTAGATTAACCAGCCAACAAACATAAAGGAAGAAGGTCCTGGAAGCCCTTCAGACCAGTTTACAACAGCTACGCACTATTGTGTTTCCTTCCAAGATTTTAAAAGAAAATGCTCTTCTTTCCAAATGAGAAGCATATCTTTGTGAGATGTTAAACTAATATGGGTTTGGGAATGCAGTATTCACCAGCACAATAGTCGCAGTTAGATGCATAGCATGTCTCCCACTGGTCGTAAACGCTGCACTTAACGTTTTTACATCTCTCAGCTTCTTCATCCATCTTGCGGAACAGAAAGTCTAATCTTCGCACCAGAGGGAGAGCAATTTTTTTGTGCTGTGGCTTTTTGGTCAGACCTTGCGAGGAGTCTGCATCAGCTATAAAAGATTGTTAAGTTAATCAGCTATAACAAAACGGAATGCTGAAAAAGGTAGCAAAGAAACATTTGGGCAACAAACAGATGACGGATAAGGAAATGGAAATACAGGTATTATAATGCGATATTAGCATTAAACTCTTGCATGTATAGATTTAAGGAGGGAAGATTACTTACCCAAGAGGATGAGCGCGAAGAAAAATGCAGCGCGAACGATGATGTGGCAATTAACATAGTTTGCTGTGACAGTTCACTCGGTACACCCGGATAGTTTCACATGGTTCATCGTTGTAGTGCACATCGTTCGCTATGGCAGTTCACTCATTCGGCAGCACTCAAATGGTTTGATGGAGCAGTTCACACATCGGTCCAACCTTGATAAATCCATGAGCATAGACTAAAATATAAAAAAACTACATAAAGAAATGTAAATAGCGAATGTTAAAAAAAAAAAGAATTAAGTTTAAGTCAAAGGGAAAGATACGAGTTGAAGAAAAAAAGCAAAAAATTTTTTGGTGATTTAAAGTTAAGGGATCAAGACCATGTATGAAGTTAAAGGTTAAATCAACCTAGAATGCAAACAAGTAAAAAAGTATAATAAGTGATAAATTGTCTTGTTATTTCTTTTGAGAGCGTATTTTTTGCTCACTCATTATTTTCAATGTATAGGTTTCGCAAGTTCCACTATCTGGTAATATCCACTTTATACAAGAAGCCGCTGCCCTCTAACTATTAAGCCAACCATCGTGACAGTTTGTCATTGTAACCACCGAATAGAAAAGCAAAACCTAGATCACTAATAATAAATACAAGTCAAAGGAATAACGTGAGGACGTCAAAGAATGCTCGTCGAAGTAAAATTCTGACGCTTTCCAGTCAATCTGTTTTATTATAATTATGATTATGTTATGGTGTCAAATAATCAATAACTTTTTTTAGAATAAAAAATATCAACCAGTGACGACTTAGTGGATTTCAAGCAAAAAAATGGTATCTGAGAAATAGATATTCCATTTTTTTTCCTTTCTTTTTTGACTAGATGATGTTCAACTTGTAATGCTAGTAAATACTGAATTTCATTTGTGACTTCCAAACAAAAAGTGATTCCCTAAAGAGTTTAGGTTTTTTCCAAAGTTTTGTACGTGAGATGCCCTTTACGAATGAAAGACTTTGTGGTCGAGTACTAATTCATTTATTTATTGAGACTGGCAAATGGAATGGGGTTCGAGATGTCGTCTCTTCCAACGCTGAAAAAACTATAAATTTTTTGGACAGCCACTGTCGTCCAAAACGGACACTTTCTCTTAGAGCATTGTGTCACTTGGTCATTGCAGGCTTCAAATGAAGACAAGTATATATTAAGAAGTCTTACCATAGGAATTAAATATTTTATATGATTCTTATCTTTATTTCTTTGTATAGGTTTTCTAGTTGTACTCGATATCTAATTTCCTTGTAGCTGTATTGTAAAGTTCTCCTATAAATATAATTATAAGGGCCGGCTATGGCGTCTGGATTTTTTTGCCGGCCTACGTGCGGTTTTCGATAACAAATTATTGTGTTTTCCACTGCATTCTTTGCTTTGTCATTCATTTATCCCGTTTGTGTGATCTTAGCGTACCTATAAACTGTCATGAAAGCGTTCAGGTTGAGCTGATGAACATGGAGGACGGAAAGGTGAATATTCGATGTTTCGACAGAAAAGACTTTGGCTATTAGAAATTACAAATAACAAATATGTTGCATGAAAATGTGTTGGAGGACACGATGTTGGAGCACAAACCCAACAACATGGTGGATAGGGTGTGGAAGTAATTAGATCGTCGAATGCCTGGACTAATCCACAACAGCATCTCGATGGATGTAGCTTCGCACGTCACCAGCGAAACCTCAACTTTTGGCTTTATTAAGCGGCTCTCTGATTTGTTCGAAAAGCCGTCAAGTTTGAGCAAAATTCATCTTCTTCGTAGGTTGTTTCAATTACAAATGGCCAAAGGTGTCTCCGTGACCGAGCATGTGGCCAAATTCAAACAAACTGTTAATCAACTAAATGCAATCATGTACTCTTTGGATGAGGAGTTTCTTGCACACAGCTTGTTGGTCTTGATAATAAACGGAAAACACATGCAAGGAATAATCGAACGATAAAGCAAAGAACGCAATAGGAAGAACATGAAATTTCTTGTGGAAAAGCCCTTTTTGCCGGCTCAAAACCCACAATGCACTTGGTGCAATTTACCTCCAATTACATACTATTAACTATCATTTACTGAGTGCAGAACTCCCAATTACCCATATAGGATAAGGACCCTCCCTCATGCCCCCTATGAGGATAAACGTGAATCAGCAGAGAGTTTATGTTATGCCCCGCACCCTCCGTTAGATAATTAAAAGGCGAAGAAGGAAATTAAACGGAGTTTAATGATAGTCAACGGAAATAAATGAGGCATTAAGTAAAAGGATTAATTAGAAATTAATGATAAGAATAAATAGTAGAATTAAATTATATTTAATTTTAGAATTAAATAATTAAGGTTTATCCTTTAAGATAAATAAGATAATAGATATAATTTAGAAACTCCAAACTTTCCCCATTCCATATAAAAAAACTGACAACGTCAGTTTCTTTCTCCCCTCACTCTCAAACGACGCAGAGCCCCTCCCCATAGGCGACATTGGCATTCACAAACCCTAGGCAAAATTTTCTCCAAGATCCATCCTTGAATCTTCGTCCGATCTTCCTTCATTCTTCGAGTAATCAAAGGCAAGTAATCATCTTATAAGTTCCTACGATTTGTGAAAGAAAAAGGCCTACTTTTGATATTAAATGGATCACCATGCAGTAGTTTCTTTCCGTGATTATTTGTATATGATTTATGTGTTTGGTGTTGACGATTTGGCCATTATATGTTGAAATATTGTTTGTTGTTCATGGTTTATGTGTGATCATGTGAATTCCCATCCCTTGAATCCCACTTGCTTGATGATGGCGGTTGAAGGGAGGGATGAGTGAAAAGATTAGGTTTTGGTTTGATTTGATGAAGGATTCGAGTTTTAGGATTGAATCGTTGACGTGCGTATGAAGGATCTTGTTTGAGGGAATTAAGAATGGATTGAGAGGGAAGATTAGGCTTCGATTGATGGAAAGAAAGTTGGAAAACAATTGGGTTATAGATCTGCAGATTCTGCAGAAATCGCAGGATGAAGATTCTGAAAATCTATGACGTCGATCGATCGACGTATAGCAGGTGAGATATATCGACGTGCCTTAGATCCACGTTGATCGATCGACGTGGAAGGAGTGAGAGATCGACGTGCCTAAGATGCACGTCGATCGATCGATGTAGTTCAGGGTGAGGGTATGACGTGTAGTAAGTGAGGGTATAACGTGTAGTAAGTGAGGGTATGACGTGAGGGTATGATGTGAGGGTATGACGTGAGGGTATGACGTAGGTTGAGTGAGAGATCGACGTGCCTCAGATGGACGTCGATCGATCGACGTCAGGGTATGACGTACGTAGAGCGATCGACATCAGGGTATGACGTCAACCAGTTTTGTGGGAAAGTAAGGGAAGAAAGAGGGAAGCTAGGGGATCCTTTGGGTGACCTTATGGACTTCTTAGGACCTGATTATGACTAGTCTAAGTCTTGGGAACATGACTTAAGATGGTGAATCAAGGTTGAAGAATTTGAAGGGTCTTCGAATCGGAGTTCAACGTGGATGACCTAGGAGGGTTAGGAAATGAACGTATGAGGTGTTATAGTGTTCTTCGAAAAAAAGATAGGAGTACTCGCATGAGTGTGTGAAGTTTAGTAGCAAGACTAAGTGTTGATGACCTAGTTGAAGCATAAACTTTGATGTGTAAGCTAGAGAAGTCTTGTGTGTTACTTGTACTTGCGCATGTGAACATGAAATGCATATGTGAATGAGATATGTTATTGAAACGAGGAGTCTTGCATCATGGCACGTGCATTGCATATGGATTGGAAAAGAGATGTGCTTCGGCACAGATTTGCGAAGGTAACCTGTAATGTAAACCGGGATGAAAATATAAGCCGGGGCGCATTGCAGGGCACAAAAGGCTGTAACGCAAACCGGGATGGAAATATAAGCCGGGGCGCGTTACAGGGTATAAAGTTGTCTGTAATGCTAATCGGGATGGAAATATAAGCTGAGGTGCATTACAGGGTATAAAGTTGTCTGTAACGTAAACCGGGATGGAAATATAAGCCGGGGCGCGTTACAGGGTATAAAGTTATGTGATGTGACCGGACATTGTGACATGCATTGCACTGTTTAAAAGAGAAAGTGTTCATGCATATGTGAATGTGTAGTGTAGTGCATATTTTGACATGCATCACGAGAGTCAATGTGGTATGAATGTGAGTGGTATCTGATTGCCTATGAATTGTTAATTGTGTGCAAATTGCTGTACTTGCTTTATTAAGTTATTCGCTTATATATTTGGAAGTTTACAAGACATGTGACCCACAACTCCTTGGAATTATATGTATTACTCATGTCTTGCCATGTGTTGGTCATGTATGTCTTATAAGCGGGTTACTTGCTAGCGTTGTTCGCTAAGGGTACTGCCTTTGTGTTACAGGAGAACCTGAGTATGACATGATCTTTATTGAGGATGACGGCGAGTGGGCTGAATGGGATGCATAGTGACATTTTGGGAGCTAGCTGAGACAGTTATTATTAACTCCAGTTCTTGTATATACTTGAGGATTAGTTCGTTATTACTGTGACTACCCTTAGAGATGTTATTATCATTTGATGTATTGAATTTGATGGTGGAGATTTATTAGATATATGTGTTTCCGCACTTGTTTCTCTTACGTCATGGATGATGTGTATTCTAGAGATGAGACGTCTTGTAGTCTTCTCAGTAAGCTACGACGGGTGAACCGGTTCGGATTCCGCTGTCCGGGTCGGGGCGCTACAGTTTATGACACTTGTCACTTAACAATTATCCTCATTGTTGCTTTTTTGTCCACTTTAACCGAACAAGGCAGTCGACGCTTGGCTAACACCATCCGAGTCCAACCGAGGCTTTGCATAGCCTCAACTTCTCCATGGTGACGACTTTCATGAACATTTCCATGGATTTATTGCACCCAAAATATTTCTTAACAATAAAGTTCCATCGTTCGCTAACTCACGTACGTACTGATATTTTAGTTGAATATTCTTTGTTCTCGAGTAACATACTGGATTCGTTGCGAGAGACAAAGCACTTTGGCTATCGATGTGGAGTAGTCTCTTACTTTGATCCATTCCGATTTCTTTCAGAAAATTGAGTAACAATAAGATCTCTTTTCCGCCATCCAAGATTGCAATATATTCACCCTCTGTCGTACAAAGTGCTACGCACTTTTTTAATCTCAACATCCAACTTACCTTCTTACCACAATACATAGAAATATACACGGAAGTACTCTTCTATCCGTCTGTGTCACCACCAAGGTCGACATCAACATCAACAAAGCCTTCAAGTCCCGCACTATTTTTCTTAAAAAACAATGCAATATTTCAATTACCCTTCAAATAACTCGGCACCTACTTAACCGACTCCCAGTGTGCGGCACCGGGATTAACTAAGTAATGGCTTACAACTCCCACTGCATGATCAATATTGGGTCTCATCCAAGCCACAGCGTACATAAGGATTCCTATGGCCGAGGCATATGGCACATTGTCTATATAATTATGCTCCAAATCCGTCTTTGGTGGCTGCTATTTCAAGAATTTAAGTTGTCCTCCCAATGGTGTAATCCTTGGCTTTGCATCTTGCATGAAAAATTGGTTCAACACCTTATGGATGTAATTTTTCTGTGACAAGATTAATGAACATCCCACTTGATCTCATAGGATATGCATGCCAAGGATATGATTCGCTAGACCTAAGTCTTTCATATGAAACTCTTTTTTAACGCATCGATCTCCTTCATGTTAGCTCTCGTAACAAGCATGTCATCAACACAAAACAATAAAATGATGTAGGAGCTTCTTGAAGACTTCAAATATCAACGATGATCCATGTATCCTCGCATAAATGCATGACTACTCATAAATTTATCAAACCATTTATACCATTGTCTCGGAGCTTGCTTCAAGTCATAGAGACTTCTAATCAATCTACATATGAGACCCTCATTTCCTTTGACTTTGAAACACTCGGGCTGCTCCATATAAATTTCTTCTTCTTAGTCACCATAAAAAAAATGTCTTCACATCAAGTTGTTTAAGGTTGAGATTCTTGGCTGCCACTATGCTGAACGTAACCGAATTGATGTAAGCTTCACTACGGTGAGAATATCTCAGTGTAATCAACTTCTTTCTTTTGTAAGAAACCCTTGACCACCAATCTCGCCTTGTACCGCTTACTTCCATCCGCCTCCTCTTTGATCTAGAAGACCCATCTATTTTTCAATGGTTTTTTCTACCAACAACCTAGTCACGGTCCATGTGCTATTTTTCTTTAGCAATCGCAACTACTTCTTCATTTCCTGCTCTCACTTCACTGAGTCACTCAAACTTATGGCCTCATCATAATGTTCAGTCTCTCCTAAGTCGGTCAAGATTAAGACTCAGCCATGCCGCCAAAATGATACCCAAACAGATGCATTTTTCCTGTATTACTAAATTTCTTTTCTTGTACTTGGACCTTTAGTTCCGTTTTTATTCATTCCCCCTTTTATTTCCTAAAAAGGCTTCCCATCTTTTGGTTGGATCCACTTTTGCCTAGTATCTCAAAAATGTAGAGAAGATAAATATCGTGTGTTTGGCTTGAAAATACCGGTAAATCTCCTTAGCATCAGTTCTTACTCCATCTTGCTCAGCCTCATTACTGTCTTAATCCTCAGCCCTCTTGGTTTCAGTCTCACCCTCCAACACTTGAGCATCATCTAACTCAATCTCCCTTACTTCATCCCCCTTTGGATTGGAAGCTTTATCATCTTCATTGAAGGTAGCATCTTGTAATCAAACTATCTTCTGGCTCTTATCATCCTAAAAGCTATAACCAAAATAATTTGATCCATATCAAACGAAACTGCAGTTCTTGGTCTTTCCATCCAATTTGTACCTCTATTTGGAATCTACATGAACATAGATTTTACATCGAAAGACTCACAAGTGCGACAATGATAGTTTCTTGTCCATCCACTTCTTCTTGGGTAGCTTGAGATTTAGGGCTATCAAGGAACTTTGATTGATAATATATGCCGCTGTATTTAATGCCTTTGCCCATAAATTTTTTGAGAGTTTTGCATATTGTTGCATCGCCCTTGCCTGCTTATTTAAGGTGCGATTATCCTCTGGGATGTGCCATTTTCTTGCGGCCGAATTGGGGATAGTTTGCACAAGTAATATTCCTTGCTCGACGCAATACAATTTGAAGTTTGTACCATTGTACTCTATACAATTACCCAACATCAAGCACCACAATTTTCAGTCTATTTGGTTCTCGACCTCCGTCTTTCACTTCTTGGAAACTTCAAATACTTCGGATTTATGTTTTAAAAAATAAGCCCATACCTTTTGAGTTGAATTGTCGATGAACGTCACAAAATACCTTGAGCCTCCTTGCCATTGTACTAGGACTGGCCCCTACCATCCATGTGCACAAGGTCCAGCCTACCTTCCTTGCGGTCTTGGTCACCTTTCGAAAAAAATCACCCGTTTTTGTTCCCCGAATATGCAGTATTCGTAAAATCTGGTTTCCACCTTCGGCAGCACAACAACAAACCCTTGAAGGCATACACTTTTAGTCCTATATCACTCATATTCTCAATCTATTGCGCCACAAAATTGGACTAATTTTGGCCCCCGATCTTGCCATTAAGTTTGCACAATAGTCGGTCAAATAAAGTGTGCCCCTTTTAGTTCCTAGCGCTACAATCATGGCACCCTTGGCAATTTTCCAGCACTCATCACAAAAATTAATTTTGTATCCTTCATCATCTAATTGAGTTATGTAGATTTGATTTTTGTTCAACCTGGAATATATCGAGCATCATGCAATCTCCATCATTTTCCATGCCTCGATTTGATGTTGACATTTTCTTTTTCTGTGATCTCCAATGGCTTTCCTTCCACTAGGAACACCTTGCCATATTCTCTGGATACGAAATCTTTCATCAATTCTTTACATGAGGTTGAATGGAACAATGGGCCCGAATCAAGAACCTATGAATCATTGGAGCTGTCAACCCAAAGGACTAGAGCATCGTCTGAATCCTTCTTTGTCGTCACATTCACTGAACTCGACATATCCTACTTCTTCATCTTCTTTGGCATCTGGCTCTCGCGCTCCACGTGGCCCTTTTTTCCACAATTCCAACACTCTATCTTGTCTTTACTCTGAGACGTGCTGCGTCTTTTCAATTTTTTTTCTCGACTATCCATTCGTTGGGCACCTCGGCCTCTTTGAATGGTTTAAGTCCGAACCATCACCTTTGCTTTGATCATTTCGACAAATTCTTGTCAATGATGCAGTCACGAACATAGTTGAGGATCAGCCTTTCTTGACTTGAGATCGCCTCTATGGAAGTCGACCAATTATCCGGTATAGAGATTAACGAGCAATGTGCTAGTAATTCATCCACCAAGGAGTACGCGATTGCATTTAGTTGGTTCACACTTTGGTTGAATTCGGCCACATGCTTGTCTCTGTGACGTCTTTGGCCATTTGCAATTGAAACAACCTCTGAACAAGAAGAATTTTATTTAAACTTAACATCTTTTTGAACAAATAGGACAGCCTCTTGATGAAACCAAACATTGTGTTTTTGTTGGCAACGTACAAGACCACATCCATCGAGATGGTGTCCACCTTGATGTCCTCCATGTTGATCGGCAGAACCTTTCCCGGATTCCAGTTGATAATAAACCGAGAACACACACAAGGAATAATCGAATGACAAAGAAAAGAACGCAATAGAAAGAACACTAAATTTCATATGAAAAAGCCCACTTGGTCTGCTCAAAAACCACAAACGTATTGCAGATCTATATGAAGGTATTTATAGGAGAATTCTACAAGAAGATAGGCATAGAGTACTATTAGAAAAACTATATCAGAGGAGATAAGGATAATAGTCATATCCAAAATCAAATACTTAAATTCTCTTGTAAAACATATTCCTAATACTTGCCTTCATCCTAACAGAACTCTGTGTCGGATATTTGGTCGCCTACGATAGAGATAATATTGCTTACCATAGAAGGTTTATTTAGGTCCCGTTGAAGTTTAATCAGCATGATTTTCTTTTTTTCATTTCTTTTTTTTTTGCTGAAGAGACTTGAGTAAGATATTACGGTTGTAAAAACAATAATATATTAGGCTGGTAGGACAATATTAGGGTCGAGACTAATTCGAATTCAAGCTCAAGTATGCATAAAAATACTTTAGTCGAGTTTAACCTATTTAATAAATGTTTTTATTAAGTTCTTACGCTATTTAGTGGTTTAGAAATTGTTTCTGCAGTCATTGTATTCGTCGGATATGTTATAGGAAAGTGTTACACCCCGTGATTTTTAAGCGCAACTTTCGATACTTGGGTCAACCTTGAATGCACCTTAATTAATTATGTAAGATTATAATACTTAGTTACCCAAAACATAGAAGAACAAAAGAAAGGGGTTAAAAGTAGAATTAAAAGAAAGTATGGTAAATTAACAACATAGCCCCTACTAGAAGTGGAGGGAGTTACAAAAGTTGGTATAACCTCCCCATCTCAGCCATATTGGACGGTTATACCACAAAAGAAGAAGGAAAAATTCTGAGAAAAAGAGAGAGAAGAGAAAAGGAGAGGAAGAAGAAGAAGAAAGGAAAGAGAAGGAAGGAAAAGGCCATTCTAGGTTCAATTCTCATCAAAGTTCTGCAGTAAATCCGTAAGCTTAACTAGAAACAAAGGCAAGTAATCTTTCTATACGCTTTATGTAAATTTTGATATGTTAGGCCCTATGTTCCTACAAAGAGAAAACATGAATCACACATTAGTATTCTTGTCTTGCCTATCTTAAATGCTTTGTTATATGTAAGTCTTGTTGCTAATTGTGTAAAGTCTTGTTCTTTGGGCCATATTTCTGAAATAGTTGTGCAGTAATTGTTGTTAGTCAACCATGCCCATGAGAGTATATATGTTGATGTGTTTCTTGTCTTGCTCTACTCTTGTGTGGATTGTATACACTTAGATGTTGAGAGTAAGTGCAGGAAATTGAGGGATGAGTGATGACATTGTTGTAGTCTTGTTGGTTGGGTATTGTTGATGATAACTCTTGGAGGTGGTGAATGATTGAAGATTTAGAGTGGATCTTGTTAGACATTCACTAAGCATCAATTCATGATTAGATGTATGTTAAGTATGATGAATCTAGTTGTTAAGATGGATCTTTATGTGTTGAACCTGGAAGGGTTGAAGAAGAAAGGAGTTGGGTGGAAGTTACTGCAGAAAAACTGCAGTTTGGCATCGTCAGAACACTTCGAACGCCTACATGAGGCGCTTCATGTCACTATAGGCGCTTCATGTAGCGTTCCATGTGTCCTGGAGCTTTCCCGTACAGAAAAACTGCAATTTAGAACCGTCAGAACACTTCGAACGCCTACATAAGGCGCTTCAAGTCACTTTAGGCGCTTCATGTGGTGTTCAATGTGTCCTGAATCATCCCCGAACACTTCGAACGCCTAGTAGAGGCGCTTCATGTACCATTAGGCGCTTCAAGTGGTGTTCCAAGTATTCTGGAAGTATTTTTGACCCTTTAAGCGCCCTATGTAAGTGTAGTAACTTTATACACTTCTTTTGAACATAAAATGCAAGGGTATTTGAGGCATATTTGAGGTGTAGATGGTAAGTTTGATTAAGTAAGCATAAGATTGAATTCTAGTGAATAAGTGAGACAAATGGACTTGGTAAAACACGTTTAGGGAGTGTTTGAGGTGCAAGACCATATCCTTGATAGACAAGATGCATGTGTGTGTGTGTTACATGTTGATATGAAGCTATTTGTGCATCCTGCATCATGACATGGGCACTTGCATTTGATTTGAGATATGTTTGCAAAAGAACAAGAAAGGTAAAGTTTGCGAAAGACAAAATGGCTGCTGGTTGATCACAGGGTATAAAAGTCACGTCTGCGAAAGCAGGGTATAAAGAGCGTGATCTGTGAATCAACAGCAGGGTATAAAGTATGTTATGGGGCCGTGGACCTATCAGCACGGAAAATGAAGTATTTTATGGGGCCGTGGACCTATCAGCACGGATATATGATATATGTAATGGGGCCGTGGACCTTTCAGCACGGATATATGATATATGTAATGGGGCCGTGGACCTTTCAGCACGGGGTATAAAGTTATGATGGCTGTGGACTGATCACCCACAGGGTATAAAGTTCTGCTACGCGAAGAATATGATATGTAAAGTGATGAAATGTTTGTGAAATGACATGCATGACATGTTTATGAAAGAAGGCATATGCATGGGTGTTGTGTGTGATTTTAAAGAAGTACATGCATCATGATACACGAAGCATAAGACTTGACATGCAAGAAACGTGGCTAGTCTATGACTTGCTTATGTGATTCGTGGTTTTAATACATGTTGGTTCTCGTAACTGCGTTCACATATGTGCTTTATCTGTTTGGAGTAATTCTTATTAAGATGCTATTTGTTAACCCGAGCACCTTATTTTTGGGCAATGTTTTATACACTGGTGACTCGACGTGTGTGATTCCGTAGGGTGTATAGACGGGTTACTTGCTGGCGAAGTTTTCGCTAAGAACAATCATTCTGTCTCCTTTTCAGGTGAGCCTGATTATGAGTTGATATTTATCGAAGACGACGGCGAGTGGGCTCAGTGGGATGATGGACAAGGGAATAGATAGATGCTGGACTATTTTGTTTGAGTTTGAAACTCATTGTTATTATGTTGTTCTAAAACTTATGTCGGCTAGATGAACAAACAGTTTTATTTCCGCTGCAGTTTTATGGTTGTAATATTGACAACGAAGGTTAGATTTTATGACGTTTCCGCTGGTTTTAACTTACAATATGAAGAATGTATGCTTGATCTGCTTGACGCTTCGTAATTCTCATAGTAGGCTACGGCGGGTGCACTGGTTCCGATAACGGTATCGGGCTGGGGCGCTACAGAAAGGGAGACAAACCTGTTCTGTAATTCATCTGCAACATAGTCCTCGTATCAGAGTGCAGTAAAGTGCAAGGAAATGCACGGAAGGCAGAGGAAACTAAAATACACTCTTCCTCTTTTAAAAAAGAAAAACAATTTTTTAGTTTGATTTGAACCTAGTTTAAAATAATTTATTTGTGACAAACCGTATAGTGTTCAATGAATAACTATCAGTAAAATATGAAATAATTGACGTATTATAAATGCACAAAGCAAAAAGTCCGCCTATTAGCATTTCCGATTAACTGACGAGTAACTATCACGATTTACACCTCCACGCCTTAAATTTTACATTTTTTATATTAGTCATTGGATGGAATAACATTGTTCAATTCAAGAACATACAGTGACTGTCTTGTACAGCTGATTGCTATTGTAGGCCGATCATTTTGGTTATCCTTTTCTTTAGACAAAGTTCACCCCACGCGTAGAACAAGATAACTATCAAATCATAGCTATAACTTGATGATGTGGAGGTTCACATAGTTTGATGTGGCAGTTCACTCGGTATACTAAGACAGATTCACATGGCTCATGGTGGTAGTGCACATCGTTCACCATGGCAATCTCGTTCGATGGCACGGTTCACACCATTTCTAGGAGTTGTTCACACATTGGTCCAACTTTGGAAAATCCATGACCATGAGTGAAATATAAAAGACTATAGAAAGAAATGCAAATATCCAATGTTAAAGAAAGAGAATTAAGTTATGTCAAGTAAACGCTACAAGTTAAATTAAAAAAAAAAGAAATAGCAACTTAAAGCTAAGGAGTCAAGACCAGTACAGGAAGTTTAAAGGTCAAGTCAGGAGAATAAGTTAACTATGAAAGCAAACAAGTGAAAAAAATATAATGAGTAATAAATTGTCTTGTTATTTTTTACTGAGTCCGTAGTTTTCGCTCATTTCATATCATTTCAGTGTATATGTTGTGAACATGCTAGAAAATATATGAGATCAAGTGAAAGATGAAGTTAGATCGATCACATATTGTGTTTATTTTATTTTAATTTTTAAAGTGTTTTATTTGATGTATATTTGAAAAGAAAAAGTCAATAGACACTTAATGACGATGACTTCACAGACTTGGCCGTGGCCGGAGAACATGAGAAAACAATTTATACAAGAAAATGCTGCCATCTAACTATTAAGCCGACCATCGTTACAGTTTTGTTGAAATATGTTGAATTTTGATGATTTGTACAATTGACACTTAGAACGCTTGATTAGACGCCTAATGTGAAGTATTTGAAGGTCAGTATACATTGAACGCCTACATAAGGCGTCTCATGTGAAGTGTATGGAAGACAGTATACTTCAAACGCCTACATAAGGCACTTTATGTAAGGTGGTTGAAATTCAGTACACTTCGAACGCCTACATTAGGCACTTCATGTAAAGTGTTTGGATTTCAGTACACTTCAAACGCCTACATTAGGCGCTTCATGTGTTGATGTGTAAAACCGTGCACTTTGAACGCCTGATAAGGCGCTTCATGTATATTCCCAAGTCAAATGAACTTTTTCCCTTAAAATGGGCACAACATCAAGTTACTTTTTGATAAAAGTCAGAACTACTTCGAGCAAGCATGAAGGCTGAGATCAGACGCTTCATGTGAGATCGAATGCGTTCAACTGCCCACAACAGGCGCTTCATGTCACATCGAATGCCTGTTCAAAACCACATTAAGCGCTCTATGTCACATTGAACGCATGTTCATTTAACAGATAAGGCGCTTCATGTGACCAACGTCACAAATGTCTTATGCTTTGTTTTTTAATGCTTACTTGACATTTGTACCCTCTCTTTTATTGCAAAATTCACAGGTTCTCTCTCACTCTTGAAGGAGTCATCTTTCCTCTTTGAGCTTTCAGGAAGAAACTTCTCCAAGAAGCTTATATCTATCCAAGAGAAGATCTCCAATGATGAGGACATGTCATCACAAAGAGACAAAGCCCAATATTGGCTCCTGCAAACATCTCAAACGGCTAGAAATTCAAAGGAGATAAAACAAGGGTTTCATCTCCTTCTTTCTCCAACTTTATATCAACAACCTCTCAAATTTCTCTCAAGTTGTAAGCTCTCAAAATAGTTGTATCATTGTGTATTTTACTTTATTTGTGAGAGTTGTTGTAAAGAAGAAGAGTGTTCTTCTTTGTTGAGTGAAGATTGTGGGAGGTCAAGTGTAGATTGTTGGTCAAGAAGAAAGGGTGCTTTTTGTTTGAAGAAATCCGGACCTTGAAGGATTAGTTGATAGTGTGGTGGATCACTATACTCCCTACAATAATTCTTTGAGGGCAAAGAAGTTCGTTGGAGGCTAGACTTCAAGGGGGTGGTTTCTTGGTTGTGGTCTAGGCAAGTTGTCTAGTTTCTTTGTATTTGGATTTTGCTTTAATTGTTGTTTCCCCCCAAAGAAATAATAGTTCCCCATTCAAAATCCTTCTTGTAAAAAATAAAGAAGGTAGAGGAGTAGAGTCATTTTGACTTGAACCTCTATACATATTGTGTTCTTTATTCTTTCGCAAGTTTTATTCTTTTCAAGACCACATCCAAGAATTGGTTTGCACTCAAAAAATGAAAATTATTCAAGAAAATATCCATACTTGGTGAACACACTATTCAACCCCCCTTCTAGTGTGTTCTAAAGGACCTAACAATTGGTATCAGAGTTTAATCTTGAGGATTTGAGTTCAAAGAGCAAGATTTGATCTTAATGTATGGATCTCTTTAGTTTTGAAGATGCTAGTTCCCCTAGTGGTGATGCTTCTAGAAGAAGAAGGCAAGAATCACTACTCCCTTCCTTTTCTAGTGTCCATGTCAAAGTTCCTACATTTGACTCTCTAAACTGCCCACTATGGAAGTCCAACATGGAAACATCTTTACGTTCTTGTGGGTATTGAATATGGAGAGAGGTGTCAAAAGGTTCCACAATTCCTTTTGATGTTGATGATCCTACTCCAGAAGAGGAGTTGCAATTTGGCATAGATAGAAAAGCTCTTGCTATTTTAAATAGCTCTCTATCACCAAATGAGAGAGCTCAAATACAAGGAGTCCAATCCGTCCATGAATCTTGGACTAAGTTGGAGATAGTTCATGAAGGAACATCTCAAGTGAGGAAGGCCAAGAGGAGACAACTAATCAAACAATTCTACAATTTCAATGTCCCAAAGGTGAGAAGATTGAAGAATCTATCCAAAGATTCACCAAGCTTGTCAACTTACTCACGGCGGTTGGCAAAAGGATTGAACAAGAGGATCTCAACCATTGCTTCCTAAATAGTTTAGGAAGAGAATGGAACACAAAGGTGACGGCTATTGAGGAGCCAAAGGATCTAGAGACTATCACTCTAGATGAGCTCTATGGGAATCTCATCACTTATGAGATTCATCTTGAAGCTCAAGAGAAGAATGATCCAATCCGCAATTCTTCAAAAGCTTTTCCATGCGAATCAGAAGAGTCGGATGATGAAGTCGGAATTGTTGTCCGAAGATCTAGAAGATTTTCAAGGAAGAATGAAGATGAGGCAAAGAGATTCATCAAAGAAAATTCTCCAATGGCAAAGTGAAGGAGCAAGAGAACAAGTGCTATAAATGCAGAAAATCCGGTCACTTCATGAAGGATTGTAGGGTGAAGGAGCCGCAACACAAAGACAAGAAGGCCATCTAACAATGGAAGAAGGCTTTACAAGCGGAGGTAGCCCATTGAGAAAGTATTTTGTCTGGGTCCGAGAGCGAGAATGACAACGATGAAAACCTAACGCTCACGGGGATTTTCAATGATGATCTCAACAAGGAATTATATGCTCTCATGGCCATCGATGACGGCATAGAGGTATGCAATATCTCATCTCATTATAGATTGATAGATGAAAGAGATGATTTAGTGCAAGCAAATGATTTTTTGGATATGAAGTACAAACGTGTTAAAAAGACTTTAGAGCATGTTTAAATGAGTACAATGACATGTTAGAGAATCAAATTGCATTGCAACTAGAACATGATACTTTATTGACCATGCATGTCATTGCACTAGAAGAGAAGCATGATTTGATCAAATCATGCACTCAAAACATTGGCAAAAAGAAAATTATTCCAAGGAAGGTGCGGCAAAGGTAGACGTAGACAAAGATGCATCTAGGTTAAGCATGAAAGCTAAAATCAAACCTAGTGCCATGTATGCACCCATGAAGGGAAAATCCAAGGAACAAGAATTACTTGTCAAGGAGTCTAAGACATCCTTGAAGAAGCAAAAGCACATGCCTAAAGGAAAGGCAAATTCAACAAAGGTGTCAAAGCCTTTTGTTGAATCCGTGAAACATAAATCTTCTTTGATTCCAAAGAAAGTTGTTCCTAAACGGGAATCACGGAATGTGCCAATGCGCAAGCATGATAGCCATCATCACCCACACAAATACATTCCTACATGTTTTTATTGCAATAAAAAAGGTCACGTAGAAAAAGTATGTAGAGCTAAAAATAATAAGAATCTTGTGTGGGTGCCAAAAGGTGAAGTGAAGGTAACTAACCTTCAAGGGCCCAAAATACAAAGGGTACCAATATCATATGGTTCATTTCCAGGCCCTAGCACTAAATGGAGAATGCGACGACAAGAAGGTCAAATGGGTCGTGGACAGTGGGTGTTCCAACCATATGACGGGAGACAAAAGTCTCTTCCATAGACTCACTATGCAAGATGGAGGAGTTGTCAACTTTGGAGGCAGCAAAGGCCAAATCAAAGGACATGGTATTGTGGGTAACAATTCCTTCTTTCTTAGTGATTTCTTATATGTTGTAGGATTAAAGTTTAACTTGATAAGTGTCAGTCAATTATGTGATGTTATTTATGAAATTACGTTTTTAAAAACAAAGTGTGTTGTGAAAAAGGATAATATTATCCTATTTGAGGCTTTGAGATTCAAAAACATTTAGAAACTTAGCATCAATGATTTGGTCTCACAAAATGTATCTTGTCTGGTTGCTAAAAATGATTTGACGCAACTATGGCATAGATGTCTCGGACATGTATGTTTCAAAACGTTTAAAATTATTTGCAAAAACAATAAAGTCCGAGGACTTCCAAAAATGAGTTTCGAAAACCAAGACTTGTGTGACACTTATCAAAAGGCAAAGCTTGTGAAAATAAGATTTAAACCAAAAACAAACATATCCGCCTCCAAACACCTACAATTACTACATATGGATTTGTATGGGGATGTTGGAACAACAAGTTTTGGGGGTAAACATTATACCTTCGTGGTAGTAGATAATTATACTCGTTATACATTGTTGATGTTTCTTGCTAAGAAAAATGATGCATGTAGTGAGTTTATGAATTTGAGTAGACGATTGGAAAATCACATAGGTGACACCATTAAAACCATCCGAAGTGACCATGGTGGTGAGTTTGATGGTGAGTTTGAAAGCTTTTGTGAATCCAAAGGATACTCACATGACCTTTCGGCTCCTAGAACTCAGCAAAAAAATGGTGTAGCCGAACGAAAGAATGGAACTCTACAAGAAATGTGTAGAGTAATGTTAAATGAGTTCGGCTTGCCCAAGTATTTTTAGGCCAAAGCGGTAACTGCCGCTTGCCATGTGATCAATCGTATATGTTTGAGACCTTACCTAAATTGACACCTTATGAGCTTTGAAATGGTAAAGTTCCCAACATTGGGTATTTCAAAGTGTTTGGTTGCAAGTGTTTTATACTTAACACCAAGGACACTTTGGATAAACTTGAACGGAAAGCGGATGAAAGTATCTTTTTAGGTTATGCCTCAAATAGTAAATCATTCCGTATTTTTAACAAAAAGAGTCAAAAGGTGGAAGAATCAATCCATGTTAAGATTAATGAGTCACTTAATGACGAACCTAAAATTAATGAGGATTGTGAAGAAAAGGAAGATGTGGCTCCTCAAGAAGAAATTCTAGAGGATATTCCAACGATTGCTCATCAACAAGAAATTGTTGATAACTCTCCAAATGGAAACATCTTCATTGACTTGAGAGTAGAACCTATTGAAGGTACTTCTACACCTAGTGTGCATGAACTTAGTCGAATAGAAATATTTCTCACACTCATCTTGTTGATACACGAAATGTTGAAAATGCATCTCATATTCTGGAAAATGATAATCATCTAAATGATGATGATACGTCACTTCCGAAAAGTGATCATGATGAAGCTTCCTAGATCATTCAAGCATAAAAATTCTCACCCACACGAGTTGGTCATAGGTGATTTAAATAAGTGTATCACTACATGAAGGCAATATAGACAGAACGCATTCGTTTCTCTCATAGAGCCTAAAAATGTTAAAGATGCACTTCTTGATGAAAATTGGATCTTGGCTATGGAAGAAGAATTAAACCAATTTGAAAGAAGTGATGTTTGGGAATTGGTTCCCAAACCACTTGATCATCGCATTATTGGTACAAAATGGGTATTTCATAACAAGATGGATGATCAATGAAATGTCACTAGAAACAAAGCTAGATTAGTTGCTCAAGGATACCGTCAAGAAGAAGGTATTGATTTTGATGAGACATTTGCACCCGTAGCACGGCTTGAAGCCACTAGAATGTTATTGTCGTATGCTTGATATAGACATTTTAAATTTTACCAAATGGATGTTAAATCTGCCTTCTTGAATGGTGTTATTCAAGAAGAAGTGTATGTTGCACAACCTCCTGGGTTTGAATGTCATAACTCACCACATCATGTTTTCAAACTTAAAAAGGCTCTTTATGGCCATAAACAAGCTCCAAGAGCTTGGTACGCGAGGTTAAGTACCTTTCTTCTTAATAATGGATTCTCAAGGGGTAAAGTTGACACTACTTTGTTTATCAAAGAACAAGCTAGAAATCAATTAATTGTATAAGTATATGTTGATGATATTATTTTTGGTGCTACTAACAGTTGTTTTTGTGAGCAATTTCCTAGCTTAATGCAAGGTAAATTCAAGATGAGCATGATGGCAGAGCTAAATTACTTACTTGGACTGCAAATCAATCAAACTGAAGAAGGTGTGTATATCTCTCAAACCAAATACACAAAAGACTTGCTCAAAAAGTACAACTTTGGTGAAGGAAGAGAAGTAAACACCACAATGAGCACAAGTGCCAAGCTTGACAAGGATGAGAAAGAAAAGCATATCGAGGTAGCCTTGTATCATGGCATTATAGGTAGTCTACTTTATTTGTCTGCAAGTAGACCTGATATTTTACATGTAGTGTGCTTATGTGCTAGATTTCAAAGTGATCCTAGGAAAATACATCTAATTGCGGTAAAACATATTTTTAGATACCTTATGTTGAGAAAAAGTGTTTGAATGATTTACAAATACATGATTTAAACAGTACGAGTTTACGAAATGCATGCCAAAATTATTATTTGGCACGTTTATGTGATATACATGTTTCATATGTTTTATATATACTGTTTCCGTACTAACAAGCCATGAAATGTTAAAGCTTACATCATATGGCAAAAATTTGTTGTCTTTGAACTATTTTCAGGTGCCACAATTAATGAACTAAACTAGTTTATTAAGTAAAGTACTTAAGTTAATGAACTAACTAGTTCATTAAATGGAGATATATTTGGACAAAGCTTTATGGCAACAAATTTGGAAATGAAAATTCTCCTTCCTACCATCTAACACGCCTACATATATATATTATATATATATTATATATATATTCAGATTTTTTAAAAAGGCACAATACACATATATTCTGGCGTACTATCGACACGTTACAAATATTACAAACGTATGTCAATGTCACACCACTATATACACATCATATTTATGAGTATATTCAGGTCTTATATCATATGATATAAGTCATGATGATGACAAAATTATAACGACACGTTACAAGGTTATAAACCGAAAATTGTCCTATCGGGTGACTACCGAAACTTTGTCAACGTGTCATGTACTTGCCATATAAAGATGGCCTGCCCATATAATTCAAAAATAGCCAAACATTTCGTGACTCACGTGTTAAATACAGCCACTAAAGCATTCCATGATGGCACACACAAATCATTCACAAATTCGGCCAAATTTGTGGAGATTTAAAAATTCAATTTTTTTAGCACATGGGGTCGCCTCTCAATAAGCCATTAGAGCTGAATATCAACTTTATTTTATGATTATTATGTGTGACATATCATATATGACATGTGCAAGAAGTTTGAATTTAATCAGAGAAAAATCGTGTAATCGGCGAAAGTCGAAAATTTAGTTTTCTAGGAACACAACACATGGAACGTTTTTGGCATGAGTTGTAACATGTATCTAGATATTTTTTACACATTCAAGACATGTTAAAGTGTTCTAGAAAATTTAAATCAGGGCCAATTGGAATTTACCATATATGTGTAGTTATTGTGCATTATTTGACAAAGCTTACTAAAGTAAAATTTCACCACATGCACATTGGTTCTACACACCATTCTCAGCTATGATGGTGCCAAGGTGGAGCTTAGTTGGCATCTCAATTGGTGAAGAATATGACACACAAGGTTAGTGACATAAAAGACGGAGATACACAAGGTAACAATTCAAAATTTTTGAAAATGTAACACAAGCTGAAAATTCAGCATGTTTGTAGCAAAGTTTAAAACATTACCTTTTGTCGCTTCCTCCATTATGTCACTAAACTTGTGTAGTCCATTCTTCACCAATCAAGATGCCAACTAAGCTCCACATAAGCTCCATCAAGTTTTATTAGGCGTGTGATGTAGGATTTCCATGTGCTGAATTTTATTTTTGTAAGTTTTTTAAAATAGTGCACAATAATTATACACATATGGTATATTCCAATCAGCCCTAATTTGAATATTCTAGAACACTTTAGTATGTATTGAATATGTAAAAAGTGCCTAGGTACATGTTACATGTCATGCCAAAAAAACGTTCCATGAGTTGTATTCGTAGAAAACCGAATTTTTGACTTTTGTCGATTACGCAATTTTTCTCCGATTAAATTCAAATTTTTTGCACATGTTATATATATTATGCTACACATAATATACATAAAATAATTTTAATATTCAGATCTTAATGTCTGAGACAAATGGCGCCACATGTGACATAAAAGAACGAAATTGAAATCTCCATAATTTTGCCTTAATTGAGGGTGATTTGTGTGTGCCAACATGGAATGATTTTATGGCTAAGTGTACCATAAAGCCACGAAATTTGTGGCCATTTTAAAGTGTAGCGGCTGGCCATCTATATATGGCAAGTACGTGATACGTTAGCGAAGTGACGGTAGCCACCCGATACGACAATGTTTGGTTTATAACCTTGTAATGTGTCGTAATAATTTTGTCATCACCATGACTTATATCATATGATATAAGACCTGAATATACTCATAAATATGAGTTAATTATAGTGGTGTGACGTTAACGTACATTTGTAATATATAACGTGTCGGTAGTATGTTGGAATATATGTGTATAGTGCCTTTTTAGAAAAATCTGAATATATATATATATAGATATATAAATGGCGTGTGGTTTAAGAGGGGAGAGGAGACTTTCCATTTCCATGTTTGTTGACTTCATGCCTTGTCCAAATATTTCTCCATTTAATGAACTAGTTAGTTCATTAACTCAAGTACTTCACTTAATGAACTAGTTTAGTTCATTAATGGTGGCACCTGAAAATAGTTCAAACACAACAAATGTTTGCCATTTGATGTAAGCTTTAAAGCTGCATAGCTTGTTAGTGCGTCAAGATTATATATAAAGTATATAAGGCAAGTTTCTCAAAACGTGTCAAGTCATAAAATGTGTCATGCATTTCTTTAGCACACATTATTTAAATCATGCATTTTTGTGAATCACTCAAACCCTTTTTCTCAACAATCTCCCCCTTTTGATGATTTACAAAATAATCTTAGTACATGATTTAAGGTTGCATGTTGGTATGGTAACGGAACTTCATATGGCTATGAACGAAATCACAAATGATTGGTGGTTCGATTCGGGTGCAACTGTACACGTATGCAACAATAGGGCTCTGTTCAAGACCTATCAAATTGAGGATGATAGCCAACAAGTTCTGATGGGAAACCGCAGCGTCACAAAAGTCTTGGGTAAAGGTAGTGTTGAGTTAGACTTTACTTCGGAAAAGAAGTTGTTACTAGTCAACGTTCTACATGTACCCGAAATCATGATTTTCAAACCCCGGAGGTTGAGCTACATATACCTCTTTTTGAATTATTCCATTCAAGAATGCGGATTTCACATTCATTTGATATAGTTTGAAATCCTTATAGCATGCATATGCTAATAGCATCCTAATAGCTTCTAACCTAGCTACGGAGGCAAAGGTCTCATCATAGTCTATGCCTTCTTCTTGCCTATAGCCTTGGGCTACTAACCTAGCCTTGTTTCTAGTGATGTTTCCTTTATCATCTATTTTGTTTCTAAATATCCATTTAGTGCCAATTACGTGATGATCACTAGGTTTAGCAATTAATTCCCAAACATCACTTCTTTCAAATTGATTTAATTCTTCTTGCATAGCTAATACCCAGTCTTCATCATTTATTGCCTCCTTTATATTTTTAGACTCAACTTGTGAAATAAAGGCATTTTCATTGAATTTTCTCCTAGTCATTAACCCTTGGCTAGTTTCACCTAACATCAACTCTTTAGGGTGATCTTTCCTATACTTATATGAGTCCGGTAAATTTGAGGTATCTCCTCCTACTTCTTCATCTTTAACCTTAGGTTCAAGGGGATCAATCCTAAGGTCAATAACAATATTAACTTTTGGATTCTCAAATTTCTCTATATGGCTTACTTCAATTATTTCATCATCATCATCATCATTAATGTTTGATTTATCCTCATTGAGTTCACTAAACTTGACATGAATTGATTCTTCAACTTTCATGCTTCTTTTATTATATACTCTAAATGCCTTTCTATTTTGAGAATAACCCATAAAGATTCCTTCATCCGCTTTGAAGTCGAGTTTATCCAAGTTATCTTTGATGTTAAGTATAAAGCACTTACAACCAAATACCTTGAAATAACCAATATTTGGTACTCTACCTTTCCAAAGCTCATAAGGAGTCTTTTTGAGAAATGGTCTCAAATAAACTCTATTGGTCACATGACAAGCGGTATTTACCGCTTCGGACCAAAAATATTTGGGTAGCTCAAATTCGTTTAGCATGGCTCTACTCATTTCTTGAAGTGTTCTAATCCTCCTTTCCGCGACACCATTTTGTTGAGGAGTTCTTGGAGCTGAGAAATTGTGTCCATACCCTTTGGATACACAAAATTCTTGAAATTCTCCATCAAACTCACCACCTCTATCACTTCTAATTTCCTTAATTGTGTCGTCTCTTTGATTTTCTAATCTCTTACAAAGCTTTATAAATTCTTGGCATGCATCATTTTTTTAGCTAAGAACATTACCCAAGTGTACCTAGAGAAGTCATCTACCACCACAAAGGTGTAATGTTTTCCACTTAGACTTGCCGTACCAATATCCCTATACAAATCCATATGAAGCAATTGTAGAGGTTTGGTGGTGGAGATTTCACTTTTGGGCTTGAAGCTTGTTTTAACAAGCTTTGCCTTTTGACAAGTGTCACATAAGCCATGGTTTTCGAAATTTAATTTTGGAAGACCTTGGACTTTTTCATTTTTGCAAATCTCTTTGAAATTTTTAAAACTAATATGTCCAAGTCGTCTATGCCATAGTTGAGTCAAATCATTTTTGGCAACTAGGCAAGAACCATTTTGTGATATCAAATCATGTTTGCTAAATTTGTAAACATCATTTTTACGTATAGCTTCAAAAACAATCTTATCGTTCTTTTTCACAACACATTTTCTTTTCACAAATTCAATTTGAAAATTAGCATCACATAGTTGGCTAACACTTATCAAATTATACTTAAGCCCTTCTACATATAATACATTATTAATAGTAAAAGAAGAGTTATCAATTTCTCCATGTCCAAGTATTTTGGCTCTCCCATTGCCAAAATGCACCGTTCCACCATCTTGGAGCTTGAGCTTGGTGAACAACGTCTTGTCTCCGGTCATGTGCGTTGAGCATCCGCTGTCCATAAGCCATTTGGTTCCTTCTTCTTTGGCTACTCCATTTATCTTGAGAGCCTACAAAACCAAAAGATGTATGCATTGGTACCCTTTGATGGTTGGGTCCTTTAGGGTTAGTTTGTCGACCCTTAGGCTTCCAAACGTAGGTGCTTCCAAATCTAGCTCTACATGCTTTCTTCACATGTCCTAGTTTGTTGCAATGAAAACAAGAGGGTACATGCTTTGGTTTAGAAGGTGATGAATTTTGTTGTGCTTTTTTATTATTTGCCCTTTTCTTTAAGACCTTGGGTTTTAATAGACGAAAGTGATGAATTAAATCCTAAACCGGATTTATCATTTCCAATTCTTTGATTTCCAAGTAGTATGTCTAAGTTGTTTTTACCATTCGTTAGTCTTTGTAGGTCTAACTTTAGTTTCCCACATTCTCTTCTAATTTCTACATTTTCAAGAGCTACGGTTTTATGCATGGTGAGTATGATGTCATGCTCTTGAAACATCAAAATATTCTTGTCATGCAAGCTCTTATTTTCTAAGATGCATTTCTTGAACTCTTTCTTCACATGCTTATATTTTAAATTCAATTTTTCAAAGTCATCTTGCAATTCTCCTATTTCATCATGCAAATTTGAAGGATTAGAATTTACCTCAAGATCATCTTCAATTGCCATGAGATAAGTATGTTGAATCTTTGGATTGTCAACTATTGCAACAAGTCCAACACCTTGATCTTCACTCTCTTCTCCTTCCGATTCCGTAAGGATATCATCCCACGTGGTTACCTCCGCATTGAGGGCTTTCTTCTTTTGAGGAAAGACCTTCTTCTCTTGCTTGTGCGGCTCTTTTACGTGGCAATCGGCAATGAAATGACCGGTTCAACCACATCTATATCAATTTTCACTTCCTTCCTTTTCTTTAGATGGTCTTTTGAAAAACTTTCTTGCTTGAGCTTTGTTTCTAGTTGCCATTCTTCTAAATTTTCTTACTAGAAGGGAAACTTCCTCATCCGATTCATCAGACTCTACCAGAAATCCTTTGTGTGATGTTTGTGTGGGCTTGATAGGGTTCATCCTATTTTGTTCATCAATAAGAATTTCATGAGTAAGAAGATTACCGGATAGCTCATCAAGGGTAAGAGTTTTGAGATTCTTTGATTCGGTGATGGCGGTGACTTTGGGTGTCCATTCTCTTGGCAAAGAGTTGAGGAGTTTTGAGACAAGGTCTTCATTTGAGATTTTCTTATCCACCATGGAGAGTTGATTCACTATTTGTGTGAATCGATCGATTGTCTCCTCAATCTTGTCACAGCTTTTCATTCCGAACATCTCATACTCCTTTATGAGCATGAGTCGTTTGGCCATTCTTACTTGCTCGGTTCCTTCATGTATTATTTCAAGCCTTTTCCATGCCTCATGGGCTGTTTCAAGACATTGAAGTCTTATGAGCTCGGTGGTGGTGAGAGCACTTGAGACAATATCAAATGCTTTGCCATTAATGGCAAATCTTATCTCTTCTTCATCGGTGTAGTCATCCTCATCTTTGAACATTGATTCTCCTTTTGAGTTGGTAACCATAGGAACTTCAATTCCTTTGACAACGGCTCTCCATATATCAAATCCACAGCCTTTCAAATGATTGATCATTCAAAATTTCCACAAAGAATAATTTTGGGCAACAAACATAGATGCTTTAGTGTTTGATCCGGAAAATAGTGCAGTAGGCTTAGGAGATGAAGTGTGAGATGAAGAGGTTGAAGTTGAGGTTGTCATTTCCATGATCTTTAACCTTGCTACTTGCAAAGATAGGCCAAACACTCAAGGTTAGGCTCTGATACCAATTATTAGGTCTGAAATACACTCTAGAGGGAGGGTGAATAGAGTGTTTGACTCTTTTACGGAATTTTTTTTTGTGTGAATCAACTCAAAAGATATTCAAAATCAGAGCAAGAATTGGAGGTGAGAAGTACTGAATGAGTACACCGGATATAGAGTGGTTCGAATCGTAAATGATTCTACTCCACTACCACTTTGTTTCCAAAGTGGATTTTCAACAACTACTCTTCTTATTAAAGATAATAAGAACAACCACATCAACACTTACACTAACACCTTAGTGTAAGTACAAACAACAGTAACTTCTTGCACAAAATACTCTTGTGCAACTACAGCAACTACAGCTCTTAGCAAGAACAACTTCTTGCTACCTCACAATTTCAACAAAAGTTCCCTCAAGAACTTCTCATAGTGGGTTGAAGAAATATAGTAAGGTTCACACTTTCTCACAAGTCTAAGCACAAGCAATAGATCAAATATTTATGGTTCCTCTTGTGCTTAACTCACTTTCTCTCAATATACAATAATGAAGGACAAAGAAAAGCTAAACAAGCTTCAAGCAAATTTACAAGTATGAGAGAACTATACAACAATGAAAGGTGAAGCTAGATGATCTTGAAAGTGTGTAATTGCTTCATCCAAGCCTCTTCTATTTATAGATAAAGTTGACCACGTTTTTGAGGCTCTCCACCAATTCTTCATCTTCACAAATGTCAAGATAGTGTCCAAATAGTCTTTAGCCACCCTATGGAGTGATTTGATCTTGAATAGCCACCCTAGAGAATCTTAGACATGGTTAAAATAGTCAAGGAAGCATGTAGCATGTTGGGTTAAAGTCCACAAGAAACTTGAGCAAGATTGGAGAGAGAAAATATCATAGATCTCCCTTGTATTTTGTTCCAACGTTTAAAAATTTTTGACTTCTGGAGACGTCGATCAATCTACGTGCCAGAGCTGAGAGATTGACGTCTCTCAGAATGACGTCGATCGATCGACGTCTATCTGGCTGAGAGATCGATGTCTCTCAGAATGACGTCGATCGATCGATGTCTCCTAGGCTGAGAGATCGACGTCTCTCAGATGTACGTCGATCGATCGACATACCCTTAGTTGAGAGATCGACGTCTCTCAGATGTATGTCGATCGATCGACATACCTTTAGCTGAGAGATCGACGTCTCTCAGTTGTATGTCGATTGATCGACGTATGCCTGACTGAGAGATCGATGTCTCTCAGATATACGTCGATTGATCCACGTCTCTTGGATGAGAGTTTGACGTGGATCTGAGAGCTTAAACATTTACCAAGCTTCACATGGATTGATCCATGTGCCTCCCTGAGGGCTGATGTATTCTTCAACCGATCCATGAGAGATTTTCGTCTCGCAATGCGTTTTTCTTAGTTTGCTTCAAACTCTAAATGTGAAATCCTATTTTTGCACTTTTAAAAAGATCTTTTTAGCATCATCAAAACATTTCATAATCCAACATCTATATCCTTGGCCTTAGAATGTAGAACGAAGTTCTTAGATAAGTTGATGGCACTCATACTATCACAATATATAGGAATCTTATTTACTGTAATTCCAAAGTCAGAAAGTTGTTGTTTTAACCATAGTAATTGTGTACAACAAAAACTAAGTGTCATGTACTCAGCTTCAGTAGTGGATAAAGCTACGCTTGCTTGCTTTTTGGAAAACCATGAAATAAGTGAGTTTCCTATAAATTGACAAGTGTCACTCGTGCTTTTCATATCTATTTTACATCAACCATAATCAACATCAGTATAGGCATGCAAGTTAAATTCACAATTTTTATCATACCAAATGCCTAAGGTGGGTGTGTGCTTAATATATCGAAATATTCTTTTCACAGCATTATAATGAGATACCTTAGGTTGGCTTTGAAAACGTGCACACATACATACACTGAACATGATATCAGGCCTACTAGCAGTAAGATATAGCAAAGAGCCAATCATAGATCTACATAAGGCATTATCAAAATCCTTACCATGTTCATCTTTATCTAATTTAGTTGTGACACTCATAAAGGTGGGTGACAGTTTTAAATTCTCAAAATTGAACTTTTTAATCATATCATTTATATTGTTAACTTGGCTAATATGTATACCTTTACTCGTTTGTTTAATTTGCAATCCAAGAAAGTAATTTAATTCACCAACCAGAGACATTTCAAATTCCGATTTCGTGCAAATTTCGAAATCTTCAACAAGTTTATGAGAAATGGAGCCGAAAATGATGTCATCAACATAAATTTGAATAATGGTAAATCCAATTTATCTTGTTTTAAAAATAAAGTACTATCTATAGTGCCTCTTTTAAAACCATTTTCTAAAAGGAAAGTAGCAAAACGATCATACCATGCTCTAGGTGCTTGCTTTATACCGTATAGTGCCTTCTTTAGTTTGTACACGTGATCGGGATGTTTCAAATCTTTAAAACCAGGTGGTTATTTCACATGTATCTCTTCTTGTATAAAGCCATTTAATAATGCACTTTTCACGTCCATTTGATAAAGTTTAAAATCTTTCATGCAAGCAACATCAAGTAAAAGTCGTATGGCTTCTAAACGTGCTACGGGTGCAAATGTTTCATCATAATCAATTCCTTCTTATTGATTATATCTTTGTGCTACAAGTCTAGCTTTGTTTCTAACAACTTTTCCATCTTCATTCATTTTATTTCTAAACACCCACTTTTTGCCTATTATATTCTTATCTTGTGGTCGTGGCACTAAATTCCATATGTCATTTCTAACAAATTAACTAAGTTCATCATGCATAGCATCAATCCAAGAAGAATCACTCAAAGCATCATGCACATTTTTAGGTTCAAATTCAGAAATCATGGCATGAAATTGATTTATTTCATCCGTATTTATTCTTCTACGTGGTTGCAACTTGAGTGATATCGCCTATAATGAGATCGTGTGGGTGATCTCTATGTCATCTTGGTTGATTATTTTCTACGTTCTCATGCATTTCTAAGTGATCATGCATTTCTAGTGTATCATGCATATCGTGCGTGCCATCATCATCATTCAACATGGGTTTCAATTCAAAATCATCATAATATTCTTTATCATTATCAATCTCACCAAATTCATTAAACTTCACATGAAGGGGTTATAGAATTTGTCTAGTGATGGGATCATAACATCTATATGCTTTTGAATTCACAGAATATCCAACAAAGATGCATTCAATTGACTTAGATTCAAACTTATCTAAATTATCTTTCGTATTTAACACAAAGCATTTGCAACCAAAGTCACGAAAGTAATCAATTTTAGGCATGCGATCGTTTAGTATCTCATAAGGCGTCTTATTTATTTTCTTTCTAATAGAAAAACGATTAACCATGTAGCATGCATAATTTATGGCTTCCGCCCGCAAAAATCTAAGCAATTTATTCTCACAAAACATTGTTCTAGCAATTTCTTGTAATGTCCTATTCTTTCTTTCTGCTACTCCATTTAATTGTGGAGTTCTAGGTGGCAAAAACTCGTGTTTAATTCCTTTTTCTTCGCAAAATGCAATCATGTCCTTGTTTTTAAATTCACCGTCTCCATCGCTTCTAATCCTTTTCACATTGAAACCATATTGATTTTCAAGTTGTTTTATTAGTTTTGCAATCTCAATGGCACTATCATGTTTATGTGCAAGAAACAAAGTCCAAGTATAACGAGAAAAATCATCAACAATCACACAAGCATAATGACGTCCACCGAGACTCGTAGTGAAACTAGGACCAAACAAATCAACGTGTAGTAATTCTAAAACTCTAGTCATGCTTATTCCATTTTTAGGTTTAAGTGACTCGCGTGTTTGTTTGCCTTTTATGCAAGATTCATACAACTGAAAGTTGTCTAAATCAAGTGCAGGTAATCCTTGTATTAGGTTCTTCCGTTGGAGTTTTTCAAGTGTAGAAATGTCAATGTGTCTTAAACGTCTATGCCACAGATTTACATTAGGTTCATTTGACATGAAACACTTAATATTAGCGTCTAACATATCGTCCATAGAAAGCGTAAAGATGTTTCCTTCATGTTTTCCTTTTAAAACTGTTTCTCTATTTTTATTTATTATATTGCAATATGGATGAGTAAAGCACACATCAAAACCATTGTCAATAAATTGTGAAATGCTAAGAAGATTATAGGATTAGTTGCTTACCAAAAAGACATTGGAGATTTGAAGGGTGCTTGGATTTCCAATTTCACATTTTCCGATGATCTGCCTTCATTGTTGTCTCCAAAGGTCATGGATCCGACTTTTGTGACCTTCTTTAACTTTGTGAACAAGCTTGGGTCACCCGTCATGTGCCTCGAGCAACTACTATCAAGGAACCAATTGATAGATGTGTCTTTTAATGTGTGGGTTCCCTGTAATGTACAAAAGTGATTTAGGTACCTTTTAATTTTGGATCCTTACGAGTTAGTTATTCACCTCTTAGTAAAAGTACCTTTCGGTACCCATACTTGGGTGATCCTTCTCGGTCTAGAAAATGGCAAGAATGTAGATGAAGGTGCAATATAGTAGACATGTGGTGAGTGGACTTTGGGCCTTTGGCTGAGAACTCCTTTATATGCATCATATTGAGTGCATTTTTGATATGTCCTCGTGTTGGTGTGCATAGTGCGTAATCTAGATGGATGAAATAAATGTCGTGTATGCATCACTTGTTTCTTCTCATATCTATATGGCACATAATTATATTTTGCATGATATGAAGAAGAAGTATGACGAGATTAGGGGAGAGGGGGTCTTTGCGTCATCTTGGACGCCGTATTTGCTTTTGGAGTGTCTACTTTCTTAGACAAGACAAACTTGGTTGGTTTAATGGATACTTCATTTGTCTCAATATATCCTAATCCGGTTTTATCGCTATCATGTTTTTGTGATAAAATAATGCGATCTAGCATGTTAGATCCCGTATCAAACTGTTTCATCATTTTCTTTAAATCCGTATTCATTGATTTCAAATTTAAAATCTCGGATTTCATTTCATTATTATGAGTGGTCAATGATGAGATCTGTATCTTTAATGCATTAATGATGCATGGCAACTCTTCTTTTGAATCGTTTAATTGAGCGACAAGATTCGCGTTATAAGATTCTAACAACTTCTTGTCTTCAATTAATCGCTTCTTTTCTTTTGTGAGAGTCTTAGTAAATTTATGCAATTCTAAATACTGACTGAAAAGATCATCATAAGAAGGCTCAGAGTCAAAATCAGAGTCAGAAGACACCTCGTTTGATGCTTTGGATACAAAACATACTTGTGCAGTCTCCTCTTCTATATCAGTCTCGGAATCAGATGTATCACTCCAAGTGGAGGCCTTGAGAGCTTGTTTCCTTTGCTTAGGTTATGAGACGAGTCTATTTTTGGTCCAATCCTTATCAGGGTGTTTGTTTGTTTGCTTTTCCTTGTTAGGGCAGTCACATGATAGATGTCCAAGTTTACCGCATTCGTAACATTTAACATCTTTGTCATTTGTCTTGTTCTTATTTCTTTTAGTCGAAATACCCTTAGGTTTGTTTTTAAATAACTTTCTCATGGATTTTCTCAAGCCTTTAGCCAATAAAATTAAGTCATCGTTGTCTGATTCAGAATCACTATCATCTACGCGATCGGAAGAAGTAGAGACGTATTGATTTGATTTAAATGCAATAGTCTTACCTTGTTTTGACGATGATTCCGATTTCCTTATGGTGAGTTTGTCCTCATATACCTTAAGTGATCCAATTAGTTCCTCAATCTTAATTGATTTAGTTTCTTTGCTTTCTTCTATGGCTGTTACTTTAGGGTCCCACTCGGATGGAAGGCTTCGTAAGACCTTTTGTACCTTTTCCTGCATAGAAAAGGCTTTGCCAAGAGACTCGAGAGAATTGTACATGTTAGTTAAGCGTAGATCCATATCAACGATAGATTCATTTGGCAATAATTTAAATGACTCGAGTGTGGACATAAGCATGTTGATTTTGGACTCTTTTACTTGACTAGTGCCTTATTCTTCATTTCAAGAATTCTTCACATTTCTTGAGCACTAGAACAATTAGAAACATAGCTAGATTCACTTTGACTTAGTCCATTTAGAAGTAATTGCATAGCCCTAGCATTCATGCTCAGTCTCTTTTTATCATCACTAGTATACTCTTGTTTAGGCTTAACAACCTCTAGTGTGACTCCATCTACAGTGGATAACTTTGAAGGTACAAAGGGACCATCTTCTATAACCAAAGATCAATATCAATAGCCATAAGGAAAAGTTTCATTCTTAACTTCCATTGAATAAAATACTCACCGTCAAAGAGAGGAGTCATTTGACTGGACATACCTTCTTGCTCGGTTTTGAAGTTTGTGGTTGCCATCTCACTTAGATCGTTGGATCCTTTGTTGTGAGTGTTCCTGCTCTCTGATACCACTTGTAGGATCTGCAAGGCACCACTAGAAGGTGGGTTGAATATTGGGTGCAGAAAATGTGGTTTTTAAAATTGTTTTAAACCAAAAACCCAACTTCTGAAAACAGTTTCTATTTTCAGGACATGTTTTGAAACATTTTGAAAACTAGGTTACAAGTCTTCAAAAATTATGAAATTTGGAGAGATCTTAGTCTCAGATATTCTGAGTATCTACTAAAAATTTCATATTAAAATTCAACCTTTAACCCCTTTAAAAATCGTTGATGGTCAGATTGCAAAAATTTGCCAGAAATGGTAGTCTGATTTGAAATATAAATTCCTATTTAACCGTGACTCCAAATGCTCTGGAAATTTAATTACTAAACCCTTATTAGTTGTATTTAATTGGGTTGAAACAGTTTTGAAAAATGCTTTTGGGAAGTTAGTCAAATACGTTCAAAGTCTCAACCTTTGCAAGCCTGAATATCAGACTGCACTAGTCTCAGAACTTTTGATGATTGGATAAATTATACTTGTCCAAAAGGGTTGCAACTTGTGCCAAAAGAACCTTATGATGTGTGGCTATGTTTCCTGAAAGTTTCATGACTTTTGAAATTTGTTTACTATTTTTAATGATGTGATAAAGGCGATGCATTGTGCTGGAAACTGAAAGTAAGTGCTGAAAGTAAAGAACACAAAGAATTTTATACTGGTTCGGTTAAATCAACCTACTCCAGTCTTCGAGGACACCTTCCTCGGTTAGCACTAATCACGAAACACAAATAACACCTTACCACACAGGGTTGATGGAGTTACACACCAACTAAAACCCTTTACAAACATTGTATGTGACTACAATGATCACGAATACCACCACCTTGCGAGTGCAAGATTGATCACACCTTGTTCAATCTTTTACAACAATAACGAGTATATGGTGGTATGTAAGAAGCCTATTCAAGATGTATGAATATGAATACAATAGGTTTTTAGAGAGAAGAAAGAAAGAAGTATAGAAGAAGAGTGGATGAAAACGTTTTTAGCACTTCAATTTGCAAGACTTGTCTTTTATTTTGTTTGCTCTCTTCTTCTCTTTTTATCAATGGTCGCCGCCGACCCTTAGCCTTCTCTTCCTCTTGAAAATTATCTTCTAAGTCCTTGGAAGAGTATACTGCATCATTGTGACATTTCCTTGCTTACTTGGCAACTCCTCATTGGATGATCATTAAGCTCTTGCTTACTTGACACTCATTGATTGGATGGAAGTTGTCATCATTTGATGACTAGATAAATCTGAAAATAAACCTTAAAAACATGTGCCAATTATCCATAAAAGTGTTGTCATAATTCACATTATAATCCCACATAATTAGCAAGACAAATAATCCCCATTTCCTTCATGAAAATCGGCCATTATGCTTCTCCACATGCTGAAATTTCAGCATGTGTAACATTCACACTTTATTCAAATTGTTGTCAAGTTTGCATTTGATTAATTCCTTGAAAATAAAGAAGAAGTCAATCATCATTTAGTACATACCATTTCTACTAATTTTGTAATAAAAATTGGTCACCAAGAAGGCCACAAAATCGGCCAAGTACATTACACACATGCTGAAATTTTCAGCATGTGTGATATTTTAAAATATCACTTGATTATTTCCATAATAAATTTAAAACATTGTCATACTATCTTTCAATTAATCCACATAATTCAAAGTGGTAAATATGGTATAATTTAGAAGGAACAATAGGCCAGGCATATTACGCATGCTGAAATTTTCAGCATGTGTCACAAACGTGACAAAGTTTGAAATGTTACCTTGTGTTCCTCCTTTCTTTACGTCACCAACAATGTATGCTTCATTCATGGCCAATCAAGATGTCGACAAAGCTCAACATATGATCCAATGAGGCTGAGCTAGGCGTGTATGATAGTTGTACATGTGATTAATTTTATTTTTGCAAACTTTGTAAAATAGTGCATATATAATTATACATATATGGTATATTCCAATCAGCCCTTAATTGATTTTTCTAGAACACTTTAGAATGTAAAAAGTATGTAAAAAGCGTCTAGACAATTGTATATGTCATGCCAAAAATGTTCCATGTGTCGTGTTCGTAGAAAATCGAATTTTCGACGTTTGTCGATTTTCTGATTTTTCTCTGATAAAATTTCATCTTTTTGCACATGTTATATATATTATGATACACATAATATACATAAATTAAACTTTAAAATTCAGCACTCATGGCTGATCTAAAGTGGCACCTAACATGTGACAAAAATTGAATTTGGAATATCCACAATTTGGCCTTAGTTTGGGGTGATTTGTGTGTGCCAACATGGAATGATTTTATTGCTGTACATACCATGTAAGCCACAAAATTTGTGGCCATTTTTGAAGTGTAGGGGCTGGACATCTATATATGGTAAGTACGTGACATGTTGGCGAAGTTTCGGTATTCACCCGATACGACAATTTTTGGTTTAGAACCTTTTAACGTGTCGTAATAAATTTGTCATCACCATTACTTATATCATATGATATAAGACCTGAATATACTCATAAATATGATTTGAATATAGTGGTGTGACGTTAACGTACGTACGTAAGATATATAACGTGTCGGTAGTACGTTGGAATATATGTGTATGTGCCTTTAAAAAAAATCTGAATATATATGAAAGTATATGGTAAATGGAGTGTGGAAAGGGTGGAGAAAATTTTCCATTATTCAATTTGTTGCCTTTGTGCCTTTTCCAAATATAGCTTCCTCTAATGAACTACTTAGTTTATTTAACTAAATACTTCACTTAATGATCTAGTTTAGTTCATTAATGATGGCACCTGAAAATAGCTCAAACACAACAAATGCTTGCCATTTGATGTAAGCTTTAATGCTTCGTGGCTCGTTAGTACGACAGCATTATATATGAACTATATAAAGCAAGTTTTATGCAAAAACGTGTCATGTCATAAAATATGTCATGTATTTCTTTATAATACGTTATTTAAATCATGTATTTTGTAATCACTCAAACCCCCTTTTTCTCTACACGAAGTAGTTATGACTTTTGCCAAAAAGTAACTTGATGTTGTGCCCATTTTAAGGAGAAAAGTTCATTTGACTTGGGAATATACATGAAGGGCCTTATCAGGCGTTCAAAGTGCACCGTTTTGCACATCAACACATGAAGCGCCTAATGTAGGCGTTCGAAGTGTACTGGAATCCAAACACTTCACATGAAGCGCCTAATGTAGGCGTTTGAAGTGTACTGAATTTCAACCACCTTACAGAAAGCGCCTTATGTAGGCGTTTAAAGTATACTGGCTTCAAGATACTTCACATGAGGCGCCTTATGTAGGCGTTCGAAGTATACTGACCTTCAAACACTTCACATTAGGCGCCTAATCAAGCGTTCTAAGTGTCAATTGTGCAAATCATCAAAACTCAACATATTTCAACATTCTCCCTCTTTTTGATGATTTCACAATGTGCATAACACTTTAAAGTTAGCTCCCCCTCACGTCATGCCTAAAACTTTTAAGTTGACCATGATGAAATGAACATGATAGTGCAAATGGTGATCAGAAAAGCAATTATATTTCTCTCTAATGAAAACATTAAATTTACACTAGTTATCAAGGAAAAGACAAAAAAACAATCAATCTAATCATTTCTGGCTCTGCTAGCACCATCACCTCCACTTGGAGGTGTGAATCCTCCAAAGCCAAAGTCTCCACTGGATGCAAAATCAGTAAAACCACTCATGGACCCTTCAGCACCACCAGAACTGCCTGCAGCACCACCACCAACACCACTGCTTTCTCTCCCTAAATCATCAAAATCAGGGTGAAGCGCCCACGGACTGAGCTATATGAGAGCATTTTTGAACGCTGCCATGCGGTATTCATTTCGTGCATCACAAATTTGTAACCGTTGAACAGTCTGTTTAAGTGCTTCAATTTGTGATATCAATGCTACTGCTATCACCTCCATCCTCTGGAGTCCTTCTTCAACCTCATCAGCTATATCCGGAATGGTAGTGGATTTTCTTCGCTGAGAATCAATGGCTTGAGCAATGTTGAAGTTATCATAGAAGTCAGTTTTTGCTACCTTTGTCAGATCTCCATCAGGTATGACGATACCTTTGGACTTTAATAAAATGATAACAACGTTGGCAAAGGGTAAGGCCTTTTATCCTTTCTGGAGTGCCGCCATCAAGACTTCCACAATGATTTATGCAAAGTTGAGCTGGGTATCATGTTTGATATGGTAAGTGACGTAGAAATCCATGTTTCTTGGATTTCTAGTAGACTTACCGTTGACGCAGTAGGTGACCACAGCCAAAAATATGCGATTTACCAAAGACATATTCGGAGTCTTCTTTGAGGGACAATACCCCAAATCAAATTCTATATCCCGCTGACGAACTCTGTATTTGCTTCTCCAGTCAAATAGGGAGATATCAGCTAACCCTTTATTTCATACCCCAAGAACATCACATATTTCTTGGATAGAGAAACTGAGGGGTGTACCAGCGATGACGGTGTGTAGAGTGAATTGTTGGGACTCAGATTGTGGAGTAATCCACATGTTTGCATAAAACAACACGGTATGGTCTCAGGAGAACTCCATCATATCATGTCTGGACCAGAGAGGCATCCATCCTTGATGATCGAGGAGGGTGATGACTTGACTTGTGTTGTGTGCCTCTGTAAAGTCACTCACGCGGATGAGTTTAAGAGGCAACACAGGTCTCTTGTTGCTACTCCATTCTTGGATCAGTAGATGGGAGTAGCGAGATAAATGAGTACCTTTGGCCACATGAGGAGGTGCTTTAGTGGCATCAGAATCCAATTTTTCATCCAAGGAAATTTATCATTGGATAGCCCTTCGCGGATAGAGATGAGTTTTTGAGGTTCAACAATGCCAGCGGTTTGCTTGCATTTGTATCCCCTTTGAGTTTGCCTTGAAGGACCTGCTGAAGCTATCTTAGAGTACAAGATTAAAGTTTTTAGAGTAGGAGTGAGGAGGGTTTTAGAAGTTTTGTGTGAAGAGTGAAAGAGAAGGATACAATTTACAGAAAAGGAAAGGAAGAGGAGGAGATGGCGCAGTTGAGAAAAAAGAAAATGGGAGAGTGGGAGTAATAGAGAGTTATGGTGGAAGGTGAAGAGTTAGGAGAAGAAGATGAAATGGAGGAGGAAGAAGGGGAAACGTTTGAGAAGTGGGAGAGAAGTGGGGAAACATGGGAGTGATAGTGTGGGGAAGAGAAAAAAAATGGCAGCAGGAATTGATGTCTTTTGATTGGCACAAAAAGTTGAAGTGACGCTTGGTCTGACAGTGAATTAATAGGGTTTAGGCGCCTAATTTAACTTCAAACGTCTTCATAAACTGAGATGAAGCGCCTGAAGTTACGTGGAACGCCTGTGGATGAGTGGATCAAGCGCTTAATGTCATTTTGAATGAGTGAAACATTTAGATGAAGCGCTTAATGCCACTTCGAACGCATGTATTGAGAGACACAGAGCGCTTGATGTCACTTCAAATGAGTGACATCCTCAGCATGAGGCGCTTAATGTGACATTGAACGCCTGAACTAATTGTGATGAAGCGCCTTATGTATACTGACCTTGAAAATTTGAAAATTTTCTTGCTCAATCTTAAAATGGGTTATTATCAATCCATGTTAAGCAACCCAACCTGCTTCTTATGGATCCAAAGACATCACTAGGCAAGGTTTTTGTGAATATGTCTGCTAGTTGGTCACGTATTGCAACAAATCCACACTAACCAAGTTCTTTTGTACACAATCATGGATGAAATAATATCTCACTTCAATGTGCTTAGTCCGACTGTGTTGGATGGGATTTTATGCAATATTGATAGCAGACGTGTTATTATACAAAATAGGCACTTTAGAGAAGTGAATATTATAATCATTTAACGTATTTGTCATCCATAACAATTGTGCACAACAAGAGGCGGCCAACACATATTCGGATTCCGTCGTAGAAAGAGAAACATTGTTTTGTTATAATATCTCATAAAAATTTCAGAATAAAACTCCACTCCTAACCCTTTGAAGATACGTTCTTGGTTAGATTGCGCAAATATGCCAGTAACCGTGCTCCGACTTGAAAATTTTATTTCGATTAATTGGAGATTCCAAATGGTCTAAAAATTTGATGACAAGACCCTCAAGTATGTATTATAATGGCTTGAAACAGTTTTTGAAAATTCCTTTGGAAGGTAAGTCAACTACGTTGATGTTCTCAACCTTTGCAAATATGAAAAACAGATTGCACTAGCTCGGAACTATTCACGTTTGATTGACTTATATTTATCCAAATGAGTTGAAAATTACGCCAAATGAAATCTAGGATACATGACTATGTTTCTAAAAAGTTTTATGATTTTTGAAAATCGTTTGTTATTTTTACCGTTGTAATGAAAACGATGTAGAAAACAGAAAACTGAAAGTAAAGTGCTGGAAAGTAAGAACACCGAGAATTTTATACTGGTTCAGTTAAAACGACCTACTCCAGTCTTCGAGAACACCTTCTTCGGTTATCACTAAACACCAAAAACACTTTAACACAAGGGTTGCTGGAGTTATACACCAACTCCACCCTTTTACAACCAATACAACCAAAACAACCAAACAAACCGATCACGAACACCACCACCAATAAAAGGAAAGTTTGATCACACCTTGATCAACCTTTTACAACAATGTATGAATGTAGGTGGTATATTCAAAGCCTATATAATATCAATATTGTATGAACAATAGGCTTGAGAGAAGAAGAAGAAAGAAAGAAAAAGAGAAGAAGAAAGTAGTAGAGCTTCTTGATCTTGAGAGAATGAGAGTTGTGTTCTTAGCCTTGTTTGCATTATCCTCTTCTTTTTAACCACTTCATAGCCGGCCCGCTTAGGGTTCTTCCATCCTTGAGAATTTTCTTTAATTCCATTGGAAGATTGCCTTGTGTATAAATGACACCATCTTGCTTACTTGACACACTATGATTGGAGAGATGACCTGGCCTTGCTTACTTGGCACTTGATGATTGGTCGACCTTGTAATCATTTTAATGAGCTGTAAAATGTGAAAATATTTCATAAGACATGTGCCAAAAAGAATTCAAAATGTTGTCAAATTATCATCATTCAATCCCTTCAATTTTGGGATGCCAATTAGCCACCATAATTAGGCTAAAATCAGCCAGCACTAGTAGCACATGCTGAATTTTCAACATGTGTTACATTTTCAAAATTTTTGAATTGTTACCTTGTGTAGCTCCCTCTTTTATGTCACTAACCTTGTGCAGAATATTCTTCACCAATTGAGATGCCAACTAAGCTCCACCTTGGCACCATCATAGCTGAGAATGGCATGTAGAACCAATGTGCATGTGCTGACATTTTACTTTAGTAAGCTTTGTCAAATAATGCACAATAATTACACATATATGGTAAATTCCAATCAGCCGTAATTTGAATTTTCTAGAACACTTTAACATGTCTTCAATGTGGCAAAATTATCTAGATACATGTTACAACTCATGCCAAAAACGTTCCATGTGTTATGTTGTAGAAAACCGAATTTTTGACTTTCATCGATTATGCGATTTTACATCGATTAAATTCAAACTTCTTACACATGTCATATATGATATTGCACATATAATAATCATAAAGTAAAGTAGATATTCAGCTCTAATGGATGATTGAGAGGCGCCCTCATATGCTAAAAAAATTGAACTTGAAATCTCTACAAATTTGGCCTAATTTGTGGATGATTTGTGTGTGCCAACATGGAATGATTTCATGGCTGAATTTGACATGTGAGCTACAAAATTTTTGGCTATTTTTTAAGTATATGGGCTTGCCATATTTATATGGCAAGTATGTGACACGTCCCAATATGACAATGTTTGGTTTATAACCTTGTAACGTGTCGTTATAATTTGTCATCGCCATGTCTTATATCATATGATATAAGACCTAAATATACTCATAAATATGAGGTGCATATAGTGGTATGACGTTGACGTACGTCTGTCATATTTGTAACGTGTTGGTAGTACGTCAGAATATATGTGTATTGTGCCTTTTTGAAAAAAATCTGCATTTATATGTAATATATATATATGTAGGTGTGTGAGATGAGTAGGAAGGAGACTTTCCATTTCCAAATTTTTTGCCATAAAGATTTATCCAAATATATCTCCATTTAATGAACTAGTTAGTTCATTAACTAAATCAATTTACTTTAATGAACTAGTTTAGTTCATTAATTATGGCACCTGAAAATAGTTCAAAGACAACAAATGCTTGCCATATGATGTAAGCTTTAATGTTTCATGGCTTGTTAGTACAGCAACAGTATATATAAAACACATGAAGCATGTATATCACATAAACGTGCCAAATAATAATTTGGTCATGCATTTCGTAAACTCGTACTATTTAAATCATGCATTTGTAAATCATTCAAAAACTTTTTCTCAATAATCTCCCCATTTTGATGATTTACAAAATAACATTGGTTCATGATTTAGATACAATTGCTCCCCCTCCAAATATGCTCAAATTTGAATTTTGAATTTTATATTATCGTTCTCTCCCCCTTAAATTATGCAATCATGCTCTCTCTCTCCCTTAAATCATGCTTTTCTCTCCCCCTTTATTTTGTAAATAATAAAAAAAGCACATGTAAGAAAGAAATAGCAGTTTATAGTATATCAATAAAAATCATGCATTTCAAGTGCGTTCTTAAGGGTTATTTATTCAACCCTTTGCAAATTTATCTTTTTGTACCCAAACTTGGGTGACCTTCCTAGGTCTTCCAAAAGGTAAGAAAGAAGCAATGTAATAGATGTTCGGTGTAAATCCGTTTGGCCTTTGGCCGAGAATGCCATCATGCATATGATATGATTTTTGTTTATGATATGCCTTCGTATTAGTGTGTGTGGTGCGTGATCTAGATGCATTTATGTTATATGAATGTCGTGTATGCATCAATAGTTTCTTTTCATGTTTATATGGCACATAGTTATATCTTGTATGATACAAAGAAGAAGCACGATGAGATGAAGTAGGGGTGATCTAGGCGTCCTTTTAGGCGCCACATTTGTCTTAAATGCATGTGTTCCTTAGACGAAGATAGAATGAATTTGGTTGATTTATTTTGTGTCTCGTTATTCTTAACGTATCCTAATCCAGTTTTGTCGCTATCATGATTTTGTGAAGAGATGATGCGATCTAGCATGTTTGTACCCGTGTCAAACTGTTTTGCCATTTTTTCTAAGTCCACATTCATTGATTTCAAATTTGAAATCTTCGAATTTCATTTCATTATTTTGTGACATTAATGATGAGACCTCAGATTTCAATGCATTAATTATGCAAGACGACTCTTTTTTTGAATAGTTTAATTGAGAAAAAAGGTTCGAGTTAGAATATTCTAACAATTTATTGTCTTCAATTAAACATTTCTTTTCTTTTGTAAGAGACTTAGAAAACTTATGTAACTCAAGATATTGAAAGAATAAATCATAATAAGAAGGCTCAGAATCTGAATCAGAGTCAGAAGATACCTCATTCGAAGCCTTGGATGTAAAGCATACTTGTGCCGTTTCTTCTTCGGTTCCTTCAGTATCAGAATCATATGAGTCACTCCATATGGAGGCTTTGAAGGCTCTTCTCCTTTGTTTAGGTTCTGAGATGAGCCTAGTTTTATTCTAGTCCTGCTCACGGTTTTTGTTTGTTTGTTTGTCCTTGTTCGGGCAATCATATGACAAGTGTCCAAGTTTCCCACATTCATAGCACTTTATCTCCTTAACATTTTTATTTCTATGATTCTTAGATGAAGTAGGATTAGGTTTGTTTTTAATCGATTTTCTCATGATCTTTCTTAATCTTTTAGCCAACGTGATTAGATCTTCATTATCAGAATCTGTCTCACTATCATCTACGCATCATAAGAGGTAGAGACGTATTCATTTGATTTAAACGCAATAGCTTTATCTTGTTTAGAAGTAGATTCAGAATTTCTTAGAGTGAGTTTGTTTTCATATACCTTTAAAGATCCTATCAATTCTTCCATTTTTATCAATTTTGTTCCCTTACTTTCTTTGATTGCCGTCACGTTGGGATCCCATTCTGATGGGAGGCTCCTTAGCACTTTTTGTACCTTTTCTTGTGTAGAAAATGCTTTTCTAAGAGACTCAAGGGAATTGTAAATGTTAGTCAAGCGTAAATCCATATCAACAATAGATTCATTTGGCAATAACTTGAAAGATTCAAGAGTAGACATAAGCATGTTTATCTTGGATTCTTTTACTTGACTAGTACCTTCATGTTTCATTTCAAGAATTCTCCACATCTCTTGGGTACTAGAGCAATTCGGAACATAACTTGATTCACTTTTACTTAGGCCATTTAAAAGAAGTTTCATAGCCTTGGCATTTATACTTAATCTCTTTTTATCGTCTACGGTATACTCTTGCTTAGGCTTTAGTACTTCTAATGTAACGCTATAAATCGTAGTTATTTTAGACGGAATAAAAGGACCATCTTTTATGATGGACCATAAGTCTATATCAATGGCCATAAAAAAAGTTCCATTCTAAGGTTCCATTGTATAAAAGACTCACCATCGAAAAGAGGAGGCTTTACGGTTGACATTCCTTCTTGCTCGGTTTAATAGCTAGTGGTTGCCATCTCACAAAGATCGTTGGATCCTCTTGTCGTGAGTGTGCCTGCACTCCGGTACCACTTGTAGGATCTGTATAGCACCACTAGAAGGGAGGGGGGTTGAATAGTGGGTGCAGAAAATTTGGTTTTTAAAAACTTTTTGAACCAAAAACCTCATTTCTGAAAACAGTTTCTGTTTTCAGATCCTGATTTGAAATAATTAAATGACCTAGTTACACACTTTCAAAAGTTATGAAATTCGGTGTGAATGAACTTTCAGATGTTATAAGTATCTCATAAAAATTTCAAAACACAACTCCACTCCTAACCCTTTGAAAATACGTTCTTGGTCAGATTACGCAAATATGCTAGAAACCGTGCTCCGACTTGAAATTTTTCTTTCGATTAGTTGGATATTCCAAATGGTCTGAACATTTAATGACAAGACCCTCAAGATATGTATTATAATTGGTTGAAACAGTTTTTGAAAATTCCTTTGGAAGGTAAGTCAACTACGTTGATGTTCTCAACCTTTGCAAATCTGAAAAACAGATTGCACTAGTCTCAGAATTATTTACGTTTGACTGACTTATACTTATACAAATGAGTTGAAAATTGCGCCAAATGAAAGCTAGGATGTGTGGCTATGTTTCTGCAATGGTTTATGATTTTTGAAAATCGTTTGCTATTTTTACCGTTGTAATGAAAACGATGCAGAAAACACGAAACTGAAAGTAAAGTGCTGAAAAGTAAGAACACCGAGAATTTTATACTGGTTCGGTTAAAACAACCTACTACAGTCTTCGAGGACACCTTCTTCGGTTATCACTAAACACCAAAAACACCTTACCACAAGGGTTATTGGAGTTATACACCAACTCCACCCTTTTACAACCAAAACAACCAAACAAACCGATCACGAACACCACCACCAATCAAATGAACGTTTGATCACGCCTTGATCAACCTTTTACAACAATGAATGAGTGTGGGTGGTATATTCAAAGCCTATATAATATCAAGCTTATATGAACAATAGGCTTGAGAGAAGAAGAAGAATGAAAGAAAAAGAGAAGAAGAAAGCAGTAGAGCTTCTTGATCTTGAGAGAATGAGAGTTGTGTTCTTAGCCTTGTTTGTACTATCCTCTTCTTTTTAACCATTTCATGGCCGCCCCCCTTAGGGTCCTTCCATCCTTGGGAATTTTCTGTAATTCCCTTCGAAGATTGCCTGTGTAGAAATGACATCATCTTGCTTACTTGGCACACTATGATTGGAGAGATGACTTGGTCTTGCTTACTTGGCACTTGATGATTTGTCCAATTTGTCATCATTTTAATAAGCTGTAAAATCTGAAAATATCTCATAAAACGTGTGTCAAATAGAATTCAAAATGTTTCAAAATGATCATCATTCAATCCCTTCAATTTTTGGATGCCAATTAGCCACCATAACTAGCCTAAAGTCGGCCATAATCAAGGAATTGAAGTGATAATAATATGGTAATAATTTGAACATCTTGAGATTTAGTACATGCTGAAAATTTCAGCATGTGATGTATAAGGCTGGCCGAATTTTTGGAGTTAATGGAGACCAATTTATTTTTCAAATTAAGTGGGATTAATTGTGTGATAATTGATAAGGATTTTACTACTATTTTGGCACATGTTTTGAATATTATTCTCAGATTTTAACAGTCATCAAGTGATGACAAATATCATCCAATCAAGGAGTGCCAAGTAAGCAAGGCCAAGATGATCATCCAATCAAGTTATGCCAAGTAAGCAAGTTGATGTCACACCTATACAAGGCATTCTTCCATGGACTTAAAAGAGAATTTCCAAGGTGAGGAGAAGCCCTAGGGTGTGCGAACAACTTCAAATAAAAAGGGGAAGAAGAGCAAACAAAAATGCAAGACAAGTCTCACAATTTCTAAAGTGAAAAAAGACTCTCTACTCTCTTCTTCTACATTTCTTTCTTCTCCTTCTCTCTCAAGCCTATTGTATCTATATTCAAACATATTGTATAGGCTTTATTCATACCACCATACACGCCACATTGTTATAAAAGGTTGATCAATGTGTGATCAAATCTTCATCCGCTAGGTGGTGGTGTTTGTGATCGTTGTGATTGCTTGTTTCGATTGTAAAGGGTTGGAGTTGGTGAGTAACTCTAGCAACCCATGTGGTAAGTTGTTATTTTGTTTATTGATAATCGAGGAAGGTGTCTTTGATGACTGGAGTAGGTTGATTTAATCGAACCAGTATAAAATTCCTTGTGTTCTTTACTTTACTGCACAGTGCTTTCAGTTTCCTACACTTGACATCTATTTTGTCACAATCTTAAAATATTAAACGATTTTTAAAATTATAAATTTTGTAGAAGCATAGCCACATATCCTAAGTTTCATTTGGCATAAGTTTCAACCCTTTTGGACAAGTATAAGTCATTCAAATGTTAATAGTTGTGAGACTAGTCAATCTGATTTTCAGACTTGTAAAGGTTGAGAACTTGAATGTATTTGACATACTTCCCAAAGGAATTTCTCAAAACTGTTTCAACCCATTTAAAAAATATAGTAAGGGGTTTGTCATTAAAGTTTCAAAAAATTTGGAGCCACGGATTAAATGGAATAAAATTTTCAAATCAGACTACTGTTTCTGGTAGATTTGCAAAATCTGACCACAAATGATTTTTCCAAAGGTTAAATGTTGAATTTTGATCTGAAATTTTTAGGAGATACTCAGAACATCTGAGACTACAATCTCTTTAAATTTCAGAATTTTTGAAGGCGTGTAACCTAGTTTTCTAAACGTTGCAAAACAGGACCTGAAATTAGAAACTGTTTTCCGAAGTTGGGTTTTTGGATCAAAACATTTTAAAAAAAAAATTTCAGCACCCACTATTCAATCCCCCCTTCTAGTGGTTCCTTGCAGGTCCCACATAGATAAATTTGAGACTAAATCCATTGAATGCATTTTTGTTGGATATTCTGTGAATTCTAAGGCATATAGATGTTACGATCCTATCATTAGACAGATTTTTGATTCTATTCATTTGAAATTCAATGAATTCGGCAAATATGAAATAAATAAAGAATATGACGATGATTTTGAACTAAAGCCCGTGTTAGATGATGTAGAAGAAACTATTTTACATAATGAACACGGCACACTAGAAATGCATGATCAATTAGAAATGCATGAAAACTTAGAAAACAATCAACCAAGATGGCATATGGATTACCCACACAACCGCATCATAGGCGACATAACACAAGGTGTACGACCATGTAGAAGAATAAATCAAGATGAAATAAATCAATTTCAGGCTATGATATCTGAAATAGACCCCAAGAATGTGTTTTAAGCTTTGAATGATTCTTCTTGGATTGATGCTACGCATGATGAACTAAATCAATTCACAAGAAACGACGTGTGAGATTTAGTACTCGACCATAAGATAAAATGATAATAGGCACAAAGTGGGTCTTTAGAAACAAAATGAATGAAGATGGTAAAGTCTTTAGAAACAAAGCGAGGCTTGTAGCACAAGGCTATAGTCAAGAATAGGGAATAGATTACGAAGAAACATTTGCACCCGTAGCATGCTTAGAAGCTATACAATTATTACTTGCTATTGCTTGCATAAAGAATTTTAAAATTTATCAAATATACGTAAAAAGTTTATTTTTAAATGGTTTTATACAAGAAGAAGTATATGTAAAACAACCACCCAGTTTTGAGGATATAAAATATCCTAATCATGTGTATAAGTTAAAGAAGGCACTATATGGTTTAAAACAAGCACCTAGGGCTTGGTACGATTGTTTCGCTACCTTTCTTTTAGAAAATGGATTTAAAAGAGGAACCCTACATAGTACTTTATTCTTGAAACAAGAAAAATTTGATTTACTTATTATTCAAATTTATGTTGATGATATTGTCATTGGATCTACATCTCATAAGCTAGTAGAAGAATTTGAAACGTGCATGAAATCCGAATTTGAGACGTCTAGTAAAGGCATACATATAAGTCAAGTTAAATACGTGAAATACATGATTAAAAAGTTTCACTTTGAAAACTTGAAACCATCTCTCACCCCTATGAGTGTAACCACTAAACTCGATAAAGATGAGAATGGAAAAGACTTTGATAATGGTTTGAATAGGTCTATGGTTGGTTTTTTTGCTTTATCTTACTGGAAGTATATCTGATATCATGTTTAGTGTTGTATGTGTGCTCATTTTAAAATTAACCCTAAAGTGTCCCACTATAATGCTATCAAAAAGATATTTTGGTACATTAAGCATGCTCGCACATTAGGAATTTGGTATGATGAAAATTGTGAATTTAATTTTCATGCTTATACTGATGCGGATTATGTTGGATGTAAAATAGACGAAAAAGCACATATGGTACATGTCAATTTATCGGCAATTCAATGATATCTTGGTTTTCGAAAAAGCAAGCTTGTGTAGCATTATCCACCACTGAAGCGGAATACATGACACTTAGTCTTTGTGCCACACAACTATTATGGCTAAAACAACAGCTATCCGATTTTGGAATAACTGTAAATCGCATCCCTATATATTGTGATAGCATGAAAGCTATTAACTTGTCTAAGAACCCTATATTACACTCTAAGAAAAACATATAGAGGTACGATATCACTTTCTTCGTGATCATGTAAACAGTGGTGATATTGTTATTGAACATGTCCATACTGAAGCACAAGTAGCCGACATATTTGCCAAAGCACTAAATCAAGCCACATATGAAAATTTACGTTCGAAATTATGCATGATTTTTGTTGATATGCTATAAACTGCTATCTCTTTTCATACTTGTACTTTTGATGACAATTAAAAAATAGAGGGTGAGAGAAAAGCATGATTTAAGAGTAACAGAGAAGCATAATTTTAGGGGGATCACAATATAAAATTCAAATTTTAAATTTGTGCATAATTGTAGGGAGAGCGATCAGATTTAAATCATGGAAAAATGTTATTTTGCAAATCATCAAAAGGGAGAGATTGTTGAGAAATCGGGGTTTGAATAATTTGAAAATGCATGATTTAAATATTACGTGCATACGAAATACATGAATAAATTTTACCTGACATGTTCATGTGATAAAAATGCTTTACATGTTTATATATAATGTTATCGTACTAACAATCCATGAAGCGTGAAAGCTTACATCATATGGCAAACATTTGCTTTCGTTATAGTATTTTCAGGTGCCATGATTAATGAACTAAACTAGTTCATCAAGTGAAGTGCTTAAGTTAATGAACTAACTAGTTCATTAAATGAAGACATATTTGGATAGAGCTATATGGCAACAAATTTGAAAATGGAAAGTCTTCTCATCTCACACCCTCACAGCCAATTACATATACATATTATATATCCGTATTTTTTATGACAAACTATATACTTATATTCTGACATACCACCGCCATGACATATATTTTATAAACGTACGTCAACACCACACCACTATATACACCTCATATTTAGACATGTACTTACCATATAAAGATAGTCAGCCTATATACATGAAAAATATTTAAAATTTTCATGATCCACATGTTATATTCAGCCGCAAGGTCATACCAGGTTTGCACACACAAATCACCAAAATTTAGCCAAGAATTGTGGAGAATTAAAACTCAAGCATATTTTGGCACATGGGGCATGTTATGCTCAGCCATTGGAGCTGAATATACACTTGTATATTATGTGCGACATAATATATATTACATGTGTAAGAAGTTTGAAATTAATCGGAGAAAAATCGCGTAATCGACGAAAGTCGAAAATTCGGTTTTCTACAACCCTACACACATGGCTTATTTTCTTCGTGAGTGTAACATGTATCTCGACACTTTTACACATTCAAGAGATGTTAGAGTTTTCTAGAAAATTAAAATTAGGGCTAATTGCAGTTTACCATATATATGTGAATATTATGCATTATTTGACAAAGTTACATAAAAAGAATTTAGCACATGTGCAGCCTACTTCACGCGCCTAGTTCAATATTTTTGGAGCCTAGGTGGAGCTTATTTGACATTTCAATTGGTGGAGGATATGCCACACATGATTGGTGAGTACATAAGGAAAGAATTCAAAACAAACCGCATGCTGAAAATTTCAGCACATGGAAAAGAGCTGGCCGATTTTTGCATGATTTTTGTCTTCAATTGTCTTCCAAAATTTAAGGAGATTGAATGATGATTATTTGGAAGTTATTCACCTTGATTTTGAGCACATGTTTCAGACTTTTTTGAAGAAATTCCAGCTCATTTAAAGTGTGCCAAGGTGGATTAAAGATGGCCTATCAAGAAGTGACGACTAGGCAAAGACAAGTCATTTGTCCAATCGAGTTGCACCAAGTAAGCAAGGTTGTGCCACCATCTATACAAATCAATCTTCCTAGGGTATTCAAGATAATTCTCAAAGAAGAAGATTAACCTTAGGAGGTGGCCAATATCAGATAAAAAGGGGCAAGATGGTGCAAGACAAGGCTAAGCAAAATTAATATTCTTACAAGTTTAAAAGCAAGACTACTCTCTTCTTCTTCCATTCTTTTCCCTTGCTCTTAGCCTCAAGCCTATTATTCTTATATTGCATATATTATATTGGTTTTGATTATACCACCTAGACTCATTCATTTCTTGTAAAAGATTGATCAAGGTGTGATCAAGCCTTCATTCGATTGGTGGTGTTCGTGTTGGATTGTTCGTTTGTTTGATTGTAAAAGGGTAGAGTTGGTGTTTAACTCCAGTTACCCTTGTGTTAAGGTGTTTTTGTGTTTTGTGAAAATTGAAGAAGGTGTCCTCGAAGACTGGAGTAGGTTGTTTTAACCGAACCAACTAATATTCTCGATGTTCTTACTTTTCAGCACTTTTACTTTCAGTTCCTGTTTTCGGCATCGTTTTTATTAGCACGGTAAAAATAGCAAACGATTTTCAAAAATCACAAAATTTTGCAAAAAATAGCCACACATCCTAGCTTTCATTTGACACAAGTTTCATCTCATTAGGATAAGTATAAGTGAGTCAAACGTTAAAAGTTATGAGACTAGTGCAATCTGATTCCCAGATTTTCAAAGCTTCAGAACATCAACATGGTTGACATACTTACCAAAGGAATTTTCAAAAACTGTTTTAGCCCATTAAAAAAACATCTTAAGGGTCATACCATAAAATTTTCAAGCCATTTAGAATTTCCAATCAATAAGAATAAATTTTTCAATTCGGAGTAGAGTTTCTGGCAGATTAACACAATTTGCACAAAAACGTTTTTCAAGGAGTTAGGCTTGGAGTTTGAATTTCAAGGGGTCAGTCGTAACGTGTTACCGTTAACCCGAGGTGTGTATGATGTAACACCGTGGTTGGACCATCGGGATTCAAAGACGGTACTAAAGGCTATTCGGGGAATCATTCGGCATGTCCTGGGTCCATTCTTATGTTACAAAAAGTGCTATAGCAAACTCATGTTTCTGTCATGTTTATGAACGCATGAAATGATATACTTTCTGAATGTTTTACACTACATGCATCACGAACATGTCCCATGAGCTCTTAGTGCCCTTAAGTCATGATTTCCCTTATGGAATGACGACTATGATTAAGCAAGTACATGAAACTGAAGGTAAAAGATTTTTAAGCAAGAATGATACAGAGTATATGCTAAGGTAAAGATGATAAAATGATGTGTCTATTTGATTTACAGTATTGTTTTTCTAGATCTGTTTCTTTGAACGTTATTTTCTTACATGAGAAAAATTACGACAATCCATTGAAATATGCCAATGTATCTGTCTGGATTACTGTACATTTCATTTATGTTGATTTCTTGTATGATATTTCCATGCATGTTATTCATATGTTATCTGTTTTGGGTTTCACTATGTTATCTCCATTACCCCTGTCCCCATGTATGATCCACTTGACGAATCTAGGCGAAAATACTTGTTGAGCATTTCGTTATCGCTCACCCCTTTATTTTACCATGTAGACCCATAGGACCCTGAGCCGGAGTTCAAAGAGGATGAGCCCCAAGACTAGGTTCGTAGAGCTGATTGGTAGACTGTAGTGGCAGCTGTTGTATTTTGAGATTCAGCCATGTAATTATGATATTTTGTACTGATGATGTATCTATGCACTATTCCGGATGTAGTAGTCCGTTCTCATGTCGATGCTTCATTTCTGTCTATTTTATGATGCTTCCACTATTCAATATGTGACAACCTGCACCCCGGGCTAGGGAAAAGAAAAAGGATGAATTATGACGAAATTAGAAAGCGATCGTCGTATCACACATAGTATAATAAGTGCATAAACATACCCTAAAAAAATTAAAAACTAATAAGAATTAATTTAATTGGTACAAAAATAAGTAACAAAGCAAATAAACACATGATACAACATTTTTTTAGGAAATTAAATAAGGAAAATAAGGCAAGTTTAGAATAGTAACTCTAACCCCACCACCAGCCCCTTACCCGCCCACTCTCAAGTGAGATCAACTTGTCTTATATTTTGATTTTAATTTTCCTTAACTATTTTCTCTACACCTTATTCGACTCTATGCTATTTCATGCATGCCTTACCACCCACTTATTATTTCTTTATCTTTCTTTCTATGTCTTCTCATCATCATCGCCTTCTTACACAACAAGACCATGCACCAATGAGAGTGCATGCAAATGCCTTTTCTACCCACTTGCCTTCCAACTGGCCACCCCCTTGATCTCCCCAAGATTATTTTCATTTTCATTATTTCTTAAGGTTTCATTATCATCATCACTTTCCCTTACACAAACAAGACAACACATCAATGAGATTTCATGCAAATACTTTCTCCCCACTAACTTTATAATTGAAGAATAACCATCCTTTCACCACCTCACTCTTCCTAATTTTGTCCATGCATGACCAAAGAGGATAAAGCTTCTTCTTAAAAGGAAACTTCACCTCTTATACAAGGCAAATAAACACCCAATCCAATTCCATGCAAAATCGTTTTCTCCACTCACACCCACTCTCCATCCGCCCCTTCCTCCCTTTTCTCCCAAGAATTGCTTCTTTCTCCATTTTAAAATTCTCATATCATTTCATCTTTTGCATTATGTAAGAGAGTTCCTCATTATAATTTCATGCAAGCCTCTTTTTCTTCCACTAACTCCCAAAATCAGGAAACTCAATCATTGCACACCACCACAACAAATTCGGCCAACTTAAGGGTACAAGGCATAGAGACATACACTCTTCCACAATCTCACTCCATTCTCATCTACTCCTCTCCCTCACTTTGATTTCTCCCTATCACAATTCTGTTCCCCTAAAACCAACACTCCCTCATCCTCCAAAATCACTCTCATCCAAGAATTCTCCCACCAAGGGAGAAGAAGATTCTTCCATTTTACAAGTCACCTACAAGTTAAATACAAGAACTTGTCAAGGTAAAACATTCCTCTACTCTTCTTATCCATACCCCTATCATCCATCTCTTCAAAAGTTCCATCACCTCTTCCATTTTAGGCTCCCAAACCGAGAACACACCAAGGAGGTAGCAGGAGTTGCTAGGTTGAACAAAGTGTGAATCTTCAAGCCATTCAAGGTAAAACTCACTTAGATTGAGTCTTAGAAAATCTATGATTTCATTTTCTTCATAAAGGACTAATTCTTTCTTCTTCTTAGCCATTAAGGCCGTGACTCCCAAGTTAAGGACTAAAGAAGAAATATTTCCGTATCTAGTGTAAAATTCAAGTATCGAAGGCAGGTCTTCTTCTTAGCTTATTCAGGAATATTTGAAAATGAGTCTCTTATTTTCCTATGAAAGAATGGATCATGTATTCATATGTTGAAATAAAGCTTATATTACTAAGTTATGAAAAGTGTGCTTGCATGTTTAGATTGTGCATGCATGTGTATGTTTCTTGTATAGCTCATGAATTTGGTTGATGTGATCCTCAAATTGGACATGCATGGCAAAAAATCTTGGGTGGACAGCCCCTAGGGGACGTGTACCATCTAAGAAGCGAAGGCAAAATGCATGTTGCATATTCTATGCAAAATAAAGGCACATGAGTTTGTAGGACCTGCAAGGCACCACTAGAAGGGAGGGTTGAATAGTGTGTGCGGAAAATTTGGTTTTTAAAGTTGTCTTAAACCAAAAACCCAACTTCTGAAAACAGTTTCTGTTTTCAGGACCTGTTTTGTGATGTTTGAAAAACTAGGTTGCAGGCCTTCAAAAATTCTGAACTTTGGAGGGATCTTAGTATCAGATGTTCTGAGTATCTCCTAAAACTTTCAGATCAAAATTCAGCCTTTAACCCTTTTAAATGTCGTTGGAGGTCAGATTGCGCAAATCTGCCAGAAACGGTAGTCTGACTTGAAAAATTTATTCTGATTAAACTGTGGCTCCAAATGATCTGAAAATTTAATAACAAATCCCTTAATATGTGTATTTAATTGGGTTGAAACAGTTTTGAAAACTTTCTTTGGAAAGTTAGTCAAATACATTCAAAGTCTCAACCTTTGCAAGCCTGAAAATCAGACTGCACTAGTCTCAGAACTATTGACGTTTGGATGACTTATACTTGTCCAAAAGAGTTGAAACTATGCCAAATGATACTTAAAACATGTGGATATGTTTCTGGAAAGTTTCGTGATTTTTGAAATTCGTTTGATATTTTAAAATCGCGATGAAAATGATGCATTGTGCTGGGAACTGAAAGCAAGTGCTGAAAAGTAAAGAACACAAGGAATTTTATACTGGTTCGGTTAAGTCAACCTACTCTAGTCTTCGAGGACACCTTCCTCGGTTATCACTAATCACAAAGAAACAAAAAACATCTTACCACACAGGGTTGATGGAGTTAAACACCAACTCCAACCCTTTACAAACCTTACAAAGAATCACAATGATCACGAACACCACCACCGAGCGGATGAAAGATTGATCACACCTTGATCAATCTCTTACAACAATATAGCGTGTATGGTGGTTTTTGTGAAGCCTATACAATGTGTATGAATATGAATACAATAGGCTTTGAGAGAGAAGAAGAAAGAAATGTAGAAGAAGAAGATGGTGAAAACGTTTTTAGCTTTTTGATTTGTAAGACTTGTCTTGCCTTTTGTTTGCTCCTCTTCTTCATTTTATCAAGAGTGGCTGCCCCCTACTTGCCTTTTCTTTCCCTTGGAAATTATCTTTTAAGTCCTTGAAAGAATATCTTGCATCATTGTGACATTCACTTGCTTACTTGGCAACACTTCATTGGATGATCATGAAGGCCTTGCTTACTTGGCACTCATTGATTGGATGAGAGTTGTCATCATTTGATGACTGTATAAATCTGAAAAATATCACTTAAAAACATGTGCCAATTAGTCATAAAAACATTGCCAATTATCTCACAATCAATCCCTTCAAATTTTCAATACAAATTGATCACCATTTAATTCACTAAAGTCAGCCAACTCACTTTAACACATGCTAAAATTTTCAGCATGTGCACTATCCAAGACTCATTCAAATTGTTGCCATGTTGGTATTAGATTAATCCCTTGAAATGAGGAATCAAATATGTTAAATTCTAAGACCAATTTTTGGCCATATACATTCAATACATGCCAAAATTTTCAGCATGTGCACTATTCAAGATATATTCAAAACATTGTCATATCATCATCCAATCACTCCATTTGATTTAAAGAAGTAAATAAGTCACCATTAATCTTAAAAAATTCGGCCATTATAGCACACACATGCTGAATTTTCAGCATGTGTCATATATGTGACATAGTTTGAAACATTACCTTGTGTAGCTCCCTCCTTTATGTCACCAAACTATTATACTTCAATCTTGGCCAATCAAGATACCAACTAGGCTCCACATATGCTCCATCAAAGCTGATATAGGCGTCTGGTGTAGGATTGGCCTGTGCTAAATTTTATTTTTGCAAACTTTATAAAATAGTGCACAATAATTATACACATATGGTATATTCCAATCAGCCCGAAATTGATTTTTCTAGAACACTTTAGAATGTATTGAATATCTAAAAAGTGTCTAGATACATGTTATATGTCATGCCAAAAACGTTCCATGTGTCGTGTTCATAGAAAACCGAATTTTCGACTTTTGTCGATTATGCGATTTTTCTCCGATGGAATTCAAAATTTTTGCACATGTTATATATATTATGTCACACATAATATACATAGAATAATTTGAATATTCAGATCTAATGGCTGAAGTAAGTGGCGCTCCATGTGCTTAAAATGTTAAATTTGACATCTCCACAATTTGGCCTTAATTGGGGGTGAATTGTGTGTGCCAACATGGAATGAATTTATGGCTGTATATACCATGTAAGCCACAAAATTTGTGGCCATTTTTTTAAGTTTAGGGTCTTGCCATCTATATATGGCAAGTACGTGACACGTTAGTGAAGTTTCGGTAGTCACCTGATACGACAATTTTTGGTTTAGAACCTTGTAACGTGTCGTAATAATTTTGTCATCACCATGAATTATATCATATGATATAAGACCTGAATATACTCATAAATATGAGGTAAATATGGTGGTGTGACGTTAACGTACGTTCGTAAAATATATAACGTGTCGGTAGTACGTTGGAATATATGTGTATAGTGCCTTTTTCAAAAACAAATCTGAATATATATATATATATATATATGTAAAGGCGTGTTGTTTTAGATGGAAGAAGAAGACTTTCCATTCTTCAATTTGTTGCCTTTGTGCCTTTTTCCATATATGGCTTCATTTAATGAACTACTTAGTTCATTTAACTAAGTACTTCACTTAATGAACTAATTTAGTTCATTAATGGTGGCACCAGAAAATAGTTCAAACAAAACAAATGTTCGCCATTTGATGTAAGCTTTAAAGCTTCATGGCTCGTTAGTACAGCAACATTATATATGAACTATATAAGGCAGGTTTCATGCAAAAACGTGTCAAGTCATAAAACGTGTCATGCATTTCTTTAGTACACGTTATTTAAATCATGCATTTTGTCATCACTCAAACCCCTTTTTTTCTCTACAGAGTTCACCTCCAAGAAAAGTGCACTAAGAATGTCATTAGAACATAGTCCTCTTAAGTGCATGTGGAAATTACTATTATTGCCTGATTTGAACATGTGTAAGAGTTCATTTTCATGATTACCATCATATTATAGCATGATTATCGTACAACAAGAGTTGAACTTAATGCATGTTACAAAAGATTTCATCTTTGATAAAATCCTTATATATGCCTCGGTTGCCTTCTATGATGGGGTTATTTTTAGCCTTCATCAAGGCCATGGATTCATCACCATCTTCATGATGTGTATTTTGATGACCATAGTATTTGCATGTATGCTGTACCACTATGAACTTGCATGTAAGATGACGCTTATGAGATGGAGTTTTGTTGCAAGCCGAGTATGTGTAATTTATGAAATGTTGGCATCATCAAGATATGTTTATTCATGGTAACTATAGTACAAATTAATGTGATCATGTTACAACTTGCATGCATGTAACAAGATGGACAAATTAGTGATGGTGCACCTATGAACTTTCGGTCATCAGGCCTTTTTGGTATCAACATGATGGTTTCATTTAAATGCTCTTGATTATGTAAGTATATGCAATAAAAATGCAAGGAATATATGATAACTCATTAATGAACCTGTAGCGCCCTGCACCCTGGCCCAGCCGGATACGGTGCGGCCGCCGTACTTCACTACGGAGTATACAAAATGTCGATCCATAACATGTCGCAGTCCATGATAAAATACATGGAGTTTCATGCTTACGCGTCAACAAGTAAGCAAAACCGAGGCAGAATAAAAACTTTAAAATGAAAACGTCTGCGAAACCAGCATCAGTTTTACATCCCAATCTTAAAGTACTGAATTTCTCAAAAGTAATTGTTTCCATCAAAAATTCATAAAAGATCATTGATCACAACCATCTCGTCATGTCTCCTAGGCCATCCATCTCTCGCACATCTTACGGGTAAGGAACCCTAGGTTCATCTTCAATCCATTATACTTGATTCCCTGTAGCCTCTGGGAGGAAAAATAGGGATGAGTGACAAAGTCACCAGCAAGTAAACTACAAATAATCGTGAATTAAATGAAAAGTACATACAAGAACCGAACCCCAAAATTTGGTTTAAAAACATACCTGACTTTCCATGCAATACTTGTCAGTGATCAACTCATAACGTATCAAGTATCATAACTTATCAGGGATCATAACTTGTTAAAGTACATAACTTATAAAAAGGTCGTAACTTATAAAAGTTCATAACTTATTAAGAATAGTCACTCAATAAGATCATGACTTAGGAGCTACCAAGTCCTAACAACTTGGCTTAAGTATCACGTACCATTATTCGTTGACTCATTAAAGGCAATATGCATGAGTATGTATGTGAGATGCATCATGATAAAAATGAAGATAAGGTATTTTATTCTTTCTTTCAAAACATCATCGTCAAGAAACAATAGAGTATTCAGATCTATTCACCCGTATCTGAGGCGGTCACTTCTTCACTTCGAATCTATTATTCCCGGATTTGGAGCGGTAACGTCATCACTTATCAGGTCTATTCTCTCCGGGAATGAACGGTCGATATCAGGTCTATTCTCTCCAGGCTTGAACGGTCCATAACATCAAATGATTTAACCCTGGATCTGGAGCAGGTCCTTACTGGCCAGGAAACACACACGCTACCGGTGGAAAGCGTTCTTTTAAAAATTAGGATCTTTTCTTTAAAACGCTTTTTCATCTTTCTTTCTCATAAAAATCAGTTCCATAAATCACGTAAATGACGATGATGCAATGTATGACATGTATTATGCAATTCATGATGTAATGCGCTTCACATACACATACGTACAACTTGTTCCTTAGGCTGGAAAAATTTCCAGAATTATCAATCCATACACACGGCCTCAATCCCTCATGGTTTAAGCCCACTATCATGAGTTCTTGTCATACGTATGCATAAGAGTGTCTTTTCTATTCGTAATATAATTTTCGTGACGATACGAGACATGTAAGACACCTAATTTATTTAATTACGAAACAAGGGCTGCTGAATTTCAGCAAGGCAGCGTCCTTTCTTTTACCTTTCATATAAGCCCATTAAGCTTTGTTTAATTTGGGACTAGACTTGTAAAATTCCTATAGACATAGCAATAATTAGTGGTCACAAGCCCAAACCTTGTTACTAAGCCTAAGCCCATTAAAAACAATGCCTCACAATAAGTTCCTTAATTCTGCCCAAAATTTCAGATTAGTAACGCCATCTTAACCTTGGTGGTTACCCCTTAAAATAACCATGCTAAGTTAAGTGGTTTACATAAAAACACTCATATATGTCCTAAGTAATTGCCATGAAAGTTTCGCGGAATGATAATATCATTAAAGAGGTCATTCATTCCTCTTCCCAAAACCGTTACATGCTGAATTCTGTAGTGATCGATTTTACTATAAATTTTATTGTGACCAAACCGTAAATCCTTTTTCGAAGGTTCCAGTTCTCAAACTTAGTAAACACATAGGGCTAGTATCCTGCAAAAATCATCCCAATTGCATAACCCTAGGGTCCATTTCCAGGATATTCATTAGGTCACATAAAATCTGTTCAGTCCAGTAATTTCCAGCATGACCAGTTTTAGTAGAAATTCCGTTAAAAATAATCCGTAACTCCTTTTAGAAAAATTCCAACTCTCATAATTACTTTACTTACAGGGATAGTGTTATGCCAAAAATTAGCTAAATTTAATTTCTCTAAAGTCACTTTTCAGGTCCTACAACACGGCATAAAAATCTGCCCTGCTCCAACAAATTCCACTTTTTGTCACATTTCCTTACTAAAAGGTCCTACCTTGCTTTGGTTG
>AP025042.1:21834664-21846829 GCA_036186865.1 Eustoma russellianum | reverse complement strand
TGGTTGGCTTAAACACTTTATTAATCATCAACCACACCTTTAGCATGTGGGTTTTCAGGTTCTAACACATTACAAACATCATCTACACATCTCCTCAAAACAGCTTGAATGATACATATATCGTTCTTTGAGCCATGCACATCATGTTCATAACAAAATCAATTCTTGGTATCATTGGTGCATTCACTCCCTAACCCCCAAACAGCCCGTTTATACCCATGCAAAGGCAAAAATACTATCTCCATGATGAACATGTTAAGCTTAACACAAAAAGCATACATCTTGTTCATACTTTACCCCACTAGCTACAAATCCTTTCAAAGCTACACTTATTTTTCCCTCTTCCATCCAACCGTCCCCCATACATGTAAAAGAAGAGATTTTTGGTCACATTCATCCTAGATTTACCACATATCCATACTTAAAAATAACAAAGATTCCACCTTTGGAGCAAAGCTCACACATGCAAGCCACTATACCCTAGGGCCGAAAGTTTCATGCATCAACACTTAGCATTTCACATCTAAGATTAAATCTTAATGACATCTAGACATTCAATCATGCACTTTCACATTCAAGCCATGAGTATGTATAGTGTACTTGCCTTTCAACTTACTCCTCTTCTTAGCTTGAAATGTGTATGGAATAGGTGAAGCCTTTCTCTTCTTCACACATGCATAATGAAATCTTGGACACGTGCCATAAAAATTTCGTAAAATTATGAAATGTCTAACGAGCTCAAAACATCAACTATCATCAAAGGGTACTGCTGAAATCAGCAGGACAGTACCCGTCTCACCTCAGTTTCATAGATCATAAAACTTTATACAATTTAAGCCATCACTTGGAAAACATAGACAAGATGCCAAGGAACAATATTCATAGGGCTAAATATCACATTCAACCCTAAACGAGCAAGATCAAAGCCTTACAACTTATGTCCTCAAACTGTCCTGTTTTCCAGTTCTGTACTACTAACTTCAACTCAGATGTTAACCATCAAAAGGGTGATTTTATGCTGGTTACTTTACATGAACATGTTCATCTATGCCTTAGGTAATTACCATAAAAATTCCAAGGCAATCCAATAAGTTTAAGGGGGTCATTTAATTACTTTTCCAAACTAGGTGCATGCAGAACCTGGATTGACCAGTTTTACCACGAATTGCATTGTGACCAAACCTCAACTCTTTTTACCAACTCACAGGGTTGCTACACACACCAAACTATCATCATACCAAAAAGCCGCTTATTTGCACATTCCTAAGGTGTATTTTCTATCCAAGCAACCTACTACTCAAAACTGTCCTGTTCTAGCAATTCTGTTTGACCAGTTTTTTTTACCAAAACTTCATTAAGGATAATCCACCACTTCTTTTTCCAAAATCCCAACTCACACATTTCATATACACCTAAGGATATTATCATACCAAAAATTAGCCAATTTTAACATTCCTACAGTTCATTTTTGGGGCGTATAATATGCCACATAAAACTGTTCAGCTCAGTACTTCTATCTGAGCAGTTCCTACTAAAAATCATATTCTGGTCAATCCACCAATCCTTTTACCAAAATTCCAATTCACACATTTAGTACACATATGGGGCTATCATCATACCAAAATTTAGTCAATTTGAACACCTCTAAGGTTCATTTTCAGGTCGTTCAATATGCTACAGAAAACTGTCTAGCTCCAGTACCTCTGTTTGACCAGTTGTCACTAAATATTTCATTAAGGATACACCACAACTCCTGTTATCAAAATTCCAACTTGCATATTTACTACACACATAAGGCTATCACCGTACCAAGAATTAGCCAATTTGAACACCTTTAAGGTTCATTTTCAAGTCGTACAACATGACACATAAAAACTGTCCAGCTCCAGTGATTTCAGCACTTCATCACTTTTTATGGTTCAAGCATTTCCATTCAACTTCATTCTTTAAAGTGACTTAGTAACCATCAAATACACACTTCAACATAAATTTTTCCAAGCCTCATGACATGCTTTAAACCATAGATAAACTGTTCATGAGTCATATCAAAACAGTCATAACACATTCATACACCAAATCATTCACTCATGCCATCACTTTTCTTATAACAACTAGTTTTCATGTCTTGTACTTAGACTCTTCAACTAAGATTCATAGCTTAAAAATAACTAGCCATTCAAGCATGCACTTCACAAATAAGGCAAGATTGGTTAGAGTATACCTGCCTTCCTCGAGCTTATCATTTCCTTAACTTGGAACTTCGGTGAAATGAGATGAAGTCTTCCTCCCCTTCACTAAACAACCCCCACGGTTTTGGGAGGAAGAAAGAGCAAACATTAGCTTTTGTCTTAAGTGAAAACACAACTAGAGTGAGACTATGATTCTCTTACCAAAATGGAACTTGGATGGAGCTTGAAAGGGATTCAAACCATCAAGATATTATCTCCTCCTAGTAGCTTGACAAATCTTCTCCAAGTGACCATTTTGAGTGTCACGTTTTTGGCAAGACAAGAGGGATACCAATGTGAGTTTCATTCTTTGAAACATAGAATTCACTTAGAACACTTAGCATGTACTTACCTAGTTGAGTTCTTGGAGCTTGAAGATTGTTCTTGGATCTCTTTGCCTCACTAGCCGTGTTCCTTAATGGAAAGAAGGAAGAAATCTCTTGTTCCTTGTGTATTCTTGAGGGAGAGTGTTCTAGAGCTTCTTGGGAGAGAGATTCCTTCACTAGACTAAAGGGGTGTAGCCTTGGGGTGCAAGGGGAAAGAGGGAGATTACCTTGGCATGGTTAAGTTAATTAACCCAAGTTAGTTTAGCTAATCAAGGTTACTTTAACGCTAACTTGTGTTACTTTATCCAACTATAGTTACTTTAATGCAACTATAGTTACTTTAATTTAACTATAGTTACTTTAAGGCTAACCTAGGTTACTTTATCCAACTAGAGTTACTTTTTGGGTTAACTTGAGTTACTTTAACCTTGTAGTTAATATAAGGTAACCATGGTAAGAGTTTGAAATTCTCCTTGGTTAACCATGAAGGGCCGGCGGTTTAGGGCTTTTAAAGGGCCATTAGCATACTTAATTTTCTTCCCAAGTGGGTTTAATGCGAAGCTATGTAGGTAGTTGCCCCCTTTTTACTAATTATTGTACCTTTTTTTTTTTGAAAAATAAAATTAGGGAAATCTTGATTCCTCTTGGGCTAAAGGGCCGAAATTTTGCAAGAGTTCGGGGAAAATTACCCACTACTTACAACTCCTTAATTTTCATTTGGGCTTATTTTTAGAAGGCCCTTAAGATTAACCTTCTTATAATTTAGGAAAACCCTTTTAAGGCCCTTTTTAACCTTATGGCCGAAATCTCTTAAACCCTTAGGGTGAATTGGCCATGGTCCATAATTCATGCTTGAATGATTATATTGTTTGCTTATCAACATAAAATAAAAGAAGCACTAAGGAAACTTAGTGAAATGCACTTGAAGGATGTCACTTTATTAATTCACTTATACGAGTCTTCAAGTACAATATGAGTTTTCGTCGGGGTACAACAAAACCAATTGGTAAGCATGAAAAGGAATAAAACTACAAAAAAGGGCTGTTTTGGCACAATAACCAAAAGTTAGACCTTAAGGGCATTTCGGTCATTTCCACTTTAAAAATGATGTCACAGGGGCAGTTTTGTAAGTTCTAAAAGTAATTAAATGACGGGTTATATTATGAAAACAAGAATAAAGTTTAAAACGCCATTAAGGGTTGTTAACCACCCTCAAAACCGAGATCTTAAAGAAAAGACAACAAGGGGTAAAATGGTCAACTTACATAACACTGATTATGACCATTACGTAAATAAGAGACTGTAGGAGCTGGGAAAGATATGACCTCGGAACCAGTTCGTAAACCATGCATTTTCATACGCATATCATGATTTTCAAAGTAAACAAGTTGCATTTACGAATGCATTTATGATACGATTATCGCAAGAAATGTTTTTATGTTTTTCATGATTAATGAATTGTACCGCGAGATGAATGATTCCATATGACTCATGCATGATGGCTGAGTGTAACACCTGGTCAGGGACAAGGGTTCTCTGCCTTTCTGTATACGCATATTCTATTGGCTGAGTGTCGCACCTTGTCTGGGACAAGAGATCTTTACTTTTTCTGTTACGTCTATGACGTTCTGTATGGTGTGCTACCTAATGTCTTGTCTAGGGGGAGGATATCAGGGGTAAATGACATTATGATTGACTGTAACATGGTACGGGACACATGATCTCAGTCATAACACGTTACCGTTAGTTCAAGGTACATATGATGTAACACCATGGCTGGACCATTGGGATTCATAGACGGTACTGATGACTACTCGGGGAATCCTTCAGCATGTTGTGGGTACCATTCTTATGTTATGAAAAGTGCTATAGCCAACTTATGTTTCTGTCAAGTTCATGATTACACAAAATGATATGTTTTTTGAAACTATTACCATGCATGCATCATGAACATGTTCCATGAGCTCTTAGTACCCTTAAGTCATGATTTCTTGTATCCGTTGACGAGTATGATTAATAAAGTAAACCTAAAAAGACTGTACGCACGAATGATTCAGATTATACGTAAGGTAAAGACCCTTAAAGATGTACATATTTGATTCTCATTGATGTTTTTGTGAATGCTAATTATTTACATGTTAACACATATACCTTGATTACTTTATATGTTATTAATGTTAAATTTGTTGGTTATTTTTTCCATGCATGACAGCTATTTTGTGTTACTATTTTTGCCTCCACTACCACAGCTTCCATGTATGATCCACTTGATGAATCTAGGCGGAAACACTTGCTGAGCGATTTGTTATCGATCACCCCTTTATTTTACCATGCAGACACATAGGACCCCAAGCCAGAGTTCATAGAGGATGAGCCCCCAGACTAGGTGTGTAGAGATGACTAGTAGCCAGCAGTGGAATCTTTTGTATTTTGATATTCAGCTCTGTATTATAATATTTTGTACCAGTGATGTACTGATGACACTACTTTGGATGTTTTAGGATGTACTTCTGTCGATTTTCATTTCTACTTATCTTACTTTGCTACCGTGCATTGATACATGTTATAACGATTTATACGTGAACGCTATGGATGCCTTGTACTTCTCGTATCAGAGTACGACTGGTGCACTGTGCCGAGACCCTAGTCTCAGGTAGGGCGCTACACGATACATGTTTATGACGATACGAATACAGATGTTATGAATGTCTTGTACTATTCGTAGCAGAGTACAACGGGTGAACCTTGCCTAGACCCTAGTCCCAGACAGGGCGCTACAACATGCATCAGGTACATGTCCCATGGGCACTTAGTACCTTTAAGTCGTGATCACTTCGCCCTTGAATGATAATCAAGTATGTCTTGGTAAGCACATGAAACTGAAACTAAAAGATTATGATCGAAAATTATACGGGCTATATGAAAGGTATTTAATGTCAAAGTAAAGCCAATAAAAGACTTTAACAGCTTGATTAATTGTACTATTTACTTATGTTATTCACGTTGGCAGTTACTTTCTTACGTGTAACAGATATATTACTTGTTCTGTGTTTTACTATATTCTCTCCACTACCTCGATCCCCAAGCATGATCCACTTGTCAAATCTAGGTGGAAATACTTGCTGAACGATCCATTATCGCTTACCCCTTTATTTAACATACGGACCCACAGGACCCAGAGAAGGATTTCGTAGAGGACGAGCCACGAGAGTAGGTTCTAGTGGCTTCCTAGTAGACTAATGTATCACCTTTTGTATTTTGGATATTTCAGCTCTGTACTTTTGATGATTGTACTGACGATGTACTGTTGATACTTTTGTCGGTGTAGTTGTTTCGTACTTTTGTCGATGTTTTATTCTGTTCAATTTATTATGGTTCCGCTATTCGATACATATTTATGACAATGCACGTACAGGTGTTATCGGCACCTTGTACTTCTCGTAGCAAAGTACGACGGGTGCATTGTACAGAGACTCTAGTCCTGGCTGAAGCGCTACAGATGGTATCAGAGCCGAGGCTTCAGATCCACAGCAGGCAACATAAAGTAAACAACAACATGTACGTAAGCCATGATCTTAAAGTTTAAGTTTGATTTTAGACTGTGTGAACCAGCTTTAGTATAAGTCCCTTAGAACAATTTATTAGGGTATAACCTTTAAATATAAGTAAAACTTTAAACTAAATTTTATATATGGTTTATGTGGACTTACTTTCTGAAACGACTGTATCGATAGGATAGTTTCACGACCCCTAGGTAGACCCTCCGTAGATAGACCAGCGTAGTTACCCCCATCACAACTGGCACCACCAGCTGAGGATCCGGTACCACCACCACCGGAGCAGATTACACCTCTGCAGGCACAGGTCCCCGGAGGTATTCCATAGGCATTCTTCTATGCCATGATCCAGCTGGGTGAGGCAGTCGGAAATGTCCAGGTTGCATCGGCCCCACAACCTCAACAACATCAGCAGCAGCTGATGGGCATCCTATACTTTTTCAGGCAGCTCAAGAGATCGTGCATGCTAGCTTTGAGGGAGGGCCTGATCTAGAAGAAGCATAGAAATGGCTGGATGGGGTCAGAATTACTTCGATCTACTGCAGGTACCAGATGGGGTCAAGGCTCAGATTATACGTCCAATTCTCATTGGCGAGGCCAATCAATGATGGAAGACGAATATCCAGCCAAGTGCCAAGCCTGTCGCTTGGGACATATTTGTAGACGATTTCTGAAGATTCTATATTCCGCCATCGGTGATGATCTAAAAGGTTGGTGAGTTTGAGTCTCTGAGACAGGAGGCAGGTACGACGAAGACAGACATTGATGATCGAATTACTATATTGGACCATTACGCTCCTGGAAACGATTAATAAGAACCAAATCGTGAAGGTATGACTGTCTACGAGTATGAAAATCTATTTATAACACTAGGTCGGTACGTTTCGTCTATTATGGCAGATGAAAGACTCATGATGATTATGTTTTTGCGAGGATAGAGCTTGAGGATCAGGACCTGGATTGTTGATGCGAATCAAGGTAATTTAAGTCAGTTGTTGGATGCTTGCTACAGGGTATAGAAGGACATTGCCTAGAGAGATGAGGAGCCCAGAGGAAAGAGTCCTCGAGAAGTTATGGATGGGCAGTCTGAGTAGTGGACCAAGTTCGAGAAGAGACCAGGTGGGCGACCGCAGCCTCAGCTTCAGCAGTAGCCCTCATTACAGCGTAAGGGAAAAAAACAGTTCGCACCCCAGTGACAGCAGAATTAGACGCATATAGCTTTTTCCAAGTGTCAGACATGCCAAAGGAATCATCCAGGTGAGAGTCGCAGGGAGAGCAAAGCGTGCTTTGGCTGAGGCAGGACATGACATATGGTCAAGGATTGGCCAGAGAGGCAAAAGCAGCAGCAGGGAGGATGTCCTCAGGCTAATGCTCAAGTCCATATTATGACAGACGCTGAGGTAGAGGAGGTACCTGACGTTGTGATATGTATCTTCGATTGAGCAATTTAATATGATCGATATTGTCTATTATGATTGCTAGATCGTGTTGATGATATATGGTGTAGCTCTACATTGAGATTTTTATGTGTTTAATATAGAAACCCTATACTTGTATTTGAGAGGATTCAGGTACAATATTAGTGGATAATATACAAGCAAATGTGTTGTTCGACGGTGTTGCAAGCCACTCATTTATATCTTAAAGGTTCGCCAGGAACCTGAGCAGATATCCTACCTAGTTAGAGACTCCCTATAGAGTGCAGGTAGCTGGAGATCAGGTTATCGTATCCCACCAGCTGTACAAGAATTGTGGAATTGAGATGGAGGGTCAACAGTTTGAGATGACACTGATACTGATACAGATGGGAGATTTTTATGTGATTCGGTGTATGTACTAGTTGCTCCATAAGAAGGTTCAGATCGATTGCTGAAGAAAGCAAGTAGTGATCCAGAATCTAGGTCAGGAAGAGGAGACTTATCAGTGTAACAGTAAACTGAAGAAGGTTCTATAGAATGTTTATCTGACAGCAGTATAGTCTTTCTGAGTATTGAGGAAATGAGATATGGTATTCTTAGTATACGCTCTGAAAACAAAGTCCAAGACACCGACACATAACAACATTCCTGTAGTTCGAGAATTCCTAGAGGTGTTTCTAGATGATTTGCAAGGCTTACCACCAGATCGGGAGATCAAGTTCGAGCTGAATGTGGTGCTTGGAACAGAGCGGATTTCAAAGGCTTCGTATAGGATGGCTCTATCTGAATTAAAGGAGCTGAAGATACACCTACACGAGCTAATCGATAAAAAGATTATCTGTCCTAGCGTGTCACCATGGGGAGCACCGATCCTATTTGTAAAGAAGAAAGACAACAGCATGCGGCTATGTATTGACTGCAAAGAATTGAACAAGATCACTATTAAAAATAAGTATCCCTTGACGTGAATCGATGATCTATTCGATCAGTTGAGAGGAGCCACTATATTCAGCAAAATTGATCTTTTCTCTGGTTATCACCAGTGGAAAATTAAGGATAATGATGTGCCAAAATTGATCTTTGCTTTCCAAACCCCCTATGGCCATTACGAATTTCTAGTAATGCTGTTCAGGTGGACTAATGCCCCAGCCGCGTTTATGGATCTCATGAATACCGTATTCTAGAAACAGTTGGATAAATTCAAGTGGTGTTTGTCAATGACAGCCTGGTTTATTCACCGGACGAGGATACAAACGCCGAGCACTTGCGTATTGTTTTGAGCATATTGCAAGAAAAGCGTATGTACGCCAAGTTCAGCAAATGCAAGTTCTGGCTACGGAGCGTTGCTTTCTCGGGGCATGTTGTTTCAGAGGCCGGATTATCAATGGATCATAAGAAAATCGAGGCGATTACAGACTGGCCATGATCGATGAACGTTACCAAGGTTCGAAGTTTTCTGGTGTTAACAGGCTATCACCGAAAATTCGTCGATGGGTTCTCCAGAATAGTGGTGCCACTATTTAGACTGGCAGAAAAAGCAAGAAATTCGAGTGGACTGCCGACTCTGAGAGGAGCTTCACCGAGCTCAAACGGAGATGGATATCGGCTCCAGTGTTGGCCCAGTCTGTTGCCAAAGAGAGTTACATGGTCTACAGTGACGCATCCAGGAATGGTTTAGGTTGCATGCTGATGCAAAATGATTGACTTATTTCATACGCATCCTGACAGCTTAAGCCGTATGAGCAAAATTACCTGGTGCACAATCTGGAGTTGGCTGTCGCAGTATTTGCACTGATGATCTGGAGGCATTATTTGTATAGGGAAGAAGTGTATACCGATCATAAGAGTTTGAAATATCTGTTCACCCAAAAGGAATTGAATATGAGGTAGCGCAGATGGCTTGAACTGATCAAGGATTATGATTTGATTATTCATTATCATCAATAAAGTGGCAGACGCACTGAGCCAAAAATCTAGTCATACGAGACAGATACCTCTGGAGCGAGAGATGGCTGAGTTCGAGTTAGATATGGTTGAGTCTACAGCTAATATTCTGGCAACGCTATGGTATCGCTGACATTGATTGATCGGGTAAAGGATGCTCAGCAAAGGGATGCCAAGTTGTCAAGGATTACTGTCAGAGTAAGGCAAGCACCAGTTGATGATTTTCAGTTGCACGATGACAGCAGTTTATGGTTCAAGAACTGATTATGTGTGCCCAACGATGAGGAGATCCGTAGAGAGGTCCTGAAGGAAGCTTGTAATTCACAACTGAGTGTGAACGCCACAGCCACTAAAATGTATCGGGATTTGAGAAAGCATTACTGGTAGAATGGAATGAAGCGACAGATCACTGAGTATGTGGAGCGATGTCTAATATGTAAGCAAGTGAAAGTGAAACATCAGAGACCTGCTGGACTGCTACAACCATTGGAAATTCCCGAGTGGAAGCGGGAACATATCACTATGGATTCGTCACAAGACTTCCAAGGACTCGAGGCGGCAGTGACACAATATGAGTAGTTGTGGACAAACTTACTAAATCAGAGTATTTCTATCCCATGTTGATTCAGGCATCATTGGAGAAACTGGTGCATATGTATATGAATGACGTCGTGAGTCTGCATGGAGTTCCGATGAGTATAGTTTGTGACAAAGATTCGTGCTTCACCTCCAGATTCTGGACCACGTCTCAGCGTGCTATGGTTACAGAGATACGAATCAGTACCACATTCCACCCACAGAATGATGGGCAGACGGAGAGGACAATACAGACACTTGAGTTTGAACATATATGTTCATTTTTCATCTAATGGCCATGTGTATGTATCTAATATTTAACCCTTTATACATCACTTAAGAACATAGCTTTTACATAATCTTTATACTAAAACATTTAACATACATCAGAATGATCCAACTTTATATGAAACATATATACATAGGTCTTTTAAAATCATGAAGGATCTAAGAGCATACTTGCCTTATCACTTAACCTTTAAAGAAGAGTGAAGGTTTCTTCACTTGGCTTGAAGAAAAACCTCTTCTTTACCTTTATGTATACCCATGGTTTTATCCAAAAGATAAAGAAGTTAGTGAGCAACCATGAAAATGAATAAATGGAAGAGAAGAACCTATCTTAGATGATGGTCTTACCTTGTTTTCTCTTACTCCTTAAGCTTCTCTACCCCACGATTTGATGTTATTTGGAGAGATGTTGTAGGTAATTCTTTGAGTGAAGAATGTGTTGAGAAAAAGGGGTTTGAGTGATTTCAAAATGCATGACATATTTTATGACATGACACGTTGTTGCATAAAAGTTGTAATATAATTCATATGTAATGCTGTCGTTCTAACGAGCCATGAAGCTTTAAAGCTTACATCAAATGGCAAACATTTGTTGTTTGAACTATTTTCAGGTGCCACCATTAATGAACTAAACTAGTTCATTAAGTGAAGTACTTAGTTTATTAAACTAAGTAGTTCATTAAAGGAAGCAATATTTGGACAAGGCACAAAGGCAACAAGGAGAAGAAAGGAAAGTCTTCCACTCTCCTTCCCACACATTGATACACGCCATTTATATATATGTATATATATATTTTCAATTTTTTTGAAAAAGGCACGTACACATTTATCCCAACGTACTACCGACACGTTATATATTTTACGTACGTACGTTAACGTCACAACACCATACATAACTCATATTTATGAGTATATTCAGGTCTTATATCATATGATAAATTCATGGTGATGACAAATTAAATACGACACGTTAAAATGTTCTAAACCGAAAATTGTCGTATCGGGCGAATACCGAAACTTCGTTAATGTGTCACGTACTTGCCATAAATAGATGGCCAGTCCCTACACTTCAAAAATAGCCACAAATTTCGTGGCTCACATGGTATGTGCAGCCATAAAATCATTCCATGTTGGCACACACAAATGGTAAGGTGTTTTTGTGTTGTGTGATTAGTGTGAACTGAGGAAGGTGTCCTCGAAGACTGGAGTAGGTTGTTTATAACCGAACCAGTATAAAATTCTTGGTGTCATTTACTTTCAGCACTTACTTTCAGTTTCAGCACCGTTTATTGTTTTTGATCACGTTCATAAAAATAGTAAACAGATTTTAAAAATCACGAAACTTTCAGAAACCTAGCCACACGTTTTAAGGTTCTTTTGGCGTAAGTTTAAACACTTTTGGACAAGTAAAAGTCATTCAAACGTCTAAAGTTCTGAGACTAGTGCAGTCTGATTTTTAGGCTTGCAAAGGTTGAGACTTTGATCGTATTTGACTAACTTCCCAAAATAATTTTTCAAAACTGTTTCAACCCATTTAAAAACAACTTATGAGAGGTTAGTCTTTAAATTTTCAGAACATTTGGAGTTAAGTACAAATAGAATTAATTTTTCAAAACAGACTACCAGTTCTGGCAGATTTGCGCAATCTGACCATCAACGAATTTTCAAGGGGTTAGAGGTTGAATCTAAATCTAAAATTTTTAGGAGACACTCATAACATCTGAGTCTAAGCTCTTTCAAAATTTCAGAATTTTTGAATACCTGAAACCTAGTTTTAAAAACGTTTTAAAACTGGTCTTGAAAATAGAAACTATTTTTAGAAGTTGGG
>AP025042.1:21774545-21834564 GCA_036186865.1 Eustoma russellianum | reverse complement strand
CTAGCCATAGTGGCTGCAAGGCTCTAGAAGCCACTAAAGATTTTAAACCTCTGCTGAACCCTTTAGAGGACAGAATAAACAGCAAAGGTGATAAAGGGTCACCTTGCTTGACACCCCTGTGTGGCCGAAAAGCGTGAGAGGGCTGACCATTGATTAATATTGCCAATCTCGTGCATCTCAAATGATTTAGAATAATCCGAGTAAAGAAGTCGGCGCGCAGCAATAACTCCATATATTCCCAACTGACTCTGTCAAAGGCTTTCATCATATCCAGCTTTAGACATAATTGAGACCCTCCCTTATCAAGCATATTAACCATCTCCCTTGCCAGTAATACTTGTGTGGAGATATCTTGGCCCTTTAAAAAACCAGTCTGCTCCGGCGATATTAGCTTAGGGAGTAGCACACTCAAACGAGTGGCAATAATTATCGTACAAATTTTGCTCAGGAAGTTTGTGAGACAAATAGGTCGAAAATTGGTAAATGTACTTGGAGATGCAGTCTTTGGAATCAAAGTGATCAATGCACTAGGCATCACCGATGGCTGGGGTACGCCAAGAAAAAACTCCTGCACTGCTAGAATAACATCTGTATGAATAACATGTCAACATGTATGGAAAAAGTTACCATTAAATCCATCTGGCCCTGCTGCACTGTGTGGATCTAAATGCCATATTGCCTCCTTTACTTCAGACGTTTGCGGTGGCTCCATAAGCATGGCGTTGTCGTCATCCGTAATTAGTGAAGGTATATGTCTGAGAATCTCTTCATAATTGTTTGAAGTTTCCTTGGCAAATAATGAAGTACAGAATGAAACTGCTTTACTCTGTATAGAAGTGGGTGATGTACATAGATCACCAGTAGACGTGCGAATCTGCTGTATACGGAGTTGCGCATGTCGACCTTTAACTACAGAATGGAAATACCGTGTGTTGTCATCACCTTCCTACAGCCATCGAACCCTCGCTTTTTTGCTTCCTGCATTTCATATTTAGAGGCTCGAATATACTCCGCCTTGGCTTGGTGATATAAAGCGTGATTTGCCTCAGAAGGGTCTGCGTCCCATAATCCTTCTGCTCTACGCATAGAAGTTTCGGCTTGTGCTAAGTTGGAAAAAATGTTGCCAAAAATTTCCTTATTCCAACGTTGAATATCCTTCTTCAAACGTAACAACTTTGAATAAAATCCGTACATACCGCCAGTGGTCGGGTAAGAACTCCAAGCTTCCTTTGTATAAGTAAGAAAATCTGGATGCGATAACCATGCATCAAGAAATCGAAAGGATCAAGCACCAACAGGACTGCTCATGCGACATATGAATAACAAAGGTGTTTGCTCCGAAGAAACCCGAGGTAAGTGAGTAAGGATCATGTCTTCAAAGGCATCATGAAAGGAGGAGTTTGTGAATAACCAATCTAGACGACGGCGAACTCTACCAAGCCCCCTTCCATCCATCCATGTAAATCTTGACCCATGAAATAGGGGGGCCATTAAAGAACAGAACTCCACACAATCATTAAAATCTTGTAACACCGTTAGGGAGGGATGTGAGCGACCACTATGGTCCTCTAAGGACCAAAAAGTATTGAAATCACCTCCTATCATCCATGGCGAGCTTGAAGTCTAAGAAAAATCACATAAAGATTGCCACAGTGAACGACGTTGCACCGGAGAATGCTTCACATAAACTACCGAAAAAGAAAGCCAGCTGCAGCGGAACAAATAGGAAATTTAAGTGAACAACCTGATCCTCATCCTGAGTTGCCACTAAACAAAACATGGAATCCCACCAATAAACCCATATGTGCTCTGATCTAGAAGAATAAGAGTGTGAGAATCCAAGTCCATACCAAACCTAACAAGACGAGATGGAGAATGTTTGGGTTCAATAATAGCAAGCAAATTTAACTTATGTTCACGAATCAAATGATGCAACCGAGGTAAAGAGGCATGAATGCCTCTTATATTCCAAATTAAAACATTCATTGGGAAAGGGTAGTATCACTTTTGTGAGAGATCCGTGAAGCACTACGTGTTAAAATTGTTGAGGGCGGTAACGGTGGCAAATATTTTCACGCACGGCGTCTCCTGCGTGGAACTACTGGTATAAAACCTGCATTCGAGGATGACTCCTCCAACCATGATATGAGTACATCCTCCGCCAAAGATGGAGGAATCAACTGAATCTTCCAAACAACTTTCAGGATAAGCCGGTAAATCAGGCTGCGGATCATCAGCATGCATCTCTGTATATGAGGAATGACCAAGGTCACATTGATCTATAGTATCTTGTTGTGGAGGGAACTCAGCATCTGCTCCTAACCTGGCAATATCTTGCTCCCTGCTAGGTTCATGTGGATCAGCAGTAGGAGGATTGTCCACTGGCGGATCTGCTGATCGTGTTGGTCACCAGGTAAAACTGCAAGTGGCTTCTTTTTAGGAGTCCACTGCGTTGCCGGTGGAGGCGGGGGTGCTAGCGGCAGCACAAACGACGTAGCTGAAGAAGGACATAATCCCGTTGCATGGCCAAGCTGGCTACATGACGTGCAAAATAAAGGCGAATCCTCATAAACCACAGATTGCAAAATGATTCTGCTCTTAGCTTGCAAATATATTTTTTGTGGCAAATCCTAAGAGACATCCACTTCAACGCACACTCTAGCCACGGAAGGTCGCAAACCACCAGCAGTGGCAACATCCAACTTAATGGGAGTTCCAATAGGGCGGACAATCTCGAAAAGAGCCTCACGTCGATGAAGTTGAATCGGATGTCCAGGGAAAGCAACCCAAACCAGAACAATCGGGACATCAGCTGCAAGATCAAAATCTACAGTCCATTTTGTAATACGCATGTGATAGCCAGAAATATGCCATGATCTACGATAAAAGCAGCGCAAATAAACAGATTCATTGAAAAAGTTCAATAGAATGTGTGTTTGATCAATGAGTGTGATCCGTAAGTCATGGTGAAAACCAATCTTTTCAGAAACCTCACGTATAACTTTCAATCGAGGACGACCATACCAGAATGTACCAACTAGAGAATACCTAAAGGGTGCAGCAAGCGCATCAATCTCAGTGTCCAAGAATGAAATCATGGGAATGCCTTTGTATCGCGAGACCATCTTGGGAAATATTGATATAGAGTCAGCCGAAGCAGCGCCGGAACCCACAGCCACAAAAGTCTGCGGCTGTGATGTAGTCATCACGCAATATGATGAAAAAGATGGAACCTTGTAGTCGCTAAATGAAGGAGTAATCAGCACTGGAGTCGACAAACCCAGAAAATCGAAGGAAAACGTCAGCGGCGGCGGCCGCCGATTATGCGCCTGCGATCACCAGAGCAATGGAGAAAAAATGTGTTGCCTAACTTGTTACATATATATATATGTATATATATATATATATGTATATATATATATAATATATATATATATATATGTATAATATATATATATATATATATATATATATATATATATGTATATAAACTGATGCTGCCCTCTGTGCGATCGCGATCATGGCTGGCGGCGTAGCCGCCACCGCCGTCACCTTCCTCGTCCATCTCCATAGCCTTCAATTTCTACTCTTTCCGCGATCAGCCCACAACCAACAACCTACGCCATATGGCTGCACCATCTGCCGCTGTTGCGCCCAACCCAGATTCACCAAAATGCTCTTTCGCCTCACTTTTTGCATCCACAACCCACGTTCAACCGAAAGCCATTCAGAAATACAGAGGCAGCCCAATGATCTCATTCACGGATGAAGAAATCATCTCTTTGGCAGCCCCGTACCGGTTCACATTGGTAGGCACTTTTTGGTACGGCCGTCCGCCATTAGCTACAATCCATTCAGCCATTGATCGTATTGGATTCACTCGCGGGGTAAAGGTGGGGCTTTTGGATCCCACCCACATCGTTCTTCATTTTGATCAAGAACAGGATTACATACGATGTTTTTCCAGAAGAGGATGGATCATTTCTGGTAAAAAAATGAGAATCACAAAATAGACTCCAGACTATGATCCTGCGGTGGAAGTGCCGATTGTCCCAATTTGGGTCACGTTCCCGGGCCTTCCTATCCACATGCATCGCAAAGATGCACTATTTCAAGTTGCGGCAACGCTAGGTACGCTGCTTAATTTGGATACAACGACGACAACGATGAATCGTCCATCGGTAGCACGAGTGTGTATTGAGTTGGACGTCTCTAAAGAGCTACCTCAACGGGTATTCATCCAGACATCTTCTAGAGTAACCATGCAGACCGTTGAATATGAAGATTTGCCAAAATACTGCTCTTCTTGCTATAAGCTCGGACATGTAACAACAGACTGAGGCAAAGAAAACCCTACGCAGCCGCATGTGACAGAAGACAGGCCAATGGAAATTCCAAGGTCAAAACAAACAAATATCTCAAAGAAACAACGCTGGACCCCAAAAAAATCAGTTCTTCGAATCCAAATCCGCAAATCGCAACAGATGAACACCATGCAGTCGATTTGCCTCAACATCAAAATATAACCGAAGCACAAGCCTTTCTGATACCGCCTTCGCCAGACATGGCCGCAGTCAATGCTGTATCTAATATTCAGGATATTTCACGATTAAAAGGTGTTGTTGATAGCATAATAGGGGAAATCCAAGAAGCCACATGTACTGACTCTTTCTCGGATGCGGATGTAGACCCACGAATTGATGAGCTGGATCGTAGTTGTACAGAGAACATCACAAACTTGATTGAAGCCACTTATGTTGACTCTCACTCTAATGAGCATCAAACAAGGATTCCCTCCGCTGACAATATTGCCAACATATTAGAGGCCACTATTGCAGACCCAAATTCGGCTGCGCATCCAGCAGTTGATCCCCCCAACAGCAATCTGAGCCAGGGGCCCTGGATACTAACGCAGACTCAACCCACGTCTCCCTGCCTAACCAGGTTACGTGCAGCGCACATCTCAAATTTTTTTGATGCTCTATCTCAATGAAGATTCTGTTATGGAATGTGCGAGGAATTCGCAACTCATTTAATAGATTACTCTCACTAGTTCGCAAGCATAAAGTACATCTGCTCGTTGTCATTGAACCAAAGCTAAGACCAACTGCTTTACAATCATATCAGTTACAATTTGGTTTCTCTAATGCTTTATCAGTTTGTAATAGCCAACTATGGTTTTTTTGGAAGGGTTCGCTTCTCACTTTGGAAGAGGAACAATGTGGAAATCAACATCACTCCATAAAGTTCCAATGGCGGGCCACCGAAGATTGTTTTTGGTTAACAGGTGTTTATGGTCGGCATTCTATTCTACAGCGGCGTATATTGTGGGATGAACTAAAGCAGTTTTATACGACATTCACCATCCCATGGCTTCTCGGCAGAGATTTTAACACATTTAGGTCGCTGAAAGAACACCGGGGTAGGTCGCAGCCATCATTACGCATGTTGCAAGACTTCAATGATTTTATTCAGCATTGTCAGTTGCAGGAAATACAGTTTCAAGGCTCGTGTTTCACATGGTCTGACGATCGTGTTCTAGGCCGTGTGTGGCGCCGTCTTGATCGTTTTTTGAGTTCCACTTCCTTAGTTGATATTTTTCCATTTATGCAAGTTCAACATCTGTCCCGAGCCACTTGGATCATTCTCCTTTGCTCTTAACATGTGATTCGGATGTCCCCCGAACGCCGTCTCTCTTTCGCTATTTAGATGTGTGGGCAACACATGCGGATTTTGATAAATTTGTGACATACAGATGGCAATCATACCCAACAGTAGGCGGAATGTGGGGTTTCAATCACAAGTTATCTCTTTTACGTAAGGATTTACGACAGTGGAATAGAGACACATTTGGCAACATCTTCGACGCAGTGTCTCAGGCAGAAACAGAAGTTAAATCCGCAGAACAATCTTATGACGCCAACCCAACAGATTCTGCGCGAGCACTGTATCACAAACGTATCGCTGTGTTACACCTTGCTCAAAAACGGGCCTTTCTTTACTGGAAACAGAAGGCCAACATTAAGTGGTTGAAGGAAGGTGATGCTAACACCTCCTTTTTCCATCAGACGGTTAAACACAAACGAAGCCACCAGATAATCTGCCGGATCATGAAGCAAGACGAAACTGAGCTTGATCAGCTAAGTGACATTAAAACTGAGGCTATTAGTTACTTCTCTCATCTCTTTGCTGAGGAGCCAGTTATAGATTGTGAATTAATTCTTCAACATATACCGCCTCTGATTACGACAGATGATAACAGCATGTTGAAGGCGATTCCACTACTATCAGAGGTAAAGGCAGCAGTATGGGATCTTAGTCCCACAAGTGCAGCCGGCCCGGATGGCTACCCCGGATCTTTTTACAGGCGCTTTTGGCCCCAAATACAGAATGATGTCCACAAAGCAATTCAAGAATTCTACTTGGGTATTCGAATGCCAAGGACAGTAGCAGCCGCATCAATTATTCTTATACCGAAGGTTAGTAATCCTCAAATCTTTGCGGACAATCGGCCGATACGCCTTACTAATTTTATCTCCATGACTATCACAAGGCTGCTAGCTACGAGATTGGGACGTATTTTGCCAAGACTTTTATCGCCAGAACAGGCAAGTTTTATGAAAGGCCGAGACATTACAGAACAAGTACTGTTGGCACAGGAAATGGTTCACGTATTAGACAAGCAAACCAGAGGAGGACAGGTTCTTATCAAATTGGATATGGACAAGGCATTTGACCGGGTGAGTTGGAAGTATCTCCATCAGCTGTTGCAACGTACGGGTATGGATGCGCGCCTGGTTCGCATCATTATCAACAGCTTAAGCGCCACAACATGTTCTATTCTCCTGAATGGTTCTCTGACGGAGTCGTTTTCCATTGGTAGAGGGGTGAAGCAGGGAGACCCCTTATCTCCTCTTCTATTTATTCTATCTTCTGAAGGATTTGCAAGAGGCTTAAATTATAATATACATGCAGGTCGTATTATGGGTTTCAAGGCAGGCCGCACACCTTGTGTCTCTCATTTGGGATTCGCAGATGACTTACTAATCTTCCTTAATGGTTCTTCACGCAACTTATCAAAATTTCGAAAATTCTTAGATATCTATCAGCAAGCTTCGGACCAGCTTGTCAACTATCACAAAAGTCAGTTTGTTGCGGGACAGGGGGTTTCGATATCGCATTCCTCGACGGCATTAGGGATGAGATCCACTTCGCTACCTATAAAGTATTTGGGGTCATACTTGCACAAGGGGATAAATAAAGCCAGATATTGTTCCAATCTTCTTGATCACTTTGATGCTAAACTATCGTCTTGGTCGACAGATTTCTTATCTATGGCGGGCAGGCTCATTCTCATCAAACATGTGCTCAATACGTTGCCAACTCATCTAATTGCAAGTTCCAGACTGCCACAGGGAGTCATAAATATCTTGAATCGGAGAATGGCTTCCTTTCTTTGGAAAGGACGGCATCACTGGCAGTCCTGGCCTACTGCATGTCGATCGGCTGATGCTGGTGGTCTAGGCATCCGCTATCTTTCGCATGTCCAACACGTGTATGATTGTCAACTATGGTGGAAGTATTTTCACTCGAACACACTTTGGGCAGAATTTTGTAGATCCAAATATGGTCGTCGTTCTTCTATCTATTCTCATATCTATGATTCATCAACATGGAAACGAATCAGTCGCATAAATGAGTTTATGGAGGCGCATACTTCTACCATCAACGGCATGTTGCATTGGACACCAGAGGAGAATGGTCAATTCTCCATTCGCTCATCTTACTCTTTTCTCTCAGATCATCCCCCCAAAGTTGAGACAAGGTATATTTGGTGGAGGACCTCACATCCAGGTCAAAACAATTTTCTTTGGCGTCTTTGGACACACTCTCTTCTAATGGTAGACAACCTTCGTGGCTGGATGACTTTGTATCCCTCTCAGTGTGTCTTTTGTCGTCAATCCCATGACCTTCAAGATCACGTATTTTTACATTGCTCTATCATTCGACCTCTTGGGTGGAAATGTCCACCACGTTCAATGGCCCAATGCCTCTTTCACGCACACAGTCAAAAGCCATCTACTCTAATGGTGGCATTTGTCTTCAACAAAAACAATTGCGGGTCAACTTAAAGCAATTGTTCCGTCCCTTGTCATTTGGGAAATATGGAAGATGTACGCCTCATGTAGGTTTGGAGATGAACCATTCGCTTACGACTGGCTATATACAAAAATAAAAGGGGCGATATATACATGGTGCTGCTCAATTAATGGGAAAAAGTTTGCCCAAAATATTCCACATCTTGTGGCTCAACACTTCTCCCCTCCACTGCGCATGAAGAGAGTCATTGTAGTTTGATGGCTATTCCCTCCATCGGGCAAGCTAAAAATAAACGTTGACGCCACGGTAGTGTTGGACCGTGCACCTGCAATGAACACCACTAGAGGGGGGGTGAATAGTGGTTAGCGGAAATTACACTACAACCCTTTGTTAAAATCCCCTTGAAAACAGAATCTGAGACCAACTCAGATTCAGAACCCGTTTTTCAAAAATTCACAAATAATTTACACAACCCAAAATTATGAAACTTTCCAGAATTAACTTCAATGAGTTAACAAGACTCTGTCCAAAATCAGACAAAAAAAGATCGTTTGACCCTTCAAACAAATTAAAAGATTTAGATGGTCAATCTGGACAGAATTGGACAGAATGTTGCTGATTTTGCAAATAGTGTTTCTCTTTGAATACTCAACCAAAAAGGTTGATCTTTATATCAAAACACTCCTTAGGATGTGTAGATGAAGTTTCCAAAAGACTCTGACCTCAAAAATTCTTTAAAAATACAGAATTTAACTTTTCTCAAAACTGGTCAGATTGCAGCCAGATTGGAGCAGTTATCTTTGAAAGACTGAAAGACTAACTTTTACTTGCTCAAATCAAGTGATTCTTTTGCAAATGAAAGCTAACAGTCTGAAGTATAACTCCACCAAAAATCACGAATTTTGAAAATGTTTAGCTATTTTTTCAAATTGTAGTGAAGTTGGGTGAAAACTGCAGTCAAAAACGGGCAGAAACAGAAATAAAGAACAAGAGGAAAGAACACCGGATTTATCCTGGTTCGGTCAATGTGACCTACTCCAGTCCCAAGGAACACCTTTCCTTGGATTTCACTATGAAATGAGACACCTTACAACAAGAGCCAAGCTTGATCCTTGGGTTATACACCAACTCTACTCAAGACTTGGATAAACAACCTTCTAAGCAACACTTAGTTGCAATACCTCCAACACCTATTGATGTAGCCTTATAAAGATGGGCTAATCAATCTTACAATGAAGCTCAAGAGGCTTGTAGCTCACCAAAATAGTCAAGAAACACCTTTGCTACAAACAAAATACAACAACAAGAACAAGAAGATGCATATAGAAAGCTATAGATGCTTGTGAGCTTCAAGTGTGTTCATCTTTTTCACCAATGCCTCTATTTATAGTGTGATTTGAGCCTTGAAGATAAGAATGCCAATGTGTCATCATCTTCATCATCAACTCCAAATGTCTTCTCATCATTGGTTGGCTTTGTACACTTGGCAAAAGAAAACAAATGATTGGTCCACCGTGGCAATGTCATGTGGGCCGATTTTTTCCACCTAGGATAGTCTCATTTATCCTTTGCAAATGTAGATAATAAGAGAAGAGATAATGCAACCAAAATAACCTCAACTCCTTGCTTGAGAATAGCCATGTGAGCTTTTACTTTTTTCAAATCAAAAATTCAGCACCAATTATGTGAAGTAGCCGTTGGCTACAAAGAATTTACAACAATTCTTTTTGATTTTTCTTAATAAAATAAGAAATGATAATAGCCACCGAAATATCCCCAACTTCAAGCAACATATAGGACATGTGAGAGCTCCATTTGGACTTCAAAAAATTCTGCTGAAAAATACTCCAAGAAACCATATAGCCGTTGGCTATATTAGAAAAAAATCCAAGTTGGCAATTTGCCAACTAGCTCCTTTTGGTTGGTCCACTTGTCTCCAACTCATAAAATGAATACCACAATCATGTCCACCTATTAGTCACGTTTTTCCACATATAGATAAGTGTAGCAACTCAGATTTTTGAAGAAGAAATAAATAGATAACACTTGACAGATTATGTCAACGTGTAACACCGAAATTCCTCAATATTTCTTCTTATATGTCAAGAACATTTTCACACCTTTGACACCTTTAATATCTCTGAATAATGATGATAAATATTCTCTTATAACATATATAAGAGGGTCTTCAAGAAAAAAATAGAATGTGACATCTCAAATCGTCACATATCCAGCTATAGTCAATAATATCATCGGTTGAGAGAATAAGATATAAGATCACCATATTATCTTCAAAATAATAATAACACAGCTCCAGAATGAAGATAATAATATACTCAAGAGATTCCTTGAGTGAAAATACCAAAAATACCCTTGGGGGTAAAATGACCAAAATACCCCTGGTGTAAGAAAACTCCAGAAATGACCCGGATGGTCATAAATACTCATGATATCACCTTTGTCATGATAAATAGGATAAGAATAATCCTTGAAATATTTCACCATATCATGTTCCTACAAAACTCAAAATACCAATTTTGCCCTTTTGGTAAGTTGTAGAAACTTCCAAGGCATGTTAGTCACAAGACATAATAATCATCAAAAACACATAATATTCACATAATGACATGTATAAATCATATGCAAATGAAAACAACCAATTCATCACATTTTAGAAAATTATTTCAAAAAAAAACTAAACATCAATATCATTTTCTTCACTTATTTATCTTTTTCATTTATAACCCATATGTGACATGTAACACTTAAAATCATGACTTTGAAAATTATCCAAACATATTTCTCAACATTCTCCCCCTTTTGGATGATTTTCAAAATAACCTAACATGATTTAATGTCACAACTTATAATTAAAAAATTTAACCAAATGTTTTCAACTTTTAAATAGTATGTTGCTCCCCCTCAACTCATAGTCTCCCTCGTTAACCTATACTCAACTCATAACCAATTGAAACTTATCATTTCATACCAAATGATGACTTACCAACTAAAATCTAAAATCATGTGCTTATTCTATCTTATTCTATCTCCCCCTTTATTTTGGCAAATCATGCAAAAGATAGAACTATACAATGGTATCGTAAGTCATCATACCTAACTTGGCACGCAAGTTTTCAAACGTGGCTTGATTAAGGGGTTGGTAAGATATCGGCGATTTGGTGATCAGTTCTTATATGGTTTATCACTATGTCCTCAGTTTGAACATGATCGCGAAGAAAGTGGTATCGCACCTCAATGTGTTTGGCCTTAGAATGAAGCACCGAGATTCCGGGAAAGATTGATTGCACTTGTGCTATCGCAGAAAATTGGAATCTTTTCATTTTAATGCCAAAATCACTAAGTTGCTGTTTAAGCCAAAGTATTTGGGTAGTACATAAACTCAAAGCAATATACTCGGCTTCAGTGGTAGAAAGAGCTACACTAGCTTTCTTTTTAGAAAACCAAGAGATCAAATTGGTTCCTATGAATTGACATGTGCCGCTAGTGGATTTTCTATCTAACTTGCAACCACCATAATCAGCATCACTATATGCGTGTAATTCCAACTTAGCGTTTCTATCATACCATAGTCCTAAGTGAGGTGTATGCTTAAGATATCTAAATATCTTTTTCACTGCATTATAGTGTGATACCTTAGGACAAGATTGAAACCTAGCACACATACACACACTAAACATAATATCAGGTCTTGATGCAGTTAAGTATAACAAAGAGCCAATCATAGACCTATAAAGTGTGTCATCAAAAGGTTTACCATTTTCATCCTTATCAAGTTTGGTACTTACACTCATAGGGGTAGTTTGTAGGTTTCAACTCTTCAAATCCAAACTTCTTAATCATATCATTGATATACTTAAGTTGGCTAATGTGAATTCCTTGAGGGGTTTGTTTGATTTGAAGTCCTAAGAAATAATTCAACTCTCCTACCATTGACATTTCAAACTCTGACTTCATACATTCTTCGAAGTCTTTTACTAAGGTAGGGTTAGTTGAAACCAAAGATAATATCGTCTACATATATTTGAACTATTAACAAATCATTACCTTTTCTTCTTAGGAATAATGTGTTGTCTATGGTTCCCCTTTGATAATTATTTGCAATAAGAAAGTTTGCAAATCTATCATACCAAGCTCTTGGAGCTTGTTTCAAACCATATAAAGCTTTCTTAAGCTTGTAAACATGGTTAGGATTCTTTGGATCTTCGAATCCAGGGGGTTGTTTGACAAACACCTCTTCTTGGATGTATCCATTTAAGAATGCACTCTTGACATCCATTTGGAAGAGTTTAATGTTACTTAGACTTGCAATCGCAAGTAACAATCTAATTGCTTCTAGTCGTGCAACGGGTGCAAAGGTTTCCTCATAATCTATTCCTTCTTGTTGATTATAACCTTGTGCGACTAGTCTAGCCTTATTTCTTGTAATATTTCCTTGTTCATCCATTTTATTCCTAAAGACCCATTTAGTTCCTATGATAGACTTGTCTTCAGGTTTAGGTACTAAGTCCCATACGTTGTTCCTTGTGAATTGATTTAATTCCTCATGCATAGCATCTATCCATGATATGTCACCTAAGGCTTCCTTAACATTCTTAGGTTCTATGTGTGAGACTAAGCTATGTCCTTCAAGTTGACTTATGTTTCTACGTGTTCTAACTCTAACACTTGGATCCCCAATGATTAATTCTCTAGGGTGCCACCAATTCCTAGATTGACTAGGTTCACCCTCATCTTGTTCAAATGTTTCATTAGTGTGAATGTTATCATATGTAATTGGATCATTAGTTGTATCATCTTTCAATTGCAAATTTTCTTGATTTATTTCATCTAAGGGTTCATGCATGTCTTGTTCAGGGGGAAGTTGGTTCTAGATAATCAAGTACAGGCTCAAGTAATACATCATCATCAAACATATTTTTAACATTTGTTTCTTGTTTATGTTGATGTTTATCACTAACTTCAAAGCATGCATTTTCATTGAATTTCACATGTATGGATTCAATTATTTTTCTAGATGCAGGATTATACACCTATATGCTCTTGAGTTAGTTGAATATCCAACAAATATGCATTCAATAGACTTTTGTTCAAATTTATCTAGATTATCCTTAGTGTTTAGCACAAAATATTTACATCCAAATACTTTAAGATAATCTATTTTAGGTTGTCTATTGTTAGTAATTCATAAGGCGTTTTATTTAATTTCTTTCTAATAGTGAGCCTATTTATAATATAACATGCACAGTTAACAGCTTCAGGCCCATAAATACTTAGGTAATTTATTTTCACACAGCATTGTCCTTGCAACTTCTTGAATCGTTCTATTTTTACGTTCAACAACTCCATTGAGTTGTGGTGTTCTAGGTGGTGAGAATTCATGTTTTATTCCATAAAGTTCACAAAATTTGATTATGTCTTTATTTTTAAATTCTCCACCTCTATCACTTCTAATTCTTTTGGACATTTTCTTCGTAAATGTTTTCAAGTTGCTTGATAAGGGTTTCGATTGCTAATGGAGCATCGTCTTTGTGTGTTAAGAACAATGTCCATGTGTAGCGTGAGTAATCGTCTACTATGACACACACATAGTAGTGTCCACCTAGACTTCTTGTCCTACTTGGACCAAATAAGTCTAAGTGAAGCAATTCTAGTACATGACTAGTACTCACTTCATGTTTCGGTTTTAAGGTTTCTTTAATGTGTTTTCCCTTAATACATGTTTCACACATTTGAAAATTATCTAAGTCTAACTTAGGCATACCTCTAATTAAATTCTTTGTAGATAATTTCCTAATGGTTGAAATTCCTATATGGCCTAATCTTCTATGCCATAAATTCACATCTAAGTCATGTGATATTAGACACTTAACCTTAGCATTTAACATGTTATCTAAGGTAAGGGTATAAATATTTCCATCTCTATTTCCTTTTAAAACCGTTTCTCCTTTTTCATTTATTATATCACAAGAATTGGGAAGAAAGGAGACATTATAACCACAATCTATAAGTTGAGAAATACTAAGTAAATTATAAGAGAGATTGCTTACTAGCAACACATTTCGTATTTGAAATGTGTTTGGGTCCCCGATTGTTCCTTTTCCAACAACTTTTCCTTTGTTGTTGTCACCGAATGTTACCTTTCCACCATCAATATGTTCAAGTTCGGTGAATAGATTGGGGTTGCCCGTCATATGCCTCGAACATCCACTATCTAAAAACCATTTGGTTTTAGATTCTTTGACTTTGCCTCTATCTTGCATTCCTTGCATTTTTCCTACAATGGAGACAAAGTTTAGGTACCCTTTATTTGGGTCCTTGAACGTTAGGGGCATTATTCTTGTTTAGATAACCCTTAGGTATCCAAACTTGAATATACTTTCTAGGCACATTTTAGCATGGTTAAAGTAAGAAGGATAAGCATATAGATGATTATTCCACATAAGTGAGGATGCATTGTTATACATGTTGCGCCATGGTTGATAATCATTATAGGATGACCGAATCTGATAATGTGTATAAGGCATGCGATTTTGTTTCTTATATGGTGCTCTATATGTATATTCATGTGTATTTCTATAAGACTTGTATGAGCGTTGCTTATGCTTAGGTTCATAAAAAGTTGGATGCATTTATTTGGTCTAGTTGCATTTGTATACATGTAGGCATGATTTCTAGGTTGTCTAGATGTATGTTTATGCGTGTGCATATTGGTGGGTTTGTGTTGTATTTTTGCCTTGATATGAGTAGAAGAAGGTGTAGAAGAAGATGTAGCAGGCAAAGTTGATTTTGTATTATATGGCAACTTTGTACTAGATGAAACAAACTTAGTCTTTCATTTACTTTTTCGTTTTCTTCTTTATAGCCTAGACCGTTTTATCATTGCCATACTTTTGTGATGAGATAAGTGTATCTAACATATTTGCACCCGATTTAAATTGTTCTATCATTTTTTCTAAGGTAAATTTAGAAGACTTAAGTTGCACTATTTCATTTTCACAACTTTCTAACTTGGATTTCAACATTTTATTTTCCATTTGTAACTTTTGTTCATCTTTCCTATATGATTCAATTTTGTTCTCTAAAGAATCAAGAGTATTAGTAGACTCTTGTTTAAGAGATTCTAGTTGATCGGAAAATTCCAAGTTGGACGTCTTCAACTTGTCATTTTCTTCAACTAGTTTCTTCTTTTCTTTAGAGAGCCTCTTACAGTGAGCATGCATTCGCAGGAATTCTTCATATATTTCATCAAATGTCATGTCACTATCAGAATCACTATCAGAAGAAGAACATACCTCGTTGGATACGAAGCACACTTGAGCTTCCTCAGTTTCGGATTCTGAGTCGGATGAGTCGCTTCATGTGCTTACCTTCATTGCTCGTTTTCCTTTTCTTGCCTTAGACTCCTTTGTCTTGACGTTTGAGCTTCCTTGTCCTTGGCTTGTTTATTATTGTTGTTGTTATTATTATTTTTCTTTGTTGGACAATCGTATGAAATATGTCCTTTTTGACCGCATTCATAACACTTTAATTCTTTATTATACCATTTGTTTGTGTTATTTTTCTTAGATTGAGAAAAAGAAGAAGAAGAGGAATTATGTTGTCTATTCCTATTTGGGCGTTTGAAAAACTTTCTAAGTTTTCTAGCAATCAATATCAAGTCATCGTCTAATTCAGTATCACTATTACTATCATCGTTATTAGCATATGTTTCGGTTGTTTTGAAGGCTATTGACTTGCCAGATGACTTAGACGATTCAGACTTTCGTTGGTTCAGTTTTACCTCATAGACTTTAAGAGACCCGATCAATTCATCCATCTTGGTGATTGACTTTGTCTCCTCGATTGCAGTCACCTTTGGATCCCATTCAGCAGGGAGACTTCGTAGCACCTTTTGAACCTTTTCATTGTTCGAAAATGACTTCCCTAAAGCTTCAAGGGCATTGAAAATATTAGTAATCCTCAAATCATAGATGTTATGGATTCGTTTGGCAACATTTTGAAAGTCTCTAATTCAGTCATAAGCATGTTTATTTTTGACTCTTTAACACCACTAGTACCTTCATGCTTTAATACAAGTGATTTCCACATGTCGTGTGCGCTTGTGCAATTTGACACATATCCTGCTTCAGAAGTTGTAAGTCCATTCAAAAGTAATTGCATAGCTTTAGCATTCATGGACATTTTCTTTTTATCATCCGATGACCATTCACTTTTATATTTTTCAACCTCCTGTGTGACTCCACTAACTTGTACAACTTTCATTGGAATGTATGGCCCATCTTCAACTATAGACCATAAATCGATGTCTATAGCCATCAAGAATAGCCTCATTCTTAGTTTCCAATGAACAAAATTATTGCCATCGAAAAGAGGAGGGCGTTGTGTGGACATACCTTCCAACTCACCTTTGTGAGAAACAATAGCCATAGTATGTACCTTTGATTTGAGACAAGCAGTATATTATGAATTGTTGTTTCTTGGCCTTGTATTGTTCGTACGGTGTTGAATCTTGCTTCTTTTGAGTGGTGTTGGTCTGTCTCTGATACCAAATGTTGGACCGTGCACCTGCAATGAACACCACTAGAGGGGGGGTGAATAGTGGTTAGCGGAAATTACACTACAACCCTTTGTTAAAATCCCCTTGAAAACAGAATCTGAGACCAACTCAGATTCAGAACCCGTTTTTCAAAAATTCACAAATAATTGTACACAACTCCAAAAATTATGAAACTTTCCAGAATTGAACATCAATGAGTTAAAAAGACTCTGTCCAAAAATCAGACAAAAATAAGATCGTTTGACCCTTCAAACAAATTAAAAGATTTAGATGGTCAATCTGGACAGAATTGGACAGAATGTTGCTGATTTTGCAAATAGTGTTTCTCTTTGAATACTCAACCAAAAGGTTGATCTTTATATCAAAACACTCCTTAGGATGTGTAGATGAAGTTTCCAAAAGACTCTGACCTCAAACAATTCTTGAAAAATACAGAATTTAACTTTTCTCAAAACTGGTCAGATTGCAGCCAGATTGGAGCAGTTATCTTTCAAAGACTGAAAGACTAACTTTTACTTGCTCAAATCAAGTGATTCTTGTTGCAAATGAAAGCTAACAGTCTGAAGTATAACTCCACCAAAAATCACGAATTTTGAAAATGTTTAGCTATTTTTTCAAATTGTGTGAAGTTGGGTGAAAACTGCAGTCAAAAACGGGCAGAAAACAGAAATAAAGAAACAAGAGAAGAACACCGAGGATTTATCCTGGTTCGGTCAATGTGACCTACTCCAGTCCCAAGGAACACCTTTCCTTGGATTTCACTATGAAATGAACACCTTACAACAAGAGCCAAGCTTGATCCTTGGGTTATACACCAACCCTACTCAAGACTTGGATAAACACCTTCTAAGCAACACTTAGTTGCAATACCTCCAACACCTATTGATGTAGCCTTATAAAGATGGCTAATCAATCTTACAAATGAAGCTCAAGAGGCTTGTAGCTCACCAAAATATCAAGAACACCTTTGCTACAACAAAATACAACAACAAGAACAAGAAGATGATATGAAAGCTATAGAATGCTTGTGAGCTTCAAGTGTGTTTCATCTTTTCACCAATGCCTCTATTTATAGTGTGATTTGAGCCTTGAAGATAAGAATGCCAATGTGTCATCATCTTCATCATCAACTCCAAATGTCTTCTCATCATTGGTTGGCTTTGTACACTTGGCAAAATAAAACACATGATTGGTCCACCTTGGCAATGTCATGTTGGCCGATTTTTCCACCTAGGATAGTCTCATTTATCCTTTGCAAAATGTAGATAATAAGAAGAAGATAATGCACCAAAATAACCTCAACTCCTTGCTTGAGAATAGCCATGTGAGCTTTTACTTTTTTCAAATCAAAAATTCAGCACCAATTATGTGAAGTAGCCGTTGGCTACAAAGAATTTAACAACAATTCTTTTTGATTTTTCTTAATAAAATAAGAAATGATAATACCACCAAATTATCCCCAACTTCAAGCAACATAATAGGACATGTGAGAGCTCCATTTGACTTCAAAAAATCTGCTGAAAAATACTCCAAGAAACCATATAGCCGTTGGCTATATTTAGAAAAAATCCAAGTTGGCAATTTTGCCAACTAGCTCCTTTTTGGTTGGTCCACTTGTCTCCAACTCATAAATGAATACCACATCATGTCCACCTGATTAGTCACGTTTTTCCACATATATATAAGTGTAGCAACTCAGATTTTTGAAGAAGAAATAAATAGATAACACTTGACAAGATTATGTCAACGTGTAACACCGAAATTCCTCAATATTTCTTCTTATATGTCAAGAACATTTCCACACCTTTGACACCTTTAATATCTCTGAATAATGATGATAAATATTCTCTTATAACATATATAAGAGGGTCTTCAAGAAAAAAAATAGAATGTGACATCTCAAATCGTCACATATCCAGCTATAGTCAATAATATCATCGGTTGAGAGAATAAGATATAAGATCACCATATTATCTTCAAAATAATAATAACACAGCTCCAGAATGAAGATAATAATATACTCAAGAGATTCCTTGAGTGAAAATACCAAAAATACCCTTGGGGGTAAAATGACCAAAATACCCCTGGTGTAAGAAACTCCAGAAATGACCCGGATGGTCATAAATACTCATGATATCACCTTTGTCATGATAAATAGGATAAGAATAAATCCTTGAAATATTTCACCATATCATGTTCCTACAAAACTCAAAATACCAATTTTGCCCTTTTTGGTAAGTTGTAGAAACTTCCAAGGCATGTTAGTCACAAGACAATAATAATCATCAAAAACACATAATATTCACATAATGAACATGTATAAATCATATGCAAATGAAAACAACCAATTCATCACATTTTAGAAAATCATTTCAAAAAAAAACTAAACATCAATATCATTTTTCTTCACTTATTTATCTTTTTTCATTTATAACACCATATGTGACATGTAACACTTAAAAATCATGACTTTTAAAATTATCCAAACATATTTCTCAACAGGTAGGACAGAAAATGTCGGCAGGAGGAGCTGTACTTTGAACAGACCAAGGTCTTGTTTCTTTGGCCATATGCTTTCCGCTTCCTCTTTTGAGCCCTCTAAGGGCGGAGGCTCAACCTATGACAATGGCATTGATGTACTACGCGCAGCATTATGACAGCCTTGTAGTGGAAACAGACTGTCAAAAGCTGATTAATCTGCTGGCTGATAATGGGCGTGTCACGGGCATATTGGCATCAGACGTCACACGTGCAACTCAGTTCCTTACGCTTAACAGCTCAACAATCCAATATTGTCCAAGGAAAGCCAATTTGGCATCACACGGACTGGTAAGATACGGCTACCGTTCTTCTGGTATGCAACTCTATAATTCAGTCCATGAACTACCGTGTGAGGTACGTGGCGCCTTACACATGGATCTCCATCTGCCAGCATTCCGACTGTGATACATGGCAAGCACAATCTCCATATAGTTGCCTGTGTTCTCAAACACATGCAACATTGGTGCGTTTATTCTTCATATATATGCTCACTATGTTTGAGGTTCATTCCATACACCTCTCTTATATTAATTGCTACCATCATTTTTTCTGTTGTGCCTGCTTTACCCTGGTGGCGGCTGCTTATGAGGACAACATGGAATCTTATAAACATAGTCATGCGATTTAATGAACAACTATACATTGGCTCCTACTACGTTTTGTCGTCTTGGTTGAACTCATGCAAAGACGGCTTCGGTATGGTCTGGATTCCATCGCCTTTGCTAGCTCTAACTATCACTTTGTTACTCCTAACTGCTCTTTTGTGCTCTCATGAGGTACACGGTAAAGATGGGGCCTCATCCACACGCGGCAACTTCACTGCTCTGGAGTTATGTCCTAACATCTCCTCTCTCAGCGCGTCTCATTCAGTTATTCCATATGCATCATCAATTGCAGCACTACAACATCACCGAGGCACGGAATCTCAGCAACATCGGGTTCAAGGAATAACACTTGGTTCCTTAACATTATAGTTTTCAGCACAAATCCTTACATGTATTCTTTCACGTTCAGACTAGGCGCTATTCCCGGCCGTATAAATATGTACGCTTTTTCCTTCGCCAAGGTTTTATCCACAAGGGTGGTTTTACTTGGCAAGGTTGTAAATGCGGCATATCATATAAGACTGGAGAAGCGCAATCATTAGCGATTTGTATCACCTTTTTCATACTCAGATACTTGTAATATGGTTTTCCTCCGCCATAAGTGAGGCATTCAATAAAATCATCCCTTCATATATATATATATATATATATATATATATACTTTTTAAGCAAGAGATATCTTATTATTGATAAAGCCTCACTTGTGGTGGAGGAAAAACCATATTACAAAGCATCAGAGTATGAGAATAAATGAAATAACGAGCTAAGAATAGCATATCTCCAGTCGTATACGATATGCCGCATTAAAACCTTGCCAGGTAAAACCACCCTTGTGGATAAAACCCTGGCAAAGGAAAAAGCGTACATATTTATACAACCATCCTTGATATGTGTTAATCTGCGTATAAAAATGATGACATGTATGTCATAAGTGCTGATAACATGCAAGAGCGCCATTTGTAGCAGGGAAGAGTGCTAGTCCGATCCAGGAGGCCTTCAGAAACAAAGCTTGGGTGTGTAGTGTAGACTGCGGAGGCCATCAGTGTGTAGTATCTTGCCAGCAATATATACAGCCCAAGACATGAGAGAACAAGCAGGAAGGGGCAGTTATGAAGCAGAAGGAGACAAGATAAAATAATGATGAGAAGGAGACAAGACATACCAAACCTGCCTGAATCCCGCAGGAGACAGGCAGGGAAATTCTTGAAATGCCAATCCATATGGAAGACAGTCTGAGACATCAGAAGGATGAAACACCTATACATCATTTTAGGATCCACCATTGGGTTAAGATCAAAAAGCTGGAAGCGTGAAGTCAGTCAAAATAATCCCTCGTATATGTGCAAGCACTAATGAAAGCTTGGAATACGATGTAAGGAGCATAGTCCGTGAGCCTTCCTGGGATAGATAGTGCGCTGCTTGATTTACCTCTCGAGGCGCATAAGATATGTGGATAGATGATTCAGGCAAGAAACGTGCGTAGACGATGAAGATCCGGAGCTAAGGGAGACCGAGCATGCATGAGCGTGATAGCTGGTGACAATCTACCTCAACCTGTAATGGGCCATATATCGGTAGATAATGTAAAAGTGAAATTAATACAGCTTGTGCTTCAAACCCTAACTGGATAGTCATGGCGCAGAGGAAAGGAGATGGCATGAATAAAAGAGCCTTGCGCATCACGTAATACTGCTCCAACCCCTGCAGTGTGACAACCAACAGAGGCGTCTGTATTTAATTTTAATCTACCAACGGGTGGAGGATTCCAATGAACAATCCGCAGTCTAGACAAACGAAGAGGAGGAGAAAGACCATTACTAATGAGACGAGGAATATTGGATACTATTTTTGTTCCGCTTTGTGCCTTGGCCCAGAGAAACATATCTAGGCGAATATTCTTGAGGAGTGTTTGCTGAGACCAAGTTCCATCATCAAACACCAATTCGGCATAAAATTTCCAAACATTCCAAAATAGGATTCCAAGATATATTCGCTGCATACAACCAAGAAACCCATCTGCCGCTTCTAACCACAACAACCGAAATCATAAAGCTGCGCCAACCAGTGGCATGAGTCGGCCGAATGTCTAACAAGTCATTGAAATAATGTCGAACATGGCGGATTTGGGAACAATGATAAAAAATGTGATTGTGAGAGGCTGAATCCGCTCGACAAAACGGACATATACTTGGCAGAACTTGAATAAAACGGGAGAGGTTGTCTGGCAAAGGCAGTGCATTATGCAAGAGCTTCCAAAGAAATACCTGAATCATCGGACGTTGACATGGTACCCAGGCTATTTGGTTAGACAGTAGAGATGGAGCCGTAGATCGAAAAGACTCATATGCATCCTTTAGCAGGAACTAACCCGTGGAGTTTAGCCAAACTGGTGCCCCATTAATCCACTGCACCAATGTCTGACATTGTGAATTAATATGGCAAATTCCGTTTCCATATAGGAGAGTCATATATACGTGGAACAAATGTTTGAGTTCTTTGATAGCGTAGACGCATATATTCCCTCCATAAAGTTGAACTCACATGATATTGCCACCATAATTTTGCTGCATAGGCACGCTGAATGCTATCAAGACTACGAATGTTTAGACCACCCTCTTTTGTAGGACAACAAATGGTTGACCATTTAACCCAATGGCGTCTATCAGGCCCCCATAAAAAAACCGCAAATCGCCTTTCCAGTGATCGAACGACACTACGTGGAATAGCAGATGCAGCCAGAACATGCAAAGGTATAGATAAAAAGGACAGAGCGAATGAGCAAAAGCCTACCAGCAGTACTTAATATCTTGGCTTGCCACCCATTGAGTTTAGAGTCACATGCTGTAACAGGGTCTAAGCAGTGTGTTGATCGCGTAATACCTTTATGAAGATATGAGCCTAAGTATTTCATCGGGAGGCTTGTCTGCCGTGCTCCTAGTAAAGCAGTACATACACTGCGCTGCGATGTAGAAACTGCATCCGAGTAGACTACCGAACTTTTGTTCCAGTTTACCGCTTGTCCCGAAACTTTTTCATAAGTAGATAGAAAATTCTTAAATGCCTGAAAATTTTGTCGACTAGCATCAAGAAATATAAGTAAGTCATCCGCATAAGATAAATGTGTAATGGTCATAGGGATGCGGCCAATAGAGTATGGTCGTATAACTGAGTGATCAACCAGAGACTTAAGTCCACGACTAAAACCTCAGCAGCAAGAATAAATAACAAGGGTGAGAGTGGATCCCCTTGTTTGACCCCTCGAGTAGGCCGAAAAAACCCATACGGAACACCATTCGTTATATTGAAATATGCGTAGCCTTCAACTGATTTAATACCAATGTGACAAACATAGTGGAGAATCCAAAACAATGCATGATGGCTTGCAAGTATTGCCAATTTACCCTATCAAAGGCCTTTGCCATATCCAGCTTAAGAACTGATTTGTGAGATCGCACACCTTTATCAAGCCAATGTATTAATTCATTGGCTAATAAGACTTGCTCTGTGATACCCCTTTCCTTTTGAAATCCCGCTTGCTCTGGAGAAATAAGCTTTGGCAACAGCGCGTTCAACCGCGTGGCAAGATACGCGTTTGAACCTTACTCATGAAAGTAGACAAAGCAATAGGCCTAAAATCATTAAATGTACGTTGAGATGATCCTTTGGGGATCAGAACAATCATCGAGTGGGCCATGGCACGTGGAACGGGGAAGCCAAGAAAATATTCTTGTACCGCTTTATGCACATCTTGACAAATAACCTCCCAACAAGCGCGAAAAAACCACCCATTATAGCCATCGGGACCTGCAGCACTATGAGGGTCTAAACTCCATACAGCTGCTTTTACTTCCTCCAAAGATGGTAGAGCAGTGAGCATTATGTTTTCATCCGCAGTAATCAAGGAAGGAATTGGGGATAAAAATGTTGTTCGATCTTCTATTGGCTGAGCAGTGAACATACGGGTGAAATGATCCACAGCCGCTCGACCAATGTCCTCTGGCGTATTACCACACCACACCACACACTCACACACACACATATATATATATATATATATAGATATATATATGTACATATATATATATATGTATATATATGTGTATATATGGTGTATATATATGTGTGTATATATATATGTGTGTATATATATATATTGTGTATATATTGTGTGTATATATTATATATGTGTGTTATATAATATGAAAAAGGCGTCATCTTCTCCAGGAGTACTCGGTGATCGAACCTTCGCCGCCGTCGTGTCCTCTGCCGCCGCTGCCGCTGTATCGTCTACCGCTATCATCACTCCAAAGACCATCTCTAAACACAAAGGCCATCCTCTTCTCTCTTTACGGATGCTGAGATCGACTCTCTTGCCGCTCCCTTCCGGTTTACGCTAGTGGGTACCTTTTGGTTTGGACGGCCACCACTGAAGATCATACGTGATGTCTTTGATCGCATTGGCTTCAAATCCGATGTCAAGATCACGCTTTTAGATCAAACACACATATTGCTGAATTTCCTCCATGAACCCGACTACATCCGTTGCTTTTACCGGAGATCCTGGACGATCGCAGGCTGCTCAATGCGTGTAACGAAATGGACCATCGACTTTGATCCTACTGCAGATGCACCGATTGTCCCAATTTGGATTTCGCTGCCAGGATTGCCACTGCACTACCAACAAAAGGCATCACTTTTTGAAATAGCACGTACAGTTGGCCATCCGATCAAACTTGATGTTGCTACTGCGACGGCCTTCGCCCTTCGGTGGCGCGAATATGTAGAGGCTGATATATCCAAGGAGTTACCCAAGAAAATTTATCTAGAAGGGAAACAAAAGATTCATCAACCAGAGATTTATGAAGATCTACCCTCTTTTTGTATGGAATGTCGAAGGCTAGGTCATGCAACGTCAACTTGCGGCCAGAATTCTCAGGATATACCGCCGCCGCCATCAACTCACCAAAAACCTAAAAAACGCTGGACTCCAAAGAAAGGGCCGAAAGATTCCACCTTGGACTCGGTCCCTGTAACCTTGTTGCGTAAACCCACAGAGCATAACCCGCAGCCTTCAACCCCCTAATGCTGCATCTCCAGAACTCGAACCCATGCATTGCCAGCAGAAGGCCAGGCTCAATCCACCTCCGCAGATAGGCCAGGTGGAGGAAGGGTTCCATCTTCATAGACTTTTTGATGAGCCACCCCATGTAGAGCGAGTCAACTTGGATGAACCAGATGCTTATCAAGTTTCGGACTCAGAGGCGGATAACATACCCATGACATTGCATACTGACGAATCCTCACGTGCGCAATTTCTGCAACAAATGCGAGAATCATTAGATACAATCAAAGCCCGTTTATCCATTAGACGACAGATTTCTTCTTCTACGGACCCCCTACATGATACTGAAGAATCATCATTGGACGGATTCATGCCAGTCGCCCCAAGGCGCCGACGTCGCCGTAAACATGAACTGCCACCCAGACCTCCTTCTACTGTTACAACAAGAAGTGCTACACGTATGGGACCATCCACCTCACTGTCGCAATGAATGCCATCACGTGGAATGTACGAGGGATACGTACTTCCTTACACGCTTACGTACATTGACACATCAATCAAGCGTATCTCTTCTGGTCATTATCGAACCAAAGCAACGCTCATCAAAGCTTACCTTCTATCGGTTGAAATTGGGTTTCTCGAATGCTTTAGAAACATGTCACGGTAATGTCTGGATTTTTGGAATGCTTCGCTATTGAGATTTATAGATGTGCAACATGGCATCCAAACATCCCATCTGTCTTTTAACTACATACCCTTGCATCAAACCTTTGTGTGGTCGGTTGTATATGGTAAGCATTCCATTGCTGCAAGACAACCGCTATGGGAGTCTCTCAATAATTTTTCACAACATAACACACTGCCATGGATTGTTAGTGGGGATTTTAATACATTTCTCTCGCTTGATGAACATGAGGGTCGCTCCACACCACCCCTGCGCAATTTACAAGATTTCAGTCACTGCGTTGATGTCTGTGGGTTGCAGGATTTGCCTTTTACTGGATCTCCTTTTACATGGTCGCGCGGAACTGGTCAAGGTAGAGTTCGACGTCGATTAGATAGGCACTTGTGTAATGTAGCATTCACTGAATTATTTGCCATATCTCCATCAACCATCTATCTCGAGCCACCTCTGATCACTCTCCCATGTTGCTTAAATGCTATACTACTGTTGAAAGAGTTAATGTCCCATTTCGGTTCATCAATGCATGGGTAAATCATTCGGACTTTAAGTCATATGTGCAGCAACATTGGACTCAATACCCAATGATAGGTGGCATGCGTGGCTTCATGAAGCTTAATAGATTGAAAAAAGATCTTCAACTTTGGAATAAAAATGTTTATGGAAACATCTTCAACAATGTTGTGGACGCTGAGGCTGCGTATCGAAGGCTTGAAGTTGTTTTTGATCGGGATCCTTCGCCTGACAACCGTGCATCTCTATCCTTGGCTCAAGCCAAACTGATTCAGGCCACCCAAGCTCAAACATCCTACTGGGCTCAGAAATCAAGAATAAAGTGGGTATCTGAAGGAGAGGCAAACACCGCATACTTTCATGCTATTGTTAAGGATAAGCATCGCCGCCAACGTATAGCCAATCTTCGCAACTCTAGAGGCGAAATTCTGCAGGACGCATCATTAGGAACTGAAGCAGTCTCATATTATCACAAACTGTTTGAGCATGAAGAAGTTACTGGGATTGCTGAATTTATAGCTCATATCCCCTCACTTGTAACAACAGAAGATAACGACATGCTGCTACATTTGCCATCTGCGGATGAAGTAAAGGAAGCCGTGTGGACCTTAAGTCCAATCAGTGCAGCGGGTCCGGATGGTTATAATGGTCAATTCTTTCGTACATGTTGGGATATATTACAACTTGATGTCACTCTTGCCGTTCAAGAATTCTTTCTGGGGGCCTCCACCGACATCCATGTTATCATCCATTATCACACTGATTCCTAAGAAGCCTCATCCACTTACATACGCGGACTTTCCTATTTGTTTATCCAACTTTATAAGCAAGGTAACCACACGCATCCTAGCCTCTCGCTTCAATGTCTTGCTTCCTCGACTCATTTCTTCGGAACAGATAGGATTCTTGAAAGGCCATGACATTAGTGAACATGTTAACATGGCCAACGAGATGGTGCATTTACTAGACAAAAAAGTTCGTCATGGTCAAGTTATGATCAAACTAGATATGGCTAAAGCTTTTGACCGTGTAAACTGGTCATATCTCGAAGCCATTATGCTCAAGTTTGGGTTTGCATCTCGTCTTCTACGCATTATACTTAACAACATGCGGTTATCTAAATTATCCATCTCAGTTAATGGTACATCACATGGTTTCTTCTCTCCCACACAGGAGTCAAGCAAGGTGATCCGCTATCACCACTCCTATTTATAATCTGCTCCGAAGGTTTCACTCGGGGACTACATAGATTATTCATGTCTCATCAGCTTAGAGGCTTTGCATCTGGAAGAGTCTTGTCAGTGTCTCATTTAGCTTATGCGGATGATCTTCTAATTTTTCTTAATGCTTCAACCCACAACTTGGGCCGTTTTCAAAAATTTGTACAAGAATATCAATGCGCTTCAGGACAACTTGTCAACTACACGAAGAGTCAGTTTGTATGCAGCTCTTATCTCACAAGTCGGCAGCAAAATAACATCGCACAAGTTTTAGCCATGCAACCATCCTCTCTCCCAATCAAATACCTGGGCTCTTATCTTTTCGTGGAGTCAACCGAGCTTCCTACTGTACCTCGCTCTTGCAGCATTTTGATACTAAGTTAACGGGCTGGTCAAGCCGTCTATTATCTCCTGGCAGTAGACTTATTTTGCTCAAATCGGTTTTAACCGCTATCCTCTACATATTCTTGCTGCATCCCGCCTACCCAAGAGCATCATCCATGCAATCAATAGGAAAATATCCCGTTTTTTGTGGGCCGGACAACACCAATGGACTGCACTTGAAAAATTATGCTATCCAGAAGCAGAAGGCGGTTGGGGCATCCGTAGCTTAATGCACATACAACAAGCATACGATTGTAAACTTTGGTGGAGTTATCATACAAGTGATTCGCTATGGGCAACATACATGCGGGCTCGTTATGGTTCTAGAATGGATTATTTGCCTCGAATATACTCTCCCGGCTGGAAAAGAATATGTTCCACACATACTCTATGCATGCAATTCACGACGGGCCACCCTTCCCCTTTTTGGTGCTCCAGCCCCACTGGAAAATTCACACTAAAATTTGCATATGAGGATGTGAGACCGCATCACACACAGTTATTCTCTCACAAATTTATTTGGTGGAATGGCATTCAAAAGACAATCTGTTTGTTTATGTGGAAGCTGTTTCATTCGGCCCTTCCTATGGAAGATAACGTGAAGACGTTCTCTTGCGTATGCCCAACAATCTGCCCGTTCTGCAAAAATGCCTCGGCCACAATTTCACATATCTTTCTGCTTTGTCCGCATGTTCAGCCTGTCTGGTCGCAGCTTTCTGTCCTCCTTGATGGTCCAGCGACCCATGCATCGAATATACGACATCACCTTCTTCAATGGTGGCTTCTCTCCTCTGCTTCATCCTTAAAAGGTAACTTTAAAGTTGTTGGTCCAATCATGCTTTGTTGGGCAATTTGGCGCATATACACAAACCATATATTTGGTGAATCGGATTTGTCGGTCACACACATGCTACACTTAACTAAACGCGCTTGTTTTGATTGGGCTGCTTCGCGATCTGGTACGGCCATAGCTCAATTCATACCCTCACTGATTAGCAATGGGTTTTCTCCTCGTCTTCGACCAAAAAAAGCATTAGTATTGAAATGGATATGTCCTCCAACTGGGAAGTTAAAATTAAATGTAGATGCCTCGGCTGGAAGCTCACATGCAGCGGCAGGAGCCATCCTTCGTGATGCCAATGGTAAGATGATTGTAGGTCTCTCATTTCGCCTACCCGTCTTGCCTCCTATCCAAGCAGAGCTACAAGCAATTGTTTATAGTCTTCTATACTTTGGCTTGTTACATCGGAACATCATAATTGAGACGGACTGTCAGCAATTAACACGCTCCGTGGACCACATAATCACTGCTCTTCCAGAACACAACAGGCTTTCACATCTCCTACGCATAACAGGCAGTACGCTGCATTATATCCCAAGGGAGATCAACATGGTGGCACACTATCTCTGTCTTCATGCTCGATTTCAGCCGCTCACTTGCCTGTTCACCACGGCCTCACAATTGCCGCAAATGGCCCGTGCTTTTTATCATACTGATGGCCTATTCCATGCGCTTCGAACGTGACACACACAAATGGTTACAAATATTGGTTGCCTGCATATATTATGCAGGCAACGCGGGTACCTCATCTTTCTCTCAATGCATCTACATGCTATATTTATTTCTTGCTGTTGCCTGTAGTCTCTGTACTATGGGCAGCATCGGTACGAATTCAAAGTCACAATTTACTACCGTCGTATATAAAATGTGTTGATACTAATGCACCGTTATCTTTGTTTTGCCGAGGGGCGATCATATACAAGCGGGCTGATTCACTATTAATGGCATGCACATTCTGCGGCAAGCTATATTCCTGGATTATCAAGACTGCGGTTCTCAAAGGCTACTCCAACCAAGTATCAAAATTATTGAAGCCCATCCACACTTCATCATACAGGACATATGGAAGATTTATAAATATTTGAATGTACAAGCTTGCAATCCTTCCAATCAAATAAATATGTACGCTTTTTCCTTCGCCAAGGTTTTATCCACAAGGGTGGTTTTACTTGGCAAGGTTTTAATGCGGCATATCATATTTGATTGGAGATTGCACATACTAGCAGCTTTATACTTTTGGTTTTCGTATGACATACTTTGATGTAACAAGGTATTCTCCACCATAACGGAGCTTTAACATTAATAAAAGTTTTCTCTTAAAAAAAATATATGTGTATATATATATGTGTGTAATATATTCATAGTAATACATGTATATACATAGCACCACAAAAAGAATTTCGTTTACCGACGAAAATTCACCGACGCACCTTGTGTCGTCAGTATTTCGTTGGTAATTTGCGACGAAATAGCGATACACACATTTTCGTCGTTAATTGCGACAAAAAACGATGAAATACGTTGTCGCTAACAAAAAAGTCAGGTTGATCCTTTCGTTACAATTTTGTCGGTGTTTTGTCGTCGGTTCGTCGCTACTCTGTGTCTTTTGTTCTCTGCTATTTAGTTTGTAGCGTTTCGTCGCTATATCGTCGCTAATGTGTCGCTAAAATTCCGGAAACATAAACACGGATAAACAAGAAAATAAATTCGTTGGTTAGTAGGTTCTCGGCTTTGTATCGTTTTTTTTTGTCAATGAAACCCGCATGTCGTAAATGTTTTGTTTTACTTTTCGTTCATATTCTGATTCATCGCTGTGTCGACGCAGATTCGTCAAGGATTAAACACTGTATGAATTAAGAAAAAAGAAAGCGATGATTGGGAAAAAAATTTATTCATTTAGAAATAAAAATTTACATTATAAAGACAAAAAATTTAAAAAAGAAATCTAAAGAGAAGCGGAGAGGGGCCGTTCACTCTTCGTCATCGGAAGAAAGAGTGGCCGCCACATTCTCCGCGAACTCTTTGAGGAGGCGCTTCATATTGTAATATCTGACTTTCAACTTGCGCAGCCTTCTGTTCACGATGTGCAGTTGCCTCGACTGCTGCTGCATGTTTGCTATAAGCGTACTGTAGTTGATCTGCAGTTCCGGCATTTCTTGGGGTTGTGGTTGAGGAGGAGGCCGTTGTGGTTGAGGAGGAGGCCGTTGTGGAGGTGCACTGTTTGCCCCTCCGCGCCTTGGGGTTCTTATTTAACGACGGGACATACTTTGTATTTTGTTTAGGAAGTTTTATAACTTTGTTTATATGAAATGTAAGGCTGTGGGGTCATATATATAGGTAAAATTAGCGACGACATAGCGACGAATCCGCGACGAATTTTTTCCCGTTACTCAACACCGGAAGATGTGCGGGCGTGACACTTCGTTTGAAAAAGCGAATTAGCGACGACTTAGCGACGTAAATCATCGTACGTTGTAACCATCGGGCACTGTGCGGACACTGCCGTTGGGACTGAATAGCGACGCTTAGCGACGCGTATACGACAAAACGCATCGTATGGTGTGAAGATACGTCGTGCGTCGCTATTTGTCGGTAAAGCGTCGCTAAATTCAAACACCGATAATAAATTCGTCGGTTATTAGGTTCTCGTTGTATTAAGTTTCGTCGGTATATAGTCGCTGTTTAGTCGGTGAATTAGTCGTCCCAAATTTTTTCGAACCACATTTCGTTTGTATTTTAGCGTGTCATTTTAGCGTCGTCGAGATTCGTAAGGGATTAAACACGTGTTTAAATTAAGAAAACGAAAGCGATGATTGGGAAAAAAACTTCATTAATAGAGAATTAAAAATTACAAAATACATAAGGAAAAAATGAAAAAAAAATCTAAAAGAAGAGCAGAGGAGCCGTTCACTGTTCGTCATCCGAACAGAGAGTAGCAACACTCTCCGCGCACGCCTTCAGGAGGCGTCTCACTGCGCAGCTTTGGATTTGATCGCATCTGCCTTCTGTCCAGGTAGTCGAGACGCTCATCCTGTTGCTTAATCACCTCCCTCATCTCCTCCACTGTTCCACAGCTCCTTTATTTCTACACGAGGATCGCCAATTTGGCGATCCTCTTGCCGCCTTGGCCCCTGCACAGTGGGTTCGGAGGAGTCAGCCGGTGGGGGTGGTTGTGGTTGTGGAGGAACCGGTGCAGGTGCGGGTGGTTGAAGACCCGTCTTGGGTATGTACGACCACTACCACGGCGTGCCTGTGCCTTAGTACGAACCATATTTGTCTCTTTTTATATGATTAGAAAGGAGATTTTGTTTTTTATATTATGAGAGTCACGGCAGGCTGTTTATATAGGGGAATTCAGCGACGAATTAGCGACGACTTAGCGACGTAAATGCATCGTACGTTGTAACCATCGGGCACTGTGCGGACACTGCCGTTGGGACTGAATAGCGACGACTTAGCGACCATATAGCGACGAAACGCATCGTATGGTGTGAAGATACGTGTGCGTCGCTATTTCGTCGGTAAAGCGTCGGTAAGCAATGAATGCAGACATTAATACAAGCACACCATACGACGTGTTTCATCGCTAATCGTCGCTAAGTCGTCGGTATTTGTGTTTGTTTCCTTTTAAGCGTCGGTATTTGTGTTTCTTTGTTCGTCGCTATGGAGTCGCTATATCGTCGGTAAAGTTGCACGTAGAGAACCATAAAACCATCTTTCCTCTTCCACTCTTCCCATTCTTCTCCCATTTCAAACACATAAATCATCACTTTCAACGAAAATGTAGAAGGAAGATATCTTATTGTGTGGATTTTGAGGTTTTCCACACCGAGAAAAGATAGCTGCTGTTATTTTGAAGGTATATCGAGAAAATGGATCCGAGGAGGAGCGATAGAAAGTGGATGTACGAGAGAGTAAACAACGGGGAGTGGAGTTTAGATTTGTTGAGGTCTCGAAGAATTTGTGGATTTTGCGACGAGTAATGAAAGTGGAACGCAGATTAGATGTCCGTGTAAGAAATGCAAGAACCGTAAATATATGGATCCGGGTGACGTGAGGGTTCACTTATTGAAACAAGGTTTCGTGCACAATTACCATACATGGTACTGCCACGGCGAATATGCGGGGCGTCTACATCTGCAACTGTTCACGTCGAAGGGGGACCCGGTCAGGTTGATGTCGAAGAAATAGGCGAGGGATCTCAGAACCCGTACGTGCAGATGGTGCAAGACGCAGCCGCCGGCGCATTTACGGGAGAGCAGTACTTACAGATGCATGTCGGGTACGAACGTGCACAGGATCCGGATGAACAGCCGCGTATATTCGTGGAGGAAGATCCGAACCCTCAGGCGAGACAGTTTTTTGAGATGCTGAACGCCGCCAACACGCCGCTGTATCCCGGTTGCGGTAGTCACACAGATGTCCATGATCGGTCGGATGACGAGCATGAAGACGGAGCACCGCATGACAGAGATTGTACGATGGGATGTGTCAGCTGATGAGGGAATCTCTTCCCGAAGGGAACACGATGGTCGACAGATTTTATTCGACGAAGAAACAGCTGCAGGCATTGGGACTGCCGGTTCAGAAGATCGATTGTTGTTCGGAGGGGTGCATCATATACTGGGCATCAACGAGGATGAAGACAAGTGCAGGGTCTGTGGGACACGCAGGTGGAGAACGAACAAAAGAAACCGGAACGTGCCAAGAAAGCAATTCTACTATTTACCTCTCGCCCCTAGACTGCAGAGGCTCTACGCATCCGGTGCCACAGCTAGCCAGATGAGGTGGCACGCGGAGCACTACACGAAAGACGGTGAGATGTGCCATCTATCCGACGGCGAAGCTTGGAGGACGTTCGATGCGACACATCCGGGTTTTTCGTCAAAGACAAGGAACGTTAGGTTGGGGTTATGCACCGACGGGTTCAACCCGTTCGGACAGTCGGGAGAGCAGTATTCGTCGTGGCCTGTCATCGTGACGCGTACAATCTACCACCTTGGATGTGCATGAAGAAGTCGTACATGTTCTTGACTGTGATCGCACCGGGGCCTAGGAATCCGAAACAGAAGATCGACCTATACCTGCAGCCATTGATACAGGAGCTGAAGTGGTTGTGGGAGTTTGGCGTGGAGATTCGATGTATCGACCAAACAAAACTTCCAGCTACGCGCTGCGCTGATGTGGACGATCAGCGACTTCCCGGCTTATTCTATGTTGTCGGGTGGAGTACAGCGGGGAAATACGCTTGCCCTTACTGCATGAAGCAAGCGAAGACGATGTCCTTGAAACATGGACGTAAGATTTGCTGGTTCGACAGCCATAGGAAGTTCCTGACCAGACGTCATTTGTACAGAAAGAACGTGACGGCGTTCATGCCTGGCATCGTCGAGAAGGACACGAAGCCCGAGCTTCTCACGGGTGCGGAGGTGTTGGAGGAGATAGACAGTTGTGGATTCGTGGGGGTCGCTGATGATCCGGACGGCAGCCACAACGCAGACCTGGCCGTGACTGTATCGGGTGGAAGAAGAGAAGCATATTCTGGGAGCTTCCGTACTGGAAGAGCAATATGATCCGACACAACCTGGATGTCATGCACATTGAGAAGAACGTGTTTGACAACATCTTCAATACAGTGCTGAATGTGCCGGAAAAAAAGACAATTTGAAGGCACGACTTGATATGCGCGACCTCAAAATGCGACCGGATGCATCCCGTTGGCACATCCTACATGCCGAAGTCCTCGTACACGCTGACTGCGGAGCAGGTCAGTGCGTTGTTAGCGTGGCTGGGGACGGCTAGATTTCCTGACGGCCATGTTTCGAACCTGTCGAAGAACATCGACGTGATAAACGCGGTTTGCACGGGATGAAGAGCCACGACTGTCACGTGTTCATGCAACGGTTGATGCCCATTGCATTCCGCGAGCTGCTTCCAACCAATGTATGGGAAGCACTTACCGAGATGAGTCTGTTCTTCAGATGTCTTACATCCACGAGACTCAGGGCGGATGATATGTCAAGGCTGGAGGGCGAAATCCCAGTGATCTATGCAAGCTGGAAACTGTATTCCCTCCGGCCTTCTTTGATTCAATGGAACACCTGCCAGTTCATCTACCATACGAGGCACGCGTTGGTGGTCCTGTTCAGTACAGGTGGATGTATCCGTTCGAGAGGTACTCTTATTTATTACGTGACGTTCTTATTGTCTAAGCGCGAGCATGCTTACCAATTTGTTTCATCATGTGACGTTGGAGTATTCACTATATGAACAGATATCTCAGGCATTTGAAGCTGAACATCAGGAACAAGGCAAAGTCGAGGCCTCGATGTGCAATGCCTACCTGACGGAGGAAGCCTCGACCTTCGTGTCTCATTACTTCGAGCCAGATGTCCCGTCGAGGTGCAGATATGTTCCCCGGAAACGACGGCATTTCCAGATCCGGTGTCCTCCCGATATTCACACATCCGATCAGATTTCACGGACAGGGAAAGGAAATGATATTGGGGGACAGCGATCTGAAGATTGCTCATTCTTATGTTCTGCGCAACTGCCGTCAAGTTGACCGTTTCCAGAGGTATAAACGATATCCAATTTTAATTTGTAAATACCTTGCGCTACTCTATCCATATATTACAAAGGTATACAGGGTACTCATTCGTAATTTGCTTCAGCTTGTTCGTTGATTTATTGCAAGAACGTTCACCGGGTATATCGAGCGATGCAATAAACAATGAGTTAGATGCCAAGTTTGCTGATTGGTTCAGGTGGCATGTAAGTTTACATATTGCTGGTTACGTGTACGTCATGTGATACGCATTTATTGCCCCGCTGATGTATACTTACTTGTCGTTTTACAGGCGAGCAAAGGTCATCTGGCTGACGAAGAGTACGGTTACATTCTGACACCAGTAGCCGAGGGTCCATTGAACAGAGTCACGCGCTACGACATGTGTTTTGTGAACGGTTATAGATTCCACACAGTCTCCCATGCCAGCCGAAAATCGTCAGAGAACAGCGGAGTGTGTGTCAAGCGGTATGACAATAGCCCGGACGAGGATGACTTCTACGGCTACCTTACTGACATCATTGAGCTCGAATATCCCGCATTGCCTATAAAGCGGGTGGTGCTATTCAAATGCGAATGGTACGATCCAACTCGGGAAGGTTATCGCGCTGGCACAAAGGTTCACGACCGATATAAGTTGGTAGACATACACCAAGGGCGACGGTACAGAAAGTACGATCCATTCGTTTTGGCTAGTCAAGCGTCCCAGGTGTACTATCTATCGTATCCGACGACGAGGATGAATGCGAGCTCAAAAGACTGGCGAGCCGTGTGCAAAGTGAAATCGAGCAAGTTTGATGTCAGTATCCAGCCAGGTTCAGATGGCATGGATGCCGCATTTCAAGAAGAAAACCCGCGTTGTGGATACGACACATGTTGAACTGCACAATCTCCCTCTAAATGACCCGAACGGCGGTTTCATCGAAATTCATCTCAACATACAACGGCTGACAATATTGAAGATGTAGGCAAAGACGAATACGAGGATGAAGAGGACGACGAGCATGTAGATGAAGATGAAAATGAAGATGCGTATGAGGATGCGGATGAAATGAAGATTGACGTTAGTCAAAATTTTATGTACCTCTTTATGTGAAAGTGTGTATGTGTTGATGTACTTATACACATGTATATACATAATGTGTGTCTGTAAGTACTTTATATTTTGTATTATTTTTTACAATACTGAAGAGCGCCGACGATTTACCGACGAAACAAGTCGCAAATTTGAAATAACGACGACACAAGAAATAGCAACGACACAAGAAATAGCGACGGACTCGTCGCTATTTCGTCGCAAAATTTCGATTAAACCTGAAATCCCCCTTCTTCTTCCCCTTCCTCCCCCGCCCATTTCCCCCGCGAATTCTCCCCCACTCCCCGCAAAATCTCTCTCCCTCCCGCGTCTTTTCCGCCGGTGACTTCCCATTTCGTCGTTCTCCGTGACCTCCTTCTCCGGTTAGTTTTTCTTCCTATTTCGTTTTTAAGGATTTTAATTAGTTATAGATTGAATTTTGTTTGGGTGGGGGGTTGTGGTGGGGGTGGTTGGGGAAATAGGGAGGGGGGGTGGGGGGAGGGATGTGGGAGGGGGGGGGGGGTGGGGGGGGTGGGGGGGGTGGTGGCTGTGTGAGTGGGGGGTGGCTGTGGGTGAGGGTGGGTGGGTAGGGAATTGGTGGTTGGGGGTGGCATGTGAGAGGGGGGTGGTGGTGGGGGGGGTGGATGGCTGTGGCGGTGGTGGGTGTAGGCAGAGCATTGGGGGTTGGGGGTGGCATGTGGGGGGGGTGGCTGTGGGGGGGTGGCTGGTGTGGCGGGGGTGGCTATGGGCGGGGGTGGGGCTGTGGGCGGGGGTGGCTGGGTGGTGCGGGGTTGGGTTTCCATGTCCGACGACATATGAAGCAAGTATGTTGGTGATCATATGGCTAAGGTATGTTCAAAGGTATAATTCATGTTACAAGTTATGTATCATAAGGATGTAGACGTGATGTATATTTTGAAGTGTAATTTGTTTAGAGGTGATGCATATTTATGCTTTAAGTATCAAGTTCAAGTGATGTATACTTTGAAGTGTAATTTGATGATGAAGTTTGATTATGTAGTTTGGTTAATCATGTCATGTTGTTTGGATTTGGATTTGTCTTGGGAGAGGCCATTAAGGCCGGAAAACCTCCGATAATCGAATAGGCCATGCCGAAATTTTCAAAATTATAAATATCTTGCATTAAATGTATGTAAACACTTGTCATTTTTGGACATTTTATTTGTTTGGCCAATCAACCCTAAACTCGTTGAATGTGCCTTTTAAATTTTTCACCCTTGCATATCTGATGGCTAGTGAGGGTTTACCTACTCGATCCACCTACCCACCAGCCAGACAGGCCCTCTCAGGAGAGTTCGATCTGTTCGTCTCTCAGCATGAGCTGCTTGGTTCGGTGTCGACCGCCGCTCTGGCTGCGGACGCGGACCTTTTAAGGTCTGCCAATAGGTCCGCACCCCCCAGATCTACGATGCCACCCACACCCACCGGTTCAGCACATCATCCGGCGTCTGATGCGGCATCGGACGAGGGTGTCATACCAGGGCGTCGTGCCCTCCCTTGGTCACATGATACCCATACGTAAGTAATGATTTTTTTAACACGTTTTCAAAATATTTCACGAGTTATTTTTTTCTAACAGCTTCACCTCTTTCAGGTTTGCATCGGACTCGGGCCAGATTTCCGGTTGCATCACTCGGTCCTTCCACCTGAGGCAGGACCCTGCTGGATATGACTGGTCCCGTGTCACTCCGCAGACACGTAGGTTCTACTGGGATGAGTTTCAGGTATTCAAATTTGATGAATTTCACTTTTTGATGCGTAATCGATCTACTTTTCTAACCACATTTTTTTTTCCTCCGTATAATAATTGCAGAAGGCATACAGCTGGCCAGCCAACATCGCCCACGATGTGGAGCAGGCCTGGGGCCAGAGGGCCGCCAAACGCTACAGGGACTTCGTTAACTCGCACAAGACCAAGTGGGAGCGTGACCCCATTTCTGCGAGGCCTCCCTACGTATCCGAGCCCTGCTAACCAATCCCGCAGCGCTCGGAACGCGACGAACTGGCGCAGCGGCAATCTATAGGCCCAGCACCTGCCACACACTCAGGTGGTTCGGTTTCCCACGCCACCACGATGCGTGCTATGGTAAGTATTTTAATATTGGATTATTTAGATTCATTGATTTCATTGGATTATTTAGATTCATTGACTTAAGTGGATTATTTAGATTCATTGACTTAAGTGGATTATTTAGATTCATTGATTTCTTATGTTCCGCTGTTTTTTTGGTATTCGTATATGGTTAATGTAAGTAGTATATGTGTTCATTTGTCTTTTTCTTTTTATTTTTGATTTGACTTGGGAGAGGCCTTTAAGGCCGGGATACCTCCAATAAACGAATAGGTCATGCTGAAATTTTTAAATTCTGCATTTCACTAACATATTTTATTTCATTCTTTCAGCACGCGGAGACGGGAGAGTGGCCAGCCTCCTACGATCTCTTCTACAAGACGCATCGGAAGAAAGCCTCTGACGGGATGGAGGACTGGATCACGGCGAAGGCCCACGATATCAGTGTAAGTAGACTACGATATCATTTGTTTTTTCCTTAGTTTGTTTTGTTTCTAAACCCTAAACCCTAACAATTCTTATTCTCATTTCAGGACGAGTACAACAGATTACTCGTAGAGAGGGGAGAAGAGGCTGACAAGAACCGTGCTTATTGGGATGTGGTTCGGACCATCGGCCCTCAGAATAAGAAGAAGAGGGAGGTGTACAGGGTTGGATCAGCAGTGCCGCGATTCTTCCCTGAAGTTCTGTATCCAGGTTCTTCCTCCGAGGCCAGCACCTCCGTGCCTTCTGCGACGCCAGAGGATATTTCGCGTCTGGAATCAGATCATGCGGCGCTGCAGCATGAGGTGGAGACCATCAGGGCGCAGCATGAGGAGAGTGTACAGGCACTGCGGTCGCAGCTCACTCAGACCCAGCAGATGCTGTAGCAGTCGGTTCAGCAGGCGGTTGAGCAGGCGCTTCAGCAAGCGCAGCAGAGGACGATGCAGGCGCAGCAGGAGACGAGCCAGCAAATCTTGCAGCTATTGCATATCCTCATTCTTTCATTTCCAGCTCCTTGCAGCCTCAGCCTCGCGCCTCATGATGGTCACCCTTCTCCGCATGATCCCCCTCCACTTCCTCTGTATAGTATTTCATTTTTTGATTTTTGTACTGACTATTTCATTTATTGTATTGACATATGCTTTGTTCTTTTATATTTTATCTGACATTTTATACGGATCCATTCATTTGCATTTGTGTTGTTTAATTATACGAATTCAATACGTAAATACCGTATTTATGTATAATATTTGTAAAATGATTTTATATACAAAATAAAATATATTATAAAATTAAATAATAATAAAACTATTTAATAATAATAATTGATTGATTAATAATTTATAATATTTAATATTTAATACTTAATATTATTAATATTTAATATTAATTTAAATAATAGCGACGAACCTGCGAAAAAACATTATTGTCCCAGACCGATCATATAAAAAAAATCAAAAATTTTAAAATAGCGACGAAAAAGATATACGATGAACCGACGACGGAAAAAACAGGTCGCAGATCTGACAGAATTACGTCGCAATTTACAGCGAGCCACCGACGAGCTTTTTTCGTCGCAATATAACGACTCTGTACCGACGAAAATCAATTTGCGACAAGCCGTATAGCGACTTGCATATTTCGTCGCCATTTCGTCGCTATATACAATTAGCGAAAATGACGACGAAATATGCACGTCGTATATGTCTTTTTTTGTGTGGTGTATATATATTCTTTATAAATTAATTAATATCCTTAGTACACTAGGGCCGTGTATAAACATGTATGAATATATCCATATAACTCTTTAATGTCACATTTCATTTTGTTGCATAAAGACCTCTTGACCGAAAGTTTGGCCATTTGTGTACCCATTTATGTCTCATTTTTCTTTCTTTTCATATATATGGTGTATGTTGTATGTTTTTCATAATAAACATGTACATATTGTCTTACTTTCTTTTACTTAATTCTAAGATTATGACACAAAGGAAATACATAAACATAAACATAATGTAATCATAAAAATCTACTCTTTGAGCCATAATCATCATATAAATATATATCTTGAAGATGGAAATGATGAAACTCACGTGGAGTATCCAGATAAGCCACATGGTTGTGTGGTATGTGGGTGTATACATAAACATGATGATCATCAAACAACCATTGAGGCCATGTATATAAGTCATGCTTATGATGTATGCATAAACATGTTAAAGATATGATCTTAAAACATATGAACATTAAGAATACCTAGAAATACAAACTTGATGATCATCATAAAAGAAAACATAATCAAATCAACTAAGTTGTATTATTTGTACACTTTCTTAAGGTTACTCATTCCATCTCATTTGTTCGATAATTTATATAAATGAGTATGTGTGGCCGTGTATAGGGACTAACCATATGTATATATATTTATGCATTTATAAACATAGATCTTTCATATTCTTATGGTCAAAACTTGAACATACTACATGATGATCCAATTTTGATATGAACATAAGAACTTAATCTTTGGAAATTCATGAAGGATCTAGGAAGAGCACTTGCCTTGGTTCACTTTTCTTACACTTAAGATGGTGATTCCTCCACTTGGTTTGGAAGAAAACCCTTGTTCCTTCCTTCCTATATAGGCACGGTTTGGAGTCCCAAAAAGAAGGGTTAGTGAGCAACTTATGAAATTAGATAGAAGAATTAAACTTAAACATCATAAAGTTCTTACCTTGGCTTGCTTGATTCTAGATTCTACAACCTTCTTGAATCTTCTTAGCTGATGCAGTGTTTATGGAGCTTGATTTGAATGATGTTGATGTGAAGAAAAGAGAAGAAAATCTTCTTTATGTTTGAAGATGAAAGTTTCGGCCAATGAGGGTAAGGAGAGGGTATTGGAGTTTTCTTGAGTTTTCGTGGAGAGAGGATGAGAGGTTTGGTTGAAAATGTAGTGGAGTGAGGGTTTGAAGAAAATTTAATATTTCCTCCTTGGCTACTAAGGGTGGCCGGCCATTGCATGTGAAGGATGGGGTGGAAGACAAACTTTTGGACAAGTATGGGTTGAAGGGATGAGGTTTAGGATAAGATTCTTAAGCATGCATTATTTTATGTAACTTTACTAAATAGTAAGACAAATTTTCTTACATTTCTTTTACTTTTTTTTTCTTTATTTCAAGTGTACATTTTATTTTGTTTTATTTAAGTAATACAAAATTATTGTGTCACGTATTTTCTTTTGATTTAATTTATCCTAATGGCTTAAGTTGTTACTAACTAGTTTAATTTATGTTTTTATTGTACAGACTGAAACGATTGTTAAATATTTGCTAATGTATCGATATACAAGAAAAGATGAATTATGCCCCTAATAAATTATGTTTATGGTATTGGAATTGTTACGACATAACGGAAATTTTTCGGGTCGTAACAAGGATGACTCATCTTCTGAAAAAACTATTGGATATCAGAGATCATATTCTGGCTAAAAAAGGGTTCTTTGGATGCTACAAAGGCTGTCTTGGCTTCCTGGGTAGCATATGGGGTTCTGAAACCTCATTTGGCTTTTGGCTACTTTAGGAGCGAAGGCAATATGGTGGCCTGGTAGAAACTGATATGGGACAATGCTATTACACTTAAGCACTCCTTTGCCTTTTGGTTGGCAGCTCTTGGCAAGCTACCTACCAAGGACAAATTACTTTTCTTGATGACACTACATGTGCACTTTGCTCTGCTGACTTGGAAACAAGTCAATACCTTCTCTTTCAATGTTCTGTGGTATAGGAGATATTAGATGACATTTCAAGGTGGCTTGGAATTCCAAGGAGCCTCAACACACTTTTTAGGGTCTTGGCATAGAGAAGGAAGAAGCTAAAGGGAAAGGCCTTGTTGGCAAAGGCTGCCAAGGTTGGGCAGGCAGCAATTGTCTATTATATTATGTAGGGTAGGAACATGTTCATTTTGAGGAATTGTCTTCTGTATCTAAGGATGTTATTCATAGAATACGTACACATGTATTCAAGGTTATGCATGGATTGTATCCATATTTGTTAGCCTTACAATAAGGCAAGCCTTGCTATTTTGGTTTCACTTACACATTAAATTTACTGATTTCATACAGTAAGCTATCCTGTTGGCTTTACTGAGTAGGATATTGTATGAGTTGCATCCCTCAGATGCTTTGATATTCTCCGTTTAATACAAATTTCCATTTTAACCAAAAAAAGGAGATACAAGATTCTGCAAATTATAGAGGGATTAAGTTGATAAGTCCCTTAATAAAATTGTGTGGCAAGTGATAAGAAAAGACTTCGGAAAGAGGCTATTATATATGAAAATCAATTCGGATTTATGCCAGGAATGATAACAATGAAAGCTATTCATCTCTTGAGAAGATATATAGAGAGATATCAAGAAAGAAGCAAGATTTGCATATGGTTTTCATTGACTTGGAAACAGCATATGATAAAGTCGCACAAGAGATCCAATGGAAAGTTACTGAAAAAAAGGTGTTAGAGTAACATATAATTACTAAAAACATATATGAGAACACAATGACAAGCGTAAGGATCGGCATTAAGTTCATACCAAGGACCAGATACTTTATTGACTACACATAGAGTTTTTTATTAGAGTGGTTTTACATCAAGAATCAACGTTAAGTTCGTACTTATTTGCTTTAGTTATAGATGGGCTCACTCGACACATTCAGTACAAAGTTCAGTGGGGCATGTATTTGCAGATGACATTGTGTTGGTGGATGAGACTAGTGAAGTAGTCAATTCTAAGTTGTAATGTTGGTGGGAGACACTAGAAAAAAAGGGCATCAAATTAAATCGAAAGAAGACAGAATATATGAAATTTAAGTTTAACAACAAAAGAATGGCATTGGAACCTTGTGTAAAATTGGGAGACCAAGAAATTCACATGAGTGAGAGTTTTAGGTATTTAGGATCTATACTACAACAAAATGGAGGAGTTGACATATGAATCACAGGGTAAAGGCAGGGTGGTTAAAGTGGAGAAGTGTGCCAGGTCTTCTTTGTGATAGCAAAGAACCTTTAAAACTTAAAAGAAATTTTATAGGAAAATAGCAAGTTCTGCACTGCTGTGCGGGTCTGAATGTTGAGCAGTCAACTATGAGAATCAACAAAGGATGCGAGCAACGGAAATGAGAATGTTAAGATGGATGCATGGACATACAAGGAAGAATAAAATAAGAGATTAACAGATAAGGAGAAAGGTAGGGGGCTCCTCTAGAAAAGAAGATGAGGGAGTCAAGGTTAAGGTTGTATGGGCATGTGTACAGACATCCTACATGTAGGAATATGAGGGTTTGAGTGATTTCAAAATAAAGAAATTTGAATATATATATATATAATAAACGTTGGATATATATATATATACACAAGTGTACATGTATGCATGATAACTTGCCTTATTTAGCTTATATATCATGTTGCCGAACTAACAGCCATGAAGCTTTAAAGCTTCATCATATGGCGAACATTTTGTTGAGTTTATACTATTTTCAGGTGCCACAATTATGAACTAAAGTAGTTCATTAAATGAAGTACTTAGTTTAATAAACTAAGTATTCATTAAAGGAAGATGCATTTGGAAAGACATGAAGCAACATGGCTATGGAAGGAAAGTTCTCTCCTCCTCCCCACATCAATCTCACACGCCATTTATATATATAACTATATATTTTCAGATTTTTTTAAAAAGGCACATACACATGTATTCCACGTACTACTGACACGTTATATATCTTACGTACGTACGTTTACGTCACACCACTATACTTAACTCATATTTATAGTACATTCAGGTCTTATATCATATGATATGAGATATGGTGAATGACAAATTAATAAATACGACACGATAAAAGGTTCTAAACCGAAATTTGTCGTATCGGGCGATACCGAAACTTCGCCAACGTGTCACGTACTTGCCGTAAATAAATGGCCAGCCCATATACATCAAAATTTATTAAAATATTCGTGCCATACACTGTATATTGAGACAAAAATACTTTCCATGTTGGCACACACAAATTATCCCACATTTAGGCCAAAATGTGAAGATTCCAATTTTATTTTTGTCACATGTTAAGGTACCACTTTAAATCAGCCAAGTGCTGAAGAATTAAAGTATATATTATATATATTATGTATACATAATATATATAGCATGTGCAAAAGTTGGAATTTAAAATTAGAGAAAAATCGGGTAATCGATAATATCGAAAATTCGGTTTTCTACGCACTTGACATGGAACGTTTTCTTGAACATGATGTGGCACGTATCTAGACACTTTTTAAATATAATATACATCTTAAAGTGTTCTAGAAATTAAATTAAGGGCTGATTGGAATATACATGTGTGTATTATTAAATGTGCACTATTTTTCAAAGTTAGCAAAAATAATTTCAGCACATGTAATATACACTTTCAAAACGTCACCCAAGCTGATGTGGAAGCACATGTGGAGCCTTGTTGGCATGTTGATTGGTCAAGAATCAATCATACAATGTTGAGAATCAAAGAGAGAAGCTACAAAAGGTAAGTTTTCAACATACACTCTCTTATGTCACATGCTGAAAATTTCAGCATGTCACACTAGTTGGACGTTTTCTTCATAGTAAGGAAGATATTTTGCTAATTTTCATTAAGGAATAAATCAAAGAGTTATGGAAATGATTTGAATTGTATTAAGTGTGATATTCTTTATATCACACATGCTGAAATTTTTCAGCATGTGTGAAAATGGTGTGGCCGAATTTCATCCTTTGGTGTCCAAATTCATTCTCAACTTGTAGCAAGACTTGCCTTAAATATTGGTTGTATTTTTATGGAAGAAATTCAAAGAAAAATGGAAGAAATATTAATTTAATCTCACATGGTAAATGCTGAAAATTTCAGCATTAACATATGATATGGCCGATTTTGAGATGGAAGAGAGAGATTTTTGTGTCTCAAACTTTATGACATATTGTGACTATTTTGGCATGATTTGATAATTGATTATTTGGCATATATTTAGTGTTTTTTTCAGAATATCCATGTCATCAAATGATGACAACAATGAGCCAATCAAAAGGTGCCAAGTAAGCAATGACTAAATGATGGTCCAATGGAGTGATGCCAAGTAAGCAAAATGTTGTCACCATGATGTCTCACACTCTCAAGCAATTAAAAGGAAATTTTCAAGAGGGGGAGTGACTAAGGGGACGGCCTGGACCTATAAGGGAAGAAGAGAAGAACAAACAAAAGCAAGACCAAGAATCATTCAAAAGTGATCAAAGTGCAAAAGCTTTCTTCTCCTACACTTTCTTTCTTTCTTCTCTTGTAAAAAGCCTATTGTATTTATTTCTTTCATCCTTGAATAGGCTTCATAGAAACCACCATTCATATATCTTTGTAAAGATTGATCAAGGTGTGATCAATCTTCATTCTAGCGAGGTGGTGGTGTTCGTGCAAATTGTACTCACAATACAAGGTTTGTAAAGGGTTGGAGTTAAGGTGTAACTCTATCAACCCTGCGGTAAGGTGTACTGTGTGTGTGAATTAGTGTGAACCAAGGAAGGTGTTCCTTGAAGACTGGAGTAGGTTGTTTATAACCGAACCAAGTATAAAATTCTTGGTGTCAATTTACTTTTCAGCACTTACTTTTCAGTTTCTGCACTGGTTACTCATATTCGTTCACGTTCGCAAAAATAGTAAACGATTTCTAAAAATTATAAAAATTTCAGAAACATACATAAACGTTCTAGGGTTAATTTGGCACAAGTTTCAACCCTTTTGGACAAGGATAGGTCAGTCAAACATCAAAAGTTCTGAGACTAGTGCAGTCTGATTTTCAGACTTGCAAAGGTTGAGACTTGGGTGTATTTGACCTACTTCCCAAAAGAATTTTCAAAAACTGTTTCAAACCCATTTCAATATAGTGTGTGAGGAGTTATTGGTCAAATTTTCAGATCATTTGGACATTCACAAAATAGGAATTAATTTTTCAAAACCATCTACCTGTTTCTGGCAGATTTGCACAATCTGAGTGCCAACGGTTTTTGAAGGGGGTTAAAGGGTTGAATTTTGATTTGAAATTTTTAGGGGACCCTCATAACATCTGAGGCTAAGTTCTCTCAAAATTTCATAATTTTTGGAGACCTCTAACCTGGTTTTAAAAACGTTTTAAAACAGGTCCTGAAAACAGAATCTGTTTTCAGAACTTGAATTGTTCAAGGTTAAAGAAATTTTAAAAAGCACACTTTCCGCACCATCTATTCAACCCCCCCCCTTCTAGTGGTGCCTTGCAGATCCTACAAGTGGTATCAAGCGCAGGAATACTCACGACAAGGAATCCAACGATTCAGTGAGATGGCATCCACAAATCTCAAAACCGAACAAGAAGGTATGTCGAGCCAAAGGCCTCCACTCTTTGACGGTGAGTCTTTTATTCAATGGAAACTTAGGATGAAATTATTTCTTATGGCTATAGACATAGACCTTCTGGTCAATAATTGAAAGATGGTCCATATGTCCCGTCTAAATTGTCCATTGTAGATGGAGTGACACTAGAAGTAATTAAAACGAGACAAGACTATACTAGTGAAGACAAAAAAGAACTGAGTATGAATGCTAAGGCCATGCAATTACTCTTAAATGGCTTAAGTAAGAGTGAGTCTAGTTATGTGTCCAATTGTTCGAGTGCACAGAAATGTGGAGAATCTTAGAAATGAAACACGAAGGCACGAGTCAAGCCAAAGAGTCTAAAATCAATATGCTTATGTCTACTCTTGAGTCTTTCAAGTTGTTGCCTATGAGTCAATTGTTGATATGGATCTTCGTTTGACTAACATCTATAACTCTCTTGAGTCTCTTGGTAAGGCTTTAACAACGCAGGAAAAAGTACAGAAAGTCCTACGGAGCCTCCCTTCAGAATGGGATCCTAAGTGACTGCCATAGAAGAAAGCAAGGAGACTAAGTCAATAAAAATGGGAAGAACTCATTGGTTCACTAAAAGTGTATAAAACAAACTCATTATTTGAAATCGGAATCACCAAACAGGTAAGAGACAATTGCTTTTAAATCAAATGAATACGTCTCCCCCTCCTCCGATCACATAGATGATAGTGATTCCGAATCGGATAATGATGACTTAATTCTAGTGGCTAAAAGGACTAAGAAGATTCATGAGAAAATCATTTAGAAATAAAAACAAGGACACTACATCTAAGAGAAATAGAAACAAGTCAAATGATAAGGACATTAAATGTTATGAATGCGGCAAACTCGACACTTTATCATATGACTGTCCCAAACAAAGAAAAGCAAACTAATAAGTACCCTGACAAGGAGCGGAACAAAAATAGACCCGTCTCAGATCCTAAACAAAGGAAACGTGCACTAAAGGCCTCCACATGGAGTGACTCATCAGACTCTGAAACTGAGACCGAAGAGGAGACAGCTCAAGTTTGCTTCGCTTCAAAGGCGTCTATGAGGTATCATCTGACTCTGACTCTGACTCTGAACCTCTACGATGATTTATTTAGTCAATATCTTGAGTTACATAATTTACTAAGACTCTCGCAAAAGAAAAGAAACGTTTAATTGAAGACAAGAAACTGTTAGAATCTTCTAACGAGAATCTTGTCGTTCAATTAAGCGATTCAAAGAAAGAGTCTTCATGTGGCCATCACTACTGCATTAAAAAAAACCGAGATCTCATCATTAACTTCTCAAAATAATGAATGAAATCGAGATTTCAAATTTGAAATCAAGGAATACAGATTTAGAGAAAATGATGAAACAATTCGATACAGGGTCAAACATGCTGCATCGCATTCATATTATCGCAAAGCATGACAGTGACAAACTGGATTGGGGTACGTTGATACTAACGAAGTATCAACCAAACCAACCAAGTTTGTTGTGTCTAAAAAGGTAGACAACCCCTAAGCAATCAAGTGGCGTCTAAGATGACGCAGAAAAGCAACACCCCTTCCACACGCCCCACTCCCTCATATCATGTGAAATATAATGTTGTACCATATAGATATGAGAAGAAGAGATCAATGCATACACCGGAATACATATCATCCACGCACCACGCACACCACACAAGGACATATCACAAACGTCCTTCATACAATGAGTATAGGGGAGTCCTTGGGCAAAGACCCCAAAGTACATGCACCACATGTATATTATATCGCACCTTCATCTACTTTCTTGCCATTTGATAGACCGAGAAGGATCACCCAAGTATGGGTACCGAAAGGTACCTTTACTAAAAGGTGATTAACTAACTCGAAAGGACCCAAAATTAAAAAGGGTACCTAAATCAACCTTTTACATTGCAGGGAGACCACTCATCAAAAGACACATCAATAAGTGGTTCCTTGACAGTGGTTGCTCGAGGCACATGACAGGTGACCCGAGACTCGTTCTCCAAATTAAAGAAGGTCACAAAAGGTCGGATCCGTGACCTTTGGAGACAACAATGAAGGCAAGATCATTGGTAAAGGTACGATTGGAATCCGGATACACTTCAAATCTCCAACGTGTTTTTGGTAAGCACTTATCTTACAATCTTCTTAGTATTTCGCAATTTGTTGACAATGGTTTCAATGTGTGTTTACTCACCCTTACTGTAATATAATAAATAAAAATGGAGAAACTGTTTTAAAAGGAAAAACGTGAAGGAAATATATTCACACTATCTATGGATGATGTAGTAGATGCCAAAGTTAAATGTTTTATGTCAAATGAACCCAATGTGAATTTGTGGGATAGACGTTAGGACACATAGGTATTTCTACACTAGAAAAATTGCAACAAAAGAGCCTAGTACGGGGATTGCCTAAGCTTGATTTAGACAACTTTCAGTTGTGTGAATCTTGCATAAAAGGCAAACAAACACGTGAGTCACTTAACCTAAAAATAGAATAAGCACGACTAGATACTAGAACTATTGCATATCGATTTGTTTGGTCCTAGTCGTACTAACAAGCCTTGGTGGGCGTCACTATGCATGTGTAATTGTTGATGACTTTTCTCGTTATACTTGGACTTTATTTCTTGCACATAAGGATGATAGCGCCGTAGAAATAGCTAAATTAATTAAACAACTTGAGAATCAATACGGGCGTAAATGTGAAAAGAATAAGAAGCGATAGAGGCGGTGAGTTTAAAAATAAAGAGATGATTCATTCTGTGAAGAAAAAGGATTAAACCATGAGTTTTCGCCACCTAGAACTCCACAATTAAATGGAGTAGGTAGAAAGAAAGAATCGCACACTACAAGAAATCGCTAGAACTATGCTTTGCGAAAATAATTACTAGATTTCTGTGGGGGGAAGCCGTAAATTGTGCATGCTATATTGTAAATCGCCTATCTATAAGAAAGAAAATAAACAAGACGCCTTAACGAAATTTGAATGATCGCATGCCTAAGATAGATTATTTTCGTGTGTTTGGATGCAAATGTTTTGTCTTGAATACAAAAAAATAACTTAGATAAATTTGAATCCAAATCGATTGAGTGCACTTTTTATTGGGTATTCCATAAATTCAAAAGCATATAGATGTTATGATCCCTCTCACTAGACAAATCATAGAATCTATTCATGTTAAAATTCAATGAATTTGGAGAGGTTGATAAAGAAAAGGAATATGACATGACTTTGATTTGAAACCCGTTTTGGATGAAGAAAATGAGTCTTTGATATGCATGAGATGAATGAAACACTAGAAATGCATGATCATATAGAAATGCATGATAACTTAGAATATAATCAACCAAGATGGCATAGAGATCACCCACATATCTCATCATAGGCGACATCACTCACGGTGTGCGACCACGTAGAAGAATCACTTCGGATGAGATAAATGAATTTCATGCTATGATTTCTGAAATTGAGCCTAAAAATGTGCATGATGCTTTAAGTGATTCATCTTGGATTGATGCTATGCATACGAAACTTAATCAATTCGTTAGAAATGATGTATGGGATTTAGTGCACGACACCACAAGATAAGACAATAATAGGCACAAAGTGGGTATTTAGGAACAAAATGAATGAGGAAGGAAAGGTCGTTAGAATAAAGCAAGACTCGTAGCTCAAGATATAATCAAGAAGAGGAATAGACTACGATGAAACATTTGCACCCGTAGCACGTTTAGAAGCCATACGACTCTTACTTGCTATTGCTTGCATGAAAGATTTTAAATTGTATCAAATGGACGTCAAAAGTGCTTTTCTAAATGGATTTATACAAGAAGAAGTATACGTGAAGCAACCACCCCGGTTTTGAGATTTGAAACATCCTGATCACGTGTACAAACTAAAGAAGGCACTATATGGACTAAAGCAAGCGCCTAGAGCATGGTATGATCGTTTGCTACTTTTCTTTAGAAAATAATTTAAAACGTGGTACTATAGATAGTACACTATTTTTGAAACAAGAAAAAATCAGATTTACATTATTAATTCAAATTTACGTAGATGACATTATTTTGGTTCTACCTCACATAGACTCGTTAAGGATTTTGAAAATTGTATGAAAGCTGAATTTGAAATGTCTATGGTTGGTGAACTTAATTATTTTCTTGGCTTGCAGATTAAGCAAACGAGTAAAGGAATTCATATAAGCCAAGCTAAGTACGTAAATGACATGATCAAGAAGTTCAATTTTGAAAATTTGAAAACCATCCCCCACGCCTATGAGTGTACTACTAATTAGACAAAGATGAACATGGTAAAGACTGTTGATAATGGATTATATCGATCTATGATAGGTTCTTTACTATATTTAACTGCTAGTAGGCCTGACATCATGTTTAGCGTATGCATGTGTGCTCGTTTCAAAGTCAACCTAAGGTGTCACACTTAAATGCGGTGAAAAGAATATTTCGCTATATTAAGCACAACGCCCACCTTAGGTATTTGATACGATAAGGATTCTACATTCGACTTACATGCTTACACTGATGCAGATTATGGTGGCTGCAAAATAGATAGAAAAAGCACGAGCGGAACTTGCCAATTTATAGGAAATTCCCTTATTTCATGGTTTTCCAAAAAGCAAGCAAGTGTTTGCTTTGTCCACTACTGAGGCTGAGTATATGGCTCTTAGCCTTGTTGCACACAGTTGTTGTGGATAAACAACAACTTTCGGACTTTGGAATTACCGTAGATAAAATTCCTATATATTGTGATAGTATGAGTGCAATAAATTTGTCTAAGAACCACCCCGTATTACACTCTAAGGCTAAGCATATAGAAGTTCGCTATCATTTCTTTCTTCGTGATCACGTTAACAATGGTAATATTGTCATAGATCACGTACGCACAGAATCACAAGTAGCGGATATATTTACAAAGCCTTAAATCAAGCCACATTTGAAGATCTCTCTCCGTTCTAAATTAGGCATGCTTCCTGTTGATGTTGATTTAATGCGATATTATTTGGATTTACTTTCCTTTTTGACAGGAATCTTTTGATTACTTTCCAAAATAAAGGGGGAGAGAGAAGCATGATTTGAGGGGGAGGAGAGAGATTTAAGGGGGAGAGAGATCACTGATTGATCCTAATTGCATGAATCAAAGGGGGAGCCGATTTGAAATTCGAAATTCAAATTTCGAATCTGTGCATAATTCAAGGGGGAGAGATAACACTTAAAATCATGTACACTAGTTATTTTGAAAATCATCAAAAGGGGGAGATTGTAGGAATATGAGGGTTTGAGTGATTCAAAATAAAGAAATTTGAATATATATATATATAGAATAAACGTTGGATTATATATATATATACACAAGTGTACCATGTATGCATGATAACTTGCCTTATTTAGCTTATTATCATGTTGCCGAACTAAACGAGCCATGAAGCTTTAAAGCTTACATCATATGGCGACATTTGTTGAGTTTATACTATTTTCAGTGCCACAATTATGAACGAAAGTTAGTTCATTAAATAAGTACTTAGTTAATAACTAAGTAGTCATTAAGGAAGATCATTTGGAAAAGACATGAAGGCAACATGGCTATGGAAGGAAAGTTCTCTCCTCCTCCCCACAATCAATCTCACACGCCATTTATATATATAACTATATATTTTCAGATTTTTTTAAAAGGCACATACACATGTATTCCAACGTACTACCTGACACGTTATATATCTTACGTACGTACGTTTAACGTCACAAACCACTATACTTAACTCATATTTATGAGTACATTCAGGTCTTATATCATATGATATGAGATATGGTGATGACAAATTAAATACGACACTGATAAAAGGTTCTAAAACCGAAATTTGTCGTATCGGGCGATACCGAAACTTCGCCAACGTGTCACGTACTTGCCATAATAAATGGCCAGCCCATATACATCAAAATTGATTAAAATTTCGTGCCATACACTGGTATATTGAGACAAAAATACTTTCCATGTTGGCACACACAAATTATCCCACATTTAGGCCAAAATGTGAAGATTCCAATTTTATTTTTGTCACATGTTTTAGGGTACCACTTTAAATCAGCCAAGTGCTGAAAATTAAAGTAGATATTATATATATTATGTATACATAATTATATATCATGTGCAAAAGTTGGAATTTAAAATTAGAGAAAAATCGGGAAATCGATAAATATCGAAATTCGGTTTTCGTACGCACTTAACATGGAACGTTTTCTTGAACATCATGTGACACGTATCTAGACACTTTTACATTAATATACATCTTAGAAGTGTTCTAGAAAATTAAATTAAGGGCTGATTGGAATATACATTGTGTATTATTAAATGTTCACTATTTTAACAAAGTTAGCAAAAATAAATTTCAGCACATGTATAATACACTTTAAACGTCACTAAAGCTGAGATGAAGCACATGTGGAGCCTTGTTGGCATGTTGATTGGTCAAGAATCAATCATACAATGTTGATGAATCAAAGAGAGAAGCTACAAAAGGTAAGTTTTCAACATACACCTCTCTTATGTCACATGCTGAAAATTTCAGCATGTCACACTATGTGGACGTTTCTTCATAGTAAGGAAGATATTTTGTAATTTTCATTAAGGAATAAATCAAAGAGTTATGGAAATGATTTGAATTGTATTAAGTGTGATATTCTTTATATCACACATGCTGAAATTTTTCAGCATGTGTGAAATGGTGTGGCCGAATTTCATCTCCTTTGGTGTCCAAATTCATTCTCAACTTGTAGCAAGACTTGCCTTAAATATTGGTTGTATTTTTATGGAAGAAATTCAAAGAAAAATGGAAGAAATATTAATTTAATCTCACATGGTAAATGCTGAAAATTTCAGCATTAAATTGATATGGCCGATTTTTGAGTGGAAAGAGAGAGATTTTTGTGTCTCAAACTTTATGACATATTGTGACTATTTTGGCATGATTTGATAATAATTATTTGGCATATATTTAGTGTTTTTTTCAGAATATCCATGTCATCAAATGATGACAACAATGAGCCAATCAAGAGGTGCCAAGTAAGCAATGACTAAATGATGGTCCAATGAGTGATGCAAGTAAGCAAAATGTTGTCACTATGATGTCTCACACTCTCCCAAGCAATTAAAAGGAAATTTTCAAGAGGGGGAGTGACTTAAGGGGGACGGCCTGGACCTATAAGGGAAGAAGAGAGAACAAACAAAAGCAAGACCAAGAATTACATTGAAAAGTGATCAAAGTGCAAAAGCTTTCTTCTCCTTCACTTTCTTTCTTTCTTCTCTTGTAAAAAGCCTATTGTATTTTATTTCTTTCATCCTTGAATAGGCTTCATATAAACCACCATTCAATATCTTTGTAAAAGATTGATCAAGGTATGATCAATCTTCATTCTTGCGAGGTGGTGGTGTTCGTGACAATTGTATTCACGTACAAGGTTTGTAAAGGGTTGGAGTTGGTGTGTAACTCCATCAACCCTGTGGTAAGGTGTTTTTGAGTTGTGTGATTAGTGTGAACCAAGGAAGGTGTTCTTTGAAGACTGGAGTAGGTTGTTGATAACCGAACCAGTATAAAATTCTTGGTGTCATTTACTTTCAGCACTGATTTTCAGTTTCTGCGTGTTTACTCATATTGTTCACGTTCGCAAAAATAGTAAACGTTTTCTAAAAATTATAAAAATTTCCAGAAACATACATAAACGTTCTAGGGTTAATTTGGCACAAGTTTCAACCCTTTTGGACAAGTATAGGTCAGTCAAACATCAAAAGTTCTGAGACTAGTGCAGTCTGATTTTCAGACTTGCAAAGGTTGAGACTTTGGGTGTATTTGACCTACTTCCCAAAAGAATTTTCAAAAACTGTTTCAACCCATTTCAATGTGTGTGAGGAGTTATTGGTCAAATTTTCAGATCATTTGGACATTCACACAAATAGGAATTAATTTTTCAAAACCATCTACTGTTTCTGGCAGATTGCACAATCTGAGTGCCAACGGTTTTTGAAGGGGTTAAAGGTTGAATTTGATTTGAAATTTTTAGGGGACCCTCACAACATCTGAGGCTAAGTTCTCTCAAAATTTCATAATTTTTGGAGACCTCTAACCTGGTTTTAAAAACGTTTTAAAACAGGTCCTGAAAACAGAATCTGTTTTCAGAACTTGAATTGTTCAAGTTTAAAGAAATTTTAAAAAGCACACTTTCCGCACCATCTATTCAACCCCCCCTTCTAGTGGTGCCTTGCAGATCCTACACTACAGATGCACCAATTAGGCGGTGTAAGATAATGAATGAAGTGAATGTTACACATGGGAGAAAGAGACTAAAGAAGACATATAGAGAGACAATAAGGAAGAATATGACTTATACAACAATTGAGGAGCATATGTCAGTGATAGAGCACAGTGGAGACTGTTGATTAATGTAGCCTATGTTATATAGAGGATATAAAATTATGTGAGAATTTTATTTACTTGAGTCGGAATCAAGGTTAAGATGATATGACCATTTTTGAAAGAGCGGTATTCTGAATGCGCATAATATGCACTAAGTACTAGGAGACACAAAAAGAGTATAGGATTTAGGCTACGACTTAAAAATAAAACAAAAATAATAATAAGCAAATAAACAACGAATAAAACACAAGAGAAGTGATTGATCCATATATCCGGCTCTATTTAGGGGAGAAAAGGATTAAGTGTCGTTGTAGTATTGTATTAATGTGTAGAAAACAGTACTTTGTTGGAATATTTTTACATTATATGTGTACTTCCACAAATATTTCATTCTGAAACAATCTTGAAAATTTGGTTGACTCTCTCATATGCTTATGCTTCTTACATTTCTCTGTCTTTCACCTTTTTGTTCCCGAACCAATACAAAGTTGAATCATATCATGTACTTTATACTTCTTGAGCACTGATTTATTGTTGCCAATCTAATTCTCCATTAAAACAAATCTGCTGCATTTCTTATTTTGATACTGCTGCTGGTTCACAGTGAAGTGGTCTTAGTTTGATCCAAGTTATTTAAATGAACTTTCATAAATCACTTTTTCGTTTTTTTTAACTGAAAGAATTGTACTACTCCATATCTGTTTACGACAAGCTAACATGACATTAGGGCACTGCTTTCCCAGAAGACACATGCAACTGCAACATCATATTGTCCATATTGAAACTTGGACTTATATGACGTGAGACACATATCTATTGAAAACCTTAAGGCAATAGGTGATGGTACCTCATCCTCATAAACCTACTGTATTATTTTTCAAATTAGCCAATGTGGGACAATATTCTCAACACACACCCTCACGTGGCAACGTGGCTTGACATACACACGCGCCTTAGAACCCGTCCTCAATCACAAACCACAAGCTATTTATGAACACCTGGACTTGGGTGAGGGGAGACAATAAATGGTCAACCATGGGCCAGGCAAGGTGTGAGTCCACATCGCAACCTGCCTCTGATAAAATATTGAAACTTGAGCTTACATGAGCTGAGACTCATATCTACGCAAAACCTTAAGGTGATGGATTGTGGTATCTCATCCATATATAAATTATATATTTTTTTCTTAAATTGGTCAACATGGGACAATATTATCACCTCTACCAACTCTGGCTATCAGCTCTTCATATTGATTTTTCAAACTGGATGATTCTTTATAGTTCTTTTCCTTTTTTTTTTCTTGAAGCATATGCAAAGTGGAAAGAAATCCTCAACCTACAAACTTTTTACTTGGTGATTTCTGCTATCAAATTGAGCAGTTATATTCACTGCTTTATTCAATTTTTTTATTATTTTTCTCTTGGAAAATGTTTTGATTATTTCAGATTATTAAAACTGATTGATCTTCTCTGTATGCCTGATGCTGTCTTTGTCCACAGTAACTGTATAATGTTCCTAGAAGTTGAAAAGTTTCAGAATTACTGAAATTCTGTTTTCCAACTTGACAATATGGATAAGCAAGGAGCCTATCATAGAATGTCAATGTAGCTGTATCTCTGTCTTATATTCCAAGAGTTTGTACAGTTTCATTCATCACAATAAAATGAAAAAAGTAACCTCTGTATTCATCCCAATTAATTCGCTAGGACTCGTCGGAATTAGATTTTCTATATAATTTTTCTCAATTTACCCTAGTAACTTTGACTTGTCCCCAGGATCAGGGATTCCATCAAGAAGTCATGTGTCCTACGACAAGAAAGAGGGCTAGAGAACTTACACAACAAGTTAGAATCTCAAGGATCTGATCAAGAGGTCATAGGTCCTATGACAAGAAGGAGGACTAAAGAACTTGGACATCAAGTTGGAACCTTCTTGCATAACTATGTTTAAGATGAACCTAAGGTTCATTGAGTTCACTTCATTGAACCCACACTATGAGCGTGTATGAGTGTACGTGTGTCCGTGTATTCTTTATTTTGAATTTTAGTCTTGTTTTCTTGCTGATCCTTGCTTCTTTGTGTTTGCTTTGTAGGTAAGTAGGTACATGATTTTTGGAATATAAAATGTTTTGATGATGTTAAAAGATGTTTTCAATGGGCTAAAATGGAATTCCACACTTTGAGTTTGAAGCAAAATGAGAAAAACACACTGTAAGACGTCAATCTCTCACATGGATTGATCCATGTGAAGATTGTGGAAGTTTAAAACTTTCGGTCCAACGTCGATCTCTCAGCCAGGGGAACATCGATCGATCGACGTCACATGAGTCTCTCAGAAAGAGACGTCGATCGATCGATGTAAGGCAGATTTAAAAATCAGAAAGCTTTGGCAAGACATCGATCTCTCAGGCCAGGAGACATCGATCGATCGATGTACATCAGTCTCTCAAAGGAGAGACATCGATCGATCGATGTACTACAGGTTCAAAACTGGAACCTTTCGGACAGACGTCGATCTCTCAGCACAGGCACATGGATCGATCGATGTCCCCCAGAATTCAAAATTTTTTGAACGTTGGAACAAAATCCAAGGAAGATCTATAATGTTTTCTCTCTCCAACCTTGCTCAAATTTCTTGTGGACTTTAACCCAACATACTACATGCTTCCTTGACTATTCTATCCATGTCTAAGATTTTCTAGGGTGGCTATTGAAGATCAAATCACTCCATAGGGTGGCTAAAGGCTATTTTAAATTTTCAAGACTTGGAGATTGACTTGAAGACATGGCGAAGGCTCCAAAACGTGGTAAACTTCATCTATAAATGGGAGAAGCTATTAGGATGCTTTTAGCATTTGAATGTTATAAGGATTTCAAACTATATCAAATGGATGTGAAATTCGCATTCTTGAATGGAATAATTCAAGAAGAGGTGTATGTAGCTCAACCTCTGGGATTTGAAAACCATGATTATCCAAATCATGTATTTAAACTCAAAAAGGCCCTTTATGGACTTAAACAAGCTCCTAGGGCATGGTATGATAGATTAAGTAACTTCCTTCTTCAAAATGAGTTTTCAAGGGGAAAAGTTGACACTACTCTTTTTATTAAAGAACAAGAAAACCATCAATTACTTGTTCAAATTTATGTGGATGATATTATATTTGGTGCTACTAATGATTCTCTTTGTAAGCATTTTGCTAAATTAATGGAAGGAGAATTTGAAATGAGCATGATGGGTGAACTCAACTGCTTTCTTGGTCGTCAAATCAAGCAAACTCAAGATGGAGTGTACACATCTCAAACAAAGTATACAAAGGATTTACTCAGAAATACAAATTTGAGGATGGAAGAAATGTGAGCACACCAATGAGCACAAGTACAAAGGCTGACAAAGATGAAAAAGGAAAGCGGGTTGAGGTAACCAAATATAGGGGTATGATTGGTAGTTTACTTTATCTAACCGCTAATAGGCCGGATATTTTACATGTTGTGTTCTTATGTGCTAGATTTCAAAGTATGCCTAAGGAATCACATCTAGTTGCCATTAAACGTATCTTTAGGTATTTGAAAGGAACCTTAAACTTTGGGTTGTTTTATCCCAAAAATGGTTGTTTTGATTTAAGAGGATATAGTGACTCCGACTATGCCGGAAATCTAGTTGATAGAAAAAGCACCTCTGGGACATGTCAATTCCTTGGAGATTGCTTAGTTTCTTGGTTTTCCAAGAAACAAAATGGTATGTCACTTTCAACGACGGAATCCGAATATGTGTCGGCCGCTTCGTGTTGTGCACAACTACTTTGGATGATCAACACCTTAAATAATTACAATGTTAAGATTGATAAAGTCCCCGTCTTATGTGACAATACTTCAGCCATAAGTATAGCACAAAATCCGATTCATCATAGTAGGACAAAACATATAGAAGTGAGGCATCACTTTATAAGGGATTGCATTCAAAAAAGATTGGTATGTGTTGAATTTGTTCCAATCAATGACCAACTAGCGGATATATTCACCAAATCCCTTCCTACTGAGACATTTGAGTCCATTAGAACAAGATTAGGGATGATAAACAATGTTTAGAGGGTTAAAATTGAAAATTTCAAAAATTAGTATACATGGACCGATCCATGTATTAAAAGGAGAGATCCATGTACATCGATCTCTGACGTTGATCGATCGATATACGTCGATCTCTAACGTCGATTGATTAACGTCATCGTTTTTTGCGATTTTAAATTTCAGTCAGAAGCGATTTCACCTCAATTCTAACCTACCAAAATCGATGGAAGCACTCAAACTCTCAGCGCCTCCCTCTCCAAAAACATTTTCTCTCTTCAATTTCATCTCCTAATCAAAATATCATTATTTCTACTCTTGATTTTCATATTCTACCCTCATATTCTTCTACTCTCTCAAGAAAAATCTTCATATTCTTGCCCTAGTTTTCTCCAACATGTCTTCAAGAAGCAAGAACACCATCAAAAGGCCAAGATCATCCAGGAGTGGAGAAGAAGGGTCAAGCAATCCTCCCCAAGGACAATCTTCTCAGTCTCAAGCAAGAACTCAACCTAGAACCAAGCAAACCAGAGATTTTGGTCAAGCCAATGAGTTGGCCAACCTCCGAAGCGAATTAACCTTTGACAACTTCCCATGGATCAAGACTAAGGAAGCTAGGAATGCCTTGAAGGATCTATATCCATCCGGATATGAGAGGTACATTACTAGACATTCCCAAATGTTATATGATAAGTGGGATAGAGAAGAAATGGCAACTATTCCACTCAAATTGCTTAGAATTAATGATATTATAAGCAATAATGAGTTGAGCCCTATCATTGATTGGTTGGATGTCTAACAATGGAGAAATATTTGGCTTGAAAGAG
>AP025042.1:21758371-21774535 GCA_036186865.1 Eustoma russellianum | reverse complement strand
TACGTCGATTGATTAACGTCATCGTTTTTTGCGATTTTAAATTTCAGTCAGAAGCGATTTCACCTCAATTCTAACCTACCAAAATCGATGGAAGCACTCAAACTCTCAGCGCCTCCCTCTCCAAAAACATTTTCTCTCTTCAATTTCATCTCCTAATCAAAATATCATTATTTCTACTCTTGATTTTCATATTCTACCCTCATATTCTTCTACTCTCTCAAGAAAAATCTTCATATTCTTGCCCTAGTTTTCTCCAACATGTCTTCAAGAAGCAAGAACACCATCAAAAGGCCAAGATCATCCAGGAGTGGAGAAGAAGGGTCAAGCAATCCTCCCCAAGGACAATCTTCTCAGTCTCAAGCAAGAACTCAACCTAGAACCAAGCAAACCAGAGATTTTGGTCAAGCCAATGAGTTGGCCAACCTCCGAAGCGAATTAACCTTTGACAACTTCCCATGGATCAAGACTAAGGAAGCTAGGAATGCCTTGAAGGATCTATATCCATCCGGATATGAGAGGTACATTACTAGACATTCCCAAATGTTATATGATAAGTGGGATAGAGAAGAAATGGCAACTATTCCACTCAAATTGCTTAGAATTAATGATATTATAAGCAATAATGAGTTGAGCCCTATCATTGATTGGTTGGATGTCTAACAATGGAGAAATATTTGGCTTGAAAGAGAGATAGATAAATGTCCACTAGGTATATTAGGCTATTCTATGCAAATCTTTGGGTCCAATACATAAATGATCTTCCTTTAGCTTTGCATAGCATAATTGATGGAAATCATATTGAGTGGTATGTAGGAAACATTTGTGAGATGATTGGTGTACCAAATCAAGGGTACTTTGAGTTTGATGTGTTGAAATGGGATACCGCATGATGAAAAATCACTGAGGATGAGGTGAAGACATTCTTAGGTTATCATCCGACTAAGAATACAAATGACATGCCCTTAGTAATACCGCAAATTTATGTTGATGATATTGTTTTTGGATGTACATGTGACAAGTTAGTGGAAGAATTTGAAACTTGTATGAAATCCGAGTTTGATGTCTATGGTAGGCGAACTAGATTATTTTTTTGGCTTGCAAATTAAGAAAACTAGTAAAGGAATACATATAAGTCAAGTAAAGTATGTAAATGACTTGATTAAGAAGTTTGAATTTGAAAACTTGAAACCATCTACCACCCCAATGAGTGTAGCCACTAAACTTGATAAAGATGAAAATGGAAAAAAATTTTGATAGTGGATTGTATAGATCTATGATTGGCTCTTTACTTTATCTTACTGCAAGTAGAGCCGATATTATGTTTAGTGTTTGTATGTGTGCTCGCTTCAAAGTAATCCTAAGTCTCACACTTTAATGCTGTAAAAAGAATATTTCGTTACATTAAGCATACCCCCACATTAGAACTTTGGTACGATAAAAATTGTGAATTTAATTTGCATGCCTACACTAATGCCGACTATGGAGGGTGTAAAATAGATAGAAAAAACACAAGTGGTACATGTCAATTCATAAGTAATTCATTAATATCATGGTTTTCGACAAAGCAAGCTAGTATAGCATTATCTATCACTGAAGCAGAATACATGGCCCTTAGTCTTTACTGCACACAATTACTATGGCTAAAACAACAAATCTCAGATTTTGGTACAGTTGTAAATAAAATCCGCATATATTGTGAAAATATGAGTGCTATTAACTTATCTAAGAATCCCATTTTACACTCTAAGGCAAAATAGATAGACTTAAGATATCATTTTCTTCATCATCATGTAAGTAGTGGCAATATCATTATAGAACACGTTTGTACTGAAGAAGAAGTAGCCGTCATATTGACAAAAACCCTTAATCACGCCACGCATGAAAATCTATGATATAAATTATGCATGATTTTGATTGATATGCTATAAATTGCTATTTATTTCTATTGCTACTAATTGCGTTTTTTTGATGTGATTTACAAAATAAAGAGGGATAAAAGCATGATTTTAAGGGAGAGAGATTGACTTGGGAGCATGACTTAAGGGGGAGTTTTGAAACTCAAATTTTGAAATACAAGTTATGAATGCATGATTGTAGGGAGAGCGAGTATGACACATTTAAATCATGACTAGAGGTTATTTTGCAAATCATCAAAAGGAGGAGATTGTTGAGAAATCAGGATTTGAATGATTTCAAAATATATGATTTAAATGTTATGTGATTTTAAAATACATGATTTAAATATTATGTGATTTCGCAATACATGATTTAAATGTTACATGACATGCATACATGATAAATATGCTTTATATGTTTTATATGTCATTGTTGGACTAACGTGTCATGAAGCAATTAAGGCTTATATCATATGGCAAACATTTTTTGTGTTTACAGTATTTTCATGTGCCATGTTAAATGAACTAAACTAGTTCATTTAATGAATTCTTTTAGGAGATGAACTAAACTAGTTCATTAAATGAATGGCTTATAGAGATATATTTGAAAATGCCTATTCCTCAACAAATCCCCAATGTAAAGTTTTTATCCACACATCATAGATATATATATATATATATATATATATATAAAGACGACAAGCTTCAAGGGATTCCCATCGATCTCTTTCAACGATGAAGAAGTCGCCGCTCTCATTGCACTGTTCAGACTTGCACTCGTCGGCTCTTTCTGGCATGAACGTCCGGGTATTGCGGCATTGAAAAAAGCCATTGGTCGGGTTGGCTTCACCGGTTCCGTCACTCTCGGATTATTGGATGAATCACACGTTCTCCTTAGATTTCTAAACGACATTGATTATAATCGTTGTTTCTATCGTCGATCATGGAATTTTCTGGGATATACAATGCGTGTTACAAAAAATACTTTTGACTTCGATTCCCGTTATGATGCACCAATCGTCCCAGTGTAGGTTTCATTCCCTGGGTTTCCGCCATATTTGCATCATCAAGATGCGCTATTTGCCGTCGCCAGTATGCTAGGTACCCCAATTTGCTTGGATATTGCCACTAAGAATCTACTTCGTCCTTCTGTTGCGCATGTTTGTATTGAGATGGATGTTTCAATGGAACTGCCTGCTAAAATCCACATCCAAAGTCGTACGCACCAATTTTTGCAAAATGTAAACTATGAAGATGTTCCGCCATTTTGCGCAACATGTTGTATTCTGGGCCATAAAATAGGTGATTGCCCTAAGGCCGTGGTTGACAAACCAAAGGTGCCGGATGCACCTAATGTTACACCCCGAAATTTTCGAACTAATGGTTACACGTTATTTTAAAACGAGTATAGCTGTTGGGTGTGACAACCTTTCGAAATTAAATTAACTGTAGCGTGTCGATCATGTCAAAGTAATGGTAAAATCATATGAAGTTGTTATATATGTTTAGGGTAAGAAAAGAAACAAAAATAAGTAAATAAATAATAATAGTATATAAGAAATAATAACAAGACAATGAAATAGAAGGAAAAGAAATAAATAAAGTATATCAAAGCAAAAAAAATGTCATGGGATAAAGGATCAAAATAAATATGAATAATGGATATAGATATCCACACATGTAATAAATGAAATAAGAATAATAAATAATACAAAAAATGGATTTGAGGACAGAAAAAAAGAGATTTATAATAAAGAAATAAAGAAAATTAGAAAGATAATAATAGATAAGGATAATAGTAAACTAATTATTTAAAAAGAATAAAAAAAGGAGGATAAAATAATATATATTAGTTAATTAGTTTAAATGAGGGTGGCATAGGATAAAGATTAAAAAAAAGAAAAGAAACAACACAAATCGTGCGTTAAGGGGGGAATAACGCTTCCTCCCAAATCACGTCAAAAGCAACGATTAAAAAGGAGCAAAAAGGGAAGCGGCAGTTTAAGCAGCAACAATGTAAAAAAAGAAAAAAAATAGAAGGAAAGAGACGCAAACAGTGAAGCGGCAAAGGGAAGAGAGAAAGAAGAAGGGGAGAGGAAAGAAGAAGAAAAGAAAAAGGAAGAGAAGGCAATGGGGTTAATTTCAATCGCGTAGTTTGGCCGCAAATAGGTAGGTTCCCTTTTCCCCCTCCAATTGGTACAAATTCCAGCATGCTTTGGTGATATATTATGTGTTTATTGTTTCTAATTGTTGAAATCTATACTATGTTGCTTGATCTGTGAAAAACATGAGTTTTGATTACTGCGTTTGATGACTGTGAAATGCGTATACTGTTTCGCGTGGACTGTATTTGATTTTAGGGAAAAATTTGATAATCAAAATAGTAAAACTGCTTTGGTTTTGATTTTAAGGAAAAATTTGATAATCGAAATAGTAAAACTGCTTTGGTTTTGATTTTAAAGAAAAATTTGATAATCATAAGTAGTATCTTAGCGCATGCGTTTTGAGCAGAAGTCTATGCGATGCGTGCTCTGCGTCTATCTGATTTGATGTTAGGGATGAATTTGATATCAAAAGAATTTCTAGGATTTGTTTTATTAATATTATTTAATTAATTAAAAATAGTATTAAATATAGGAAAAATATAAGTAAATATCAGAAAATCATAAATAAATTCCAGAAATGATAAAATACTAAAATTAAATGATTTTCATCAAATTTCTGTGTAGCGGGCCGATTGTGCGCAGGTCTGACTCATTACTTAATATATATAAAATAAAATAAAATAATCTACTGAGCCGACCGCGGCCCGGGCCGAATGGCCAATGGACCGGGCCCCAGTTGGCTGGCCCAATTAAAAATAATAATAAAAATAATATAATTCTGAATTTATGGAAATTCTATAAATGTTATTTAATTAATTTTAAATAGTAATAATTACAGAGAAAATATAAATAAAATCAGAAAATTATATATAAATTCCAGAAATTATAAAATGCTGAGATTAAATTATTTTTACTAAAGTTCATTAATTGCTATAATTCATTTAAATTGGATAATTGGGTAATAAATAGAAATAAATTAGAAAAAAATGAGAAAAAAATAGAAAATGCATAATAAATGTATACAAGCCATGGAAAAAATAGGTTTAACAGTCAAACCACATTAAATCATTACTCGGATAATAAAGGAACCTAGATTGAGTGCCGGAGGATGGTGAGGATGGGCCAGGGGCCTCAGGCGATTGTATTTTTGCATTCATGGCACGTGCATTGCATTGATGGCGGGTCGTGACATACGGGTCACGGGCGCTCAGGATGGTGTACGGTGGCGGGGCCACGACACTCAGGATGGTGTGCGGAGGCGCGGCCACACACACTCAGGATGGTGACTGTGGGGTGTACGACCTACAGCCACTCAGTTAGGTCCCGGGATCATGCATTGCATGGCGGAGATATCGGCATTTTGCATGACATGATTTTGTTGCTGTGTGACATGCATAGTAGGACATGCATCACGATGTTGCGCATTCTTTATCTGGAGTAAATTACTTTTCCGCAATTATATGTTTATGTGATACCATGTCCTATGTGCTATGTGCTATATCATTATTGTATGTTTGTCTTGTACTACTTGGAGGCAGGTGCCTACTGAGTGATTTCCCAGTCACTCACCCCCTACTTCCCCCCCCCCCCACCAGGTGAGCAGGAAGAGACTTAGGACTACGTCTTTGTTGAGGACGGGGCTGATACGATGGAATGGGCAGACTGATGGTCGAGCCTAGGATACTAGAAGACCCTGCGACTGTTTGTCTTTATTTTATTGGGATCTCATCGGACATCACCTTGTTTAGTACGATAGACTCTAGATGCTAGCGCGATGACTTATTGTCATGACATATTTATTGTTTTATGGAGGATTGTCTTTTATACATGTGGATTAATGTTATGGTATTACGTTTCCGCAAGAAAAATTTCTACGTATGTTCAGACATTTTCGAAATTGATTCGTCGCTTTGTATTCTTGTCAGTGAGATACGGCGGGCGCACTGTTCCCGATGCTAGGGTTCGGGAGTGGGGCGCTAAAGGTGGTATCAGAGCCAAGGCTTCAGATCCGCCTCGGAAACGCATGATTAACTAGATCACTTAGACATAAGCCATGATCTTTACCTAGAAATAACGATTATACCCCTAATAAATGAAGTAGACCTAAGTTATGATCGGGTTAAGGGAGGTGTGTACCGTTGGTGAGCTTTCTTCATTTAATTACTGTTGTACCCCTGAACTTTTCGCATGAGCACCCTAAATGACCAAATCCGTCTATTATTTCCGTCAATCTGAATTCTCGTCAAGGTTCGCTGCAAAATCCATGAAAATACTATCGCGTTCGTAAAAAAAAATCCTGGCAAAGGAGGCAACGGTGTTTATGGTAACGACCACTAGAATCACAGAGTCATTCCCTAGTCATTGGTTGACACCATGGCCACCACTTTGGCGCAATAGTGGCAGTAACGGCTGAACCAGCGGTTTTCGTTGCTGCCACCACTAGATCAGAGGTTCTACTACATGGAAATGCAGGATTCCCAGAATCTGATATGTAAAAAGACCCTTCACCGGGGAGGCATAAATACGCGACTTGGCCGCTAATAATCACAAGATTGCTCGCGATGGAAGTACAGTCGTATAGGAGTGCATAGCCACCGCGGCCACTATGTGCTCATTGTTGATGCCACGTTTGGGTCAGTGTTGGAGGATTATGCAAGCATGAGTGCAACAACAAGGACGTTTTACGAGTAAGAGCACTGAATAGAGACCGGCGCCACCATCACAGCAGGATCAAGAACAAAATAAAGGGGAACAAAGATCAGTGCCCATATCCACACGACGATCGATACGGACATCAGAAAGGCTGGCGATATCGTAGCGGAGTTCAACCGCCGGCGACCAGGTACCAATGACTCATAATCAGTACAGATGATGTAATTAGAGATAGATGATCAGAGTTGCACAGTGGAATAGTGGGTTTCTTAAGTAACGTAAGTTTAGAAGAGTTAACTTCAGTGGATCCTAAGAAGACTAAGGATATCGTTGAGTAGCCTTGACGACCAAGGTGACGGAAACAAGAAGTTTTCTTGGTTTGACCAGCTGCCAGATGGAACTCATTTAAGGATTTTTTGTTGATACCGGTGCCCTGAGCCGACAGAAGCATAAGGAGACGAAGTTCGAATGCACAGTTGATATCAACAAAGATATTCAACAAAGCTTCGATGAGCCAAAAAAAACACACAAGACCGTAATACACAAAATCTGCTAAATTAACCATATATACACGCACTGATCAATACAACATACTTTAATGACATAATTTCCACATATCAAACATGTACTATAACATTAACATACGAAATCCAACATAACTACGCAAAGAGACATAACACAGTACAAAAAAAAAGGAGATATATCATATAACATAATGAACTATGAATATATAGTAACATAAGTCAACGAAATATATACATATTTACACATATACCTAAATAAATGCACATATACATACAAAGCGAGCAACATGAAAATACGAAGCAATTGGTAAAGGCTCACAATATATATACATACAATATGATAGCAACGTAGGAATAGCGAACATGTAAAAGATATACGATGAGTCAGGATTATACGTAAATGTTAAATTGTTAACCAAAAAAAAACAGCACTGAGTCTATTGTAACAACGAAGAAACATATAGACACACACAATTTGTTACCACGTTAACGATATAGCATAAATAAGACGATTTAAAGAAACATACAATGGATATACGAAACAAAAATAAATACATGATGCTACGCCAATATGCGCAGGTATGCACACGATTATATTAATGACACCACGTCATAACTAATAGAATAAAACAGTAATGAACATCATAATATGTAACGACAACAACCACACAATTACAAATAATACAGTAACACAAATACTTTTCATACAAGGCATGGGTTATGATATAGGCATACATTTACAAGTTAAACAAATCACTAAAATACACCATTGAAGTAAAACATGCTAATTACGAGTTAGGAACGATATAGTATGGCATGACTTCATAGGAATAGATTAAAGAGTAAATAACTTAATAACATGAAATATATATATAAAGAACCAGACAGTAGTATATACATATTGTACTTGTACACCCAAAGAAATTATATATGTACATAACCTTAAACCTGTGCATTTATGCATTTTCTCCAAATAATATATGTGTGATATTTTTACAACCATAAGACAAGCTAGTACAAAAATATAGAGCACGAAAAAAAAATTATTATTATTATTATTAATGACTAACATTAGTACAAAAAGAGAGATCGCGATAAACAAAGACTAAAATGAACTGCGCATAGCGTGTTTATCGTTCGAAATTCAACTAATGAACAATATAAACATAATACATATGATGAAATGCAAATAACAGTTGTGAATCCATGGGCTACATGTAATACAAAAATCATACATGCGTTTAAGATAAGGATACATAACATACTATATGTCTATACCAAACATGTTTAAACAACTTAATTATTAAAACGACACACATATTAAGACTTGTGTATGCCGGATATGTAATGGATAGAGCTACAATTAAGTACTGCCGTCCATTCCCAGACCGATGACCAGTCAGAGAAGACGATACAAACATTAAAGGACATGCTGAAGGATTGCGTCATTGACGTCAAGGGAAAGCTGGGATGGCTTGATCAAGTCGATTGAGTCCTTCTATAACAACAGCTACCGTAGCGTCATCAGTATAGCGCCAATTGAGGCGCTCTACGGGCGTAAGTGTAGATCCCCAGTCCACTGGGACGAAGATGAAGAGCGTACTATTACTGGTACATAACTGGTTAAGAAAACCATGAAGAAGGTTAAGTTGATTCAGGAAAGATTTAAGGTTGCCCAAGACATAAGTAAGAGTTGGACAGATTCGAAGAGACATTCCCTGGAGGCTATGGTCGGAGAAAAAGTTTACTTGAAGGTATCGCCTATGAAGGGAGTTGCACGTTTTAGTCTGAAGGGTAAGCTAAGTCCTCGTTACATTGACCTCTACGAAGTGCTTGGAAGGATCAGTTTGTTAACTTATCATTTGGCGTTACCTCCAACGCTAGCCCAAGTGCACAACGTATTCCATGTTTCTCAGCTGAGAAGGTACATTATGATTCGAGTCATGTACAGGACGCACACCGCTTGGGAATCAGACCGGATGTGTCATATGAAGAAATTCATGTTCGGATTATAGACCGCAAGGAACAAAAACTGAGGAGGAGGATCATTTCGTACGTCAAGGTACAAGGAGCGATCATAAAGGAAATGAAGCGACATGGTAGCGCTACCCCTACCTCTTCGTATAAGGTACGACAAGTTTCGAGGACGAAACTTCTTGTAAGGAGGGTAGGATGTTACACCCCGAAATTTTCGAACTAATGGTTACACGTTATTTTAAAACGAGTATAGCCGTTGGGTGTGACAACCTTTCGAAATTAAATTAACTGTAGCGTGTCGATCATGTAAAAGTAATGGTAAAATTATATGAAGTTGTTATATATGTTTAGGGTAAGAAAAGAAACAAAAATAAGTAAATAAATAATAATAGTATACAAGAAATAATAACAAGACAATAAAATAGAAGGAAAAGAAATAAAAGAAATAAATAAAGTATATAAAAGCAAAAAAAAATGTCGTGGGATAAAGGATCAAAATAAATATGAATAATGGATATAGATATCCACATATGTAATAAATGAAATAAGAATAATAAATAATACAAAAAATGGATTTGAGGACAAAAAAAAGAGATTTATAATAAAGAAATAAAGAAAATTAGAAAGATAATAATAGATAAGGATAATAGTAAACTAATTATTTAAAAAGAATAAAAAAAAGGAGGATAAAATAATATAGATTAGTTAATTAGTTTAAATGAGGGTGGCATAGGATAAAGATTAAAAAAAAGAAAAGAAACAACACAAATCGTGCGTTAAGGGGGGAATAACGCTTCCTCCCAAATCACGTCAAAAGCAACGATTAAAAAGGAGCAAAAAGGGAAGCGGCAGTTTAAGCAGCAACAATATAAAAAAAGAAAAAAAATAGAAGGAAAGAGACGCAAACAGTGAAGCGGCAAAGGGAAGAGAGAAAGAAGAAGGGGAGAGGAAAGAAGAAGAAAAGAAAAAGGAAGAGAAGGCAACGGGGTTAATTTCAATCGCGTAGTTTGGCCGCAAATAGGTAGGTTCCCTTTTCCCCCTCCAATTGGTACAAATTCCAGCATGCTTTGGTGATATATTATGTGTTTATTGTTTCTAATTGTTGAAATCTATACTATGTTGCTTGATCTGTGAAAAACATGAGTTTTGATTACTGCGTTTGATGACTGTGAAATGCGTATACTGTTTCGCGTGGACTGTATTTGATTTTAGGGAAAAATTTGATAATCAAAATAGTAAAACTGCTTTGGTTTTGATTTTAAGGAAAAATTTGATAATCGAAATAGTAAAACTGCTTTGGTTTTGATTTTAAGGAAAAATTTGATAATCATAAGTAGTATCTTAGCGCATGCGTTTTGAGCAGAAGTCTATGCGATGCGTGCTCTGCGTCTATCTGATTTGATAGTTAGGGATGAATTTGATATCAAAAGAATTTCTAGGATTTATTTTATTAATATTATTTAATTAATTAAAAATAGTATTAAATATAGGAAAAATATAAGTAAATATCAGAAAATCATAAATAAATTCCAGAAATGATAAAATACTAAAATTAAATGATTTTCATCAAATTCTGTGTAGCGGGCCGATTGTGCGCAGGATCTGACTCATTACTTAATATATATAAAATAAAATAAAATAATCTACTGAGCCGACCGCGGGCCGGGCCGAATGGCCAACGGACCGGGCCGAATGGCCAACGGACCGGGCCCGAGTTGGCTGGCCAATTAAAAAAATAATAAAAATAATATAATTCTGAATTTATGGAAATTCTATAAATATTATCTAATTAATTTTAAATATTAATAATTACAGAGAAAATATAAATAAAATCAGAAAATTATATATAAATTCCAGAAATTATAAAATGCTGAGATTAAATTATTTTTACTAAAGTTCATTAATTGCTATAATTCATTTAAATTGGATAATTGGGTAATAAATAGAAATAAATTAGAAAAAAAATGAGAAAAAAATAGAAAATGCATAATAAATGTATACAAGCCATGGAAAAAATAGGTTTAACGTCAAACCACATTAAATCATTACTCGGATAATAAAGGAACCTAGATTGAGTGCCGGAGGATGGTGAGGATGGGCGAGGGGCCTCAGGCGATTGTATTTTTGCATTCATGGCACGTGCATTGCATTGATGGCGGGTCGTGACGTACGGGTCACGGACGCTCAGGATGGTGTACGGTGGCGGGGCCACGACACTCAGGATGGTGTGCGGAGGCGCGGCCACGCACACTCAGGATGGTGACTGTGGGGTGTACGACCTACATCCACTCAGTTAGGTCCCGGGATCATGCATTGCATGGCGGAGATATCAGCATTTTGCATGACATGATTTTGTTGTGTGTGACATGCATAGTACATGCATCACGATGTTGCGCATTCTTTATCTGGAGTAAATTACTTTTCCGCAATTATATGTTTATGTGATACCATGTCCTATGTGCTATGTGCTATATCATTATTGTATGTTTGTCTTGTACTACTTGGAGGCAGGTGCCTACTGAGTGATTTTCCAGTCACTCATCCCCTACTTCCCCCCCCCACCAGGTGAGCATGAAGAGACTTAGGACTACGTCTTTGTTGAGGACGGGGCTGATACGATGGAATGGGCAGACTGATGGTCGCGCCTAGGATACTAGAAGACCCTGCGAGTGTTTGTCTTTATTTTATTGGGATCTCATCGGAAATCACCTTGTTTAGTACGATAGACTCTAGATGCTAGCGCGATGACTTATTGTCAGGACATATTTATTGTTTTATGGAGGATTGTCTTTTATTCATGTGGATTAATGTTATGGTATTACGTTTCCGCAAGAAAAATTTCTACGTATGTTCAGACATTTTGAAAATTGATTCGTCGCATTGTATTCTCCTCAGCGGCGGGCGCACTGTTCCCGATGCTAGGGTTCGGGGGTGGGGCGCTACACCTAAAGTGTGGAAGCCTAAACCGCAGGGGCAGGCTGTGGTAGAATACATGCAGACACAGGAAGCCTTACAACCAGCACTACCAGAGCAACCTCCTGTGAATGCTACATCGCTTGACCCACCTCAGCCTACATTCGACCAAAATCTTGAGTTATTAGGCAGAGCTTCAGATGCCACGCAGAATAATGTTGCTGTGGATGAAAATCACCACCAGTCCTCGGTTTCGGATGCAGAACAGGCCGCTACTCACGGTGAGGCGGATGCCACGTTACAAGATCTTAAAACTAATTTCATCAATGCAGCAGAACAATTTGGCCGTCGTTTGCAGCCTAATTCATCAGTTCCAACGGATGAAGACCTTCTGGCTAAGTTGGCATCACCAGTGGAAGATGCAGATAGTCTGGGCTTCATACCTTTTATTCATAAACGCCGTCGTCGACCTCCAAGCCAGATGCCCCGCCCACCACGTACAGTCCTTACACGCAGTGTTCTTCGCTCTTCAAGCTCACAAATTGAATCGTCTTGATGCATATACTCACACGGAATGTACGTGGTTTGCGTACATCACTGCCTCGGTTGAAATCATTGCTCCAGCAATATCCCGTTATACTTCTTTACATTATTGAGCCGCAACAGCCGTCCGCAAGGTTAACCAGGGCACGTGTTCAATTGGGTTTTTCTGCTACTTGTACTATATGTAATGATAGAGTTTGGTGTTTCTGGAAATCGGATTACATATCTCTATTAGATTCGTGCATGCATGACCAGGTTTCACATTTTCAATTCAATATATTATCAACTAATCACAAGTTTTGGCACTCTTATGTGTATGCACGACATACAGAACTAGAGCGCCAGCCTTTATGGAATGAGTTAAGATTGTTTGGTGCTTCAATTCATGATACATGGGTCGTTTTTGGTGACTTTAATACGTCTCTATCTCCTTTAGACCACAAGGGAGTATCTTGACCGTTGCTATCTTCTCTTACGGATTTCAATGATTTAGTTGCTCACTGCTCCTGGCATACACTTCAATATTCGGGCACTCGTTATACATGGCATGGGGGTCGAGGCCTTGGACGAGTTTGGCGACGTCTTCACTGGGAGTTTGTAACGATGCATTTTATGAGTTAGTATCCATCTTCATCATTTGAATAGGTCTACGTCCGATCACTGTCCGCTTTTGATTAACTACTCGCAACCGCCAGCTGTAGGGCCTCGGCAGTTTTGATTTTTTAATGCTTGGGTAACTCATCCTGATTTCTATCACATGTTCGAGCTAGATGGGGTACATATCCAACAGTTAGTGGAATGCGTGGACTGTGTAATAAATTGAAATTGCTAAAGAAGGACCTCTCACAATGGAATAAAGACATCTTTGGTAACATTTTTAACCGGGTTACCTATGCGGAGCAGCGAGTTAGGGGTGCAGAGGAGGCGTACGATTTGAACCCAAATGATCTGACCAGAACTTGAATACTCTAGCGCCCAATCTGAATATGCCGTTGTCTCAAAACAGGAGTTGGATTTTTGGCAACAAAAGTCCCGCATTAAATAGATGAAAGAAGACGAAGCAAATACTAGATATTATCATGCATTGGTACAAGATCGTCGTCGAAGACAAACTATACACCAAGTAGCGGGCCGGAGAGGATGATACCATATATACCACACAATCCGATATTCGACATACAGCGGTCTCCTATTTTAAGTCTCTGTTTGTGGGGCAATCTACACTGGCGGATAACGAGTTGCTATCATGAATACCTCAGCTTGTCTCGGAGTCGGACAATACTTCTCTTATATGCATGCCCACAGAACTGGAAGTCAAGCAGGCAGTTTGGGATTTAGACTCTCACAGTGCTGCTTGCCCTGACGGTTATAATGACTATTTTTTCCGTACCTGTTGGGAGATTATTCATACATATGTATATAAATCCGTCCAGGAGTTCTTCTTAGGATTCCCTTTACCTAAAGAAATGGCGCATACATTATTGGTTCTTCTGCCTAAAGGTTCTTCGCAGAGTACATTCGCAGATTATCGGCCTATTGCTCTATCCACTTTCATGAGTAAAATACAAACCCGCATCCATTGCAACGAGATTGAGAACTATATTGCTGTGCATTATATCTCCTGAACAATCTGGATTTCAAAAAGGGAGATGTATTGCTGAACAGATATGGTTAGGTAATGAAATGGTTCATTGGTTTCATCTGGATTTCAAAAAGGGAGATGTATTGCTGAACAGATATGGTTAGGTAATGAAATGGTTCATTGGTTTCATCTGGCACCTCATGCAGTTATAAAGCTGGACATGACTAAGGCATTTGATGTGTAAACTGGCAATTTTTGTAAACAGTCATGCAGCGCTTTGGCTTCTCAGATCATTTTATCAAAATGATTCTTAATCATTTAGGCAGTACATATTTTTCTATCCTCATTAATGGTGTACCCAGTGGTTTTTCCCAGCCCACTAGAGGAGTCAAGCAAGGTGACTCGCTTTTGTAGCGCCCCGCTCCCGAACCCTAGCATCGGAAACAGTGCACCCACCGTATCTCACTAAGGAGGATACAAAGCGTCGAATCAATTTCCAACATGTCCGAAGGGGCGTAGAAATTTTTCACGGAAACGAATTACCATAGCATCAATTACATGAACAAGGAAATCCTTAATAAAATACTACATCAGTGATGGTAATAAAGTCACCGTGCCAACCTCTAAATGCTATCAGTCTAAACAGGTAGTGTCTGATGAAACCCCAATGCAATGCAATGCACGTGCCATGAATGCAAAAAACACAATCGCATGAGGCACCTAGCCCATCCTCACCATCCTCCGGCACTCAAATCTAGGTTCATTTATTATCCGAATAATGATTTATCGTCGTTCGAGGTCAAAACTATTTTTCCATGGCTTGTATACATTTATTGTGCATTTCCTATATTTTTCTTCATTTTTTCCTAATTTATTTCTATTTAATACCTAATTATCCAAATTAAATAAATTATCACAATTATTGAAATTTAGTGGAAATAATTTAATTTCAGTATTTATTAATTTCTGGAATTTATTAGAATTTTCTGATATTTAATTATATTTTTCCTATATTTATTTTTATTTCTGTTTAATTAAAATTAAATTACTGAAATTTCAAAAATTAAAAATAGCAGGAATAATTCTTTAATGGGCATGGCCCTTATTGCCAGGCCCTGACCGCGCCACACACTGGTCCGGCCCGCTTTTTTTTTATATAATCTGCTTATTGGGCCGGCTGATGACTGGCCCGGTCCGCTGGCCATCCGGCCCGGCCCGATACCAGCCTTCCCATTTTTTTTTATAAACCATAGATTTTGGGCCAGGACTGCTGCAAGAGCAGCCAGCCCACTAAGCCAATCTGTCCAATTAGTTAGGGCCTTCGGCCCTTTTTGCTATTTATATTTTTTTAAAAAAAACAACGCAATATTCTCAGTCCTGGGATAACAGAGGCGCATCAGCGCTGCTAGCACGTGGAAGCCACGCGCGTCCGTTTCTGGCGGCGCGTGCGGCGTTCCGGCGACCTCCGGTGACAGTTTTTCAATCCCGTTCTATATTCTCGCCTATTTCCAGTCTATGGGAACCTAATCTAAGGACAAATCCAAAACTAAAAACCTCAAATATGCAAAAGATTTGATATTTTGATTATCAAATTTTTCCCCAAAATCAAAATGTCTTGCTATTTTGATTATCAAATTTTTCCCTAAAATCAAAAAATACAAACCACGGAAAACCACAGTCAACAACGCATTCTACAGAAATCAACCACATTGCACAGTAATCAAAACTCATGCTTTTCACAGATTAAGCGACATAGTATAGGTTTCAACAATTAAAAACAACAAAACACGTAATATATCACCAAAACATGCTTGAATTTGTACCAATTGGAGGGGGAAAAGAGAACCTACCTGGATGCAGACAATTTACCCAGGTATACAGACTAGCGCGTAAATTGAGATATCCGGCTTCCCCTTTTTCCTTCTCTTCTTCTCTCTTTTGCCGCTAGCCCCTCTAACTCTGATGTTGATTTT
>AP025042.1:21738144-21758361 GCA_036186865.1 Eustoma russellianum | reverse complement strand
CTTTTTTTTTTAAAATTAATTCATCCTTATCCTTTTATCTTCAACTAAATGACATTTCTAGCTTTTTATTTTTTTTTATTTTTCTCTTTTTTTTCTTTTTGGTTAACTTACATTCATCCCACGGCACACTTTTAGCATTTTTATTTATTTGTGATGAGCCAAAAAGTTTCTCCCGTTAATCAATAACGGTCAACACTTAAGTAGAGTGTAAGAAATGGCGAAGTATGGCGGGTCGGCCCGGAGGATGACCAGGCAACCTATCTCGGCCATAGGGCCCCATCATCATCACGCCCATTTGACTTTATGGTTATCCCGGCCATACGATCTCAGGACCTTCAGGGGGTTAAGGAATTCACCTCGGTTAAAAAGCCTAAATCATCTTTGGTTCCAAGGTCTCATCTCGGCCCGCAGTCCCATCTCGGCCAAAGAGTTGAACTCGGCCAAAGATCTGATCTACTCACCGGTCTCATACCACCCTTACTGGCGTCAGCTACGAGCATCACGAAAGGCCTCCCATTGCTCTTTAAAGTCGGCCACTTTCATCTCGGCATGCTGACCCCACACCATCAGCCATCTCGGGCACTCTAAAGTGCTTCTAGAAGACTTCATCTCGGTTCTAGGAGTTTACCCCAGGTAATTCTACCGGGCAAAACTCCCAGCCAGATGCCCCAGACCAACTTATTCAGCTCAGCACCGAGCCACGTGGCGAGCATGCAAGAGCAAGTGTCATCCGACTGACCTCCTTGCCTGTCGCAATATCAAAGCTCTGCCCATGCATTGGCCCAATCCGCCATATAAAAAGGTCGAACAGCAAGAGAGAGAGGACAAGCAAGAACAAATCCAGAGAAATTACTCATCTTCCCCACAGTGAAAATACAGGTTTTACGAGAACATCTCAGTTCATTTAAACCTTCACCATATATATATAAACCTCTCCACAAAAATGGCCCGGACTGACTTGAGCGTCGGAGGGTATTACCCGGGGCCATAAATCCCGGGTCCTCTGACCCTTTCTCTTTGTGCAGGTCAGCAACACAATTGCTACAGACAACTGACGGAGTTCTAACGGCACCACATCAAACGATTACTTGGTGATCAATTCTGACATCATCATATTGGCGCTAGAAGGAGGGGCCTGAACCTCCGTCACTTAATTTAGTTCAACTGCACCGTCTTACTTAAACAAGTCATCGTAAATGGGTAAAGAGGCCCGTGAGGGATTAGGAGAGTCCTCTAATCAACAACGACGTAAAGAGGCCCGCTCGGCTCATCCTGGACAGGATTCCAGGAGGACCGAGCCAGAGAGGAAGAAGGTCCCGGACATAACCGCGGATGAGAGAAACAAGGCCATGAAGTATGTGGCTGAAAACTTGGACGAATTCGAGGCCGTGGTGGAACGGCTCAAAGGGAAGAGACCAGAGACGGGATATAGGGGGGAAGATTCTACATCTTTTCGTCCGAAGGAGAAGACCCAGTTGCAATCTTCTCACCGTCCCCAGGGGTTTATGGCAGACGCTAGGCGCAGCGATGACAGAGCCACTACGGTAGAGTCGGTGCCAATGCCTAGGCAGCGTCTAGGTATAAAGCCCGGATCATTTAAAAGCGTTCGACAGGAAGCGGATCCTCGCAGGTCGAGGAGCCGACCTGAAGAACTTAACCCGGAGTATTTGAGGGTAATCCAGGAAAGTCCATTTTCCTGGGATATCGCAGAATATTCGGCGCCGGACAGTTTTAAGATGCCAAAGATGGACATATATGATGGCACATCTGATCCGACAGATCATCTCTTTCAGTTCCAGACGGCAATGAATTTGAAAAATGCACCGGATCCACTCTGTTGTAAGACCTTCCCCATGTACTTGCGGGGGAAGGCAAGAAGGTGGTTTCAGGAGCTCCCACCCCAGTCGGTGGATTCCTTCAGACAGCTGGCACAGAAATTTAAGTCCCAATTTGTGTCAAGTGCGCCATTCATAAAGAACTCTTCGCACCTTATGACCCTGAAGCAAGGTGCGGAGGAGTCAATACTGAAGTATATGCGGCGTTTTTCTGACGAGTCACTGCAGGTCAGTGACCGAAACGAAGGAGTGAAAGCCACTGCGTTTATTAACGGTCTCAGAGCAGGCCGCCTCTTTTCACAGCTTGCCGAAGAGGGGCCTACTACCTTGAGAGAGTGCCTGGAAAAGGCGCATCAGTTTGCCCGAGGAGAGGAGGCAAATCGATTGAAAAAGGAAGCCGAGCAGAGTACTCGGCGGGAGGCTCGGCCCAACTCCCGAGCAATTCGACCTGAAGACCAACGCGAACGGCGCAGTGCGTTTGATCGCCTTGGTGTCCGAGGCAAGCGAGGTCAAGAAGGATTACCCCTTCTGGCTTCAAAAGACAGAATTCTGGCCGTCATGGAAAGAGATGGCCTAAGAACGGACCCGAAGCCCTTGGCAGGTCCCAGGGACAAAAGGGATCCGAAATTGTATTGCCGATATCACCGTGATGTCGGCCATGACACTGAAGATTGTCGGCAGTTAGCTCAAGCAATTCGGAAGTTAATTTAGTTGGGACACTTAAAACAATTCTATGACCCGCGTTCTCGGCTTCATAACCGCTTAAGCTTCTGAAAGAATGAGCCGAAGGATAAGTGCCGACCTGAGGCACCCCCAACACATCCCAGGTCGGATGATGATGGGGATCGAGACCAGCAAGAGGCTGCAGCTCAGCCCCAAATCAACTCCATAATTTACACCATCTCGGGTGGGCCGTCACAGCCAAATCCCGGGGGTCCCAGTTCGTCAGGTACGTCCACTGGGCCTTCCCCGAAAAAACGGAGGTTAGTTCGAGAGTTGGTATACGGACCAGAGGATTTAGTCCCGCTTGATTCTAAGAATACGGGGTTAGTCATTGGATTATGCATTCATATGGCGCCGGATAGAATTGTAGAGGTACGGAGAGTGTATGTGGATACTGGGAGTGCCGCGAACATAATGTACCATCATGTATATAGGCAATTGGGTCTGGCGGACTCACAAATGATCCCGGTAGCTTCCCCTTTGTATGGATTCACCGGCATGCCCATTCGGCCAGCTGGCCTGATTACTCTTAGCGTCAGTTTTGGCAAACCCCCTGCTTACCGGTGCTTATGGATGGATTTCGTGGTGGTTAAGGAGAGGTCGGCTTACAACATTCTCTTAGGCCGACCCGCGTTGGTGGCATTGGAGGCTATAATATCACCCTTGCATGTTAGTATGAAGTTTCCTACCCCAGGCGGAGTAGTTACTTTGCAGGGAGATATTCCTATTGCCCAGAATTGTTACGCAGTGGCCACCCAAGGGAGTGGGATTGTCCAGCAGGTTGTTCTGGACGACCTCATTCCCCCAACAGACGAGTGTTTACAAACTGATGACGCGGTTCAGGAATTCATCCTGGATTCAGGTCGGCCAGAGAATACGATCAAAATTGGGACCTGGATGCCATCTGAGACTTTGGCTCAGCTTCAGAATCTGCTAAGAGAGTTTGCAGAAATTTTTGCTTGGACGGCAGAAGATATGCCTGGAATCCCGACCACTTTGGCAGAACATCATCTCAATGTGGACCCTCAGGTCAGGCCCATTAAGCAGAAAAAAAGAAACTTTGCGCCAGAAAGGAACAAAGTGATTGCAGGGGGAGGTTGAGAAACTCTTGGTGGCGAAGTTCATCGAAGAAGTCTTGTATCCAATCTGGTTGGCCAACCCGGTTGTGGTCCCTAAGCCGGATAAAATTTGGAGAATGTGCGTTGATTATACCGACTTGAACAAAGCTTGCCCAAAAGATTGTTACCCCCTACCGAAGATTGATAGATTGGTAGACTCTACTTTGGGGTATGAGGTCTTTGATTTCTTGGATGCTTTTAAGGGTTACCATCAGATCATGATGGCAAAAGAGGACCGAGAGAAAACCTCCTTCATAACCGAGGTGGGCACTTATTGTTACATCAGTATGCCCTTCGGTTTAAAGAATGCTGGGGCGACTTATCAACGTTTGGTTAACTTGTTGTTCAAAAACCAAATAGGCCGAATTATGGAGGTCTACATCGACGATATGCTGATCAAAAGAAAGGTCCTTGATCAGTATATCTCAAATTTGCGCGAAGTATTTGTCATCCTAAGAGAGTCTTGTATGAGGCTGAACCCAAAGAAGTGTACTTTTGGGGTGCGAACAGGAAAGTTTCTGGGGTACATGGTTTCTAAAGAAGGAGTGCAAGCCAACCCAGCTAAGATCGAAGCTTTGGAAAACATGCACCCACCTCGGAACGTTAAAGAAGTTCAGAGGTTGACAGGACGAATTGCAGCCTTGAGCAGGTTTCTTTCCAAGTCAGCTGAGAGATCGTTGCCTTTCTTCCAAATTTTGAAGAAAAGAACAGCCTTTCTCTGGGATGAACAGTGCCAAGAGGCATTTGATGGTTTAAAGGCACACCTGGCTGAGGTGCCCATGTTAACTTCTCCTGTTCCAGGAGAAACATTGTACATATATTTGTCCACCTGTCGTGAAGCGGTGAGTGGAGTTCTGCTCAGGGAGCAGGATGCAGTTCAGAAGCCAATTTACTTTGCAAGTAAAGTCTTGCATGGGGCCGAGGTGCGATACCCGAATACTGAAAAAGTCATTCTGGCATTAGTGGTGGCGGCTAGGAAGTTTCGTCCCTACCTTCAAGCTCATCCTATAATCGTGGTGACGGATCAGCCCCTAAGGCAGATTCTATCTCGGCCGGATACATCAGGTCGAGCTGCCAAGTGGAACAATGGAACTTGCCGAGTATGACATCAGTTACAAATCACGTACCTCGACTAAAGCTCAGGCCTTGGCTGATTTTCTGGCTGAGGGCATATCAGTTGAGGAAGGTCCTCCCTCAACGCAGATTTGGACTTTATATGTAGATGGATCCTCTTCAAGGGAAGGAAGTGGTGCTGGTCTCTTAATAGTTAATCCTCACGAGGAAGAGACCGAATATGCCTTACGTTTTGATTTCGAGGCTACTAACAATGAGGCTGAGTATGAAGCATTGATTGCTGGGTTGAGCTTAGCTCGGAAACTGGGGGCACAACGGATAACCGCTCGAAGTGATTCGCAGCTCATAGTGTCACAGATCAATGGAGACTATGAGGCAAAGGAAGGCAATATGAAGCGGTATTTGGCTAAAGTTCAGCATCTAAAAGAAATGTTTGAGCATTTTAATATTGAGCATATCCTCAGATCGGCAAACAAGCGTGCTGATGCACTATCACGGTTAGCTTCATCTACCTCGGCTACCATTGGAAAAAGGATTGTTGTAGAGTTGGTGAGACATCACGCTTTTGATGGAAATGAAGTCTTACAACAAGACTATCATAACACCTGGATGGACGAGATAATCACTTACTTACAACATCAGATTCAACCTGAGGATAAGTCGCGAGCTCGGCAACTCCGATTGAAGGCATCCAGGTACGCACTCTTTAATGACCACTTGTATATGAAATCATTCTCCCAACCGTGGTTGCGCTGCGTACCTGAGGATGAAGGAGATTACATTCTCCGAGAAATGCACTTGGGCATATGTGGAAGTCATTCTGGAGCACGTTCATTGGCCCGTAAATGCTACTTAGCAGGGTATTACTGGCCCACAATTCGCAAAGATGCGAAGGAGCTGGTCAGAAAGTGCTCATCATGTCAGGCTCATGCTCCATCTTTTAATTTGCCGAGCCATGAAATGACCAGTATTTCTAGTCCTTGGCCGTTTGTGCAATGGGGTATGGACTTGGTGGGACCTTTACCTCAAGCTCCTGGCTCGGTCAGATTCTTGCTGGTAGCAATTGACTACTTTACTAAATGGATAGAGGCTGAACCATTGGCCACCATAACTGGGGTTCAAGTCAAAAGGTTCTTATGGAAAAACATCATCTGCCGGTTCGGCTTACCTCAGATCTTGATCTCAGACAACGGACGCCAATTTGCTGAGGATCCGGTAAAGAGTTGGTGTCTTGATTTGCACATTAAGCAACGCTTTACCTCAGTGGCACATCCTCAGTCAAATGGTCAAGTTGAACTTGCGAACAGAATTATTAAGGACGGGCTTAAGAAGCGACTGGACAAAGTGGGCACAAGTTGGGTTGAAGAATTACCCAGCGTCTTATGGGCATACCGGACAACTCCCTCAACTGCAACGAAAGAAACACCTTTTTCACTAGTATACGGCACAGAAGCTATCATTCCAGCAGAGATAGGTTCCACCTCAACACGAGTCGATTGTTACTCTGCTGCGGATAACAGTCAAGAATTGCGGATAAATTTAGATGAACTTGAGCAGAAGAGGGACCGAGCTCACATTCGCATGGCCTAGTACAAAAATCTGATTTCTCAGCATTACAACTCCCGGGTACGACCGAGATCTTTTCGAGTAGGAGACTTAGTAATGCGAGACAACGAAGTCAGTCATGCTGTGTCAGTAGGGACCTTTGATTCCAAATGGGAAGGCCCTTATCGCATTGTTGAAGTATTTCCAACAGGAGCTTACAAGTTACAAACTCTGGAAGGGCGAACTCTTCCACGGACCTGGCATGTTTCCCACCTCAGACTTTTGCATCAATGATGTAAACTACAGCTGCTTTGTATATATGAATACAAGTTCTTTGAGATACAACTTCCAAGAGTCAAAAGTGTCTGAACACGATTTGAGTAGAGCGAAAAGCCTTTTAAGACCTCGGCAGGTCCGAGGCAAAAGACCTCGCAGGTTTGAGGCAAATGCCCGCTAAAGGGTACATTAAGACCTCGGCAGGTCCGAGGCAAAAGACCTCGCAGGTTCGAGGCAAATGCCCGCTAAAGGGTACATTAAGACCTCGGCAGGTCCGAGGCAAAAGACCTCGCAGGTTCGAGGCAAATGCCCGCTAAAGGGTACATTAAGACCTCGGCAGGTCCGAGGCAAAAGACCTCGCAGGTTCGAGGCAAATGCCCGCTAAAGGGTACATTAAGACCTCGGCAGGTCCGAGGCAAAAGACCTCGCAGGTTCGAGGCAAATGCCCGCTAAAGGGTACATTAAGACCTCGGCAGGTCCGAGGCAAAAGACCTCGCAGGTTCGAGGCAAATGCCCGCTAAAGGGTACATTAAGACCTCGGCAGGTTCGAGGCAAAAGACCTTGTAAAGACGAGACAAATGTCCGATAAAAGGGAATGCTAAAACCTCAGCAAGACTGAGACGAAAGACCATTAAACGGCAGATCAAGACCTCGGCAAGACTGAGGCATAAATGTGTAAGACCTTGGCGTGCCCGAAGCAAAGATTAAAGAAATGAAGTCTATATCAAACTTGTCAAGAGTTTGGCTCAGCTCAGATGACAGGTTCATTCTAATTTGAAGGCTCAGTTTATTTCTTAATAAAGTTCATCAAGTTTGTCAAGACTAACCTAAAGAGTTAGCACCGATGGCATCAAAAAATAAACTTGGAAAAGACGTTAAAGATAAAGAAGATAGCTGAGCCTGAAAGTTGAAGATTTTCATTAATATAAGCACTGGAGTACACATTTAGGCCTGGCCTAAAAAGGTTAAAACAAAGAAGAACCCTAAAGCCTATTCGTCCTTATCTTCATCTCTCAAGTCAGCTCCATCAACAAACTTCTGGAACAACTCTTCAAAGTCTTGAGCTGCTTGAGGATTGTAGAGTTCGGCTATACGGCGATCCTCTCTGTTTAAATCTGGGTGAACTTGGGCACAGGCTTCAATGGCATTCCTTTGGCCGACCTCCATGGCCGAGCCTTGAATCAGAAGCAAGTTTTCTTCAAAAAAGCGGGACTTTCTGAAGTCTTGAATTGCTCTGATCTCAGCATCGATCAAGTTTTGGCGCAGCAGGTTGTTCATCTTTTGCTCAGACTCAAGCCTCTGTGCCATCTCAGCCATATTCTTCTTCAAAAATTCAACTTCAGTGATAGACTGAGTGGAGGTCAGCTCCAGGTCAGCCACCTTATTCTCCAACTCATCAACCTTAGAGTTGGAGGTGGCCAACCTCGTCTCAGCATCCTCAGCCTTCTGTTGGAGTTTGGTGTTTCCCGCTTCTAGGTCAGTGACCTTTTGGGTTAGCTCGGCCCTCCTCTTCTCAGATTCTTCAAGTTGTCTCCGAGTGGTCTCAAGCTCCCCAAGAAAATTCCTACAGCGGGTCACCACTTCCATCCCCTGGCCTCGGATCTATACGAAAAGATAGCGGTAAAAGGAAGTCCACTAACAAAATAAGTAGAGTACTCAACAGAAGATTTACTTACCAGATCAAGGTTGGACATATAAGCATTGGTCAGGGCCGCGAAGTCCGTTGCCCTGAACCTCTGAAGATCCCGAGGTAGAATTGCTGCCCTATTAAGCCTTTCGGCCACGGCAGGGTTCTCAGCAGAATCTACCTCAGAAAACCCAATCAAGATTGGGTCTTGAATATTACCCGGGTGAGGCAAGATTTCCTCAACCGGGTCAGCAGCGATCATCTCCGGGGGCTGAGATGGTCCCGGATCACGACTACTAGAGCCTTCACCCCGTTGTCTCTTCCGGGGGCGGAGGCTGGAGCCTTCACCAGCATCTTCTGACATCTCAGAATTAACTGGAGCCGGGGGTTGGGCCACAGCCTCAGGCTCATCGACAGCAATTATAATTGGCAGAGCTGCAAAGAAGAGAAAACAAGTTAAAACCCAAACAAGTGTTAAAGCACTTAAGAAAATCCCTACATTTAAGGAAGAGATTTTACCTGGCTCAGGCTCCGCCGATTCGGGCTCAGCAACAGCAACCCTAGAGGCTGGGGGCATCGCCGAAGTAGAGGCCCCTCCAGAACTCAAAGCTGCTAACCTCCTTTCCCTTCGAAGCCTTTTCCTGGCCTGATTCTCGGACATTATCTCAGCACGGCTCAGGGATCCAGACATGGCACCTGCATTCACAGTTAAAACAGTTAGATGTTAACAACAAATCAACAACATTGAAAATTCAAAGACTATGGTGGCCACCTCGAAGGATGGTTAGCTGATCTGGAGAAAGGGCTCGATAGCCCTCACCAATTGCCGAGTGGTTTACGTCAGCAGCCATCCAGACATCATAGTCAACTTTGTGCCAATCGATGACAATTGGAGCTGACCGAATTCTGTCTGCTTCATCGCAGTACTCCTGGCTCGGCAATGTGTTATGGACCCTGCCTCGTTTCCAGATAGTCTCACTCGGCAGATCGGATCTTAGAATGTAAAAGAATTTATCCTTCCATCTTTTATTAGAGGAAGGAATGTTGATGGCAAAAGGAAAATCAGTACTAGACCTACGCTTGCTGAAATAGTACCAACTATGTGAAGTCCGGCATGCAAAAAGGGCTCGAAAAATAGTGGTATTGAAAGGAAATTCAATAAGACGGAGGAGAAGAATATAACAAAGAATGAGTTTGAGGCCATTTGGCTGAATTTGAGGGAGTCTGAGCCCGTAAGCTCGCATAATACGAATAACGGGCTCAGGAACAGGAAGACTAAAGCCGGACTTGAAATAGTCCTCATAGATTGCCTCATAACCCCTAGGGGGATCACAAGCGGTTTGACCCGGCAAGGGAAGAAGGGGTTGAAAACGATTTCTATCTATTTTGTAATATTTACAAATTCTATTCAGGTCGGCCTCGGTCAAACTAGAGGTAGTTTCCTGGACCATAGGAGTTGGCCGACCTCTTACAGGAGAATGAGAAGGCCCCCCCTCGAGGGCCTGAGGATCTGCAGGCGCCGGAGCAGGAGCCATCCCCACTGGCTCCGGCGAAGAACTGATTACGGTCAGGGCTCTGCTGGATTGAGCAGAGTCCCCAATGGATTGGACCAGGGTACCGATAGGCAGATCGTCGGCGGAGGAAGACCTGCCGGACGGTAACGGAGAAGCAATAGCTTCTCCGTTCCCGGCGGCGTAAGAGCCACCCTCAGAAAGGTTTTGAGAATCATGGGAGGAGGAAGACATTATGAAGATAAAGGGAGAACTTACAAAAAATCTGAAGGAAAAAGACACCGGAGGATGAAACGGAAGGTGATGGAGGCTGGAACTCGCCGGAATCAGAAAAGCTTGCCGGAGAAGAAAGCAGAAGGCCGGAGTGAAGGAGTGAGAGCAAATAAAGAGTGAAAGAAACTTACAGAAGACCTATTTATAGGGCATCACCTCGGCAACCCAAGCGTCGCTTGAAATAAATGGCTGTCGGTCCACGAAACGGCGGGGTACAAAAAGCTGTTCAATTGACACTTCGTGCTCTGCGCAAATAGTAAAGGCGCAGGCCGAACCAATCAGAACCAGACACGTGCCAGAATAGACGGCGTGACAAGGAACCTAATTAGAATTGGCTGATCGGCTCGGCCAAAGGTTATCATTAATGCATCGTACATTGTGCTTCTAATAAATACGTCAAGCGGCCTAGTTAAGTCTTGACACGTCATCGAGGGAAAGACAACTCGAGAAAGATCTGAGCAGATTAGCCTGCCCTTTTTGCTCATCTCGGCCAGACTAATCTGGGGGGCAATTGATGAGCCAAAAAGTTTCTCCCGTTAGTCAATAACGGTCAACACTTAAGTAGAGTGTAAGAAATGGCGAAGTATGGCGGGTCGGCCCGGAGGATGACCAGGCAACCCTATCTCGGCCATAGGGCCCCATCATCATCACGCCCACTTGACTTTATGGTTATCCCAGCCATACGATCTCAGGACCTTCAGGGGGTTAAGGAATTCACCTCGGTTAAAAAGCCTAAATCATCTTTGGTTCCAAGGTCTCATCTCGGCCCGCAGTCCCATCTCGGCCAAAGAGTTGAACTCGGCCAAAGATCTGATCTACTCACCGGTCTCATACCACCCTTACTGGCGTCAGCTACGAGCATCACGAAAGGCCTCCCATTGCTCTTTAAAGTCGGCCACTTTCATCTCAGGCATGCTGACCCCACACCATCAGCCATCTCGGGCACTCTAAAGTGCTTCTAGAAGACTTCATCTCGGTTCTAGGAGTTTACCCCAGGTAATTATACCGGGCAAAACTCCCAGCCAGATGCCCCAGACCAACTTATTCAGCTCAGCACCGAGCCACGTGGCGAGCATGCAAGAGCAAGTGTCATCCGACTGACCTCCTTGCCTGTCGCAATATCAAAGCTCTGCCCATGCATTGGCCCAATCCGCCATATAAAAAGGTCGAACAGCAAGAGAGAGAGGACAAGCAAGAACAAATCCAGAGAAATTACTCATCTTCCCCACAGTGAAAATACATGTTTTACGAGAACATCTCAGTTCATTTAAACCTTCACCATATATATATAAACCTCTCCACAAAAATGGCCCGGACTGACTTGAGCGTCGGAGGGTATTACCCGGGGCCATAAATCCCGGGTCCTCTGACCCTTTCTCTTTGTGCAGGTCAGCAACACAATTGCTACAGACAACTGACGGAGTTCTAACGGCACCACATCAAACGATTACTTGGTGATCAATTCTGACATCATCAATTTGCATTTCCTTTTTGTGCCCAACCTTATTCATACCTTACATATATTCGACATTCATACATAATTATGAAGTCGATTAAACATAAACGATTTGTTATAGTTAATTTAATTCCGAAAGGTCGTTACACCCAACGACTATCCTAGTTTTAACTTTACGTATAACGACTAGTTCGAAAATTTCCTGGGGTATAACATCCCTACCCACCTTACAAGAAGTTTCGTCCTCGAAACTTGTCGCACCTTATACGAAGAGTTAGGGGTAGCCTTTCCCACTATATATGTGACATGCAAAGTACAAAGTGCAGTAAGGGAAAAGGTTACTTTCGTGTTGCTGAAGCTCATCATTCCTATTCTGCATTTGCCTTCATTATTTTGCATTTGCAAAAGCGGCACATTTTGAGAGGGGGAAAGAAAGAAAACGGCAGCATATATCTTTATATATTTTATATATAAAGTAATTCCGAGAAGAAAATACACTATCTATTCTCTCCATCGTAATAGTAGTGGTAGTTGTTGATATTTCATTAGTGGATTCAATAACTGGTGGGTTCGTGCAATCCCTTGGAGTTGTCTGTCAACGCAATCGATTAAAGGAGAAACTCTATCATGTTGTTATATGGGGCGATGGAGTAATTGATTTTTTTTCTGTACTTCTGTTGGATTGCATTGGCTTTATTTTTGCTACTAAAGATTGGGGTACAGGAACCTGTGGGACATTTGCATTTGAGTTCTATGTATATTTGATGCATGTGCATATGTATAAAAAGAAAATTTGATTGCCAAAGTTCTTTTTTTTTTCGATTACTAGGCCAGCATACTAGGATTTTGTGGTATTTTTAGTTTCTGGTAGTGTACTGAGGTGTTATTACAACACCTCACGCGTTGTGGACTTAATAGTCCGCTTAAGTGGTTGAGCAAATGTGTATAATACACTTGATGAATTAGCATATTTGACATTAATGTTTGTTTACGAACCAGTGCAGTCAAGGTGGTATTTACCGTAATAACGCATTGTACGTTTCATAGTTCCAGTATTCTTACATAAACATATTGTAGGTTGTGTATCCTTATTTTAACGCATATATGACTTAAGTATCATATGTAACTCATGAATGCACAACCGTTATCTGCAGTTGGTCACATGTATCATGTTTATATTGTTTGTTAGTTGAGTTTTAAACGTTATGCACACTATATGTGCTCATTTAGTCTTTGTTCATCGTGATCTCTCTTGTACTTATGTTTGTCGTTAATAGGTATTATTATTTTATTTTATTTTTTTTATTTTTATTTTTATTTTTTTCCCAATACTCTATATTTTTTCGTATTAGCTTGTCTTATTGCTGCATAAACGTCTTTACATATATATATATATATATATATATATATATATATATATATATATATATCATTCTGAAGAAGAGAATGCGTAATTTCATTGTTTTACAGTAATGTAGATATATAAGGAATTTATTTGGGTGTTCTTGTATGATAATAATAATTCTCTTTTTTTTGTCATGTTATTAAGTTATTTACTCTTTAGTCTATTACTACGCTGTCATGCAATATTGTGTTGTTCTTAACTCTTAATTAGCATGCTTTACTTCAATTGTGTATGTTAATGATTCGTTTTGAAACTTGTAAATATTTGTCTATATCGTAACCCATGTCTCGTATGAAAGTGTTTGTGTTACTGTATTGTGTTGTTTGTTGTCGTTACATGTTATGATATTTATTACCGTTTTGTTGTATTAGCTATATGGCGGTGTCATTGAAATAGTTGTGTGTATACTAGTGCATATTCACTTAGCATCGTTTAGTTACTTTTGTTTCGTGTATCTATTTGTATGTTTTTTTTGCTTTATTTACGTTATATCATTGATGTTGTAAGAAATTGTGTTTGTCTACTTTCTTTTCTTTATTGTAGCAAAAGATTGGGGTTTTTTTTTGTAGTTACGTGTTACTCTGTGGATTAGTAACCCACGATACATATTAACAGCCTAACGTTTATAAATTTCTAAGTTGGTTATCTGGCATGAGTTCATTTTTTTTGTAGGTGATCATTTAGCACATATAATCCTGACCTAACGTATATTTTTTTTTCGCTACTCCTACGTGTTATTGTATTCTATATATATTGTGAGCTTTTACCTATTACTTCATATTTTATTGTGTTGGTCGCTTTGTACGTATATGTATATATGTATGTGTGAATATTGCTGATTTATGTTACCGTATATTCTTATTGTATTATGTTATGTGATACTTTTTCTTTTGTACTGTGTCATGTTTCTTTGTGTAGTTGTGTTGGATTTGTATGTCGATGTTCTAATACATGTTTGATATGTGGTAATAGGTAATTAAGGTATGTTGTATTAATCAGTGTGTATAGATATAGTTAATTAGCAGAATTGTGTATTATGATATTGTGTTTAAGGATTTTTTTTAACGAACCTTGCTGATATCAACGATCAACTCGAATTTTGCCTTATTCTACTGTCGTCTGCTCCAGGACACCTATATTGACGAAAATCCTTCAACAATTTCATGTAGCAGCTGGTCAAACCAAGAAAATTCCGTGCTTCCGTCACCTTGGTCGGTCAGTGCTACTCAGCGATTTCCTTAATCTTCCTCGAATCCATTGAGGTTCACTCTTCTGAATTTACGTGACTCCAGAAAGCCACGCTTCCGCTGCGCCACTCTGATCATTTATCTCTGGGTAACATCATCTGTACTGATGATGAGTCATTGAGACCTGGTCGCCAACGGTTGAATTCAGCCACTACGTCATCAGCCATTCTTTCAGTTGTCCGTATCAGCCATTCACGTGGATTGTGCACTGATCCTTGCTTTCTTTTAAGCTGTTTTTTTTATTCTGCTGTGATGGTGGTACCGGCCTCTGCTCAGTGCCCCCACTTGTAAAACATCCTGCATTTCCATGTAGTAGAATCTCATATCCGTTGGTGCTAGCGGCGGAAGACGCTAGTTCATCTGCTACTGGCACTGCGTAATCTACAGTCGCTGTTGCGCCAAGGTGGTGGCCATGGTGTCGGTCAATGCTTGGAGGCTGACCCCCTGATCCTGGTGGTTGTTACCATAACCACCGTTGTCTCCTTCACCAGATTTCCCTTTTTTTTTAATATGAATTTTTTTTAACGACACGGCGGCATTTTCCTGGATTCCGCAAGAACCTCACGAGAATTTGGATAGATAGGAGTAATAATGAGATTTGAGCATTTACAGGGCTCACGCAAAAGTTCAGGGGTACAACAGTAATTAAATAGAGAAAGCTCACCAACGGCACACACCTCCCATAACCCGATCATAACTTAGGTCTACTTCATTTATTTAGTGTGTAATTGGCATTCCTAGGGGAAGATCATAGCTTATGTCTAGGTGATCTAGTTAATCCTGCGTTCCCGAGGCGGATCTGAAACCTGGCTCTGATACCACCTGTAGCGCCCCGCTCCCGAACCCTAGCATCGGGAACAGTGCACCCGCCGTATCTCACTAAGGAGGATACAAAGCGTCAAATCAATTTCCAACATGTCCGAAGGGGCGTAGAAATTTTTCGCGGAAACGAATTACCATAGCATCAATTACATGAACAAGGAAATCCTCAATAAAATACTACATCAGTGATGGTAATAAAGTCACCGTGCCAACCTCTAAATGCTATCAGTCTAAACAAGGTAGTGTCTGATGAAACCCCAATAAAATAACGATAGACAGCCGCATGGTCTCTTCGTATCCTAGGTGCGACCATCAGTCTGCCCATACTAATGTGTCAGCCCCATCCTCAGCAAAGATATAGTCGTACGCTTCTTCATTCTCACCTGGTGGGGGGGAGAGTAGGGGTGAGTGACGGAAAATCACCCAGTAGGCACCTGCCTCCAACTAGTACAAGTCGAGTATCCAATAATGATGTAACACGTAGCACGTAAAACACGATATCACATAAACATATGAGAGAATGCGGAAAAGTAAATCACTCCAGATAAAGAATGCGCAACATCGTGATGCATGTCCTACTATGCATGTCACACGCAACAAAGTCATGTCACACAGAATGCCTGATATCTCCACCGTGCAATGCATGAACCCGGGTCCTACTGAGTGGCTGCAGGTCGTACACCCCACAGTCACCATACTGAGTGTGCGTGGCCGCACCACCGCACACCATCCTGAGTGTCGTGGCCCCGCCACCGTACACCATCCTGAGCGCCCGTGACCCGTACGTCACGACCCGCCATCAATGCAATGCACGTGCCATGAATGCAAAAACACAATCGCCTGAGGCCCCTAGCCCATCCTCACCATCCTCCGGCACTCAAATCTAGGTTCATTTATTATCCGAATAATGATTTATCGTCGTTCGAGTTCAAAACTATTTTTCCATGGCTTGTATACATTTATTGTGCATTTCCTATATTTTTCTTTATTTTTTTCCTAATTTATTTCTATTTAATACCTAATTATCCAAATTAAATAAATTATCACAATTATTGAAATTTAGTGGAAATAATTTAATTTCAGTATTTATTAATTTCTGGAATTTATTAGAATTTTCTGATATTTAATTATATTTTTCCTATATTTATTTTATTTCTGTTTAATTAAAATTAAATTACTGAAATTTCAGAAATTAAAAATAGCAGGAATAATTCCTTAATGGGCTAGGCCCTTATTGCCAGGCCCTGACCGCGCCACACACTGGTCCGGCCCGCTTTTTTTTATATAATCTGCTTATTGGGCCGGCTGATGACTGGCCTGGTCCACTGGCCATCCGGCCCGGCCCGATACCAGCCTTCCCATTTTTTTTTTATAAACCATAGATTTTGGGCCAGGACTGCTGCAAGAGCAGCCAGCCCACTAAGCCAATCTGTCCAATTAGTCAGGGCCTTCGGCCCTTTTTGCTATTTATATTTTTTTAAAAAAACAACGCAATATTCTCAGTCCAGGGATAACAGAGGCGCATCAGCGCTGCTAGCGCATGGAAGCCACGCGCGTCCGTTTCTGGCGGCGCGTGCGGCGTTCCGGCGACCTCCGGTGACAGTTTTTCAATCCCGTTCTATATTCTCGCCTATTTCCAGTCTATGGGAACCTAATCTAAGGACAAATCCAAAACTAAAAACCTCAAATATGCTAAAGATTTGATATTTTGATTATCAAATTTTTCCCCAAAATCAAAATGTCTTGCTATTTTGATTATCAAATTTTTCCCTAAAATCAAAAAATACAAACCACGCAAAACCACAGTCAACAACGCATTCTACAGAAATCAACCACATTACACAGTAATCAAAACTCATGCTTTTCACAGATTAAGCGACATAGTATAGGTTTCAACAATTAAAAACAACAAAACACGTAATATATCACCAAAACATGCTTGAATTTGTACCAATTGGAGGGGGAAAAGAGAACCTACCAGGATGCAGACAATTTACCCAGGTATACAGACTAGCGCGTAAATTGAGATATCCGGCTTCCCCTTTTTCCTTCTCTTCTTCTCTCTTTTGCCGCTAGCCCCTCTAACTCTGATGTTGATTTTTTTTAATTCTTCCATTCCCTCCTGTTGATCCCCACTTTTGCCCATTAATATGTCTTCTGTACGACATTTGGGGTGAGAGGAACGGTTACCCCCAACAATCAAGGCTTTTTTCTCTTTTTTTTAAAAAATTAATTCATCCTTTTCCTTTTATCTTCAACTAAATGACATTTCTAGCTTTTTATTTTTTTTATTTTTCTCTTTTTTTTCTTTTTGGTTAACTTACATTTATCCCACGGCACACTTTTAGCATTTTTATTTATTTGCATTTCCTTTTTGTGCCCAACCTTATTCATACCTTACATATATTCGACATTCATACATAATTATGAAGTCGATTAAACATAAACGATTTGTTATAGTTAATTTAATTCCGAAAGGTCGTTACACCCAACGACTATCCTAATTTTAACTTTACGTATAACGACTAGTTCGAAAATTTCCGGGGGTATAACAGCTTTCTCCTCTTTTGTTTATCATAGCAGCAGAGGCATTTAGTAGAGGTCTTAATCATGGCATACATACTGGTCATCTTACACCTTTTCGATTGGGCCGACTACTATTTGTAGTATCTCATTATCTTATGCAGATGATCTGTTGGTATTCTTAGCTGCGAATCAGCAAAATCTTAGACATTTTAAGCAGTTTCTGACATGTTATGAAGCTGCTTCAGGGCAGGCAGTCAATTGGCATAAAAGCAGTGTGGTTTTTTCTTCCTGTGTAGCCCAGCATCAGCATAGACGATTGATTGACGTACTAGGCATGCGCGTGATCGCATTACTATTGAAATATCTTGGATCCTATCTGCATACAAGCATAACCCATGTAGAGCATTGTGTGGAGCTTATACAACATGTTGATGCACGATTACATAGTTGGCAGCAACGTCTGTTGGGGGTTGTGGGTTGCTTGGTCCTAATCCGCTCTATTCTCTCTTCCTTGCCCCTTCATATTATGGCCGACACATGCATCCCACGTAGCATTATTCGACTTTTAGAGGCAAAATTTGCCACATTTCTTTGGGGCGCAGGACGCCATCATTTGACATCTTGGGCGTGTATTTGTTATCCAGTTGAGGAAGGTGGTCTAATCATACGACGAGTAGATAGGATACAAGCTGCTTTTGCATGTAAGCTTTAGACCCTATATCATCATAGCGACTATTATGGGGGCAATACATGCGTGCGCGTTATGGTAGGTTGGGAGACTATCAACACCGTTTGTATGATTCTGTAGGATGGAGACGTATTTGCCACATTGACACCTTTGCTCCACTTACACCACAATGATGGATCATATCCCTATTTGGAGTACATCTTCAAGAGAGTTTACATTGCAGCATGCATACCATCTCACGCGGCCTACTAGGGTAACTTTACTATCACATGCATACATCTGGAGGAAGTCCCAACATCCCGCTATTAAGGTTTTCCTTGGAAGTTATACCATGGAGCGTTGCCTATATTGGATAACCTTCGCCACTTTACTGTGGTGCTTCCTTCAATATGTCCATTCTGTCGTCGCAATGAGGCTTTTTTGTGTCACATTTTCTTTTATGCCCTGAGGTGCAAATGCTTTGGCATTAATTCACACAATCCGTCAAGATATTTTTCACTGGGCGCACTCTCGGTCTGGCACCAAGCTGGCAGAGAACATTAATTCGCTTATTCAGGTTGGCCTCTCTCCTATTCTATGAACTTGCAGGGTTTCCATCGTTCGATGGATACCTCCGCCAGTTGGTTGACTCAAACTTAATACGGATGGGGCCTTAGGGAAATCAACAGCAGGTGGTGGAGCAACATTGTGGGACAACAATGGAAATTTTGTGCATGCCATCTCTTTTCCATTAAGGCCGGATTTTTCTTTGCGTGTGGAAGCCCAGGCTTGTCTTTATAGTGTTGCTTTATTATCTGCTACACTCCTACAAACTGCAGATTGACACGGATTGTTTGGAGTTAGTGCAATTGTTATCATCGTCGAACACACACCTTGCTTCGGATTTAACGCGCCTTCGTTGTCTTCTGGAAGCTACTCAAGTATGGCTGCACCAAACACATAGGGAGACCAACACACCTGCACATTACTTAGCCCAATCCTCACTGCTCTCGCAGACTATGCAGACATATTCTACCTTCTCGATGCTGCCAGCTATTGTTAGAGGAAATGTGCATATGAACATCGCTGCGGCCACTTTTCGTCACCCTAGCTCCGATTCTTATCATGGTGCAATCCCACCCTAATCTCTTAATTACCTCAGTTTCCATATGGATTGGCTATATTCTGTATTTGCTTCCTGCATTTGGCATGATACAGGCAGCCCGGGTTTGTTTGAGCACATGTTATACTTATTATTTTCATATTATGGCACACCGCATCTAATATTTGTTTCTGTATTTGATTTTGCATGGGCTATGCTTGAGACCATCGGCAACTGGCGGGAGTTTTGCCTACGACAATCTTTTCAGCTTTGTGGCATTTTTCATCCCATGTATTTCAGCTGTTCCAAATGGGGTAAATATGTACTATTTTTCCTTCACGTAATATTTTATCCACAAAGATGGTTTTGCTTGCTAAGGTTTTAATGAGGCATATCATATTTTATTTGGACAGCTCCCCTATCCCTCGGCAATTCCACAATTTATTATCTGCAATTTTGGTCCTTTAAGCAGTACCATTTTGTTATTTTTTGCACTCTTTTGTATTACTGGTATTCCTCCGCCGTAGGTGAGGGAAAATAATAAAAATCAGAGTCTTGTGCTCCTTTATTAAGAAAAGACGACAGCTATATTCTTCTATCCCGGTGTTTCTTCAACACATCATCAACATATGTCAACGTCAAGCAACCATATATACATAATCTTTTTGAGTATATACACATCTAAGATATTCCAAGTCATATATTCCATGTCATCAAACTTTTAAAAATATACTAACACATCAAAAGTTCATAAACTGAAAATCGCCACATCATATGACTACCGAACCGTCACTGACACATCATATACTTACCACACAAAGATGGCCAGCCAATACAGACTTCAAACACATAAAAATTTCGTGCACCACATGGAAAATACAACACCAAAGTCATACCATAATTACATATATCAATTATTTATCATTTGCCTTGATTTCTTGAAAATTCGAATTCAAAAATGCTACACCTTATGGCCGATTTTTTATACCTTTTGGAGCTGAGGTTATACA
>AP025042.1:21716264-21738134 GCA_036186865.1 Eustoma russellianum | reverse complement strand
TGAGGCATATCATATTTTATTTGGACAGCTCCCCTATCCCTCGGCAATTCCACAATTTATTATCTGCAATTTTGGTCCTTTAAGCAGTACCATTTTGTTATTTTTTGCACTCTTTTGTATTACTGGTATTCCTCCGCCGTAGGTGAGGGAAAATAATAAAAATCAGAGTCTTGTGCTCCTTTATTAAGAAAAGACGACAGCTATATTCTTCTATCCCGGTGTTTCTTCAACACATCATCAACATATGTCAACGTCAAGCAACCATATATACATAATCTTTTTGAGTATATACACATCTAAGATATTCCAAGTCATATATTCCATGTCATCAAACTTTTAAAAATATACTAACACATCAAAAGTTCATAAACTGAAAATCGCCACATCATATGACTACCGAACCGTCACTGACACATCATATACTTACCACACAAAGATGGCCAGCCAATACAGACTTCAAACACATAAAAATTTCGTGCACCACATGGAAAATACAACACCAAAGTCATACCATAATTACATATATCAATTATTTATCATTTGCCTTGATTTCTTGAAAATTCGAATTCAAAAATGCTACACCTTATGGCCGATTTTTTATACCTTTTGGAGCTGAGGTTATACATTTTACTATTTATATTATAAGGTGTATATCACATTTTATATGTCTAAAGGGTTCGTGATGACTTGGAGAAAAATGGCACAATCGACTGAATTCAAAAATTCAAGTTGCTACTTCTTCAAGGGGATGATTTTTTCACTTGTGTGACATGTATGTAGACATGTCTTACACATACAGGACATATCTTGTATGATTGAAATTTACCGTGTTTATTAAGATACCACATCATTATCTTTCAAAATTCAAAAAATTGTTTTCAACACATGCATGTTGAGTAGGCGGCTGCATGGAGCTGATTTGGAGCCTAGGTGGAGCTCATTTTGTACTATGATTGGTGGAGAATGATCAACAAAAGAATTCAAGTATTGATGGAAATTAAGACACACAAGAAAAGCTTTCAAAATTCAAAAGAGGCGCTGAAATTTTCAGCACATGCAATGGCCGAATTTAGGAGGTGTTTCAATGCTCAAATCATTCAAAAAATAAGGAGCTATCACACTTTTGATTGATTCGCAATCAAGACATTGAAATTCAAATTGTTTTCAGATTTTTCTTGGTAATTTCCATGTCATATATTATGTGAATACTGAAGAAGGTGTCCTCGAAGACTGGAGAGGTCATATTGACCAAACCAATATAAAAATCTTGGTGTTCTTACTTTCTGCACTTTTGCTTTCAGTTTTTTTTTGCTACATTTTCAACGCAACTGCAAAATAGCAAACAATTTTCAAAATTATTAAAGTTTTCAGAGACGTAGATAAAGCTCTTAGGTTTAATTTAAGACAAGTTTCATTGAATTTAAATAAGTCATCCAAATGTTCAAAGTTATGAGACTAGTGCAGTCAGATTTTTCAGATTGGCAAAGGTTGAGAGTATCAACGTGGTTGATATACTTTCCAAAGAAATTTTGAAAACTCTTTCAACCCATTAAACTAGACATTTTAAGGGACACCTCATCAAAGTTTCAGATAATTTGGAGTTTTCATTAATTAGAAATTAATATTTCAGTATAAGAGAAAGTTTTTCACAGATTGGCAGAGTTCAATCAAAAAGTTTTTTCAAGGCCTTATACTTTGATTTTTAATCTGAAATTTTTATGACATATAGATAACATCTCAAAGTACATGTCACAAAATTTCACAAATTTTAGAGGTCCAGAGCCTGGTCATTCAGTTAATCTAAAACGCGCCTGAAAACAGAATCTATTTTCAGAAGTGAGTATTGGTCACTAAATATTTTTTAAAAACCAATTTTTTCTGCACTCACTATTCAACTCCCCTTTCTAGTGGTGCTATACATGCCCAACAAATATTTGATCTCTTTCTTGTATTTAGACTAGTGAGAAAGTATAAACTCCACTACTTTCTTAAACCTACTGTGAGAAAGTTCTTTGAGAGAACTTGTTGAAGTCGTGAGGTAGCAAGAAGTTGTTCTTGCTTAGAGATGAAGTTCAACACAAAGTTGTTTTGTGCAAGATGTTGTTGTTTGTTTACACTACGTTCTTAGTGTAAGTATTGTTGTGGTTGTTCTGTATTAACAATAATAAGAAGAGTAGTGTTGAAAATCCACTTTCGCATCAGAGTGATAGTATAATAGAATCATTACGATTCGAACCACTCTATATCTGGTGTACTCAATCATTATATCTCATCTTCCATTCTTGCTTGATTTGAATTCCATTTGAGGTTAGAGATAGCCAAAAACAAGAAAATTCTGCTAAATCGCCCCAATACTCTATTTACCCCCCTCTAGAGTGATTGTCCCGGACTAACACTATCATGAGGTATGCAAATCAAAAAGGTCCTTATATTGTCCTAAACAGTCACTTAGCGCATTGTTTTGGAAATTACAAATGTTGTCTCTAAACATGGTTTTAAACAAACTCAAAGTAATCACACAAAAGCATTAGAACTTGAAGAAGAAGCACCATTCTGATGGTTTATGTAGATGATATAATACTCACTGAGAATGGTTTACAAGGCATAGAGAAATAAAGGAACAACTAGCAAGAGAGTGTGGACTTAAAATATAAGAAAACTAAAGTATTTCTTAGGAATGAGGGTAGGAAGAACGCAGATAGCGTGAGTATAGCACAAAGAAATATATTGACTGCATTTACTATAGGATACAGGATGCTTGGCTATAAGCTAGCTATAGAAACTGAAGATTTATCAATCATCAAGATACCATGAATGTGCAAGTATTTGCTCCTTATATAGGATTGTTACAAAACTTCTAACAAGTGGATTTTGTCTAACGGCTTGTTGGAGAGAAAACTACAACAGCTATAATCAGCAATGTTGTTGTGTATTCAACCTATATCCACTGGAACAGTGGGTGTGTTCTAGTGCACTTATGCTCTGTATTTGAGTGGTACATTAGTGTGTATTTTTGTGTCTATGTGTATATGTGTATCCATAGTGTTTCTGTGCATATGTACAAGTAGGGTGTATTTCTACACTCCTCCTCAAGGTTGTTTATATATTTAAACATGCAAGCTTGACTATAAGTATGTGGAAGACCTGAACTGAAACTTGTTTATGAAACATGTTAACAACTTCGTCCCTGGAAGCTATTTGTTTGACTTTGATCACTTGATGCTCAATGTTTTCCTTTAAAAAGTGTATGTCAATCCTTACATACTTGGACTTGTGTTACCATGTTGATAGCTAAAAATATTGTCATAGTATACTTTGATGGGCAGAGAAATAGACTAGCCTAGTTTCTTTATCGCTCTTTTAATCCATAAATCTGCATATAGTTGCAATACCCAGGCTCTAAGCATTGCTTCTGCACTGCTTCCAGAGGCCACTGTTTGTTTCTTTCTCCTCCATGTAACAAGTGTAATGTGTGTGACAATCACTTTACAAGGGTGTGAATAGAGTGTTGGGAGATTTTGCAGAATTTTCTCATTTTTTGCTAACTCCAACTCAAATGCTCTCCAAATCAAATAAAGAAAGAGATGATAGATCAATGAATAAATACACATGATTATAGAGTGATTTGAATCTTAAATGATTCTACTCCACTACCATTTGTTTTCAAAATGGATTTTCAACATCAACTCTTGTTATTACTCTTAATAAGAATAATAACAACAATACTTACACTAAGAACTTAGTGTAAGCAACAACAACAGCTTCTTGCACAAAACAGCTATGTGCAACAACAACAATACCAGCTATAAGCAATAACAATCCTTGCTTCCTCACAACTTCCACAAAGTCCCATCAAGACTTTCACGCAGTGAGTTTTAGAAAGTAGTGGGGTTTACACTTCTAGCTAGCCTAAACAGAAAGCAAGAGATCAAATATGTATGGTTCCTCTTTTGTTAGACGTACACTCTCACAATTTACAACAATAAAGAACAAGCAATAAGAGCTTCACAGTTTTAAGCACTTTTGGACGAATGAGAGCTTTGTACAACAATGCAAAACGATGCTTGAAGAGGATGAAAGTGTATATGACCCTTATCCAAGCTTCTTCAATTTATAGAGGGCGTGAGCCACTGTTTTTGCCAGCATCCCTCAAGTCTTCACCCAATCATAAGTCTTGACAATGTCCAAATAGTCTTTAGCCATCCTATAGCTGGATTGGATCCTTCAAAGCCATCCTAAAAAATCTTAGACATGCATACATTGTCAAGGAAACATGAGTGCAGGAGAAAGTCCACAAAAAATTTGAGCAAGATTGGAGAGAGAAAACACTTTAAATCTCTCTTGGATTTTGTTACAATGGTCATGAAAATTTGAATCCATGATGACATCAATCGATGTGACCATGTTGAGAGATCGATGTCTTCCAATAAGGTTTCAGTTTGCACCTCACCTACATCGATCGATCAATGTCTCTTCCTTGAGAGACTGATGTAAACATCGATCGATCAATGTCTCATCATTGATAGATCGATGTCTTTCAGTAAGGTTTCAGTTTTATTCCTTACATCGTTCAATCAATGTCTCTTTTCTGAGAGACCATTGTATACATCGATCGATCGATTTCTCAAACATTGAAAGATCGATGTCTTCCAGTAAGGATTTAACTTTGAACCTTAACAACATCGATCGATCGATGTCTCTAACTTTAGAGACTGATGTCACATCGATCGGTTGATGCGTCCCAAATTGAGAGATTGATGTTGGATAGTAAGATTGCAACCTTGGACAATCCCAACATAGATCGATCGATGTCTCGGTTAGAGACTGATGTATACATCGATCGATCCATGTGAAAGATCTATGTCTCATAGAGTGTTTTTCTCATTTTGTTCTAATTCCAAAGTGTGAAAAAACCTTTTTAGATCTTTAAAACATCTTTAACTTCATCAAAACAATTCATATCCAACAACCTCCACCTTTTTTGATGATTTCAAAATCAAGGCTTTTAAGATATGTTTTCATTTGAAAAACTATATTTAAACTAGCTAAAGGTTTCAAACCTTGGAATTTTGTCTCCCCCTCAATATATGAAACATACTCAAGATTTATTCAAACATTTTTAAAATTCCCCCTTAATATATGAACATGAAAAACATACTCTAGATTAGTTCAAAGACTCTGAAACTCCTCTCAATATATAATCATCCCAAAACTAACAGACATGACTTATACTTCAAACTCCCCCTTAACACCAAGCATGTCTCAATGTTTTAAGTATCATGTATATTCTTCCAACAATTATTGCTAAGTATCTAATATATATGCCAAGCATACCTAATTTTCTTTCATATAAAGCCTACGAAGCCTTGCATATCAACCTAGCATACATACTGAAAACTAAGGTATCACACATACCAAGTCAAGCATGCCCAAATCAACAAGTTGGCAAGCAAGTATAACCAAACACAACATGAGCATGCCCCAAAACATAACATAAGTAACATATATGCCAAATCACAACATAAGCCTACATAAGCACTAACTTATCCCCCCTTTGGAAAACATCAAAATAATAATTATCGAAGATCAGAATATGTTCAATACATAAAAACATAACCAATATAGCCTAACTAACCTAATAAGAATGCATGGGGAAGAGATTTTAAACTACTCTTCCTCGGATAAGAAACATAGCCTAGAAATAGCCACCTTAATATTAGATTTTAGCTTTTGATGTTGGATTTCTGGGTGTTGAGCTCTGTTCTAGCGAAGTTACTCGGTTTTGAGGTTGGCTACTTCAACCTCAGAACATCAGTGCGAATTCGCTCCTCCATCTGTTTTTCTCCCTATTGGTTGATTGTTCTATTCAGATCTTCAATCTCCAACTCAGCATCAAATCGTTATTCAAAACTAGAATCATACTCCATCAGTGCTTTTCCTTTATCAACGCGTGAGGTAGGGCTGGGTTAGGTTGGGGTAAGGAAGGGTGTGCAGGGCAATTTCTTTGGAAGGGACGTCAATGTCATCACCCTCTTCAGGCTTATTTTGAAGTCCTTCGCCACGTTATGCTTCCTTTTGAGATTTTTAAATTTGTTGAATATTGGCTTTGTCGTAGAAATCCTTATTTGTAATTTTGTCCTCGTCCGTGGCATCTAGAACCAAATTTGATTTCTTAATCAATCTGTAGATAAGATTTCTATAAGGAAGTGCTTTTCTCTTCTTTATGACATTCTCCAACACATTTACAAAGAATATCACCCTAAAATTCAGTGGCTCCCTATTGGCAATACAATAGGCAATGTAAAGGTCTAGATTACTAGGAAGCTGGCCGACTCACCATTGACACAGAAGGTGGACATTGGCAAGTAACATATGATGCACCAAGGCATATCGTTTGGTGTTCTTAGTGGGATAAAAATCCAAAGAAGGTTTTAACTTCATCCTTGGTCACCTTATACCGATGGTGTCCCATTTCCAAACATCAAATTCGTCAAGCCTTTACATTTTTCACATTCAAATCAATAAGTCGGCCATCAACGGACTGAATTCAAAGATAATGGAAATCCATTTAATTATTCTACCCATAGGTTGGCATAAAACGTTCTAGTGTAACAGGTAGACATGTAATTTATTTCGGTTCATTCCAAATTGGCCTCCACCTTTGATCATACCAATCAATTTATGATAGCGCTAAATTTATTATTACTCAAAATATCTTGAATTTTAGCAATTTCAATGGAATTGTAGACCTTTTGGTACTTTCCCACTTGTGAAAAAGGTCATGTGCCTTAGAAGAAAGGTAGTAGAAATTACCTGGAGCCCTAAGTTCCTCCAAGCTTGTTCATACTCCCCGGACTTGATCATGGAAAGTTTTGATAGTTAATCTCCCACGTATCTCAGTTAGGGCATTAGGTTGAGTGAAATCCATTTTCTTCTTTGAAGCTTCCCTTTTTTTCTTATGCACCTTAGTTCTAAGGGTAGTAAGTACAAGTTGGGTAGGTTGGAGTGACCCTCCTTCTTATTCTTCATGAGAGGTTCTAGGCCTCTTGGAGGTATTTTTGCCCTTTAAAGACATTTTGGAAGACATTTTGGTGTTTAAAACCAAAAAAGGGAAAAGTTTGAGGAAGTTGATTGTAGCGTCCTGCCCGGGACTAGGGTCTCGGCATGGTGCATACACCTTACTCTACTAACAGAAGTACAAGATTTCGATACATATATGTGCATGTCGACATGAATCATGAATCTATATAGCGGAAGCAACGTAAAGGTAAACATATGACATGCATACATATTGTAGCGCCCCGTACTCGGCTACCCTCGTACGGTGCGCCCGCCGTACTTTCCCTTCCGGAAAAATACAAAGCGTCGATACTTAACTCGTAAAATCCATGAACAAACATGAATTACAAAGTCGCGATCTTAACAGGTTGATAAAATACGGCAGAATTTGAACCTTAATCCGAAAGCGTCAAGTCGCGAATACATAGCAAAATTATACAAACTGATCCGATAGTAACTAGTCCATGAATTTAGACCAACATAACCCGAAGGAGAAACAGAAATAGCTAGGTCCCATACCTGAAAGTTCATCAAAAATTTCCTTCTTCATTTCCTTATCAGCGGCGTCAATAGCCTAAGGGTATGGCACTCGGGGCTCATCCTCAATCCACTCGACTTCCTTTCCTGGCTCTGGGGAAAAATAAATGGGTGAGCGACAACTCGCCAGCAAGTATACAATAACTCCATGCAATAAAGAGAAAATGGCATACAAGAATCAAACCCCAAATCCTTAAGTTAAATCATACCTGACAACACCTTTTCGAACATCATACTTAAAGTCATCTCAACACTGAGTCAAGCGAATGTCATCACTTAATTTAGATTCTACGTACTATAGTTAACTTCTTATTTTCATGAATGAAGTCATGCATACTGTGTATGAAAATGTGAATGCAATGAGATTTCAATGAAAAACATGCTCATAAAATACTTGTTCTTTCTTTCTTTCTTTCAAATCGTAATCATCATAAAACGAGAAGGAGTGTCAGCCTATTATACCGGGCATGACTCGGTTCTTATAACATGTTCACGTTCAGGTCTATTATACCGGACCTGTACGGTTCTTATGGCTCGTCAGACCTATTATACCGGGTCTGGATCGGTTCTTATAATATGATCATCTTCAGACCTATTATACCGGGCCTGGGTCGGTTCTTAAATCTTCAGATCAGTTCACCCGGATCTGTGGCGGGTTAAGCTGGCCAGAAACGGAATTCTTTCAAAACTTTATGTAAAACATCACCAAAATCATGGGCGTGAAACATATGAGCATGCCAATGCAAATGCATGAGATGCAACATGATATGCACTTGTGATATCACACACAACTTTCTGCATGAGCTGGAAAAAATTCAGCAATATGTCCTGTATGGTCCGGCCTTAAAATCAATCTTTTGAGCCCATTTTCCAGAAATTAAAAACATGGACATGCACCATATGATCTTGACTATATTCTGTACAAATTCATGAACTCTTGACAAGTGTAAGTGCCTCTATAAAAATTAACTCCCAACATGGGTGCAACAGAAATTCTGCGGTACCCTTGACTCCATTCCTTACCTTGTCTCTTTCCATAGACTCCTTATGGGGCTCACTTAGTACCTGGAAATCTTCCCTGTTTCCTCTACGAATAATATTCAGATACCCATTCACCAAAACAAGTCAAAATAAGTATGATACAATTCATATAAGCACATAGGGTCAATCTGTCCTGTTTTTCCAGAATATTACACCAACTTCCCCTCAATAGTTTACCATCAAGATCAATAGAGAAGATCAATTTCTTTACATGGAAACTTAGCTCTATGTCTTACGTACTTCCTGTAAAAATTTCAGGTCAATCCAAGATGTTTAAGATACTTAAATAATTTTTCTTCCTAAAGTGGTACGTCCAGAAACTGTTTTGACCCACTGGTACTAAAATTTTATTTCTGACCAATCCACAAATGATTTTCCAGAAATTCCAAAGCCACAATAAACTAGACATAATAAGCTATGACCACACCAAAAATAAGCTCAATCCAACGGTTACAAGGTCCTTAACTATGTCCATCAATTAGGCATACAATCTGTCCAGAATTCTGTTTTCAGTCAACATGCATAGAACATCTTTTCTTCCCTAATTTTTGTTCTTTAGCCTATAGTCCAAGTTAATGACCATTCAATAGACTTAATAAGACTCCTATACAATTTCAAGTCTCCTCTTTAACATGCAAAAGTCATTCACATGAGCTATTCATTCTCCCACAAAACAGTCCCCTAATTTAACAATTTCAAAACATAAAGAGTAGCAACTTAGACATATTTTCACTAAAGTCATAACCTAGTCTTCTAGACATTCATGCATGCACATTTTCACATATATTACAAGGAATTAAAGTATACTTGCCTCTTCCACTAAAGCTTTTGCCTTTGTTTGGTTAGGAAGTGAGATGTGGTGAGATCCTTCACCCTTTTCACCTTGAGTACACGGTTTTGAGGGAGTGAAGTGAAAAGGTTAGTTCTTTATTCAAATGGAGGAACTAGGTCATCTTTAAAGTTAGAGCATCTTACCAAATATCTTGAAATGGAGGTTCAAGCACCTCAATGTATCCTCCTAAGAAAGTTGTAGCTTCCCCTATTCCACCTTGAACCCACGGTTTTAGCATAAAACAAGAGAATGCATGTGAGTTTCATTCTCATAAAATGAGAATTCTCTTAAGGAGATTAGGAACAACACTTACCTAGATGTCTCCTTGAGGTCTTGAAGTGAACTTGAAGTCCTAGCCCTCAAGATGGTAGGACCGAAATTCTTGATGAGGGAATGGAGATTTTGCTAAGTGTTTTGGTCTTGCAATATGAGAGAGATGCTTCTAGAATGAGTTGAGTTGAATCATGTTTGGAGGCTTAGGGGGACGGTTTTTTGGAGGGATTTGGGGAGATTAGGGCTTCCTTGTAGCTTAACCAAGGTTAATCTAACTTAACCTTGGTTACTTTGCTCAACCATAGTTACTTTTTGTTTTAACCAAGGTTACTTTAGTTCACCATGGTTACATCAACCTTGGTTAGAGAATAGTAATCATGTAAACATTTAAAATTCCTCCATGCCTAGACAAGAAGGTGTCGGCCTTGGTTGGGGTCTTTATGACCTCAACCACACTACTTTTTCCTTAATTGAGGTGTCTTAATTAGTTCCTTAAGTGCATGTATCATTTTTATTTCTATTTATTCTTTGTCTAGTAATTACTTATCTTATTATCTTAACCAATAAAATTGGCTAGAAATTCCTAGAGTCTCCATGTATAGGCCGAATTTAGGCTTCTTGGCCAATTGGTATTTCTTGTAACTTTAGTTCATGTAATATATTGTTTCACCTATTTTATTGTATTCTAAAATTAGCATATGTATGCATACATATCACACATACACGTGCACACATATATGTTAATATGTATGGCCCATGTAACCCTATCTCTCATGTGCTACTCTCAAAGTTTCCCTTATTTAATTTGGGCTTGGTATCACCTTAATAAGAATTAAGTAAAGAGACTTAAAAGAACTTAAGTAACATGCGCTAAAAGAAATTTCCGTTTTCATTCCGTCTCATATCCATAGTTTTTCACTTACATGATCATGTGGGTACAACATCCTTCCCCCCTTCAATGAAGTTTCGTCCCCGAAACTTATGAATTGTCAAAGAGATGTGGGTACTTTTGCTTCATGCCTTCCTCTAACTCCCAAGTGGCCTCGTCAACTGTATGGTTCTTCCATTGCACCTTGACCATAGGAATAGACTTATTTCTCAATGCCTTCACCTCTCTACCAATTATCCTTTCGGGTTCCTCAACATATGATATGTCAGCTTCAACCCTCAAGGGTGGTTCATCCATAATATGGCTCGAATCGTGCACATACTTACGCAATTGAGATATATGAAACACGTCGTGTAATTGAGACAACGACGGTGGTAGTGCAAGTCTGTAGGCAACCTCTCCAATCCTTTCCAAGATCTCAAATGGTCCAACAAATCTAGGACTGAGCTTTCCTTTCATTCCGAACCGCTTTACTCCTTTCGAGGGTGATACCTTCAAGAATACCTTATCCCCTACTTGAAACTCAAGTGGTCGACGCCTCACGTCGGCCCACGCCTTGCTTCGGTCCTGCGCTGCCTTCAATCTCTGTCTTACGATCATAACCCTTTCTTTGGTTTGCTCCACCAAGTCAGGTCCTGTGAAAATCTTATCTCCAATCTCGTCCCAATACAATGGCGATCGGCATTTTCTTCCATAAAGGGCTTCATAAGGAGCCATCCCAATTGATCTGTGGTAGCTGTTGTTGTATGAAAACTCTACCAACTTCAAACTCTTGTCCCAGCTACCACCAAAGTCCAACACACAGGCACGCAACATGTCTTCCAATGTTTGTATTGTTCTTTCTGATTGACCGTCGGTCTGGGGATGGAAAGCCGAACTCATGCGAACTTCCGTACCCATCGCTTTCTGGAATGCCGTCCAAAATCTAGAGGTGAAGCGAGGGTCTCGGTCGCAAACTATGCTCATAGGAACCCCATGCAAACATACAATCTGATCCACATACATCGAAGCCAATTTTTCCATGGGTGCTCTAATCGACATTGGCAGGAAATGAGCACTCTTTGTCAGGCGGTCCACAACAACCCAAATAGTATCATACCCACTTCTTGTCTTAGGTAGATCTGTCACAAAATCCATAGCGATGTGATCCCACTTCCATTCGGGTACTTCAAGTGGTTGCAATAATCCAGCTGGCCTTTGATGTTCTGCCTTGACTTTCTGACATACAAGACACTTCTCAACAAACTCGGCTATCTGCTTCTTCATTCCTGGCCACCAGAACTTTTGCTTCAAGTCATGATACATCTTATTTGCTCCTGGGTGGATAGACAAGCGAGAATTATGGGCTTCCTGAAGTACTTCACTCCTTATCACGTCGTCCTTAGGCACACACAATCGGCCTCTAAACCACAAGCTGCCGTCAGTACGGATTTCAAAATCGTCAGATGATTCCTCCTTCACTTGCTCTTAACTTTCATTAACGCATCATCCTTAACTTGAGTCTCCTTAATTCTGTCGATCAAAGAAGGAACCATGACTAACTTTGCAAGCACATTGGAAATCGAATCTACTTCCTCTAGACCGAACTCTTCCATATCACGCTGTAGAGGTGGTTGACGGGGATGACTCGTCTTACGACTCAAAGCATCAGCAACCTTATTCGCTTTACCTGGGTGATACTGAATAGAGATGTCATAATCCTTGATCAACTCAAGCCATCGTCGTTGGCGCATATTAAGCTCCTTTTGAGTGAAGAGATATTTCAGGCTTTTATGATCCGTGAAGATTTCACACCTCTCACCATACAGATAGTGTCGCCAAATTTTTAGGGCAAACACGACTGCTGCAAGCTCAAGGTCATGTACTGGATAATTCCGCTCAAACGGCTTAAGCTGGCGAGATGCATAGCAATCACTCGTCCATTCTGCATAAGAACACAACCCAATCCATTCTTGGAAGCATCACTGTAGATCACGAATGGTTCTCCTGAGTTGGGTTGAGCCAAAACGGGTGCGGATGTCAACCTTGACTTTAGCTCAGAAAAGCTACTTTCACAATCCTCACTCCATAAAAATTTCGTCTTCTTCTGAGTTAGTCTAGTGAGTGGCATAGCAATCTTGAAAATCCTTCCACAAACTTGCGGTAATAACCGGCAAGTCCGAGAAAACTCCGTACTTCCGTGACATTGGTCGGCCTTGGCCACTCAGTAATTGCTTCAATCTTTCTGGGATCAACCGAAATCCCGTTTTCAGTGATAACATGGCCCAGAAATGACACACTATGCAAAAACTCGCATTTACTGAATTTTGCATAGAGCTGATGTTTTCGGAGAATACCAAGTATTTCCCTCAGGTGAACTATATGAGTTTCCTCATCGGGTGAATAAATCAGGATATCGTCAATAAAAACTACCACATATTTGTCCAATTGGTCCCGAAACACCCGATTCATGAGATCCATAAACGCTGCAGGGGCGTTGGTCAATCCAAAAGGCATTACGAGAATTCGTAATGTCCATATCTTGTCCTGAATGCCGTCTTAGGAATATCCTCAGTTCTTATCTTCAATTGAAAATATCCCGATCTCAGGTCCACTTTGCTAAACACCCGAGCTCCCGAAGCTGGTCGAACAGATCGTCGATCCGCGGTAACGGATACTTATTCTTTACGGTGATCTTGTTGAGTTCCCGATAATCAATGCACAGTCGCATACCTCCATCCTTCTTCTTTACAAATAAAACCGGGGCACCCCATGGTGACACACTTGGACGGATCAGTTTCTTTTCCAGTAACTCGTGTAATTGTTCTTTTAGTTCTTTCAGCTCGGCGGGTGCCATGCGGTAAGGAGTTTTAGAAATGGGTTCAGCTCCGGGGATGAGATTTATTTCAAAGGAAATTTCTCGGTCAGGGGGAAGTCCTGGTAGTTCTTCCGGAAAGACATCCAGAAACTCTCGAACTAGGGACTTGTAGAATGTCTACCGCTGTCTGCTCGGTACTAAGAGTATAAACGAGATATCCTTGACCTCCTTTTTGCAATGCTTGACGAGCCCGAGCTATATTCACAAAAACATTCTTTGACTTCTTCAACTTGGTACCCCCTTGAAATGATACTTCCTCTTGCTCCGGAACTCTAAAATGTGACTTTCTTCTGATTGCAGTCAATATGGGCATGGTTCGTAGACAACCAGTCCATACCAAGAATGATGTCAAAGTCACTCATCGCAATCGGAATCAGATCAGCCGCGAATCGATGGTCATCGAGCTCGATTGCGCAATTCTTATACAGAAAATGAGACGTAAGCACTTGATCACCAGCGGCTTGGATCCGATAAGGTGGTTTAAGCCGGATGGGATCACGGTCTAATTCCTTAGCAAATTTCTTAGATATAAAGGAGTGGCTGGCGCCACTATCAAACAAGGCATTTGCGGGTATACAACATACAAGAATAGCGCCTGAAACATACAAAGCTTTAACTACGTAGCAATATAATATTTATCAAATTGACATTGCATTTTTAAATCATACCCGCCACGACGTCTCCAGCTTCCTCAACTGCAGCATCAGTCATCAAGTGCACACGCGCATTCGAGCGCTGACGTTGGTTCCTTTGCTGCTGGCCACCACGCTCACGACAATCTCTCAGAATATGTCCAGTCTTGCCACATCCAGCACAAGCAGCTCCCTTATCAGGACAATCCCTGATTATGTGACCAGTCTTGCCGCAACCAAAGCACTTACCAGCTTGTACATAACACTCGCCCAAATGATTCTTCTTACAATGGGGGCACGTGGGAATGGCCTGCTGCTGCTGTCCTTGATTCTCTTGATTACCTCTTTGATTACCCTGATTCTGCCCCCGGCGTTGTCCACGATTCTGATTCTGTTGTCTACCTTGCTTCCCATGAAAATTTTGCTTAGTCATTTTCCTTGCTCTCTTTTCACCAGAATTGTCCCTTCCTCTTTTCTGACACACTGTCGCATCGCGGCGAATGATATCCTTTTCGATCCGATAGCATGCATCGACAAGCGCCTCAAAATCCGCAGAGATAACATTCACCAACCAAGTACGAATTCTTGGATTCAACCCACTCTCAAACTTTACCATCTTAGATTCCTCATCATTCATCACAGCCGGAGAAAATCTACCCAAGGCCAGAAACTTGCTCACATACTCAGACACAGTCATACCAGGCTCTTGCTTCAACATTTCAAAATCATGTCTCTTTTGCATCTTAACGGAAGGGGGAAAATAGAACTTATTGAACTCCTGGATGAATCTTTCCCATGGAATAGGTCGGGGCAAGGGTTGCAGTTTAGCCTTCCACCACTGGTTTGCCTCACCAAGGAGGAAGGGTCTCACAGCTTGGGTTTTCATATGGTCGGGGGCTCCATTCAATTCAAAGCAGTTCTCTACCTCATCTAACCACTTTTCAGCCATATCAGGGTCAGACTTGCCTTCAAAAGGTGGTACATTCGCTCGCTTAAGCTTCTCAAAGTAATACTGCGCATCTCTTATTGGTTCATAAGGGGGAGGAGGGGCAACTTGTTGAATCATTCCTTGACCAATCTGTGTTACAGTCTGACAGAATGCTTGGAAATCTGGAATAAGAAGTGGTACTTGCGGAAGAGGGTTTCCTTGAACTGGTGGGGGATTCTCATTTTGCGGGAGGAGGAGCGGAGGAACTGGATCTTGAGGTTGTGGAGGGTTTGGTTCAGGTGCATGGGTAGCATCTCTGCGAGGCCTACCACGACCGCGAGTCCGAACCATCTGTATACGGAGCAGAAAGATATATGTTTATATAAATTGAAATAACTGACATTTAGACATGCTTGGAAAAGAATTTTCAAAGCAGGAAAGAGATAATGTATATATGGCATGTCAAGCTGGCGGGTCAACTAGGGCCCTATTTCCAGTCTAAGTTGTCTAAGTTAAGGTTACCTCTCTTCTAAGATCATGACTTAAGTCTAAGATCAATTCTTAGATTTCTAAGATCGTAACTTAGCTTCTATGTTCTGCCCGAATCTAGAGCCTGGGCTCTGATACCACCTGTAGCGCCCCTTTTCATGTCGTTCAACAAGCAACATAAATCTGTCCAGCTCCAGTACTTCTGCTTGACCAATTCTTACTAAGCATTTCATTTAGGACAAACCACAACTCCTTTTAATGAGATTCCAACTCACACATTTCATAAACATACAAATCTATCACCATACCAAAAATTAGTCAATTTGCACCTTCCTAAGGTTCTTTTCAGGTCGTTCAACATGACACATAAAACTGCTCATCTCCAGTGCTTCTGTTTGACCACTTCTTACTAAAAACTCCATTAAGGACAAACCACAACTCCTTTCATTGAAATTCCAACTCACACATTTCATATACATATGAGGCTAACATCACACCAAAAATTAGCCAATGTAAGTACTCCTAAGATTCATTTTCAGGTCATGCAAAACGTCACACTGTTCTGCCCAGTTCCAGTAATTTCTTCTTGAGCAGTTTTACCAAAAGATTTATTAAAAATAAACCATAACTCTTTTTACTGCAATTCCAACTCTCACTTGTACTACACACACAGAGCTAGTGTCACGTCAAAATTTAGCTTAATTGAACACTTCTAAGGTTTGTTCTCAAGTCACACAATCAGCAACACAAATCTGCCAGCCCCAGTAGTTTCAGCATCTTCACCTTTTTATTGTCCAAGCATTCTTCCACCAACTTCATTCATTAAGATGACTTACTATACATCAAATACACATTTAAAAATAGTTATTCCAAGTCTCATAACTCATTTTAGGCTACACATTACTCATACCAACAGTCTTGCCATATATGCTTAGAACATGTCACTTTTCATATCAACACTTTTCTTTCATGTCTTGTTCTTAGAATCTTCAACTAAGATTCATAACTTAAAAATGGCTAGTCATTCAAGAATGCACTTCACAAATAAGGCAAGATTGGCTAGAGTATACTTGCCTCTTCCACTAAAGCTTTGCCTTTGTTTGGTTAGGAAGTGAGATGTGGTGAGATCCTTCACCCTTTTTCACCTTGAGTACACGGTTTTGAGGGAGTGAAGTGAAAAAGTTAGTTCTTTATTCAAATGGAGGAACTAGGTCATCTTTAAAGTTAGAGCATCTTACCCAATAATCTTGAAATGGAGGTTCAAGCACCTCAACGTATCTCCTCCTAAGAAAGTTGATAGCTTTCCCCTATTTCCACCTTGAACCCACGGTTTAGCATAAAACAAGAGAATGCATGTGAGTTTCATTCTCATAAAAATGAGAATTCTCTTAAGGAGATTAGGAACAACACTTACCTAGATGTCTCCTTGAGGTCTTGAAATGAACTTGAAGTCCTAGCCCTCAAGATGGTAGGACCGAAATTTCTTGATGAGGGAATGGAGATTTTGCTAAGTGTTTTTGGTCTTGCAATATGAGAGAGATGCTTCTAGAATGAGTTGAGTTGAATCATGTTTTGGAGGCTTAGGGGGACGGTTTTTTGGAGGGATTTGGGGAGATTAGGGCTTCCTTGTAGCTTAACCAAGGTTAATCTAACTTAACCTTGGTTACTTTGCTCAACCATAGTTACTTTTTGTTTTAACCAAGGTTACTTTAGTTCACCATGGTTACATCAACCTTGGTTAGAGAATAGTAATCATGGTAAACATTTAAAATTCCTCCATGCCTAGACAAGAAGGTGTCGGCCTTGGTTGGGGTCTTTATGACCTCAACCACACTACTTTTTCCTTAATTGAGGTGTCTTAATTAGTTCCTTAAGTGCATGTATCATTTTATTTCTATTTATTCTTTGTCTAGTAATTACTTATCTTATTATCTTAACCAATAAAATTGGCTAGAAATTCCTAGAGTCTCCATGTATAGGCCGAATTTAGGCTTCTTGGCCAATTGGTATTTCTTGTAACTTTAGTTCATGTAATATTGTTTCACCTATTTTATTGTATTCTAAAATTAGCATATGTATGCATACATATCACACATACACGTGCACACATATATGTTAATATGTATGGCCCATGTAACCCTATCTCTCATGTGCTACTCCCTTAAAGTTTCCCTTATTTAATTTGGGCTTGGTATCACCTTAATAAGAATTAAGTAAAGAGACTTAAAAGAACTTAAGTAACATGCGCTAAAAGAAATTTCCGTTTTCATTCCGTCTCATATCCATAGTTTTTCACTTACATGATCATGTGGGTACAACACATATACAAACATAATCCGTACTAATCATAATGTACAAAGTCCCAAAAAAATATAAGTACATCATGATTCAAGAATCAAACATATCCCAAAAGATAAGTCTTGGCATACTTTAGCTCTCACAGGTAGTCTACTCGGGGTTCGTCATCTATGAGTTTGGTATCGCAAATCCTGATCTTTGCAAAGTGATTAAAGGCAAGTATGAGCAATAAAACTAATCATCCAGCAAGTAGTCTGCCTGGATACGTCATGTGGATCATAAATGGGGAGACGGAGTAATAAAATAATAAAGCGTAAATAAAGAAAATAACATAACACATTTCCATTTTAATAAATAAAGTGCATAGCATAAGTATAATCATAAAACATGTAACATGTACATAATGAACATCATTATCGCAGTAAACAATTCTTTCTACCGAAGTCAATGAAAACACCACATACATATCCATTCCTAGTTTCCAATCCATATCGTATACTAAGGTCACAAGTCTTATGTCATATCGACTACACTTCCATGCATAAGTTCTACTTTAGTCTAGTTAACAATATCATAGGCTTAATGATGTTCCAACAATAACTTAATCGTATCATGGAAATTCGGTTTTGACAAGTTATAACATTGTTTATTTTTCATAAACAATTTAAAACATGACTTTCCATAAATAATCAAGATATAAGTTTTTCGTAAACATGCATAACATGACATTTTCATAAACATGTGACATAACATTTTCATAAAATGGCTATAACACTTTTCATAAGAATAATAATGCACGACATACTAAATGATTCCCCATAGAGTAACATGTATATAAATCATACGTACATGTTCTAACAGTGACGCATTATGGCGGAGATCCTGTGTCTCGGAAATGGTGTTACACTCGGCCATAATGATAACATATGGCCATGGCATCTACCACTCCACACCTGAAGTCATGCTGGTGTACCATAACATAACATAACATAATCATAACGTAACATGTGTCGTTGGAATCAATCGTCTTGCATTTATTATTCATTACACATGAGAACTTTTTAAACATGTGATGCGATAAAAATAATTTTACAAACTTTTGTTTCTTTGTCCATTAGGCTCGGGTAAAGGTCAATATGGGCATTCTAAATTTAACCATCGCAAATCCCTAACTTATCCAAAAATCATATGACTGTCAACTTTGGTGGAAATACTTCCACTCCAACACACTATGGTCTGAATTCAGCAGAGCCAAGTACGGCCAGCGCTCTTCCACATATTCACATATTTATGACTCATCAACATGGAAGCAAATATGTAAAATCAATGCCTATATGGATACGCACACTATTCGGACGAACGATATGCTCCACTGGGTACTGGATGAACATGGACAGTTTTCTATACGCTCAGTCTACTCATTAATCGCAGCCCAAGGTCCATACAAGGTTGAATCACATTACATTTGGTGGAAATCTTCTCACCCAGGGCAAAAAATTTTCCTCTGGCGACTATGGAACAATTCACTACCAATGGTTAACAATCTATGCTGCTGGCTCACATCACAGCCATCACAATGTATTTTTTTTCGACAGCAGCATGACCATCAAGATCATGTATTCCTGCACTGTTCAAAAATTTGGCCTCTTTGGGTGGACATATCAATCACATTCTCGGGTCCAATGCCACAATCATGCACAATCAAAGCACACCTATTACGTTGGTGGAACAATTCCTCGTCGAGAACTATGATGGGTCAACTTAAAGTGATTGTGGCATCGTTGGTAGCTTGGGAAATATGGAAGTCATATGCAGCTTGTAGATTTGGAGAATAGCAATTTAACCCAGACCGATTACATACAAAGTTAAAGGTCGCAATCTACACATGGTATGCCGCAATGAATGGAAAACAATTTGCAATGTCTATACCTCACCTTCTCCAACAACATTATTCGCCACTAATAAGAACAAAGAGATTGACAATCGTCCGTTGGCAATTTCCGCCGTCAGGCAAGCTAAAATTAAATATTGATGCATGAGTTGGACAAAGATTTGCAGCAGGGGAAGCAGTTTTGAGATCGGCTCAAGGTCAATTCCTATCGGCTATTTGCTTTGCACTACCTTTGGTGACTCAACTGAGAGTGGAGATACAAAACATGACATATGTGTTGATCTACTTTGCGCAACAATACGACAGCATTATCGTGGAGACGGATTGCCAAATGATGGTAACTCTGCTGGCGGAAGCTCGGCCTATCATAGGTTTATTGTCCATGGATATTACACATGCTAGACGCTTCCTCACTCTCAACCATTCCACCTTATAGTTCTGCCCCCGGGAGGCGAATACTGCAGCACACAGGTTTGCACGGCACGGTTACAGAAAGGCAGGTTTGCATATTCACATCGCCAACCAATCACTTCCATGTGAAGTTTGTGGAGCTTTACTCATGGATCTTCAGCTGCCGGCCTTTCGTCATTGACATATGTCGGACATTACATCGGATATACACCCTCGTCGTTGTCTGTGTTTTCGAACACAGGCAACGCTGGTGCGTTTTCTTTTCATATGCTATTTTCTTATGCATGCGGCACTCCATGTTATCGCTTCATATGAATCTCTTTGCCTGGCACCTGTGTTTCTTTTGCATGGTGGACATCAATGCACATATCATTGATGAGGAAATCCACAAGTACTACTGTCACATGCCAGTACAGCAGGATTATATTATCCGGTGGCCAGAAGAAGATATCCTCGCCTTGGCTCGAGCTGAGCCAGGGCGACTTGGGTATGAGTTTGGCTATTGCATATGCTATCATTTCATTTATCATTGCCATTGCTATAACTGCTTCCTTGCACTTTCATGAGGTACATGTCAAAGTGGATTCAACTAGATCAAGCGGAGGTCCATCAACAACATTAAGCGATCCCCAACGCCAACGAACCAATAGAGTTTTTTATTATGCCACAATCGCATCCATGTATTCATGTCTATATAGCTTCAGTATCAATGACAGCTGTATAAATATGTACGCTTTTTCCTTCGCCAAGGTTTTATCCACAAGGGTGGTTTTACTTGGCAAGGTTTTAATGCGGCATATCATATACGACTGGAGATATACCATTATTAGCTCGCTATTTCACTTATTCTCATACAATGATACTTGTAATATGGTTTTCCTCTGCCATAAGTGAGGCTTTTAACAAAATTTTCTTTCGATAAAAAAATATCTGTATAACATATCGCCACTTCTTTATCCCTTATTAGGTCCTTATGGCCGAAATCATACTCATCCCCAACAAAACACATAAATCTCATAATAGTCACATTTCTTATATATATATATATATAATATATATATATATATATAATATTCACTCTAACTATATGCATCTTAGTTTCCATCATAATGATGATTTTAAAGGTTAAGGACATTATGAAACACAAATACAACATAAGGATGATGGAAACCATGAAAAGTTACCTTCTTGAGCCATGACCATCACTAGTATGCAACATCGTGAAGATTTATGATCAAGCTCAAGTGAAGAGCTAAAAATGGCCCTTTGGCCGTGTGTCTGTATATGAACATATGAGCATGATGATCATCAAGAACAACATTTGTGATCTAGCATATTAGTCATGATTATGATTGTGGCGCCCCGCACCCCGGCCCCGCCGGAGTCGGTGCACCCGCCGTACTTCACTAAGGAGAGTACTAGGCGTCTTCCATACGCATCGTGATCCATGATAGAATTTCATGGAATTTTCGTTCTTTTGCGCAATTAGTAATCGAAACCGTGGCAGAATTTAAACTTCAAATTAAAGTACCATCAAAAGCAGTAAAAGTAACATCCCCATAACCGAATTCAGAAAACGATGAAAGTAAATTGTTTCCTGTCACTGCTACAAAACATCATCAATCCATCAAGCTGGGTGCTCGGTTCACCACTCCTGGCCATCCTCTAACTCTCTCACGGATAGGGTACCCTAGGCTCGTCATCGATCCATTCAACTTTATCTCCTGCCACCT
>AP025042.1:21693709-21716254 GCA_036186865.1 Eustoma russellianum | reverse complement strand
AAATATTCACTCTAACTATATGCATCTTAGTTTCCATCATAATGATGATTTTAAAGGTTAAGGACATTATGAAACACAAATACAACATAAGGATGATGGAAACCATGAAAAGTTACCTTCTTGAGCCATGACCATCACTAGTATGCAACATCGTGAAGATTTATGATCAAGCTCAAGTGAAGAGCTAAAAATGGCCCTTTGGCCGTGTGTCTGTATATGAACATATGAGCATGATGATCATCAAGAACAACATTTGTGATCTAGCATATTAGTCATGATTATGATTGTGGCGCCCCGCACCCCGGCCCCGCCGGAGTCGGTGCACCCGCCGTACTTCACTAAGGAGAGTACTAGGCGTCTTCCATACGCATCGTGATCCATGATAGAATTTCATGGAATTTTCGTTCTTTTGCGCAATTAGTAATCGAAACCGTGGCAGAATTTAAACTTCAAATTAAAGTACCATCAAAAGCAGTAAAAGTAACATCCCCATAACCGAATTCAGAAAACGATGAAAGTAAATTGTTTCCTGTCACTGCTACAAAACATCATCAATCCATCAAGCTGGGTGCTCGGTTCACCACTCCTGGCCATCCTCTAACTCTCTCACGGATAGGGTACCCTAGGCTCGTCATCGATCCATTCAACTTTATCTCCTGCCACCTCTGGAGAGAAAAATAGGGTGAGTGACAACGTCACCAGCAAGTATACTATAATAATCATGAGTTAAATGGAAAGTACGATCAAGAACCGAACCCCATGTTATAATTGGTTTGGAAAACATACCTGACCTCCAGTCATCATTTGATAAGGATCATCGCTTAATGTAATAAGATCATAACTTAATAACATCACTAGATAGAGTGAAATATAATCATAAGGTGACTGGATCATGCATTGATCAATAAAACAATCATCATCATCATTTAGGACACGCAAGGTCATGACAACACAGCATAGTACATGCGACGCTATGTTACAACTCCACAAGTGACATGCATGTATATGCACATGAAATGCGTTATGATAAAATGAGAAAATGCCTTTTCATGCTTTGCTCTTTTAAAAACATCATCGTCATAAAACCATAGAGTGTTCAGATCTATCTTCCCGGATCTGAGGCGGTAACTTCTCCCCTTCGAATCTATTAATCCCGGATTCGGATCGGTAACATCGTTCCTTTCCATTCAGATCACTTAACCCGGATCTGCTCAGGTTCCTTTCGTTTCAGATCTATCTTCCCGGATCTGAGGCGGTAACTTCTCCCCTTCGAATCTATTAATCCCGGATTCGGATCGGTAACATTATTCCTTTCCATTCAGATCACTTAACCCGGATCTGCTCAGGTTCCTTTCATACTGGCCAGTTCATACTCACACACGGTACCGGTGGGAAAGCGTTCTTTTAAAAAACACAAAAACCATCTTTTTGAAAACGCTTTTCATCTTTCTTCCACGTGAAATCCATGCCATAAATCATGCAAGTGACGATGATGCAATGTATGACATGCATTATGCAACTCGTGAACAAATGCATCATAACATGTATGCACGGACTCGTCTTTTAGGCTGGAAAAGCTGTCCAGCAATCACCTTCTATTCATACTGCTGTGTGCTCATCAATTCATGCTGATATTCATAAACTCATGTCATACATATGCATAATGAAGACTTAGACACATGCTATAAAAATTTCGTATCATTCCGAAATGTCTAAGGACCTCAAAACATCATACTATCCTCAAAGGAACTGCTGAAATCAGCAGGGCAGTACCGCCTTACCTCAGTTTCGTAGGTCATAAAACCTCATTCATTTTGATCCATCACCTAGAAAACATATCTAACACACCAAGGAACAATATTCATAAGGCTAAACATCACAATTAAGCTTAAATGAGCAAAATCAAAGCCTTACAACTTATGACAATAAACTGTCCTGTTTTCCAGTTTTATATACTAACTTTAACACAATTGTTAACCGTCAAAATGGTAGTTTCATACTGGTTTCTGTACATGAACATGTACATCAATACCCTAGGTAATTACCATAAAATTCCCAAGGCAATCCAATAAGTTTAAGGGGGTCATCTAATTACTCTTCCAAACTGGGTATATGCAGAAACTAGAATGACCAATTAAATCACGAATTGAATTGTGACCAAACCACAACTCCTTTTATCAAAATTCCAACTCTCAGATGTCATAACACATGAAACTATTACCATGCCAAAAATCAGCTCATTTACACATTCCTAAGGTTCATTTTCAAGCCATACAATTTACTACTCAAAACGGTCCTGTTCCGGCAATTCTGTTTGAAGTTTTACCACAAAATTCATTAATAATAATCCACAACTCTTTTTACTACAATTCCAACTCACAGATGTCATACACACATAAAACTATTACCATGCCAAAAATCAGCTCATTTGCACATTCCTAAGGTTCATTTTCAAGCTGCTAAACGTGTTGCTTAAGTTCTGTCCAGAACACATTTTCCAGCAAGACCAATCTTAGTAAGAAATTCATTAAAAATAAACCGTGACTCTTTTTAAGGTGATTCCCACTCTCACTACTAAAACAAACATACAACTATCATCATACCAAAAATAAACGAAATTAAAGGTCTCTAAGGTCCCTTTTCTGGTCTAGCAAGTCAGCCTAATTTCTTGTCCAGCTCCAGAATTTTCAGTAGCCCTAATTTCATCCTAAACGTTCTTAGCTCACCTTTTTGTCACCAGTCATGGTATCAACCCTAAAATGAACACATACACACACTACGTCAGCCCCATTTGCGGGTTTTAGAGAGAAAACGACCAAAATCGAAAACACTTTAAGCCTAACATGCACAAGATCAAGTCTTTCCCTCATTTTCTTGCTTTGTTATTGTCTTGCATGCAACTTCACCTCACCTCCCCTTCTCCCTTCTACCGTGGCTCCCTTCAACACCAAAGGAGAAATCTTTAACACCAAGCCTAGTTTAAGACATAAACATGCATAAAATCATCAAAGAACTTATCTTTATAACAAAATGCTCATCCTACCCTCTTATGTGCCTAAAGCCTAAAGCTTTTGGGCTTAGAGCTAACCTTTTCACAACTAAGATCAAACCTTAAGTCTTTCTAGTCATTCATGCACACACTTTCACATTCAAACCATGAAGAGTATAGTGTACTTGCCTTTCTTGCTTACTCTTCTTGGATATGTGTCAAAGTTGAAGTCTTCTCTTCCTCTACACAATATTCCCCACGGTGGAGGGAAAGAAGGAAGGAGAAATGGTTAGTTCATGCTTTAACTCACTATTCTTTCAAAAGAAAGCTAGATGGCTTACCAAAAGAGGTGTGAGTTGTCCAACTTGGCTAGAGTTCTTGAAGGCTTGGAGTCCTTGAGCCTAGTGACCATGAAGGTCACGGTTTTGGGGGCAAAGAAGAACACCCATGAGTTTGATCTTCATAAAATCATAAATGTCACTCTTAGAAGGTTGTGGACACTTACCTAAGCTTACTTGTTCTTGGAAGAGTTTCCTTCTCCTTTGGTGTGCACTTGGCCGTGAGTGGGGAGGGGAAGAAGGGAATGGAAGAGATTCCTTCTTGGCTTGAAATGCTTAAGTGTAAGTTGGAGGGAATTCTCCCCTTCTTTGTGATTCTAGCCGTGGGAAATAAGGGTGGGGTTAGGGTTTGTACTCAAGTTAAGGCTTAACCTTGGTTATCTTAGGTTAACCAAGGTTACTTTTCACTAACTAAGGTTACTTTTGGGTCAACCATGGTTTCTTTTTCCTAACCATGGTTTAGCTTAGGGTTGGTTAGGTTAATTGTAATCATTAGCCACCTTTGCTTTAAATTAGGTTTTCCCCCCTCCTCTCTTCATGATGTCAGGCGGTTGGGGTCTTAAATGACCCCAACTAGCCAATATTTTTTTATTCTTTCTTTTATTCCCTTTCTATTTATTCTTTTCTAGTAAATAAATACCAATGTATTTGTCTCATGCCAATTAACCATCTTCCTTGTGAGCATGGGCCGAAAACCATAAGGCCATAATACAATTGATCCTAGTCTCGTAAATACATATAGTGTCCTCATGCCTTACAACAATTGCCAACTAAATTAACTCTAAGCACCACGTGCATGGCCACATATTAACTAATTCATCCTTAGGTACAAGAAGGGCTTGTAACGGGGTTACGACATCCTCCCCCCTTAATATAAGTTTCGTCCTCGAAACTTGAACTGCTAACCAAAGAGGTGTGGATACAATTTCTTCATGTCCTCTTCTAGTTCCCAGGTGGATTCATCTGCGGAATGCTTTTTCCATTGTACTTTAACCATGGGTATGGTCCTTCTTCTTAGTACCTTTTCCTTACGGTCTATTATCCCTTCCGGTTCTTCTTCGTAGGTCGTGTCAGCTTTTAGCCCCAAGGGTTGATCTTCTATGACATGCTTGAGGTCGTGTAATGACATGCTTGAGGTCGTTACATATCGTCGCAGTTGAGAAATGTGAAACACGTCATGGATTTGAGATAGGGTGGGCGGTAGAGCGAGTCGATAAGCCACTTTCCCAACCCTTTCTAGGACCTCGTATGGCCCAATAAATCTTGGGCTCAATTTCCCATTAACGCCAAATCTCTTGACTCCTTTTGTTGGCGTTACTTTTAGAAATACCTTCTCTCCTTCTCGAAGTTCTAAGGGTCGCCGTTTTTCATCCGCCCAGACTTTGCTCCTATCCTGAGCCGCTTGTAGTTTCTGCCTGATAATCTTTACTTGCTCTCGAGCTTGCTCTACCAGGTCAGGCCCTGTGAGAATTCTGTCTCCTATTTCATCCCAGTAAAGCGGAGAGCGACACTTCCTCCCATAAAGTGCTTCACATGGAGCCATCCCTATTGATCGATGGTAGCTGTTGTTATATGAGAACTCTACAAGTTTGAGGCTTCGATCCCAACTCTTCCCAAAGTTGAGTATACAAGATCGTAGCATGTCTTCGAGTGTCTGTATAGTTCTCTCTGATTGGCCATCTGTTTGCGGATAAAATGCTGAGCTCATATGAACTTCCGTCCCCATTGCCTTTTGAAAAGCGGTCCAGAACCGTGACGTGAATCGAGGGTCGCTGTCACATACTATACTTAAGGGCACACCATGAAGGCTTACTATTTGTTCCACATGCATTGCGGCCAACTTTTCCATTGAGGCCTTGATTGTCATGGCCATAAAGTGGGCGGTCTTAGTTAGGCGATCAACCACTACCCAAATAGCGTCGTGGCCACTCTTTGTTCTAGGCAGGTCCGTCACAAAATCCATTGAAATATGGTCCCATTTCCATTCGGGGACCTCGAGAGGCTGTAGCAACCCGGCAGGTTTCTGGTGTTCTGCCTTCACCTTTTGGCAAACTAGACATTTCTCCACATATTCAGTGATCTGTCTTTTCATACCACCGCCACCAGAATCGTTGTTTCAGGTCTTGGTACATTTTGTTAGCTCCCGGGTGGATGGATAGTCGCGAGTTATGTGACTCCTTAAGGATTTCGCTCAGAATATCATCGTTACCAGGTACACACAATCTCTCACGAAACCACAAACTATGGTCATCCCGAACCCTGAAATCTCCAGGGGGTTTCATCTGTACTTGAGCTTTTAGCTTCCTGAGTGCTTCGTCCTTGTGTTGCTCCTTCTTGATTTGATCTATTAACGAAGGAGTTATCATTAATTTTGCGAGCATTCCTTCAATTGAATTGACTTCTTCTAACCCAAATTCCTCCATATCACGCTGCAAGGGAGGTTGGCGTGGATGACTGGTTTTCCTACTTAAGGCGTCCGCCACCTTGTTAGCCTTTCCTGGGTGGTATTGTATGGATAAGTCGTAGTCCTTTATTAGTTCCAACCATCTTCGTTGTCGCATGTTCAATTCTTTTTGAGACAACAGATATTTGAGGCTTTTGTGGTCCATAAAGATTTCGCACTTTTTGCCGTAATAGTTGTATAGCTTCTAGACGTGCTACGGGTGCGAATGTTTCATCGTAGTCAATTCCTTCTTCTTGATTATATCCTTGTGCTACAAGTCTCGCTTTATTTCTAACAACCTTTCCTTCTTCATTCATTTTATTCCTAAATACCCACTTTGTGCCTATTATAGTCTTACCTTGTGGACGTGACACTAAATCCCATACATCGTTTCTAACAAATTGATTAAGTTCATCATGCATGGCATCAATCCAAGAAGAATCACTCAAAGCATCATGCACATTTTGGGCTCAATTTTAGAAATCATAGCATGAAATTCATTTATTTTATCCGAAGTAATTCTTCTACGTGGTCGCACACCGTGAGTGAGGTCGCCTATGATGAGAACATGTGGGTGATCTCTATGCCATCTTGGTTGATTATTTTCTAAGTTATCATGCATTTCTATGTGATCATGCATTTCTAGTGTGTCATTCATATCATGCATATCAAAAGAATCATCATTTTCATTCAACATGGGTTTCATATCAAAGTCATCTTCATATTCCTTATCTTTATCAATCTCACCAAATTCATTGAATTTCACATGAATATTCCATGATTTGTCTAGTGAGATGATCATAACATCTATATGCCTTCGAGTTTATAGAATATCCAACAAAAATGCACTCAATTGATTTGGATTCAAATTTGTCTAAATTATCTTTTGTATTTAAAACAAAACATTTGCATCCAAATACACGAAAATAGTCAATCTTAGGCATGCGATCATTCAAAATCTCATAAGGTGTCTTGTTAATTTTCTTTCTTATAGATAGGCGATTTACAATATAGCATGCACAATTTACGGCTTCCGCCCACAGAAATCTAGGCAATTTATTTTCGCATAACATAGTTCTAGCGATTTCTTGTAATGTGCGATTCTTTCTTTCTACTACTCCATTTAATTGTGGAGTTCTAGGTGGCGAAAACTCATGCTTAATTCCTTTTTTCTTCGCAAAACGAAATCATCTCTTTGTTTTTAAACTCACTGCCTCTATCGCTTCTTATCTTTTTTCACATCACCGTATTGATTTTCAAGTTGTTTAATCAATTTTGCAATTTCAATGGCGCTATCATCCTTATGTGCAAGAAATAAAGTCCAAGTATAACGAGAAAAGTCATCAACAATTACGCATGCATAGTGGCGCCCACCAAGGCTTGTAGTGCGACTAGGACCAAACAAATCTATATGCAATAGTTCTAATATTCTAGTCGTGCTTATTTCATTTTTCGGCTTAAGTGACTTACGTGTTTGTTTGCCTTTTATGCAAGATTCACACAACTGAAAGTTGTCTAAATCAAGCGTAGGCAATCCCCGTACTAGGTTCTTTCGTTGAAGTTTTTCTAGTGTGGAAATGCCAATGTGTCCTAAACGTCTATGCCATAAATTCATATTGGGTTCATTTGACATAAAACACTTAACTTTAGCGTCTACTACATCATCCATAGATAGCGTAAAAATATTGCCTTCTCGTTTTCCTTTTAAAACGGTTTCTCCATTTTTTTTATTATTTGCAATAAGGGTGAGTAAAACACACATTAAAACCATTGTCAACAAATGGAGAAATGCTATGAAGATTGTAGGATAAATTGCTTACCAAAAATACGTTGGAGATTTGGAGAGTGTTTGGATTTCCAATCGTACCCTTTCCGATGATCTTGCCTTCGTTGTTGTCTCCAAAGGTCACGGATCCGCCTTTTGTGACCTTCTTTAGTTTTTTGAATAGGCTCGGGTCACCTGTCATGTGTCTCGAGCATCCACTATCAAGGAACCACTTTATAGATGTATTTTTCGATGTGTGGGCTCCCTGCAATGTGCAAAGGTGATTTAGGTACCCTTTTAACTTTGGGTCATTTCGAGTTAGTTAATCACATCTTGGTAAAAGTACCTTTCGGTACCCATACTTGGGTGATCCTTCTCGGTCTATCAAATGGCAAGAATGTGGATGAAGGTGCGATATAGTAGACATGTGGTGCATGCACTTTGGGCCTTTGCCCAAGGACTCCCTTATACTTATTAAATGAAGGACGTTTTTGATATGTCCTTGTGTGTGTGCGTAGTGCGTGGATGATATGAATTTCGTGTATGCATTATTCTCTTCTTTTCATATCTATAAGGTACGAAGTTATATTTCACATGATATGAAGAAGAAGTGGGGCGTGATGAGGAAATAGGCGCTTTTTGCGTCATCTTAGACGCCACTTGCGGCTTAGGGGTGTCTACTTTCTTAGACACAACAAACTTGGTTGGTTTGGTTGATACTTCGTTAGTATCAACGTATCCTAGTCCAGTTTTGTCGCTATCATGCTTTTGTGATAATATGATGCGATGCAGCATGTTGGACCCTGTATCAAATTGTTTCATCATTTTCTCTAAATCGGTATTCCTTGATTTCAAATTTGAAATCTCGGATTTCATTTCATTATTTTGAGTGTTTAATGATGAAATCTCTGTCTTTAACGCAGTAATGACGCATGATGACTCTTTCTTTGAATCGCTTAATTGAGCGACAAGATTCTCGTTAGAAGATTCTAACAGTTTTTTTCTTCAATTAATCGTTTCTTTTCTTTAGCGAGAGTCTTGGTGAATTTATGCAATTCTAGATACTGACTAAAAAGATCATCATAAGAAGGTTCAGAGTCAGAGTCAGAATCAGATGATACCTCATTAGATATTTTGGATTCAAAGCACACTTATGCGGTCTCCTCTTCGGTCTCAGTTTCAAAATCTAATGAATCACTCCAGGTGGAGGCCTTTAGAGCACGCTTCCTTTGTTTGGGTTCTGAGACGAGTCTATTTTTGTTCTGCTCCTTGTCAGGGTATTTAGTATTTTGCTTTTCTTTATTTGGGCAGTCATATGATAAGTGTCCGAGTTTGTCACATTCATAACATTTAACGTCTTTATCGTTTGACTTGTTCTTATTTCTCTTAGTCGTAGTGCCCTTATTTTTGTTTCTAAATGACCTTCTCATAAATTTTCTCAATCTTTAGCCAATAGAATTAGGTCATCATTATCCGATTCGTAATCACTATCATCTACGTGATCGGAGGGAGAGGAGACGTATTCATTTGATTTAAAAGCAATGGCTTTACCTTGTTTCGATGATTCCGATTTCCATATGATGAGTTTATTTTCATAAACTTTATGTGATCCGATTAGTTCTTCCATCTTTATTGATTTAGTTTCCTTGCTTTCTTCTATCGCGGTCACTTTAGGGTCCCATTCAGAAGGAAGGCTTCGTAGGACTTTCTGTACCTTTTCCTGCGTAGTAAAAGCCTTACCAAGAGACTCAAGAGAGTTGTAGATGTTAGTCAAACGAAGATCCATATCTACAATAGACTCATTGGGCAATAATTTAAATGACTCAATTGTGGACATAAGCATGTTAATTTTTGACTCTTTCACTTGACTCGTTCCTTCGTGTTTCATTTCTAGTATCCTCCACATTTCTTGTGCACTCGAACAGTTTGACACATAACTAGACTCACTTTTACTTAATCCGTTTAAAAGCAATTGCATAGCCCTATCATTCATACTAAGTTTCTTTTTATCATCACTCGTATATTCTTGTCTAGTTTTAACAACTTCTAAAGTGACTCCGTCTACGGTGGATACCTTAGATGGGACATAAGGACCATCTTCAATGATTGACCAAATATCTATATCTATAGCCATAAGAAAAAGCTTCATCCTAAGTTTCCACTGAATAAACGACTCACCGTCAAAAAGTGGAGGCATTTGGCTCGACATACCTTCTTGCTCGGTTTTGAGATTTGTGGTTGCCATCTCACTGAATCGTTGGATTCCTTGAAGTGAGTGTTCCTGCGCTCTGATACCACTTGTAGGATCTTCAAGGCACCACTAGAAGGGGGGGTTGAATAGATGGTGCGGAAATTGTGGTTTTTAAAATTTCTTTAAACTTGAACAATTCAAGTTCTGAAAACAGATTCTGTTTTCAGGACCAGTTTTAAAACGTTTTTAAAACCAGGTTAGAGGTCTCCAAAAATTATGAAATTTTGAGAGAACTTAGCCTCAGATGTTGTGAGGGTCCCCTAAAAATTTCAAATTAAAATTCAACCTTTAACCCCTTCAAAAACCGTTAGTAATCAGATTGTGCAAATCTGCCAGAAACGGTAGATGGTTTTGAAAAATTAATGCCTATTTGTGTGAACGTCCAAATGCTCTGAAAATTTGACCACTAACTCCTTATATACTATATTTAAATGGGTTGAAACAGTTTTGGAAAATTCTTTTGGGAAGTAGGTCAACTACAATCAAAGTCTTAACCTTTGCAAGTCTGAAAATCAGACTGCACTAGTCTCAGAACTTTTGATGTTTGATTGACTTATACTTGTCCAAAAGGGTTGAAACTTATGCCAAATTAACCCTAGAACGTGTGAGTATATTTCTGGAAATATTCGTGATTTTTGAAATTCGTTAACTATATTTACGGATACGAACAAGAAGGATAATCAGTGCAGTAACTGAAAAGTAAATGCAGAAAGTAAATGGCACCAAGCATTTTATACTGGTTCGGTTATAAACAACCTACTCCAGTCTTCAAGGAACACCTTCCTTGGTTCACACTAATCACACACACGCAGTACACCTTACCACAGGGTTGATGGAGTTACACACCAACTCCAACCCTTTACAAATCTTGTATGTTCAATACAATGCACACGAACACCACCACCTCACAAGAATGAAGATTGATCATACCTGGATCAATCTTTTACAAAGATATATAATGAGTGGTGGTCTATGTCAAGCCTATTCAAGATTGAAGAATTTGAATACAATAGGCTTACAAGAAGAAAGAAAGAAAGAGGATGTAGAAGAAGAAGAGCTAGGCTTTTTGATCACTTTGATTTACCGTCCCCCTTAGTGTACCTCCCCCTCTTGAAAATTATCTTCTAAGTCCTTGGGGATGTAAGACATCATTGTGACAAGGCCTTGCTTACTTGGCATCTTCTTATTGGATGATCATTTAGTCTTCGCTTACTTGGCACCTCCTTATTGGTTTAACGTTGTCATCATGATGACTTGGAAAAAATCTGAGAATACACTTAAACATGTGCCAAAAATCATCACAAAATAACTTCCATAAATCATAAGATATATCACATAAATTGCAAGACATCAAATCCTTCCTTGCTAAGAAAAATTTCGGCCATAATGTCTTATTGCCATGATGAAAATTCAGCATGTTCATCACTCAATTCTATTTAAAATAATGCCAAATTTTCTTTGATTTTTCCTATATAAAATCAATCACCAAATTATGGTAAGTATTGCTATCTCATGAGAAATGAACTTGGACACTTCCAAGCTAACAAATTCGGCCACCATGTCTTACACATGCTGAAAAATTTTCAGCATGTGTGATATATAAAATATCACACTTTATTAATTCAAATAATATTCAAAACATTTCCATTTCTTCTTCGAATCAATCACATAATAAAATATGACAAGTTATAACTCATTTAATTGACAAAATCGGCCAGCTTGTTTGTAGCATGCTGAAATTTTCAGCATGTGACATAAGAGAGAGATATTTTGAATTCTTACCATTTGTAGCTTCTCTCTTCAATTCACCAACATTGTATGATTGATCCTTGACCAATCAATATGCCAATAAGGCTCCAAATAAGCTCCATCTCAGCTGTAGGTGGCGTTGGAAATGATTGTGTATGTGCTGAAATTTATTTTTGCTAACTTTGTAAAATAATGCACATTTAGTAATACACACATGTTATATTCCAATCAGCCCTTAATTTAATTTTCTAGAAAACTTTAAGATGTATATCATATGTAAAAAGTGTCTAGATACGTGTCACATGATGTACCAAAAACGTTCCATGTGTTGTGTGCATAGAAAACCGAATTTTCGATATTTATCGATTACCCGATTTTTCTCTAATTTAAATTCCAACTTTTGCACATGTTATATATTATGTTATACATAATATATATAATATACTTTAAATCTCAGCACTTGGCTGGTCTAAAGTGGTACCATTAGCATGTGACAAAATGAAACTTGGAATCTTCACATTTTGGTCTTAATGTGGAGTAATTTGTGTGTGCCAACATGGAAAGTATTTTTGGATAATTTTCCAAATGTGCACGAAATTTACATCAAATTTTGATGTATAAGGGCTGGCCATTTATTTATGGCAAGTACGTGACACGTTGGCGAAGTTTCGGTATTCGCCTGATACGACAATTTTCGGTTTAGAACCTTTTATCGTGTCGTATTTGATTTGTCATCACCATATCTTATATCATATGATATAATACCTGAATATACTCATAAATATGAGTTAAGTATAGTGGTGTGACGTTAACGTACGTACGTAAAATATATAACGTGTCGGTAGTACGTGGAATACATGTGTATGTGCCTTTTTCAAAAATTCTGAAAATATATGTAATGTATATGTATATGGCGTGTGTAATTAAGATGGGGAGGAGGAGAAAACTTTCCTTCCTTAGATTTGTTGCCTTTGTGCCTTTTCCAAATTTGGCTTCCTTTAATGAACTACTTAGTTTATTAAACTAAGTACTTCACTTATGAACTAGTTTACTTCATTAATGGTGGCACCTGAAAATAGTATAAACACAACAAATGTTTGCCATATGATGTAAGCTTTAACGCTTCATGGCTCGTTAGTACGGAAACATAATATATAAGCTAAATAAGGCAAGTAATGGCAAGATATCATGCATACATGTACACGTTTATATATATCATGCATTTAAGTCACTTATTTTGAAATCACTCAAACCCCCTTATCTCTACACGACTCTCAATTGACCGAGCATGGTGTGCTTTGAAGAAATCCGCCACCAACGAAATAAATAAGCTTGAATAGTCAAGCTGCCATGCATCAGACCATAGAATAGGATGGATATCTCTTTCCATAAAGGTTCTATCGCTGGATAACATATGAAAATGTGATCTTGTCTATCAGAATGCATTCGACAAAATACACATTGTGTTGGAAAGATGGTTTCCCAAGTGCAAAGGTTGTCAGCCAAAGGCAGCATCGCATCTAGAGTTTCCATATAAAAATGCTGCACCCCAAAAGGTTGAATGACCACCAAATATATCGGGAGCAATCCAATGCTGCTGAAATAGATACTAGCAAGCTTTAAACTGACTTTAGAGAATTGTTCAGAAGAATCAGCGGCCCCATGTAGTCCATCCGGAGAATATTGTACCCAAGGAATTGAGGGGAGTACCAGTGGCGGATCACTAGTGAGGACAGCAGCAAAGGACCGGACGGCTGAAGCCGCCGGCCCTGACGGCGTAGGAAGGAGATGATCGCAGGGAAGGCGGCGCTAATCGCCAGAGCATTTATTCATAAAAAATGATCCTTATATATATATATATATATATATATTATATTATATATTATATATAATAAAAACAGGAATAAGGGTGTAAGATTATAATTTAGGCGGTATATACCGACCCAATTATATAGATATACAATACATATATGCAATTAATAAAAAAAGATATATATATATATTATATATATATATATTCCTTTTCTTCTTCACAAAATATCTTGTTATGTCCTACTTTCTTTTTCCTTTATCAAAGTAGTCCTGATTTCTTGTGTCATATCTTTTATTTTGATTTAATTTAGTCGAATAACTTACGTTGTTACCAACTACTCTTATTTAAATTTTATCGTATACTCAAAGGTGTTTGTTATCAAATTCACTAGTTTATCGATATACCAAAAAACTTAGCACATGAGCATATATTGGACGCTACTAAAATACGGTATTTAAAATGTTTTGACATAACAGAATTCGGGGCTTAACAATGAGGATGGTGAAGTAGAATTCAAGTGGGTTGAAAAGAAATTGATGCAGTTGGCAAAAATTTGAAGAGAAGGGGGGCGAGTTTTTAGAGAGTGTGCTGTGGGAATCAGGGTTCCGAACTGAAAAGAAGTTGGAATGAAGAAATTTTCTATTTTTGCAGATTTTATAGGTCCTGCGCCCACTGACATCAATTCATCAATGTTAGAGAATGATGCTCACATTTATCGATCGATGTGAGAGACTAACAATACTTCAGTCTCTCAAAAAGTTACATCGATCGATCGATGTATGTTGTTTTCTGAGTTTTTGTCATTTTGACCTTCCAAGAATTGTTTATCATTCTTAATCTTGTTCTAATTGATTCAAATGTCTCAGTGGAAGGGATTTTGTGAAAATTTCAGCTAGTTGATCATTTTTTGAAACAAATTAAGCACACACCAATCTTTTTTTAACATAATCCTTATAAAGGGATGCATCACTTAAATACGCTTGTACCTACTATGATGGACAGGTTTTGGGCTATACATATGGCTTAGGTATTATCACATAAGATAGGTACTTTACCAAACTTGACATTATAGTCATTTAAGGTGTTTATCATCCAAACTAGTTAGGCACAACGTGGGACAGCCAACACATATTGGATTCCGCCGTTGAAAATGACACACCATTTTGTTTCTTGGAGAACCAAGAAACCAAGCAATCTCCAAGGAATTAGCATTTTTGGAGGTGCTTTTCCTATCAATTAGATTTCCAGCATAGACGGAGTCACTATACCTTCTTAAGTCAAAACACCCATTTTTAGGATAAAATAGCTCAAAGTTCAATGTACCTTTCAAATACCCAAAAGTATGTTTTATGGCAACTAGATGTGATTCTTTAGGCATATTTTGAAATCTAGCATATGTAATATATCCAGTCTGCTAACCGTTAAATAAAGTAAACTATCAATCATACCACTATATTTAGTTACCTCAACCGGCTTTCCTTTTTCATCCTTTTCAAGCTTTGTACTTGTTCTCATTGGTGTGCTTATACTCCTTCCATCCTCAAACTTGTATTTCTTGAGGAGATCTTTGTATACTTCGTTTGGGATATGTATGCACCACCTTTACCTTGCTTGATTTGAAGTCCAAGAAAGTAAGTGAGTTCACCCATCATGCTCATCTCAAATTCTCCTTCCATTAACTTGGCAAAATGCTTACAAAGAGATTCATTAGTATTACCAAATATGATATCATCAACACAACTTTGAACAAGCAAATGATTATTTCCTTGTTCTTTAATAAATAATATAGTGTCAACCTTTCCTCTTGAAAGACCATTTTCAAGAAGAAAGTTGCTTAATCTCTCATATCACGCTCTAGGAGCTTTATTAAGTCCATAAAGAGCCTTTTTAAGTTTGAAAACTTGATTTGGATTGTCATGATTTTCAAAACCCAGTGGTTGAGCTACATATACTTCTTCTTGAATTTTCCCACTCAAGAAGACTGATAACATCCATTTGATATAACTTGAAGTCTTTTTGAGAGATTATCTCATGTAAACTCTATTTATCCCATGGCAGGTGGTGTTGGCTGCTTTATATGAAAAGTACTCAATTAGCTCAAATTCATTTAGCATGGCTATACTCATTTCTTGAAGAGCTTTATTCTTCCTTTCTGTAACACTATTTTGTTGAGGAGTTCTAGAGCCGAGAAGTTGTGTCCATACCCTTTGGATACATAAAATGCTTGAAACTCACCATCAAACTCACAACCTCTATCACTTTTAATTTCCTTGAAGGTATCTTCCCTTAGGTTTTCTTATCTCTGATAAAGTTTTATAAACTCTTGGCATGCATCATTCTTTTTGGCTAAGCACATGACCCAAGTAAGCCTAGAGAAGTCATTTACCATTACAAAGGTGTATATTTTCCACCTAGACTTGCTGTATCAATATCTCCATACAAATCCATATGAAGCAATTGTAGAGGTTTGGTGGTAGAGATTTCACTTTTGGGCTTGAAACTTGTTTTAGCAAGCTTTGTCTTTTGATAAGTGTCACATTGCCATGATTTTTGAAATCTAATTTTCGAAGACCTTGGACCTTTTCATTTTTACAAATTTCATTGATGTTTTCGAAACTAATATGTCCAATTCGTATATGCCATAATTGTGTCAAATCATTTTTGGCAACTAGACATAAAACTTTTTGGGATATGAAATCATGTGTGTTAAATTTGTAAACATCATTTTTCCTTAGCCTCAAAAACAATTCTACCATCCCATTTCTCTATGCATTTTCTTTTCGCAAATATAACTTAAAAATTAGCATCACATAATTGGCTAACACTTATCAGATTATATTTAAGCCCTTCTATATATAATACATTACTAATAGTAAAAGAAGAGTTATCAATTTCTCCATGTCCAAGGATTTTGGCTCTTCCATTTTCAAAATGCAACTTTCCACCATCTTGAATTTTGAGCTTGTTGAACAAAGTTTTGTCTCCGATCATGTGTGCGGAACATCCACTGTCCATAAGCCATTTGGTGCCTTCTTCCTTGTCTACTCTATTTACCTTGAGTACCTACAATACCAAAAGGTTTATATATTGGTATCCAATAATGGTTGGGTTCTTTCGAGTTAGCTTGTCGAACTTTAGGCTTCTAAAAATACATGTTACCAAAGCTAGCCCTGCATATACTTTTTACATGTCCTTTCTTGTCCCAATCAAAACAAGCAGGTATATTATTTTGTTGTTCTACTTATAAGATAATGAGCCATTTTGAGTCTTTTTCATATTTGCCTTTTTCTTTCAATTCAATAGGTTTAACAGTGGGGTATGAGGTATTAAATCCTAAACTGGATTTGTATTTTCCTATCTTTTGATTTCCAAGTAGTTTATCTAGATTACTCTTACCGTTTGTTAATCTTTGTAAATATAATCTTAATTTTTGTGCTCCTTCCTAATTTCCATATTTTCGAGGGCTACGGTCTTATGCATGATAAGTATGATACCATGCTCTTGGTAAATCAAAATATTCTGATTATGCAAGTTCTTGTTTTCTAATATGCACTTTTAAATTCTTTCTTCGAGTGTTTGTATTTCAAGTTAAGTTTCTCAAAATCATCCTGTAAATCTCCTATTTCATCTTGTAGATTAACATTAGAACATATAGAGTTTACCTCAAGATCATTCTCGATTTTCATGAGACAAGTGTATTGTTCTTTTTGATTTTCAACTATTGCAATAAGTCCAAAATCCTAGTCTTCATTTTTTTCACCTTTCGATTCAGAAAAGATCATCCTATGTGGTTACCTCCGTATTTAAGGCTTTCTTCTTTTGAGAAAAGACTTTCTTGTCTTTCTTTTGCTGCTCTTGACATGGAAATCGGCAACGAAATGATCGGTTCGACCACACCTGTAGCAATTTTCACTTGATTCTTCATCTTTGGTTGATTTTTGAAAAACTTTCTTGCATGGGCTTTGTTTATTGTTGCTACTCTTCTAAATTTTCTAATTAGAAGAGCAACTTCCTCATTTGATTCATCAGACTCTGCCACGAATTTTTGTGTGATGCATGTGTGGGCGTGATAGGATCCATCCTATTTTGCTCATCAATTAGGATTCATGAGTGAGTAGATTTCCAAAAAATTCATCAAGAGTAAGGGTCATGAGATTTTTAGACTCGGTGATGGAGGTCATTTTAGGTTTCCATTCTCTTGGCAAAGAGTTAAAAAGTTTTGAGGCAAGATCTTCATTTGATATTTTCTTGTCAATCATTGAGAGTTGATTCACTATTCTGATGAATCGGTCAATGGTCTCCTCAATCTTTTCACCACTCTTCATACCGAACATTTCATAGCCTTTCATGAGCATAAGTCTTTTGGCCATTCTCACTTGCTCAGTCCCTTCATGTATCATTTCTAGCCTTTTCCATGCTTTATGGGATGTTACAAGACCTTGAAGCCTTATAAGCTCGGTAGCGGTTAAGGCACTTGAGAGAATATCAAATGTCTTTCCATTTATAGCAAAAATTATCGTTTTTATTGGTGTAGTCATCCTTATCTTTGAATATGGATTCTCCTTTTGGGTTGGTAATCATAGAAACTTTGATTCCTTTGACAACAAATCTCTATATGTCAAACCCACAACCTTTCAAATGATTTATCATTCGAAATTTCCATAAAGAATAGTTTTGAGCATCAAACACAGGAGCTTTGGTGTTTGAGGCTGCCAATAGTGTGGCAGGTTTGGAGGTTGAGCTGTAGGTGAAGAGGTTGTCATTGCCATGATCTTTAACCTTGCTACTTGCAAAAATTGGACATGCAATCAAGGTTAGGGTCTGATCCAATTGTAAGTTCCGTGACAATCATTCTAGAGTGTGAATAGAGTCTTTGGCGATTTTGCAAAATTTTTCCATTTTCAGCTCACTCCTACTCAAATGCTCTCCAAATCAAATAAAGAAAGAGATGAGAGATAACGAATGAATACATGCGATATAGAGTGGTTCGAAACTTAAATGATTCTACTCCACTACTACTTTGTTTCCAAAGTGGATTTTCAACAACAATAACCACTTCTTATTACTCTTATAAGACTAACAACACCATTGCTTACACTAACAACTTAGCATAAGCAACAACAATATCTTCTTGCAGAAAAACAGCTTTGTGCAACAACAACATCAGCCATAAGCAAGAACAAGTCCTTACTTCCTCACAACTTCAACAAAGTCCTATCAAAGAACTTTCACACAGTGAGTTTTGGGAAGTGCTGGGGTTACACTTTCTAGCTAGTCTAAACACAAGCAAGAGATCAAATATGTATGGTTCCTCTTGTGTTAGATGTACACTCTCACAATTTACAACAATGAAGAACAAGCAATAAGAGCTTAACAAGCTTTAAGCACTTTTGCACGAATGAGAACTTTTTACAACAATAAAAAATAAAGCTTGAAGAGGATGAAAGTGCATATGACCTTCATCTAAGCTTCTTCAATTTATAGAGGGTGTGAGAAACGTTTTTGAAGCCTCTCTCAAGTCTTCAACTCAATTATAAGTCTTGACAATATTCAAATAGTCTTTAGATACCCTATAGTTAGATTTGATCTCCAAAGCCACCCTAGAAAATCTTAGAAATGCATATAAATGTCAAGGAAATACGATTGATGTCAGGGAAAGTCCAGAAGAAATTTGAGCAAGATTGGAGAGAGGAAACACTTTAAATTTCCATTGAATTATGTTCCAACAGTCATAAAAATTTGAATCCAGGATGACATCGATCGATCGATGTGTCCCTGTTGAGAGACAATGTCTTCCAGTAAGGTTTGAGTTTTGCACTTCACCTACATAGATCGATCGATGTCTCTTCCTTGAGAGACTGTGTGAACATCGATCAATCTATGTCTCATAATCGAGAGATCGATGTCCTCCTGTAAGGTTTTATTTTTATTCCTTGCATACATTGATCGATCGATGTCTCTTTCTGAGACACCAATGCATACATCGATCGATCGATGTCTCAAACATTGAGAGGTCGATGTGTTCCAGTAAGGTTTTAACTTTGAACCTTAACAACGTCGATCGATCGATGTCTTTAACTTTAGAGACTGATGTCACATCGATCGATCGATGTGTCCCAAATTGAGAGACTGATGTTGGACGATAAGGATTCAACCTTGGACAATTCTAAGATAGATCGATCGATGTCTTTGTTTGAGAGACTGATGTATACATCGATAGATCCATGTAAGAGATCAATGTCTCAAAGTGTGTTTTTCTCATTTTGTTCTAATTAAAAAGTGTGAAAAACCTTTTTAGCTCTTTCAAAACATCTTTAACTTCATTTAAACAATTCATATTACAACAAGATTGCCCCACAGATAGATTCCGTATCTTGTTATTTATTTTATTTTTACCTTGGATCCTGCTCAATTTGTAATTGTTACTACCTGTAGCTTTTTGTTTTCACTCTTTCTGAAGTGTAGCCCTTGTCGTAGGAGCTTTTAAGCACCTAAGAGTTCTCAATGCAACCTTAATCATCAGTAAGATCATGTATAAATTGACTGATAAAGATTATTGCAGATATCAAGCATAGTATGAGATAAGTAAATCAACTTTTCAACTAGTTTTTGTTAACTAAGTCTTTGTACGAGTGTGTTGTCTCACTATTCTGTGGGTCTATGTCTAAGTTCAACTGGTGTGAGAGTAGGTTTGCAACCAAGCATACCAGTTTCCTATTGAAGATCCAATATATATTTTCTCTGTGCAATACTTATTCCCTGTTGCTTCCTTTCCAATACATACTTAAGAAGTATCTGAGTCTGCCTAAATCTGTAAACTCAAATTCAGTTGATAATTGTTTCTTTATTTGAGCTATTTCTAGTCTTTATTATCAGTATATATTATGTCATCAACATAAATAATAAGTACAGTAATGTTACCTGTGCCAATCCCTTAAATGGACAAAGTGTGATCACTGTGGGTTTATCTGTATCCATGGTTCAGAACTACTTTTGTAAAGTTCCTAAATCATGCCCTAGGTTGTTTAAGGCCATAGAAAGACTTCTTTAGTTTACATATCTTATTCTTATTGCTATTAGTGTTGAAGCTAACGGGTATATCTATGTACAATTCCTCTTCTAAGTCTCCATTTAAAAGGCATTCTTAATATCTAGTTGTAAATTCCAATCTAAGTTAACAACTAGTAAGAGTATAATCCTTACAGTATTTCGTTTAGCAACAAGTGCAAAGATTTCCATGTAATCGATGTTGTAAGTCTGTTGAACCTCTTTGCAATTAATCTGTCTTTGAATCTATTTACTATTCATTAATGTTATATATAACAGAAAAAAACCCATTTACAGCCTGTATGAGCTCCCATGTCTTATTCTTATTCAAGGCTTACATTTCTTCATATACGACCTATTCCAATGAGAAATATTCAATGCCTCCTGAATATCCTTAGGAATGGTCTTGTTATCCAAGGCACTAGTGAATGCTTTAAGCCCTTAATTGAGTTGCTGATATGACAAGAAGTTGTAAAGTGGATACTTTGTACATTCTCTCACCCCTTTCTAACTAAGGCAACAAAGTTCTTCAAAATATGACCATTTGTCACCATTAACATTAGCAATCATAGATGGTCCCCGTTATGCAAGGTTAAATGATTGTGTTGAGGTATATGTTTTAGCATGGTAAGCAACCTTAGTATGTTTAGCTAACTGCATACTTCACAACTAATTAATTTTCATAAATAAGTCTGGCATAAGCCTTTCGAATACAAAAATGAATGTCTTAATCTCCTATTCCGGAGTGGGATTTGGTTGCTACTGACTCTATACTAGTACAAGAATAGAAGCTGAGTGTGCTATCTCCTATTCCATTTAAGTTCTTAGCATTGTCAATCTTCTTCCCCATAGTATTCCTTTGAAAATTAAACTCAAAAGGTGAGAAGCATGTAATACAGTTGTTATCTTTTGTGACTTTTCTACTAATATCTGGTATATATAAAACATTATGCATTAGTCGCTGATCTGTTAACTTGATTAATCCATTTCCTATGACTTGCAGGTTAAGTCCATTAGCAATCTTAACATATTTAAGATAAGGAAAGGATCCATAATAAAGTACAAGATCTTGTTGTGGGTCATATGATCATATGCATCAGAATCTATAATCCAGAAAATAAACTTAGACACTTGTTTTTGTAGGATCTGCAAGACACCACTAGAAGGGGGGTTGAATAGTTGGTGCGGAAAATGTGGTTTTTAAAATATTTTTAAACCAAGAACTCAACTTCTGAAAACAGTTTCTGTTTTCAGGACCAGTTTTAAGACGTTTTGAAAACTGGGTTGCAGGTCTTCAAAAATTCTGAAATTTGGAGAGAACTTAGTCTCAGATGTTCTGAGTATCTCCTAAACGTTTAAGATTAAAATTCAACCTCTAACCCCTTGAAACATTGTTGGTGGTCAGATTGCGCAAATCTGCCAGAAACGGTAGTCTGATTTGAAAAATTAATTCCTATTTGTACGTAACTCCAAATGCTCTGAAAATTTAACTACTAACCCCTTATTAGTTACATTTAAATGGGTTGAAAACAGTTTTGAAAAATTCTTTTCGAAAGTTGGTCAAATACGATCAAAGTCTCAACCTTTGCAAGCCTAAAAATCAGACTGTACGAGTCTCAGAACTTTAGACGTTTGAATGACTTATACTTGTCCAAAAGGGTTGAAACTTGCGCCAAAAGAACCTTGAGATGTATGGCTATGATTCTGGAAAGTTTCGTAATTTTTGAAATTTGTTTACTATTTTTACAAACGTGATTAAAAACGATAAACAGTGCTGAAACAGAAAGTAAGTGCTGAAAGTAAATGACAATAGGAGTTTTATACTGGTTCGGCTATAAACAACCTAATCCAGTATTCGAGGACACCTTCCTCGGTTAGCTCTAATCACACAACACAAAGAACACCTTACCACAGGGTTGATGGAGTTACACACCAACTCCAACCCTTTACAAACCTTGTATGAGAATACAATTGTCACGAACACCACCACCTTGCAAGTGCAAGATTGATCACACCTTGATCAATCTTTTACAATAATAAAGAATATGTGGTGGACTATATGAAGCCTATTCAAGTATATGAATGTAAGTACAATAGGCTTTTAGAGAGAAGAAAGAAAGAGAGTGTAGAAGAGAAGACTAGAACACGTT
>AP025042.1:21678340-21693699 GCA_036186865.1 Eustoma russellianum | reverse complement strand
AGAGTTTTATACTGGTTCGGCTATAAACAACCTAATCCAGTATTCGAGGACACCTTCCTCGGTTAGCTCTAATCACACAACACAAAGAACACCTTACCACAGGGTTGATGGAGTTACACACCAACTCCAACCCTTTACAAACCTTGTATGAGAATACAATTGTCACGAACACCACCACCTTGCAAGTGCAAGATTGATCACACCTTGATCAATCTTTTACAATAATAAAGAATATGTGGTGGACTATATGAAGCCTATTCAAGTATATGAATGTAAGTACAATAGGCTTTTAGAGAGAAGAAAGAAAGAGAGTGTAGAAGAGAAGACTAGAACACGTTTTTGATCTTTGAAATTGGAAGACTTGTTCTTGTTTTTGTTTTGCCCTCTTCCTTCCTTTTTAACATTGTGGCCGCCCCTATAGCATCCTCCTCATCTTGAAAATTATCTTCTAAGTCCTTGGAAGAGTGTATGCATCATTGTGACATGTCTTTGCTTACTTGGCATCTCCTCATTGGATGATCATTAAGCTCTTGCTTACTTGGCACTCATTGATTGGTTGGTTGTTGTCATCACTTGATGACTAGATAAATATGAAATTATCCTCAAAAAGCATGTGCTAATTAGCCATAAACATCTTACCATATGTCACATAATATCCCATACAATTAGCAAGTCAAATAATTCCATTTTTCTATAAAAAAATTCGGCAATCAAGTCTCTTGCACATGCTGAAATTTCAGCATGTGTAACATTCACCTTTTATTCAAAAAATTACCAATTTTACATTGATTTAATCCTTGAAATTAAAGAATAATTCAGTCACCATTTAGTAAACAATATTTTCATCAATTTTGGAATAAAATTTGTCACTCATGCAGCCTATAATTCGGCCATATACATCCCCACACATGCTGAAATTTTCAGCATTTGTGATATTCAAAGATATCACCATTTTAATTCCATAACTTATTCAAAATACTTCCATACAATCTTCCAATTAATTCACTTAATTCAAGAAGTAAAATATGCCTCATAATATTGATAAAATTGGCCAGTCTATATGCACATGCTGAAATTTTCAGCATGCGTTACAAATGTGACATAAGTTTGAAATGTTACCTTTTGTAGCTCCTTCCTTTATGTCATAAACATTGTAAGCTTCATTCTTAACCAATCAATATGCCAACAATGCTCCACATATGCTCCAACATGGTTGTTATAGGCGTTTGAAATGACTTGTGCATGTGCTGAATTTTATTTTGCAAACTTTGTAAAATAGTGCACATTTAATTATACACACATGGTATATTCCAATCAGCCCTTAATTGAATTTTTTAGAATACTTTGAGATGTATTAAATATGTAAAAAGTGTCTAGATACATGTTATATGACAAGCCAAAAATGTTCCATGTGTTGTGTACGTAGAAAACCGAATTTTCGACATTTATCAATTACCCGATTTTCTCTAATTAAATTCCAACTTTTTGCACATGTTATATATATTATGTTACATATTCTATAAATAAATTAAAATTTAATATTCATCACTTAGGCTGATCTTAAAGTGGCACCTAAACCATGTGACAAATTGAAATTGGAATCTCCACAATTTGGCCTTAATGTGGGGTGATTTGTGTGTGCCAACATGGAATGATTTTATGGCTGTATATATCATGTAAGCCACGAAATTTGTTGTCATTTTTAAAGTGTAAGGGATGGCCATCTATTTATGGCAAGTACGTGACACGTTGTCGAATTTTCGGTATTCGTCCGATACGACAATTTTCGGTTTAGAACCTTCTAACGTGTCGTATTAAATATCATCACCATGACTTATATCATATGATATAAGACCTGAATATACTCATAAATATGTGTTAAATATAGTGGTGTGACATTAACGTACGTACGTAAAATATATAACGTGTCGGTAGTACGTTGGAATAAATGTGTATGTGCCTTTTTCAAAAAATCTATATATATATATATATATATATATATATATATATATATATATTAAACGGAAGGAAACCTTTCGGTCTTTATTTATTCAATAAATATCCCTGCGTTAAATGGCCGAGGGCAGCCGTTTACTACAACTAGTAAAAGAAAAAAACGAAATCAAATGATCCTTCACAGAACATGAGGCATGCAAATCACACTATAGTTCAAAAGAACGATGACTTCCCCATCTAGTAACCATTGATGACGGTGGATGTGGTGGAAGGTTCTTCCAAGCTCTGCGCTTTTTCCGAGATAGTCCGCTAAGAAGCATCCCACCACCAGTCGATGTCATTGGACAATCCATATCATCTGCCGCAATGAGCAAACTCTCACGTATATAGTCATTCCCTTTGCGCCGATTAGATGAGCGAGATGCTTCATTGTCCGAACCTACTGTAAGATCAACCTCATCTTCCTCCTCCCGAAAGTGGTCTTGATAAAAATTTTCAATTAAAGGATCATAATCGGGAAAGGAAGGAGGGTCACTGGCTGGCATTATCGTCAGTGGCGCTGGCAATGCGATTTGAATGGATTGAATTTGAACATCCGGAGCCACTTCAGAGGTTGAGTTCACCTCTTGAACATACTGTACATTTGCGTCCGAAATCTCCAAGGGTGGAGGAGATATGCATACTGCTCCCTCTCTTATATTAGATTCCTCGTATGGTTAGATAGTGTAGCAGAGCAGGATGTATTCATCTGCTGCTCATCCTGCTAATCTTGAATATCCAATGTTGGCAGCACTAATAGTACAGGACTTAAATCTGCAGTCAACGAGAAAAAAATATGCAATGTAGATGTTTCCGCAGTAGTCGCAAGATTATGTGATTCCTTGGCAAGAATGGGTTGAGCTGTTTCCTCCTGTAATACTTCCCTGCCATCACCATCCCCTGCCCCAACATCAACCAATTCCTGTTGTAGAGTCTCCTCAGAATCTGTATGTAATTCTCGAGTCTGGACCGGATGCTGATTAGGATTAGAATCTCCAACAGGTTGTTCTCCAGACTCATTCTGAATATTTCCTTTAGGAATCCAAACCTCACTCTTTCCTGCATTCTTCGTCGGATATGCTGGGGCCTTCCCTTCTCCACAAGCCCGCTGAATGGCCAAAACGACGGCATTTGCTGCAGTACATAGGGAGATCTTTATACACAACTACTTGAAAGAAAGAATGCTCTCCACAATCTATAAATATCTTAGATGGTAAATCCATGGTGACATCCACTTCAACACAAAACCGCGCCAACCGAGGGACGATGAAAACTTAACGTAGCCGAGTCCATCTTTAACGGGGTACCAATCAACTTTGCAATCTCATATAACGTACGATAATCATGGAGATGAATTGGAAGACCCTCAAGTGCCACCCACACCGGGACAATCGAGGTATCCAGACATGGATCAAAAGAAGGAGTCCATTTCGTGACCTTCATATCATATCCCTGGAAACGCCAATGACGACGATAAAAGAATCGCGTATAATCATCTTCATTAACAAAGTTTAGCAGTACATGTCCCTCATCAAGGAGACCAATATTAACTGAACCTTTGAACCCAATTCTGTCAATCGAGGCGCGCAAGCCTGCCATAGATGGCCTGCCACGCCAAAAGGCTCCAACCAGGGCGTACTTGATGCGATTTGCAACAATGGCAATTTCATCTTGTGTAAATGAAACAGCAGGGTATCCTTTATAGCATCCCATCTCACACGATGGGAATCTGCCTGCAACGGCAGACGATACCATAGCCGAAAATGATTTGGAGAGTGGCGGCAGTTCCATCTCAGACCAAATATGAATTCAAGACCAGTAGTAAATGATAATGCAGCATTACAATTGAAAAGGTTGAAACTTTTGCAAAATATGGGGCCGCTAAAACCCGTAGAACTTGTCGCAAAGAAACCAAAAATGAAGAATACAATTACCAGTGGAAGAAGTGAAATCCGAAATGAAGTCTTAATTGCAGAAATCGAACGGCGTTGTGATTGAGATAGAATAATCGCGCGATGTATATTCCGGATTCTGAATATATATATATATATATATATATATATATATATATATATATATAATATCTAGAATTCTCTTAGAAGAAAAGGATGATGCGCTCTGGCAATAAGGCGGCACGACAATGGCGGTCCGGCTAATGCCGGCCACTCCTCCGACTGCATTCACCTTCAATCTCTACCTGCTCTCCCTTCTTTTCTATTCTACTTTTTCATTCATCGTTGAAAGACTGAATCTTTTAATACATAATGGCGGCTATGGATCCATCTCCGGAAAACCCTACGGGGTCATCCTCAAAGAAGAGTTACGCCTCCTTGTTTCAGACGTCGACTGCCACTCCAATTGCTAACAAACCGATCCACAAATACAAAGGCAGTCCAATGATATCATTTACGGATGAAGAAATCGCATCCTTAGCAGCACCGTTCAAATTCTCCTTAGTGGGAACTTTTTGGTATGGCAAACCGCCGATCGCCACCATTCAGTCCACCATTGATCGGATAGGTTTTACTGGCCCTGTGCAAGTGAGACTTTTGGATTCAACACACGTGGTCTTGCACTTTAAACATGAACAAGATTATCTGCGACGTTTTGCAAGACAGAGTTGGATGATCGCAGGGAAATATATGCGAGTTACTAAATGGACGCCAACATATGATCCTACAATCGATGTACCGATCGTGTCGGTATGGGTATCATTCCCAGGGCTACCATTACATCTCCACCAAAATTCAGCCCTCATGCGAATTGGCCGAATGTTAGGAACTCCAATAAAATTGGATACTGCGACTGCTGAGACTCTTTGGACCTTTGTTGCTCGTTTGTGTATAGAAATTGATGTATCACAGGAGTTGCCTTCAAGAGTTTTTATTCATGCGTTAAGCAAAGTGCTTAATCAGCAGGTAATTTATGAAGACCTGCCATCATATTGTTCTAAATGTTGTCGACTAGGTCATAAGGTTGCAGATTGTGGACGGATTTTAGTGCAACCTTCAGACGTGCCTGAGCCCAAGGACGCTGCAGAAATTCAGCTATCAAAGGCGGACCATCTAATGCACGCAAAGCCCAGGAACAACGCTGGACTCCTAAAAAACATCCTCAACCATTTGAACAGTATGTTGCTGCAGAACTTCCTCTATTATTATCGTCAGATTTGACTGCAACAATGCCATGTGCAGTCACATATGCTCAAGACCTTTCTCGTTTGCATGGAGTAGATGACAGCTTCATCTCCGACATACTGCATAATCCGCAGCCAACATCGCCGTCTGACAGTGAGATTATACCGACTCAGCCTGATGTGCAGAATGCTTTTGCATCAGACTCTTCTGCGATTGCTGTGGTCTCAGAAATTATTCAGGATATGCTCCAGGCGGCTGTCTCTTCGGACTCACCACATGATGATCAAAATATTAATCCCCCAGACATGGCCCCTAATGAGCAGTTTCAGCCTTCGCCACGCCTGCTTCGTCGACCTCGTTGTAACATGGAACCGGTGTCCCTGCCGATCACAAGATCCAGGTCCATTCTCTCTAACTCCTTCGACTGTTTAGCGACTCAATGAAGATAATGATATGGAATGTCCGTGGTGTTTGTACTTCACTTCCACGTATTTTATCGCGGTTGCGTCGTTATAATTTGCATGTCTTTGTTCTAATTGAACCTAAATCACGACCGTCTTCATTGTTATTTTATCGTTTGAATTTTTTTTTACACAAGCGATCTCAGTGTGTCAGGATAAGATATGGATTTTTTGGAGTGATGCTTTTTGTGACTGGAGAGAGATCGTATATGTGTTCAAAATCACTCAATGTATTTTCAGTGGATACCAACAGGAGATATTTTTTGCTGCACGTTTGTATATGGCTTGCATTCTGTGATATCACGTCGTCTATTATGGGAAGACATAGTGACTTTACATGCGGAAATGGATGTCCCGTGGCTACTTGGAGGTGATTTGAATACTTTCTTATCGCTGGAAGAGCATAAGGGTCGATCTGTTCCATCTCTTAGATCATTGCAAGACTTTAATGACTGTGTATCTTCTTGCTCGCTACAAGCTATTAACTATCAAGGTTCAACGTTTACTTGGAGTGATGGGCAAGGACTGGGACAAGTATGGAGCAGATTGGATAGGTATCTTTGCTTGTCGAGCTTCTTTGATCTATTTCACACAGTCGCCTATCAACACCTTAGTCGAACTACGTTGGATCATTGCCCTATTTATCTTCAGGATTTAGCCGAAAGATCTAACTCATCCGCAGCATTTCGATACCTGGATGCATGGACTACGCATGCAGATTTTAATCGGTTGGTCACGCATTATTGGCAGTCTTATGAAACAATTGGCGGTATCCGCGGGTATTATGCAAAGTTGCGGCAGCTTAAACAGCATTTGAAATAGTGGAATAAGGATGTGTTCGGAAATATATTTGATGCTATTGTTCATGCAGAATCTAAAGCACTTCGCTATGAGAAAGAATATGATGCTTACCCAAATGCTACATCCCGTGAGTTATATCACAGAAGTATGGCGGCTTTGAAACAGCAGCAGCATCGGGTAACTATGTTTTGACAGCAAAAGGCCAATGTAAAGTGGATGAAAGAGGGTGATGCTAATACTCGATATTTTCATCAAATTGTCAAAGACAAGAGGCGGCGACAAATGATTAGTCGAATTGTTGAGTAAAATGGCGTTGAATGTCAAGCACCAGCGGCAATTGAGCAGGAAGCCATTCGATATTATCAGCATTTGTTTACAGCGGAATCTTTAGAGAATACCTCTTCCCTGCTTCAATATATTCCAACTATTCTAACCAGTGAGGACAATGCAACGCTTTTGGCCATGCCAGATCTTCAAGAATTCCAACAAGCAGTATAGGATCTGAGCCCAACAAGTGCTGCAGGCCTAGATGGTTTCCCAGGTTCCTTTTATCGCAGATTCTAGAAAGTAATTAAATTTGATGTACATAAAGCGGTACATGAATTCTTTCTTGGTGTTCCGCCCCTGAACCAACTAGCTGCATCTCTTATTACACTTATTCCTAAAGTCTCCAACCCACAATCATTTTCTGAATTTCGACCAATATGTTTGACTAACTTTATAGCCAAGTTCATTACGAGGTTGTTGGCCATGCGATTATCTGGCTTATTACCACGGCTGATTTCTCAAGAGCAGGCTGGTTTTTTAAAGGGGCGTGGTATTACGGATCATATTTTATTGGCTCAAGAAATGGTTCACATGATAGACAAGCATGTGCATGGTGGTCAGGTCATGATTAAGTTAGACATGGCAAAGGCTTTTGACAGAGTGGATTGGGATTATCTTAGGCAACTTCTCCACAAATTCGGTTTTGATGCTAAGCTAGTCAGGATTGTATTGAATAATTTAGCGGCTACACGATGTTCCATTCTCATCAATGGCAAACCTGTGGGATTTTTTCCTGTCACACGCGGAGTTAAACAAGGTGATCGGTTATCGTCTTTATTATTTATCTTGGCTTCAGAAGGTTTTTCCCGAGGCCTTAATTCGCTAATTGCTTCGGGTGAGTTAAGTGGTTTTAATGTGGGGCGGGCTCCACAAATATCTCATTTGGGCTTTGCAGATGATCTTGTTGTCTTTCTTAATGGCAAACTTTCCAATATGCACCGATTCTGTCAATTCTTAGATACATATCAAGCTGTCTTAGGTCAATTAATCAATTTTAACAAAAGTCAGTTGATCGTGAGGAAGTCTGTGGTAGGGCCAAGAGTGGCCCGAATACTTGGCATGCGTTTGGCGGTGTTGCCCTTAAAATATCTTGGGTCTTATTTGTATAAAGGTGTAAATCGCCCATCATACTGCACTGCTCTATTAACGCACTTTGACATGCGACTCAATGCTTGGTCATCCAAATTATTATCCTGCAGGACGGCTAACCTTAATCAAGCATGTCTTATCAACGATCCCAACTCATCTCATTGCATGTTCTAGGTTGCCTAAAAGTGCCATCACCTCTTTAAATAGAAAAATGTCTAATTTCTTGTGGAATGGTCGCCATCACTGGACTTCTTGGGATCATGTTTGTCGTCCGGTTGAGCACGGCGGGCTAGGTATCAGGAATTTGGTCTATATACAGCAAGTGTATCATGGACAACTCTGGTGGAAGTACCATACGTCAAGCTCATTATGGGCCATGTATTGCCGTGCAAAATGCGGCCAACGCGCTGCTGTTTACACCCATATCTATGATTCAGCAGTGTGGAAACGACTTTGTCATGTTCACGCTTACATGAATTCACATGTTTGTCACTCACCCAATGGATTAAGCTGGGAGTCGGACACAACCGGCACATATACCATCAAATCCGCCTATTTATTGCTTCATGCCGATAATCCTACGCTGCAGTTTTCCAAATATTTATGGTGGTCTTCCTCTCCTCTGGGTGCAAAATTGTTTTTATGGCGATTGTGGTCTGGTTCGTTGCCCCTCACCAATAATCTTCGGACCTGGCAGACTATATATCCCTCGCAGTGTGTCTTTTGCTTCAGCATTCGGACACTAAGGATCACTTATTCTTGCAGTGTCCAGAAATCAAAACATTATGGGTTGAGCTTGCTGTATTATTTTCGGCTCCTTTACCACGCCAGTCCACCATTCAAGCCTATTTTATTTGTTGGTGGCGTCAAGCTTCGTCTACTACTATGATGGGCCACTTCCGGGCAGTGATTCCAGCACTGGTGCTATAGGCGATTTGGAAGGAGTATACGTCCATCAGATTTGGGGACAGCAGCTTCTCCTATCTGTTAGGAAATCAACCGAGATCACTGCAAAAACGCGCAGCGGAAAACAAAACTTGATCTCTGATTTCCTACCAAGGATCCATGTTGTTCGTTTAATTCGACAAAAGAAATCAAAAAGTACCTCCGTAGATTCGAAATCTGCAGATGAAAAGGTGCGAAAATACGATCACCCTCTGTCGGTATCCACACGAACGCTTCCGCCCGGAGTGCTAGCTCTTCAAACGGCGCGGCTGAAGAATTCGGTTTTCACAAAAACGATTCTTGCCCTTTCGTTTTCTACTGGTTGTGTGGTGTACGAGATACACCATGCTCCGTACATATATATAGATATCAAAATCCGATTCCTGATCGGATTTGTTAACGCTATCAAAATCCGTACCAGATACGGATTCTGTTAGGATTAGATAAAAACCAATCAAAATCCATATCAAATATGGATTCTTTGTTATTATCCGATGATATAAATATATACATAAAAAAACGAAATTAATAATAATAATAATTAATATCCAATATTAATATTATTAATATTAAAAACGATAATATAATAATAATAATAATAATAATAATAATAATAATAATAATTAATATCCAATATTAATATTATTAATATTATTAATTTCAGCCATACGCATTCTTGTGTGTGACCCGATAGGCCCATATCAATTGGCAGTTGATTAAATCGCTATTAAATCAACAAGTCGTAATTGGCCTCTAGCAAGGCATTACGACTACCCAATTAATACGAGAAAAGTCCAACTAGCCTAATAATAGTACATGCATTAATCCCTTTGTCACACGATATCTAGTTTGAACATAAGTCATGGTCAGCGTCATACTTATATTGTTCAAACATATGATTACTCGATCTCTAAGTAGACTGATAAAACAAATGAAATTGATCACACTATCAAATCATTTGAGCACGGCCATGCATTTCACAGTCTCACTAATCGAGGGGCCCAAAGATATCACTCTCAAAAGAGAGGGACAAATTCTATCTTGATTGTTCAATATCCTCTACATAATTTCTATCACATTCAATCATGACCTTTATTATTATCCAGTTACGAATAACGTTTGATCATGTCAAAATATAATAGTCCTTATGTTGGAAACTATGACAATCTCAAGTCAAAGGATTAAACATGACTATCATGAGATTTACTTATGACGCTAATCCATGTAGTAATCTCATGATGGGTCTATCCAATACACTGTTCTCTAACAAGTATCTATGAGATTGATTCGTATCACCATACACATAATCATCTCATGATTATCAAATCAATACTCATACTGATTATAAATTATTTTATCTCTATAACAATAATGAATCAGGGACATATATCAAAATTGTGTAACATACTAACCAACAATAATGATAATAAAACCTCTTTTATTAATAATAAATGCATAACATAAATATCCAAATCATGGCCTAGGGCACATACACTAACAATCTCCCACTTGCACTAGGCCTATAAATATCTGAGACCCATAGATCTAGTATGTTGATCATGCTTGACCCGTGAGAGAGGCTTAGTCAATGGATCCGCTATGTTATCATTTGTGTCAACTTTGCATATCTTGACATCTCTTCTATCGATGATGTCTCGAATGAGATGGTAGCGTCTGAGTATATGCTTAGATCTCTGATGAGACCTAGGCTCTTTTGCTTGTGCTATGGCACCATTGTTGTCACAATAAATGTCCACAGGATTTGCAATGCTAGGTACTACTCCTAGCTCAGTGATGAACTTCTTCAACCAAACTGCTTCTTTAGCTGCATCTGATGCTGCTATATACTCAGCCTCTGTTGTAGAATCAGCCACAGTGCTTTGTTTTGAACTCTTCCAACTAACAGCTCCACCATTCAATGTGAATACAAAACCAGACTGCGATCTGAAATCATCTATGTCGGTTTGGAAACTAGCATCTGTGTAACCATTTACAACTAACTCGTCATCCAAACCTCCATAAACCAAGAATACATCTTTAGTCCTTCTGAGGTACTTAAGAATATTCTTGACCGCTGTCCAGTGACCTTCACCGGGGTCAGCTTGATATCTACTTGTTGTGCTCAATGGATATGAGACATCTGGTCTAGTACATAACATGGCATACATGATCGATCCTATAGCAGAAGCATAAGGAATTTTATTCATTCTATCTCGCTCATCAGATGTCTGAGGACATTGATTCTTGCTAAGATGAATGCCATGAGACATAGGCAGGAATCCTTTCTTGGACTCTTGCATGTTGAACCTCTTCAACATTTTATCTATGTATGTACTCTGACTCAAGCCTATTATCCTTTTAGATCTATCTCTATAGATCTTGATACCAAGGATATAGGTAGCCTCGCCCAAGTCCTTCATTGAAATTGAATTCCCTAACCAAGCCTTAACCTTTTGCAAGGTAGGGATATCATTCCCAATAAGCAATATGTCATCCACATATAAGACCAGAAACACTACTGCACTCCCACTAACCATCTTGTAAACACAAGGTTCATCTTCATTCTTGATGAAACCAAAGTTCTTAACTGTTTCATCAAAACGAAGATTCCAGCTTCGAGATGCTTGCTTCAATCCATAGATGGACCTTTGAAGCTTGCAAACCTTCTTTGAATTATCAGGATTTACAAAACCCTCAGGTTGTGTCATGTACACATCCTCGAGTAAATTTCCATTAAGGAAAGCAGTTTTGACATCCATTTGCCATATCTCATAATCATAGTATGCTGCTATGGCAAGGAGAATTCGAATAGACTTAAGCATAGCTACTGGTGAAAAGGTTTCATCATAGTCTATAGCATGAGTTTGTTTGAAACCTTTAGCCACAAGCCTTGCTTTGTAGGTTTGCACATTTCCATCCATGTCAGTTTTCTTCTTGAAAACCCATTTGCAACCAATAGTCTTAATACCCTTTGGAGGATCAATTAAAGACCAAACTTGGTTATCAAACATGGATTGCATCTCAGAATTCATGGCTCCAAGCCATTTATCTGAATCTGGACCAGACACAGCTTCCTGATAGGTAGTAGGCTCATCTTGATCTATGAGCATAACTTCACTATCATCAGTCACAAGAAATCCATATCTCTCTGGCTGACGATGTATCCTATCAGATCTGCGTTGGACTTGTGTTACATTTTCGGGCTCCACAACTGTTTGTGGTTCTGAAATCGTCTCTAAAGACGGTTCAACGATATCTTGCAGAACTTGAGTTTCCTCAAGTTGTACTATACTCCCACTTGTTCTCTTGGAGAGAAACTCCTTTTCCAAAAAGACTCCATTTCGAGCAACAAACACTTTGTTCTCTGAGGGAATATAGAAATAGTACCCTTTAGTTTCTTTAGGATACCCCACAAAAATACATTTGATAGATTTTGGAGCTAGCTTATCTGACATTAATCTTTTCACATAAGCTTCACAATCCCAAATCTTAAGAAAAGACAAACTGGGTCTCTTACCAGTCCACATCTCATATGGTGTCTTTTCAACCGCTTTAGATGGTAAACGGTTCAAAATGAATGCAGCTGTCTCCAAGGCATAACCCCAAAAGGATAAAGGAAGATCTACTTGACCCATCATAGATCGAACCATATCCAATAAAGTCCGATTTCTCCTTTCAGAAACACCATTCCATTGTGGAGTTCCTGGAGGAGTCAACTGTGAAACAATTCCACAATTTCTTAGATGTTGGTCAAATTCTTGGCTCAAATATTCACCACCTCGATCTGATCGAAGGGTTTTAATTGTCTTACCAAGTTGATTTTGTACTTCATTTTGAAAAGTTCTAAACATTTCAAAAGACTCATGCTTATGTTTCATTAGGTAGACATAGCCATACCTACTGAAATCATCAATAAAAGTAATGAAATACTGAAATCCTCCCCTGGCACTAATGCTGATTGGGCCGCATACATCTGTATGTACCAAGCCCAATAAGTCATTAGCCCTTTCACTATGTCCAGTAAAAGGAGTCTTTGTCATCTTTCCAAGCAAACAAGACTCGCAATTTTCAAATGATTCAAAATCAAATGAATCTAATAATCCATCTTGATGGAGTTTACATACGCGCTTCTCATTTATATGGCTAAGGCGACAATGCCATAAATATGCAGGGTTTAGTTCATTTGGCTTAGTTCTCTTTGAAGATATGTTATAAATATTACCGTCATTGGAATCATCAAGGTTAAGGACATAGATGCCATTATAACTACTTGCAATACAATAAAGCAAGTCATTTTTATCAAAAATAGAACACTTCTTATTTTTAATTAAAAATGAATAACCTTCATCATCCAAAACAAACACTGAAATAAGATTCCTACTCATAGTAGGAACATAAAAGCAATTGTTTAAAACTAACAAAAGCCCATTGGGCAAGACAAGCTCATAGGTCCCTACAGCTATAGCAGCAACTCTTGCTCTATTGCCAACACGTAGGTCCACCTCGCCCTTCTTCAGCATCCTACTCCTTTTGAGCCCCTGCATATTTGTACAAATATGGGATCCACATCCAGTATCTAATACCCAGGAAGAAGAAGTAGATAAATTAATTTCTATAACATAAATACCTGAAGATGTAGTCGTACTACCCTTCAGCTTCTTCAACTCCTCCAAATAAACATCACAATTTCTTTTCCAATGCCCAGGCTTGTTGCAATGGAAACAAGTTCCTTCCTTAGGAACCTTTGCCTTGGGACCAGGTTTCGGTTTAGCTTGACCCTTTGCCCCTTTTGCACCCTTTGCACTTTTAGCCTTACCCTTGCCTTTAGCTTTCCTTTTCATTAGCTTGGTATTGACACTCAATACATGGGTAGGCTTCTTGATATTCCCCTCAGCAGTTTTGAGCATACCATGTAGCTCAGGAATGGACTTTTCCATATTATTCATATTGTAGTTCATGACGAACTGAGAAAAACTGCTAGGCAAAGAGTGTAGGATCAAATCCGTGGCGAGTTCCAAACTCAGGGGATATCCAAGTCTTGCAAGGTGATCTATATAGCCTTTCATCTTTAAAACATGAGCGCTAACAGATTCACCTTCAGACATCTTACAGTCAAAAAGTGCGACAGCGGTGTCGAACCTATCCTGCCTAGCCTGTTGTTGGAAAGCTTGTTTGAGATGCACACTCATCTCATAAGCTTCTAAGTGTTCCAGGTCTTTCTGAAGTCCTGAACACATAGTTGCCAACATTAGACATCCTATGTCATTGGAATCTTCCACATGCTTCTTATATTTGTTCTTAACAGCAACAGAAGCATCAGCAGGAGGGGGTTCAGGGACAGGGTCATCGAGCACGTAGGACTTCTTTTCTTGCTTGAGAACGATTCTCAAGTTTCGAAACCAATCAACAAAATTAGTCCCACATTCTTTTAATTTTTCCTTCTCAAGGATTGATCGCAGCGATAAGGTGGAATTGTTATTAGCAGCCATTTATGATCTACAAAACATGCAAAGTAACACTTTATTAATAATGAGGTTAAAATTTATAAAACTCTCACTAAAACATAACCCTCAAAAAGAAATATTTTAGTGAGCTAAGATCCATATTTGACTTAATTCTAAACTCAGCTTTGGCATGACGCTTAAAATTAAGTTATTTAGGTAGGTAACTTCTTTACCAATTACATCTCATGTAACTCTTAGAATTTATGGAATAATGACATCATATATCATTGTATGTTAGATTCCATCTAATGCCTTGGGCCCAAAACCGTTTTGATAGCCCAATTAAGTCTAACCAATTTTAAACATATGAGTAGCACTATTACTCATCCTACGTAGCTAGGAATGTTTAAAGCACATTGCTTTGGCAATACCTACTTTAATACAATCCCAGTTTTAATAGGTGTTTAAGACATGGATGGCATAAAGACTTAAATTATTGATGAGGGTTCAACTTAGTTTATGTCTTGCATTGCATATCATTATATCGTAGCATCCTATATGCATATATAATCTATCATCCACGCATCTCATACAAAATGATAAATATGTAAACGTGACATAGCATGGCCAAACTAAATATGATCTTCATGAGACCAAATGAAGATCATAAAGGAAACCCTATGTGAAAGACTTCCTATTACAACATTTGCAATGATACATATCTTCTTGTCTTGAGCTCGTGCCTCCATCTCCATGGAATCCACTCGTCCTTGGTATAGTGTCGCCATCACCACTTTTGTAGCTTGATTCTTCATTTATTACAATAATAAAGAAAAACCTAACTACTTGTATAGTAAAATACAACAAAACTACAGCGGCACGCAGGCCATAATAACCCAAAACAAAAATATGACTAAGTCAATCACATAGGTCCTGAGGCCATGCTATGCACCATGCAAAGACATCAACAATTATAATATATCTTACATAAACATATTATAATAAATAAATATATATTGACATTCTTAATGTCACGGTAACGAACTATAGGGCGTACGCATACGGCGGTCCCGCTTGCCGGTTAGCGGACGGGGTTCCGAGGGGCAGCGCCCCTCGAAGCCAAACAGAAAACATCAATCAGATTAAATTTTTTTTTTTTT
>AP025042.1:21448748-21676697 GCA_036186865.1 Eustoma russellianum | reverse complement strand
ATATTCAAATTTCTTTATTTGAAATCACTCAAACCCTCATATTCCTACAGTTGGCTTCTATGTATATTGACCAGATCGTTTGCTTGCATGGAGTGCCCATAAGTATTGTATGCGACTGCAACCCGCAGTTTACTTCGAGATTTTGGACATCCTTACAGAAGGCAATGGGCACAGAGATTACAATGAGTTCCGCATTTCATCCTCAAACAGATGGACAATCGGAAAGAACAATCCAAACCCTTGAGCATATGCTCTATGCTTGCATCCTTGATTTCGGAGGAAGCTGGGATAGAAGCCTTAAGCTCGTTGAGTTCTCTTATAATAATAGCTTCCACAGGTCTATCGGGATGGCACCATATGAAGCGTTGTATGGACGAAAATGTTGATCCCCACTCTATTGGGATGAGATTGGAGACAAGATCTATGCGGGACCCGACATTGTTGAGCAAACACGAGAAAAGGTGAAGCTTGTCCAGCAAAGACTAAGAGCGGCACAAGATAGAACGAAGATATGGGCAGATGAAAGAAGGAGACCTTTGGAGTTCCAAGAAGGAGAGAGTTTTTCTAAAGGTTTCTCCGACTAAGGGTGTTAAAAGATTTGGCATCAAAGGAAAGCTAAGCCCAAGATTCGTTGGACCTTATGAGATACTTGAGAGAGTGGGCGAAGTTGCATACCGCTTGGCGTTGCCACCACCTGTAGCGCCCCGCACCCGGCCTCGTCCGGATACGGTGCACCCGCCGTACTTCACTGAGGAGAGTACAAGGCGTCATGCATAACATGTGAACATCCATAACATAAGTCGTGGATTCCCATGCTATCATTCAACATGGCAGTAAAATTTAGGCAGAATTAAAACTTTTCAAATCAAACATGCATCACTAATTTACTGAGTTCCCAAAAGTAGTAGCACCCCAAATCATAACATAACCGACAATCCAGAGAGTTTAACCATGGTCATAATACAAATCGTCTTGGCAGCACAAAAGTCCTTCAAACTTGGTCTAGGTAAGTACACTCTAAATTCCTTAAGAGAATTTTATATCTTACATAGAGTGAAGCTCACATTACTAATCTTTCTTGTTCAAAAACCATGACCCCCATGGTCACTAGGTTCAAGCTTTCAAGCTCTTAAGTGGTACTAGCATCTTAGAGGTTTGAACACCATTCAAGCTTCATCTTGGTAAGCCAATCTAGCCTCTATTTGGTTTTATCTTTCACTTAAGATAATGACTAACATTTGTTCTTTTTCCTCCTCCAAAACCATGGGGTATATGTGAAGAGGAGGGAGACTTCACTTTATTTTCCAAGCTAAGAAAAGGTTTAAGCTTGAAGAGGCAAGTACACTATAAATATTCTTGACTTGTTTGTGAAAGTATGTGCTTGAATATCTAGTTATTACTAAGATTTAATCTTTGATGGAAAATATTAAGCTTAAAGCATAAAAGTCTCGGATCTCTTAAGAAAAAGCTTTGCATGTATGAGATTCCTTCAAAGATGTTTCTTTGTCTCCTTAGAATGAGAATGAGTGTATGTCTAAGATAAAGGTAGAAAATTTCTCCTTGATTACCATGAAAGGGGGACGGATGAACAAGATAGAATGATGAACATTGATTTTTGAGAAAGAATATGGATTGTGGGTTAAAGGTCGAGTAGAAGATGTATGTTTATGTGTTCTTATGATTTGGATGTTTTATGTTCATGGTGGAAATAAAGTATGAGCCCTTACATGCGGGCTGATTTTGGGGGTATAGAGCATACCAATTAGGTATGCCAAGAATAGACTTGGTTATGAACAAAACGTGCATTATCGAAGTGTGCTTTATGTAATTTCCAAAACTGTTTTGAGAGGAATTTTATATGTCTTTAAAAGTATATTAGAACTTGTATGTATGTTAAGAAGTGTATGTGAAGGTTAGTGATGTTGTATCCCGCCGAAAAATCATGTAGTACTTGAAGACTCATATAAGTGAATTAATAAAGTGGTATCCTTCAAGAGCATTTCACTAAGATACCTTAATGCTTCTTTTATGTTATGTTGATAAGCAAACAATATAATTATTCAAGCATGAGATATAGACCTTGACCAATTCAAATTCACCCAAAGGGGCTTAAGAAAATTCGGCCACAAGGCATATAAAGGGGCCTTAAAGGGGGTTTTCCCAAATTATAGGAGAGTTTAATCTTAAGGGTCCTCCCTAAAATAAGCCCAAAATGAAAATTAAGGAGTGTAAGTAGTGGGCAATTCTTTCCCCAATTCTTGGAGAATTTCGACCCTAGCCCAAGGGAAATTAAGAATTTTCTAATTTTATTTTATCTTAAAACAAGAAAAGGGGAAATAATAATAAAGGGGGCAAATACCCACATGGCTTCTTATTAAACCCATTTGGAAAGAAATTAAGTATGGTAAATCTTTCCCCCAAGAGTAAAAACCGCCTCCCATGGTTGACCAAGAAAGATTACTATGGTTACTTAACAATTACTACAAGATTAAGGAAATAACTCTAGTTGGACAAAGTAACCTAGGTTAGCCATAAAGTAACTATAGTTGACATAAAGTAACTATAGTTGACAAAAAGTAACTATAGTTGACATAAAGTAACTATAGTTGGAATAAAGTAACTATAGTTGCCTTAAAGAAACCTTGGTTAGTTAATAGTAACCAAGGATAATTAGCCTAACTAAGCTAAGGAGAATCCCTTCCCCTCCCACATAACCCACGGCTGCACCTTATAGCCAAGGGAAGAAAAATTTTCTCCAAGCAATTTTAGAACACTCCACACTCAAGAAATCACAATGGAGCAAGAGACTTTCCCCTTTGCTTATGTGGAAGTATACGGCTAGTGAAGAGGTCCAAGAACCATCTTCAAGCTCCAAGAATTCATCTAGGTAAGTGTATGTTAAATCTTCTAAGTGAGTTCTATATTTCAAAGGATGAAGCCCACAATATACCCTCCTTTTTCCATGCCAAAAACGTGACATACAAAGGGTCACTAAGTGAGGATTCTTCAAGCTACTAAGGAGAAGCTAACATCTTGGTGGTTTGAATCCATTTCAAGCTTCATGTTGGTAAGAGAATCATAACCTCAATATAGTTATTTCTTCATTAAGAAGGTAGCTAATAATTCATACTTTCTTCTTCTCAAAAACGTGAGCTATGATGAAGTGGGAGGAAGACTTCACTCCATGTCAACCAAGACCCATGCTAAGGAAAAGCTCTAAGGTGCAAGGAGGCAAGTATACTCTAGCCAATCTTGCCTTATTTGTGAAGTGCATGCTTGAATGACTAGCCATTTTTATGCTATGAATCTTAGTTAAAGACGCTAAGTATAAGATATGAAAACTAGTTGTTATAAGAAAAGTGATGGTATGAGCAATTGATTGGTTACATGAAAGTGTTGTGACTGTTTTTGGTGTGATTCATCAATGGATTATTTATGGTTAAAATCATGTTATGAGGCTTGAAAACATTATGTTGAAGTGTGTATTTGATGGGTATTTAGTCACTTTAAAGAATGAAGTTGCTTGGAAATGCTTGAACCATAAAAGTGAATAAGTGCTGAAATCACTGGAGCTGGACAGTTTTATGTGTCATGTGGAACGACCTAAAAATGAACCTTAGGAAGGTGAAAACTGGAAATTTTTGGTATGGTGGTAGATTTGTATTTTTATGAAATGTGTGAGTTGGAATTTAATTAAAAGGGGTTGTGGTTTGTCCTTAATGAAATTTTTAGTAAGAGTTGGTCAAACAGAATTACTGGAGCTGGACAGATTTATGTTGCATGTTGTACAACCTAAAAATGAACCTTAGGAGTATTCAAATGGGCTAATTATAGCCTTATATGTTTAGGAAATGTGTGAGTTGGAATTTTAGTAAAAGGAGGTCTGGATTATTTTTAATGAAGTTCTTGGTAAAACTGCTCAAACAGAGTTGCTGGAACAGGACAGTTTTGAGTAGTAAGTTGTGTGGCTCAAAAATGCACCTTAGGAATGTGCAAATGAGCTCAGTTTTGGTATGATGATATTTTGATGTGTTTATGACATCTTTGAGTTGTAATTTTGGTAAAAGAATATGTGGTTTGGTCACAATTCATTTCGTGATACAACTGATCATTCTAGTTTCTGCATGTACCCAGTTTGGGAAAGTAATTAGATGACCCCTTTAAGTTTATTGGATTGCCTTGGTAATTTTATGGTAATTACTTAAGGCATATATGTACATGTTCATGTAAAGAAACCAGCATAAAACCACCATTTTGATGGTTAACAACTAAGTTGAAGTTAGTGGTACAAAACTGGAAAATAGGACAATTTAATGTCTTAAGTTGTAAGGCTTCGATCTTGATCATTTAGGCTTGAATGAGATGTTTAGCCTTATGAATGCTGTTCCTTGGTGAATTAGCTATGTTTTCCAGGTGATGGATCAAAATGAATAAGGTTTTATGACCCACAAAACTGAGGTATGGCGGTACTGCCCTGCTGATTTCAACAGTTCTTTTGATGATAGTATGATGTTTTAAGGTCGTTAGACATTTCGGAACGTTATGAAATTTTTATAGCATGTGGCTAAGCCTTCATTATGCATATGTATGGCATGGGATTATGAATATGAGCACGAATTGATGAGCACGAGGCTGTATGAACAGAATGTGAGTTTAAAAGACAAGTCTGTGCATGCATGTTATGATGTATGTGTTCACAGTCGCATAGTGCATATCATACATTGCATCATCGTCACTTACATGATTTACGTCATGATTTTATGTGAAAGAAAGATGAAAAGCGTTTTCAAAAAGATGATTTTTGTTTTAAAATAACGCTTCCCCACCGGTACAGTGTGTGAGTATCAACTTGGCCAGTAAGAACCCGCTCAGATCCGGGTTAAGTGATCTGACAGTATGACCGTTCAGGCCCGGAGATAATAGGCTTGAGGATGACCGTTCGGGCCTGGAAGAATAGACCCGACAAGAAGATGACGTTACCGTTCCGAATCCGGGAATAATAGATTCGAAGGGGAGACGTTACCGCCTCAGATCCAGAAAGATAGATCTGAACACTCTATTGTTTTATGACAATGATGATTTGAAAGAAAAGCATGAAAAGATCATATTCTCATGATGCATCACACGTACATATGCATGCATGTTACATTCATCAAGTCATTGTGTAGTGACACATGATACTTAGACTGAGTTGTGATGACCTCGTATACCCTAAGTATGACTTCCCTAAGTGATGACTCTTGTTATGTTTTGAATTGATGCGAGGTACAGTCTTTTATTGTTATGTTCTTTAAGTAACGATCTTGCTTAAGTTATGATCTTGATGCATTAAGTGTTGGTCACAACGGCATGGGATGGAGGGCATTATGCACTACTCTTGCACTTTCATACGCATTGCATATGGTCATGAGCATGATGTTGAGTATATTTGCACTAGGCTGTGTTATTAATTGCTTCGTGACTAAGTTATGATTTTATTGCCTTAACGGCTATTGATTGAAGGGATAAGATGCTAGCCAAATGCTAGAGGTAATGTTACATAGGTTATGATCATCCTATCTCTCGTTACCTAACTTATGATTTCACTACTGTTGATACGTAAGCTATGATCTTATTCATGACATTTAGGTCAAGTTGTTATGAATTGGTAGCTCCTAGGTTATGATCTTTATTGAGTGATGACCCTTTCATAAGCTATGATCTCTGTTAAGTTTCAATCTCTGTTAAGCTATGACCTTGGATATACCTTGTGTTGACTTCTTACGGGTGTTTAATGGAGGATCAGGTATGTTCTAAACCGAATTTTGGGGGTTCGGTTCTTGTATGTACTTTCCAGTTAATGCATGATTGTTTATGGTATACTTGCTGGTGACTTTATCACTCACCCCCTATTTTTACTTCCAGAGGCTACAGGGGATAAAGAAGAGTGGATTGAGGATGAGCCTAGGGTCCCCTACCCATGAGCGCAGCAAGGAGTGGACAAGTTTAGGAGACATGACTGGCTAGCTATGATTGATGACTGATGACATAATTGAGAGGGAAATCACTTGTTTTGTGACTTTCGCTACTTTGATTTGGGATGTAAACTATGAATGATTGTGTGGATGATTACCAAATTGAAGTTTTAAATTATGCCACGGTTTCACATACATATTTGCGTGTAAGTGCGAAAATCCATGCATTATACCATGGATCATAAGACGTATGGGATGACGCCTAGTACTCTCCTTAGTAAAGTACGGCGGGTGCACCGACTTCGGCGGGGCCGGGTGCAGGGTGGCACAGGTGGTATCAGAGCCAAGGCTCCAGATCCGTGCAGAATATAGAATTAAGTTATGATCGTAGTCAACTAAGTTTGATTTTAGACCTAAGTCATGATCCTAGATGAGAGTTGAACTTAGACAAGGACGATTTAGACTGGAAATTAGGGTTTTGACCAAATGGTAAAGCCCTAGTCGATGGCCATCTATAGAATATAATCATGCCTGCTTGCATGACCTTAAGATCTTATTTGGATTACGAATTAAATTTCGTCGCTTATTTTGAATATTTATACCTTGAGTGAGAATCCGACACTTCGTGGTACGGATGGCACCACAATTCAGTAAGATGACATCATCACTGTCACCCCAGGTGGCAGTAAACTTTACTAGCAATAGTTAGTAAGAACACGTATTCCAAGGTTTAGCAGGGAATTTAGTTCATAGTAGACAGAAAGATGGTTAAGTAAAGTTGAAAGTAACCCCATGCTGATACTGGTTCTGGATAGGATAAGGGCAAAGTTCTAAGAGGAGTTTTGTGAGTTCTTCCTCTCTCAGGACTTAGTCACGAGAAGGGATGAGGAATTTGACTCACTAAGACAAGGGTCAGGCATCTCCGTAGTCATTATTACTTTGGGACAGTATGTCCCTTTGATTATGAGAGATGTAAGTTTTAAGGTGATCAGATTTGTGTGCGGTCTAGATCCCTAGATCAAATTAGGCTAAGTCGTATTCAAGGACCTTTGGTGAATTATTGGAGGACCGATACGAGGCGGAATACGATAATAAGGGAACGAAAGAATGAAAGAAACGATTTAACCAGCAAATGAAGTAGGAGGTGGAAACCGTATCCATATAAGTCTAGTTTATGTGGATGACAAAGAAACAACCAAGGTACGCCTAATAAGTGTGAAGTACCTATGTCCTCTGCTCTACTTCCTATTAACCAAGTATGAGTGATTATGATAGTTTTCTTTAGGTTATGATGAGTAGACCACAAGTAAGCAAGTGAGATTATTAGTGATAACATGACTAAGTATGACACTGTGTATGGGACTCGGGGTCCTCGTCATGATGCGTCAATATTAGCACTTGTACACATTTTATTGCACTATACGGGGAATAGGTCATGATTATGAAAACCATGTTTTAAGAGAACGGGTCACCTTAGGATGAATTGAAATGTCATAAAGGGAACATAAGTTTCAAAGGAGAACCCACAACTTCTAGTTCGATTTTATTTAATGATCGCAAAAAGGGGTAAAAGTTATTACGTAATAAGGCGATCAGCAAGACGGGTGAATGTGGCACACACCTTACGAAGAGCTTGGTATGTGTACCTTATGGGAATTATTCCGGGTGCCTTTAGAAGCTATTTCGTACATAGGATAACCGTTACATGATCACTGAAAGGATGTTTACAGAAAAGAGCCGATGGTCTATATCCCAGAGTTAATGATCTCTGCCAAGTTTTTCATATTTTATGAAAAGGAAATTATAAGCCTACTATGATCATGATTCCACGGAATGGATTTCGTTATCAAGTACATAGTATCAAGGTTGCAAGTGATTGATATGAGATGGGTTACGATAACACCTTTAGAGAATTAGAATAAGTCCTGATGAGACCTCTAAGATGAATGGAACAAAGCAGTTCTAAGGGAACTAAATAGACGCTTTATGCGATCTTAATTACCTAAAGAAGAAGCCACATGGGAAACGGAAGACAACATGAGGAGTAGACGCCCCATTCTGTTGACTAGCCTGAAGTTTCAAGGACGAAACTTATATTAAGGGGGGGGAGAATGTTGTGCCCCGCCGAAAAATCATATAGTACTTGAAGACTTGCATAAGTGAATTAATAAAGTGGTATCCTTCAAGTGCATTTCACTAAGATACCTTAATGCTTCTTTTATGTTATGTTGATAAGCAAACAATATAATTATTCAAGCATGAGATATAGACCATAACCAATTCAAATTCACCCAAAGGGGCTTAAGAAAATTCGGCCACAAGGCATATAAAGGGGCCTTAAAAGGGTTTTTCCCAAATTATAGGAGAGTTTAATCTTAAGGGTCCTTCCTAAAATAAGCCCGAAATGAAAATTAAGGAGTGTAAGTAGTGGGCAATTCTTTCCCCAATTCTTGGAGAATTTCGGCCCTAGCACAAGGGAAATTAAGAATTTCCTAATTTTATTTTATCTTAAAACAAGAAAAGGGGAAATAATTAAAAAGGGGACAAATACCCACATGGCTTCTTATTAAACCCATTCGGAAAGAAATTAAGCATGGTAAATCTTTCCCCCAAGAGTCAAAACCGCCCCCCCAAGGTTGACCAAGAAAGATTACTATGGTTACTTAACAATTACTACAAGGTTAAGAAAATAACTCTAGTTGGACAAAGTAACCTAGGTTAACCATAAAGTAACTATAGTTGACATAAAGTAACTATAGTTGGAATAAAGTAACTATAGTGTCCTTAAAGAAACCTTGGTTAGTTAATAGTAACCAAGGATAATTAGCCTAACTAAGCTAAGGAGAATCCCTTCCCCTCCCACATAACCCATGGCTGCACCTTATAGCCAAGGGAAGAAGAATTTTCTCCAAGCAATTTTAGAACACTCCACACTCAAGAAATCACAATTGAGCAAGAGACTTTCCCCTTTGCTTATGTGAAAGTATACGGCTAGTGAAGAGGTCCAAGAACCATCTTCAAGCTCCAAGAATTCATCTAGGTAAGTGTATGTTAAATCTTCTAAGTGAGTTCTATATTTCAAAGGATGAGGCTCACAATATACCCTCCTTTTTCCATGCCAAAAACGTGACATACAAAGAGCCACTAAGTGAGGATTCTTCAAGCTACTAAGGAGAAGCTAACATCTTGGTGGTTTGAATCCATTTCAAGCTTCATGTTGGTAAGAGAATCATAACCTCAATATAGTTATTTCTTCATTAAGAAGGTAGCTAATAATTCATACTTTCTTCTTCTCAAAAACGTGAGCTATGATGAAGTGGGAGGAAGACTTCACTCCATGTCAACCAAGACTCATTTTAAGGAAAAGCTCTAAGGTGCAAAGAGGCAAGTATACTCTAGCCAATCTTGCCTTATTTGTGAAGTGCATGCTTGAATGACTAGCCATTTTTAGGCTATGAATCTTAGTTAAAGATTCTAAGTACAAGATATGAAAACTAGTTGTTATAAGAAAAGTGATGGTATGAGCAATTGATTGGTTACATGAAAGTGTTGTGACTGTTTTTGGTGTGATTCATGAATGGATTATTTATGGTTAAAACCATGTTATGAGGCTTGAAAAAATTATGTTGAAGTGTGTATTTGATGGGTATTTAGTCACTTTAAAGAATGAAGTTGCTTGGAAATGCTTGAACCATAAAAGTGAATAAGTGCTGAAATCACTGGAGCTGGACAGTTTTATGTGTCATGTGGAACGATCTAAAAATGAACCTTAGGAAGGTGCAAATTGGCTAAATTTTTGTATGGTGATATATTTGTATGTTTATGAAATGTATGAGTTGGAATTTCATTAAAAGGAGTTGTGGTTTGTCCTTAATGAAATTTTTAGTAAGAGTTGGTCAAACAGAATTACTGGAGCTGGACAGATTTATGTTGCATGTTTTACGACCTGAAAATGAATCTTAGGAGTGTTCAAATGGGCTAATTTTTGGTATGTTGATAGCCTTATATGTTTATGAAATGTGTGAGTTGGAATTTTAGTAAAAGGAGTTGTGGATTATTTTTAATGAAGTTCTTGGTAAAACTGCTCAAACAGAGTTGCTGGAACAGGACAGTTTTGAGTAGTAAGTTGTGTGGCTCGCAAATGCACCTTAGGAATGTGAAAATGAGCTGATTTTTGGTATGATGATAGTTTTATTTGTTTATGACATCTGTGAGTTGGAATTTTGGTAAAAGGATATGTGGTTTGGTCACAATTGATACAACTGGTCATTCTAGTTTCTGCATGTACCCAGTTGGGAAAGTAATTAGATGACCCATTTAAGTTTATTGGATTGCCTTGGTAATTTTATGGTAATTACTTAAGGCATATATGTACATGTTCATGTAAATAAACCAGCATAAAACCACCATTTTGATGGTTAACAACTGAGTTGAAGTTAGTGGTACAAAACTGGAAAATAGGACAATTTAGTGTCTTAAGTTGTAAGGCTTCGATCTTGATCATTTAGGCTTGAATGAGATATTTAGCCTTATGAATGTTGTTCCTTGGTGAATTAGCTATGTTTTCTAGGTGATGGATCAAAATGAATAAGGTTTTATGACCCACAAAACTGAGGTAAGGCGGTACTGCCCTCAGAACGTTCTGAATAAGGTACATTATCAGATAAATATATAGGTCATCATATCTGGAAGATATTCGAAGGTGGTCGTATACATTAATAACTCTAGAGTGAATATGGTTATTGAAACATGAAATCAAGATTGAAGATGTTGAAGATAAGGAGATAAGCTGTGATAATGGGTAGAGGGTGAAGGATAAGTTCAGAAGTAACCCTTAAGAAAGGCCGAACAAAGTGGTCCTAAGAGGATGGAAAGACATTTTATTTGACCTTATACATCCAAAGGTGAAGACAAAGAATCAAAGACCTAGATTTTTCATAAACCTTCCTAAATTCCGGATGGAGAGTAGATTACATCCCTATAGATGCTACGACCAACCTGCCAAGGGCAAAATGAACAAGATACCAGTAGGGCCACCGTAGTTTTTTAATGAAATGTGCTACACCAAGTATGAATTATAAAGCATATGAGTTGATAGCTTTCCCTCCCAAGATTACTCATAAATTTCGGCCTAGAGTATTGGGGACATTAAAGTGGAGTTTCTTTTACTACAAGCAACAAACCCTTTGTAGTATTGTTAAAAGAAAGCATGGAGAGTTATTCTAGTATTTAGTGTTCCACTAAATGAGAAAAAAAAGTAAAAGAGAGGAAAAGTACTCCTTTTTCCCTTTTTAGCCGCCGGGTAGATAGTCATTAGGAGACCCCCGTTTTTGCTAGAAAAGCTAACTACACACCTTAATTGCTTACTAAAGTAACAAGGTAAATACAAAGAGGAATAAAGCAATTAAGGATTAAATGAACTTGGGGGGAGACCCCTTAACTGCCGGCTATCCTTTTGGGGTGAGCCAAGAGAACTTCATCATTAATCCTAGTCACTTTTGGTCTAGCAACTTCAATTTTGTAGAAAGTATATTTACATGATATATTCATATATATATATACATAGTAGTATTGGATATATATATATATATATATGTCATAATTATAGATTTTGGCCTAAGATGTAATAGTGGCCTAAAGTATTTTAGTTCCATGAAAAGTGTTTCTAAAGGATAATAGTTGAAAATACACTTTAAACACGCATATATGTATAGTATATGTAAATTAAGATAGGAAAATGGGCAAGTTATGATCATTGATAAAATGCAATAGAATTCAACTCATATATGTATAAGTGCACACACTTATACTCTCGGCCATGAGACCTTATTGAGCAAATAATGCTTTCAAGAATTTTCATGCAACCCAAAAAGTGAACCATGGTTAAGTCTTAAATGAGTTTCATGATAACGTCCATGCACATGAGGAACCTTTCCCTCCCCTCATAATGAAACCCGCCGGCTATGCCCTTAATCAAGAGGTCTCTTTCTTCTTTTAATAAAAGCCTCTTAATCCATCTTTACTCCACTAACCACCCAAGGAATTTCCAAATAGCAAGAGTTTTTCCCCTCCCTTTTCCTCAAGACCCCCGGTCAATTGAGCCAAGAAGGTTTAAGATTCATCCAAGTTCAAACTTGGTCTAGGTAAGTACACTCTAAATTCCTTAAGAGAATTTTATATCTTACATAGAGTGAAGCTCACATTACTACCCTTTCTTGTTCAAAAACTATTACCCCCATGGTCACTAGGTTCAAGCTTTCAAGCTCTTAAGTGGTACAAGCTTCTTAGAGGTTTGAACACCATTCAAGTTTCATCTTGGTAAGCCAATTTAGCCTCCGTTTGGTCTTATCTTTCACTTAAGATAATGACTACCATTTGTTCTTTTTCCTCCTCCAAAAACGTGTGGTATATGTGAAGAGGAGGGAGACTTCACTTCATTTTCCAAGCTAAGGAAAGGTTTAAGCTTAAAGAGGCAAGTACACTATAAATATTCTTTACTTTTGTGTGAAAGTATGTGCTTGATAATGGGTGTTCGAGGCATATGACGGGCAACCCCAAGCTATTCATCGAATTGGAATATATCAAGAATGGAGGAAAAGTAATATTCGGTGACAATAACAAAGGACAAGTTGTTGGAAAAGGAACAATTGGGGACCCTAACACATTTCAAATACGACATGTGTTGTTAGTAAGCAATCTCTCTTATAATTTACTTAGTATTTCTCAACTTATAGATTGTGGTTATAATGTCTCTTTTCTTCCCAATTCTTGTGATATAATAAATGAAAAAGGAGAAACGGTTTTAAAAGGAAATAGAGATGGTATTATTTATACTCTTACCTTAGATAACATGTTAGATGCTAAGGTTAAGTGTCTAATATCACATGACTTATATGTGAATTTATGGCATAGAAGATTAGGCCATATAGGAATTTCAACCATTAAGAAATTATCTAAGAAGAATTTAATTAGAGGAATGCCTAAGTTAGACTTAGATAATTTTCAAATATGTGAAATATATATTAAAGGAAAACACACTAAAGAAACATTAAATCTGAAACATGAAGTGAGTACTAGTCATGTACTAGAATTGCTTCACTTAGACTGATTTGGTCCAAGTTGTAGGATCTGCAAGGCACCACTAGAAGGGAGGGGGGTTGAATAGTGGGTGCGGAAAATGTGATTTTTAAATTAGTTTGAACCAAAAACCCAACTTCTGAAAACAGTTTCTGTTTTCAGGACCAGTTTTAAAACGTTTTGAAAACTAGGTTGCAAGTCCTCAAAAATTCTGAAATTTGGAGATAACTTAGCCTCATATGTTATGAGTGTCTCCTAAAATGTCAGATTTAAATTCAACCTCTAACCCCTTCAAAAATCGTTGGTGGTCAGATTGCACGAATCTGCCAGAAACGGTAAACTGTTTTGAAAAATTTATTCCTATTTGTACATAACTCCAAATGCTTTGAAATTTTAACCACTAACCCCTATATGTTATATTTAAATGGGTTGAAACATTTTTGAAAAATTCTTTCCGGAAGTTAGTCAAATACACTCAAAGTCTCAACCTTTGCAAGCCTGAAAATCAGACTGCACTAGTCTCAAAACTTTGGACGTTTGATTGACTTATACTTATCCAAAAGGGTTAAAACTTGTGCCAAATTAACCTTAAGACGTGTGGCTATGATTCTAGAAAGCTTCGTAATTTTTAAAAAACGTTTACTATTTTTACGAACGTAATCAAATATGATAAACATTGCTGAAACAGAATATAAGTGCTGAAAGTAAATGACACCAAGAATTTTATACTGGTTCGGTTATAAACAACCTACTCCAGTCTTCGAGGAACACCTTCCTCTGTTCGCACTAATCACACAACTCAAAACACCTTACCACAGGGTTGATGGAGTTACACACCAACTCCAACCCTTTACAAACCTTGTACGTGAATACAATTGTCAAGAACACCACCACCTTGTACGATTGAAGATTGATCACACCTTGATGAATCTTTTACAAAGATAAAGAATGTGTGGTGGTCTAAGATAAGCCTATTCAAGAATATGAATGTAAGTACAATAATATTTTAGGAAGAAGAAAGAAAGAGAGTGTAGAAGAAGAAGAAGGCTAGAACACTTCTGATCTTTGAATTTGCAACTCTTGTTCTTGTTCTTGTTTTGCTCTTCTTCCTTCCTTTTTAATTGTTTTGGCCGACCCCTTGGTGCTTTACCCTCTTGAAAATTGTCTTCTAAGTCCTTGGAAGAATGTGTAGCGTTATTGTGACATGATCTTGCTTACTTGGCACCTTCTCATTGGATGATCATTTAACCTTTGCGTACTTGGCACTCATTGATTGGTTGAATGTTGTCATCATTTGATGACTTGGAAAATCTGAGAATTCCACTAAAAACATGTGCCAAAATCAACATAGAATAGTTGTCATAACTCATAAGATTATCACATAAATTAAGCAAGATAATTTCTCCACAAAATTGCTGAAAAATTCGGCCATAAAGACTGGTTGACATGCTGAAATTTCAGCATGTGATACATGGTGATATAATTCAAATTACTTCTAAATTTTCATTGATTTTTCTTTTAAAATAAATCACCAATTAGTAGCAAATATTCTCATCATTTTGGAAATCAAATTTGGATACCAACATGGCCAAGAATTCGGCCAAGTTACATTACTACACATGCTGAGATTTTCAGCATGTGTGATATTAAAAATATCACCATTTTAATTTCATAATTAATTCAAAACATTTCCATAACATCCTCAATTAATCCTCATGATTCAAGATAGTAAAATATTGCATTTCTTGGTGATAAATCGGCCACTCTTTGTGCACATGCTGAAATTTTCAGCATGTGTTTCAAATGAGATAAAATTTGAAACCTTACCTTTTGTAGCTTCTTTGTTTAAATCATATACATTGTATGATTGATTCTTGACCAATCAATATGCCAAAAATGCTCCACATATGCTCCATCTCAGCTGTAGGTGCGTGTATAATTGTATATACATGTGCTGAATTTTATTTTTGCAAACTTTGTAAAATAGTGCACATTTAATAATACACACATGTTATATTCTAATCAGCCCTTAACTTAATTTTCTAGAACACTTTAAGATGTATGACATATTTAAAAAGTGTCTAGATACGTGTCGTATGATGTGCCAAAAATGTTCCATGTGTTGTGCACATAGAAAACCGAATTTTCGATGTTTATCGATTACCCAATTTTTCTCTAATTAAATTCTAAATTTTTGCACATGTTATATACATTGTGTTACACATAATATATATAATATAAACTTTAATTCTCAGCACTTAGCTGGTCTAAAGTGGCGCCATTAACATGTGATAAAATTAAAATTGGAATCTCCACAATTTTGCCTTAATGTGGGGTGATTTGTGTGTGCCAACATGGAATGATTTTATGGCTGTAACTAACATGTAGACCACGAAAATTATAGAGATTTTTGAGGTGTAGGGGCTGGCCATCTATTTTTGGCAAGTACGTGATACTTTGGCGAAGTTTCGGTACTCGCCCGATACGACAATTTTCGGTTTAGAACCTTTTAACGTATCGTATTTAATTTGTCACCATGACTTATATCATATGATATAAGACCTAAATATACCCATAAATATGAGTTAAATATGGTGGTGTGACGTTAACGTACGTACGTACGTAAAATATATAACGTGTCGGTAGTACGTTAGAATACATGTGTATGTGCCTTTTTCAAAACAAATCTGAAAATATATATTTTTGTATATATATGCATGTATATTGATGATAAAGGGAGGAGGAGACTTTCCTTTCTTAGTCTTGTTGCCTTTGTGCCTTGTCCAAATGTTGCTTCCTTTAATGAACTACTTAGTTTCACTAACTAGGTACTTCGCTTAATGAACTAGTTTAGTTCATTAATGGTGGCACCTGAAAATAGTATAAACACAACAAATGTTTGCCATTTGATGTAAGCTTTAAAGCTTCATGGCTCGTTAGTACGGCAACATTATATATGAACTATATAAGGCAAGTTTTACGCAATATGTCATGCACATTTATATCATGCACGTTTTTATGCAATATGTCATGCACATTTAAATCATGCATTTTGAAATCACTCAAACTCCTTTATCTCTACAATCTCCCCCTTTTGATGACTTTCAAAATAACCTACTTTCATGATTTAAATCCTATAGCTCCCCCTTCAATCATGCATAAATTTTAAATTCCAAATCCACTCCCCCTTGATTTATGCAAATAGGTACCTCTCTCCCCCTTAAATCATGCTTTCTCTCCCCCTTTATTTTGGAAAGTCAATCAAAAGCGCATGTAAAGATGAAAAGAAAATCATGCATTTTGAATGATCTCAAAGGTGCGTTCTTAAGGGTTATTTATTCAACCCTTTGAAAATGTCCTTTTTGGTACTCAAATTTGGGTGACCCTTCTAGGTCTTCCAAAAGGTGAGAAAGGTGATGGAAGCACAACATAATATACTTTAGGTGCAACTGCATCTGGCCTTTGGCCAAGAACTCCTTTATACGCATTGTATGTAGGACGTTTTTGATATGTCCTTGTTTTAGTGTGCGTAGTGTGTGATCTAGATGGATGAAATGCATGTTGTGTATGCATCACTTGTTTCTTCTCATATCTATATGCTACAAAATTGTATTTCTTATGATATGAAGAAGAAGTATGACGAGATGTGGGGAAAGGGGGTCTTTGCGTCATCTTAGACGCTGTTTTTGGCTTTGGAGTGTCTACTTTCTTAGACACAACGAACTTAGTTGGTTTGGTGGATGCTTCATTTGTCTCAACGTATGCCAAACCTGTTTGGTCACTATCATGCTTTTGTGATAAGATAATACGATGCTGCATATTAGATCCCGTATCAAACTGTTTCATCATTTTCTCTAAGTTTGTATTCCTTGATTTCAAACTTGAAATATCGGATTTCATTTTGTTATTTTGAGTGGTCAATGATGAAATATCTGTCTTTAATGCATTGATGATGCATGATGACTCTTCTTTAGAATCGTTTAATTGAGCGACAAGATGTTCGTTAGAAGATTCTAACAATTTCTTGTCTTCAATTAATCGTTTCTTTTGTTTTGCAAGAGTTCTAGCAAACTTATGTAATTCAAGATATTCAACATATAAATCATCATAAGATACTTCAGAATCCGAGTCAAAATCAGAATTTGCCTCATTTTCAAGTAGTGGAGGCATTTGGCTTGTCATATCTTTTTCCTTGGTTTCGTGGCTAGTGGTTGCCATCTCACTTAAATCGTTGGATCCTTTCGATGTGAGTGTTCCTACTCCCTGATACTAATTGTTGGATCTGCAAGGCACCACTAGAAGGGGGGGGGGGTTTGAATAGTGGGTGCGGAAAATGTGGTTTTTAAAATTAGTTTAAACCAAAAACCCAACTTCTAAAAACAGTTTTTGTTTTCAGGACCAGTTTTAAAATGTTTTGAAAACTAGGTTGCAGGTCTTTAAAAATTCTGAAATTTGGAGATAATTATGAGTGTCTCCTAAAAATTTCAGAATTAAATTCAACCTCTAAACCCTTCAAAAAACGTTGGTGGTCAGATTGCGCGAATCTGCCAGAAATGGTAGACTGTTTTAAAAAAATTATTCCTATTTGTACGTAACTCCAAATGCTTTGCAATTTTAACCACTAACCCCTTATATGTTATATTTAAATGGGCTGAAACAATTTTGAAAAATTCTTTCGGGAAGTAAGTCAAATACACTCAATGTCTCAACCTTTGCAAGCCTGAAAATCAGACTGCACTAGTCTCAGAACTTTGGACGTTTTATTGACTTATAATTATTCAAAAGGGTTGAAACTTGTGCCAAATTAACCTTAAGAAGTGTGGCTATGATTCTGGAAATTTTCGTAATTTTTGAAAAACGTTTACTGTTTTTACGAACGTAATCAAAAATGATAAACAGTGCTGAAACAGAATATAAGTGCTGAAAGTAAATGACACCAAGAATTTTATACTGGTTCGGTTATAAAAAACCTACTCCAGTCTTCGAGGAACATCTTCCTCGGTTCACACTAATCACACAACTCAAAAACACCTTACCACAGTGTTGATGGAGTTACACACCTACTCCAACCCTTTACAAACCTTGTACGTGAATACAATTGTCACGAACACCACCACCTTGTACGATTGAAGATTGATCAGACCTTGATCAATCTTTTACAAAGATAAAGAATGTGTGGTGGTCTAAGATAAGCCTATTCAAGAATATGAATGTAAGTACAATAGGCTTTTAGGAAGAAGAAAGAAAGAGAGTGTAGAAGAAGAAGAAGGCTAGAACACTTCTGATCTTTGAATTTGCAACTCTTGTTCTTGTTCTTGTTTTGCTCTTCTTCCTTCCTTTTTAATTGTTTTGGCCGACCCCTTGGTGCTTTACCCTCTTGAAAATTGTCTTCTAAGTCCTTGGAAGAATGTGTAGCGTTATTGTGACATGATCTTGCTTACTTGGCACCTTCTCATTGGATGATCATTTAACCTTTGCGTACTTGGCACTCATTGATTGGTTGAATGTTGTCATCATTTGATGACTTGGAAAATCTGAGAATTCCACTAAAAACATGTGCCAAAATCAACATAGAATAGTTGTCATAACTCATAAGATTATCACATAAATTAAGCAAGATAATTTCTCCACAAAATTGCTGAAAAATTCGGCCATAAAGACTGGTTGACATGCTGAAATTTCAGCATGTGATACATGGTGATATAATTCAAATTACTTCCAAATTTTCATTGATTTTTCTTTTAAAATAAATCACCAATTAGTAGAAAATATTCTCATCATTTTGGAAATCAAATTTGGATACCAACATGGCCAAGAATTCGGCCAAGTTACATTACTACACATGCTGAGATTTTCAGCATGTGTGATATTAAAAATATCACCATTTTAATTTCATAATTAATTCAAAACATTTCCATAACATTCTCAATTAATCCTCATGATTCAAGATAGTAAAATATTGCATTTCTTGGTGATAAAATCGGCCACTCTTTGTGCACATGCTGAAATTTTCAGCATGTGTTTCAAATGAGATAAAATTTGAAACCTTACCTTTTGTAGCTTCTTTCTTTAAATCACCAACATTGTATGATTGATTCTTGACCAATCATTATGCCAAAAAGGCTCCACATATGCTCCATCTCAGCTGTAGGGGCGTGTATAATTGTATATACATATGCTGAATTTTATTTTTGCAAACTTTGTAAAATAGTGCACATTTAATAATACACACATGTTATATTCCAATCAGCCCTTAACTTAATTTTCTAGAACACTTTAAGACGTATGAAATATTTAAAAAGTATCTAGATACGTGTCGTATGATGTGCCAAAAATGTTCCATGTGTTGTGTACATAGAAAACCGAATTTTCGATGTTTATCGATTACCCGATTTTTCTCTAATTAAATTCTAAATTTTTGCACATGTTATATACATTATGTTACACATAATATATATAATATAAACTTTAATTCTCAGCACTTAGCTGGTCTAAAGTGGCGTCATTAACATGTGACAAAATTAAAATTGGAATCTCCACAATTTGGCCTTAATGTGGGGTGATTTGTGTGTGCCAACATGGAATGATTTTATGGCTGTAACTAACATGTAGACCACGAAAATTATAGAGATTTGTGAGGTGTAGGGGCTGGCCATCTATTTATGGCAAGTACGTGACATGTTGGCGAAGTTTCGGTATTTGCCCGACACGACAATTTTCGGTTTAGAACCTTTTAACGTGTCGTATTTAATTTGTCATCACCATGACTTATATCATATGATATAAGACCTGAATATACCCATAAATATGAGTTAAATATGGTGGTGTGATGTTAACGTACGTACATAAAATATATAACGTGTCGGTAGTACGTTGGAATACATGTGTATGTGCCTTTTCCAAAAAAATCTGAAAATATATATTTTTGTATATATATGCGTGTATATTGATGATAAAGGGAGGATGAGACTTTCCTTTCTTAGTCTTGTTGCCTTTGTGCCTTGTCCAAATGTTGCTTCCTTTAATGAACTACTTAGTTTCACTAACTAAGTACTTCACTTAATGAACTAGTTTAGTTCATTAATGGTGGCACCTGAAAATAGTATAAACACAACAAATGTTTGCCATTTGATGTAATCTTTAAAGCTTCATGGCTCGTTAGTACGGCAACATTATATATGAACTATATAAGGCAAGTTTTACGCAATATGTCATGCACATTTATATCATGCACATTTTTATGCAATATGTCATGCACATTTAAATCATGCATTTTGAAATCACTCAAACCACTTTATCTCTACACAAGTAGGACAAGAAGTCTAGGTGGACACTACTATGTGTGTGTCATAGTAGATGATTACTCACGCTACACATGGATATTGTTCTTAACACACAAAGACGATGCTCCATTAGCAATTGAAACTCTTATTAATAAACTTGAAAACATTTACGAAGAAAATGTTAAAAGGATTATAAGTGATAGAGGTGGAGAATTTAAAAACAAAGATGTAATCAAATTTTGTGAACTACATGGAATTAAACATGAATTCTCACCACCAAGAACACCACAACTCAATGGAGTTGTTTAACGTAAAAATAGAACAATTCAAGACGTTGCTAGGACAATGCATTGTGAAAATAAATTACCTTAATATTTATGGACTGAAGCTGTTAGTTGTGCATGCTATATTATAAATAGGCTTACTATTAGAAAGAAATTAAATAAAACGCCATATGAATTGCTAAACAATAGATTACCTAAAATAGATTATCTTAGAGTATATGGATGTAAATGTTTTGTGTTGAACACTAAGGATAATCTAGATAAATTTGAACAAAAGTCTATTGAATGCATATTTGTTGGGTATTCAACTAACTCAAGAGCATATAGGTGTTATAATCCTGCATCTAGAAAGATAATTGAATCCATACATGTAATATTCAATGAAAATGCATGCTTTGAAGTTAGTGATAAAACTCAACATAAACCTGAGAATAATGTTGAAAATATGTTTGATGATGATATATTACTTGAGCCTGTACTTGATCATCTAGAACCAACTCCCCCTGAACAAGACATGCATGAACCCTTAGATGAAATAAATGAAGAGACTTTGCAATTGGAAGATAATACAACTAATGATCCAATTACATATGATAATATTCACACTAATGATACATTTGAACAATATGAGGGTGAACTAAGTCAATCTAGGAATTGGTGGCATCATAGAAAACTAATCATTGAGGATCCAAGTGTTGGGGTTAGGACACGTAGAAATATAAGTCAACTTGAAGGACATAGCTTAATCTCACAATTAGAACCTAAGAATGTAAAAGAAGCCTTAGGTGATATATCTTAGATAGAAGCTATGCATGAGGAATTAAATCAATTCACAAGGAACAATGTGTGGGACTTAGTACCTAAATCTGAAGACAAGTCTTTCATAGGAACTAAATGGGTCTTTAGGAATAAAATGGACAAACAAGGAAATATTACAAGAAATAAGGCTAGGCTAGTCGCACAAGGGTATAATCAACAAGAAGAAATAGATTATGAAGAAACCTTTGCACCCATTGCACGACTAGAAGCAATTAGTGTAGAGAAAAAGGGGTTTGAGTGATTACAAAATGCATGATTTAAATAAATGTGTATTAAAGAAATGCATGACATATTTCATGACATGACACGTTGTTGCATAAAACTTGCCTTACATAGTTCATATATAATGTTGTCGTACTAACGAGCCATGAAGCTTTAAAGCTTACATCAAATGGCAAGCATTTGTTGTGTTTGAACTATTTTCAGGTACCATCATTAATGAACTAAACTAGTTCATTAAGTGAAGTACTTAGTTAATTAAACTAAGTAGTTCATTAAAGGAAACTATATTTGGAAAAGGCACAAAGGCAACAAGTTGAAGAAAGGAAAGTTTCTCCACCCTCCTACACGCCATTTTCAACATATATATATATATTTTTTGAAACAAAATTATTTTATTAAAATAAAGCCTCACTTATGGCGGAGGAAAACCTTATTACATCAATAAAAGTATAACGGACAAATGGAATGAAGATTATCAACATCCAAAACAGATATGATATGTTGCATTAAAACCTTGCCAAGTAAAACCACCCTTGTGGATAAAACCTTGGCGAAGGAAAAAGCGTACATATTTATATGTTTGGAGTGTTGATAGGCGTTACAGTGTAAAAGGAGAATTTCAAGAATCCACATTTGACACATTTGGACCGACTGACGTTGAAAGTGTAAAAACTCCCCAGCATGATGTTGAAAACCAAACCCGTAGCGAAAATCATCCGTCTCAGCATGTGAAGCAAGTTGTTGATGTGAGTCCGTCCATGCATGAAGAAAACATGAGAGCGCGTTAAACATGAAGCTGAGATATAAGAAAAGGCGCAGACCAAGTTATTGTAAATCATACCGAGTGTGCCTATACTCATCAAAGTACAGGCAGAGAAACAGAAAGAAAGCCAATCCATATGGAAGACGAAGGGAGGGCATTGCCCAACAAGCCACAAATGATCCAACCCCAAGGATGCAGAAGTCACAAAAAATGCCAAGCACGATAGTGAAGCTCGATTCCGTCCAAGAAAGGAGGATGCAAGACCGTCCATGTACAAATGAAACATGATAGTGCGTCAAACATGAATAGTAGACATAAACAGTAACCACAAACCAAAGAAACATGAAGCTCACCGAGTCTGCATGTACATGGCAGAGTACAGGAAGGGAAGTCAGAAGAGTGCCAATCCTTATGGAAGACCTGATTGTACCAATACTTGCCCGTGGAAGTATTGAACGCCAAGTCAGAGTTAGTGGGTGTCCATGCACAGTAGTAATTAAACAATGTGTCATTTATACGTAGACAACGTAAAATACTGCAGATGATCAAGGAAATGCTAAACGTACCGAGTATGCCTGTACCTACAGGAGTACAGGCAGAGTATTCGAAAGGGCGCCAATCCATATGGAAGACCAGAAGCTCAATGCATACGCAAGTTTGATGATGTGAGGTCCAAAGTAACTGAAGCGCGAACCAATGGCGGTAGGCTGCTGCTAGTATAGGAGCATGTTCTTGGTGCTGTCATTGCGTATTGGGCAAGGTAGTGAGCTGCCATGTTGGCCTCTCTATATATATGCGTCACTTCTAAACGATAGAGGTTAATCAACGTTTGTAATAACCTGAGATGATAGTTACCAAATACAGCTTGCGGTTGGCATAGACGCAACAACATTTGTGCACAGTCGGTCTCAATGATGAGTGATCGATATAAAGGAAGAAAATATAGTAAGCCAAATAGTGTAGCCTGAATCTCGACCATCAAAGGTGTGCTTGGAGGTAGTCGAAAGGAAAGGGCGCGCACACATGCACCAGAGTGATCGCGCATGATTACACTGCCAGAAGCAAACTGGCGGCCAACAGCTGCATCAACATTAAGTTTGAATCGTCCTGATGGAGGAGTATGCCATCTTACCACTTTGAGACGCAGGGTCGAATATATGGGATCCACGAAAGAGAGAGAGACGGCCCTGCTGCCAGTTTTGAGCCGTGTATTGTGCGAGTCCAGATGCCAATATCAAAATGTACTGAGGCTCGAAGCCCAGATATAGAAAAGGATGTAGAGTCCCCGTACACCAAATGAGTGTAACTGCGCCAGATATTATTCACTAGAATAGCCGAAATGACAATTTTTAAAACCCCAAATAGAGAGGAAGATGAGCGGTACCACCATGACAGTAGGTATTGGCACAGATTTAGAGTTGTAGGTGGTACGCCATTCAACTCTGATGCAAAGAAAGTCCATAAAAGCCGAATTTGAGGACAAAATAGAAATACATGATCCACTGTTGCCGAATGCTGCTTGCACAAAGGGCATCGCGTGGGGTGCGCTGTAGAGTAATGGCCAATATAGTCCTCAAAAGGTAATGCAGAGTGAAATAAACGCCAAAGTATGATTTTTGTGGTTTGAGAATGTTTCTTGAACCAAATAAATTTAGTAGAAAGTAGTGTTGGCTTGGAGGCATGACAAAGAGCATAAGCCGATTTTAGTGTGTACTCACCCGAGGGAGTCGATTTGCATGTAAGGTAAGGACCTGAGCCTACCGTCTGAGAGATGCAAGTGGCGTGTATGCGACATATTAGTTTCCAAACCAGGGAATCTGGCAGTCGTGGGTGATAATCCCCTCGCCGTCCATATTTGACATGCATATATCGACTCCATAGAGTGTCCTGCTTATGATATGACCACCAAATTCGGTAGTGGTATGCCTGTTGTAATATGTTAAGATCGCGAAGTCCCAAGCCTCCTTCCTCAATAGGCAACGTGATTTGTGACCATGCAACCTAGTGGTGACGATTTTCCCAATAAAACGCTGCCATCTTTCTGTTGATCATTTTGATGACAGACTTTGGTAATCCCCCTGCTGCAAGAATATGAAGCGGAAGCGCAGAGATTACTGAGCGCAGAAGTACTAACCGACCCGCCGAAGAGAGAAGACGAGAATGTCAACCATGTAATCGATCGTCAACATGATGTAGCAGAGTAGAACAAAATCTGGAGCGACTAATTCCTCTATGGAGATATGAACCAAGATATCTAAAAGGTAGAGAAGTGAGCCGCATTCCCAATATTGCTTGAAAGGACCGACACCTATGTGGCGGAATATTTGTCGACGGGATGAGACTACTTTTTTGAAAGTTTACCTTTTGACCTGAAGCAGTTTCATACATAGTTAAGAAAGAATGAAAGCGCCTTAAATTACGCTGTGTTCCCTGCAGAAAAATAATTAGATCATCTGCATACGCTAGGTGAGTAATTGCAAATGGGATGCGTCCAAGTCGGAATGGTTGGATATGGCCAGCGGTAACTAATGAATTTAATCCTCTGCTGAAACCCTCCGACGTCAAAATGAATAACAATGGAGACAATGGATCGCCCTTCTTGACACCTCTATATGGATGGAAGGAAGGTGACGGCTCACCATTTATCAAAACCGATAGCGTAGTGGCACGAAGATGATTTAGGATAATCCGAATTAAAAAATCTGAGAAACCAAACTGGCGTAGTAATCGCTCCAGATAATCCCAACTGACCCGATCAAATGCCTTCATCATATCCAACTTTAGGCATAGCTGAGACCCACCTTTATCCAGCACGTGAACCATTTCCCGTGCTAATAAAACTTGCGTTGAAATATCATGTCCAGGAAGGAATCCTGTTTGTTCTGGAGAGATTAGCTTCGGAAGAAGCATCCCTAAACGCGTGGCAATGATACAGGTACAAACCTTGCTCAAAAAGTTTGTCAGACAGATAGGCCGAAAATCACTGAATGTTTGAGGGGATTGTATTCTGGGGATCAATGTAATTAAAGCACTAGCCATAACAGATGGCTGTGGGACACCAAGAAAAAACTCCTGCACTGCTTTAACAACATCAGAATGTATGATATGCCAGCATGAGCGATAGAATTTTCCTTGGAACCCATCTGGACCTGCAGCGCTTTCCGGGTCCAGGTGCCACACTGCCTCCTTTACTTCAGCTTCCATGGGGAGCTGTGTAAGCATTAGATTGTCGGATTCTGTTATCAGGCGAGGAATGTGTGATACTATAGAAGAATGATTCTCCGTTAGCTCTTGAGCAAATAAATCAGTATAGAATGAGACTGCGGCGGACATAATATCCTCTGGTTGCATCAGTATCGTTCCCGTCGCATTGCGAATTTGATGAATTCGCAGGTGCATCCTCTTTCCTTTTGACTATGGAATGAAAATACTGTGTGTTAGCATCGCCTTCCTAAAGCCATTTTACCCTGGCTTTTTGTTTCCAAAATTCCAATTCATAAGTGGATGCTCGGAGATATTCTGCTTTGGCTCTATGATACTCTTCTCTTGTTTCCGCTGTAGGATGCGCATCCCATGCTGCCTCTGCAGTATTAAGCTGAGTCTCTGCATACTTCAGATTACTGAAAATATTACCAAATATTTCTTTATTCCATGTCTGGATATCTCTCTTGAAAGAAAACAATTTTTTGTAGAAACTGTGCATGCCTCCAGTAGTGGGATATGATAACCATGCCTGCTGCGTATAGGAATCAAAATCAGAGTGATGTAGCCAGGCGTCTAAAAAACGGAATGAACGTCTGCCCGCTGTGGCACCGAGTCGACACATAAATAATAATGGCATGTGATCCGATGTGACCCTCGGCAGATGTGTTAGCTGTAAATCTGCAAAAACATCTTGTAAAGTAGAATTTACAAAAACCCAGTCCAATCTACGACGTACTTGTCCTAGTCCCCTGCCATCTGCCCAAGTAAGTCTGGATCCTTGATATGGTGGCGCCATTAGAGAGCATGTTTCGATGCACTCATTAAAATCTTGCAAGACTGCCAAGGACGGAGTTGACCGACCACTGTTATCCTCAATGGATCGGAAAGTATTAAAATCACCGCCCACTACCCAGGGCAATTGAGATAATTCAGCAAAATCGCATAATGACTGCCATAGTGGGCGACGCTGAAGAGAGGTGTGTTTCGCATATACAACGGATAAAACAAAGGTCCTCTATAGTGAAAGCGACTGCAAAGTGAAATGTACCACCTGCTCTTGATCCTGTATTGCAATCAAACGAAATTCAGTATCACGCCAAAAAAACCAGATATGTTCCGACTGAGAGGCATAAGACTGTGGAAAACCAAGATGTAAGCCAAACCCATCTATTTGTGAAGGTCCATGCTTGGGTTCAATCAAAGCAAGTAAATGTAAACGATGTTCTTGAATCAAATGTTTCAATCTAGGTAACGAGGCACGCATGCCCCGGATGTTCCATATTAATGTATTCATTGAGTAAGAGAGGAGGTACTTCCCTGTATGATGTGCGACGCACTACGTGTCAAGATCGTGGATGGCAGGAGGGGGTAGATCTTTGCAGGCCCGGCGCTTTCGACGTGGGACAACTGGTATGAATTCTGCCTCCTCAGCATGCTCTTCCAATCGCGATATTAATATCTCTTCATCCGGCGATGGTGGTATTAGTTGCATTCGGCGCGCGACTTCCTCAGGGACATTAGGTATATCATCAGTATGATTGTCCACTGGCCAATCCGTATCTGAAGAGTGACCCGTTTCTACAGGATTGATTTCGGTTGGTATATGATGGTCTGCAGCATCACAGAATTCCTCGGCAAGATGGTCAGCTGGCGTATGGTTAATGGGTGCATCGGAAGGAAGCAGTGACGTCATATATATATATATATATATATATATATATATATATATATATTCATATTTTTTTTGAAAAAGGCACATACACATATATTCCAACATACTACCGACATGTTATATATTTTACGTACGTACGTTAACGTCACACCACTATACTTAACTCATATTTATGAGTATATTCAGGTCTTATATCATATGATATAAGTCATGGTGATGACAAATTTATTACGACACGTTAAAAGGTTCTAAACCAAAAATTATCGTATCGGATGAATACTGAAACTTCGTCAACGTGTCACGTACTTTCCATAAATAGATGGCCAATTTCGTGGCTTACATGTTATGTGCAGCCATAAAATCATTCTATATTGGCACACACAAATCACCCTCAATTAAGGCCAAATTGTGGAAATTCCAATTTCAATTTTGTCACATGGTTAGGCGCCACTTTAAATCAGCCTAAGTACTGAATATTAAAGTTTAATTTATATATATTATGTGTAACATAATATACATAACATGTGCAAAAAGTTGGAATTTAAATAGAAAAAAATCGGGCAATCGATAAACGTCGAAAATTCAGTTTTCTACATGCACGACACATGGAACATTTTTGGCATGGCATATAATATGTATCTAGACACTTTTTACATACTTCATAAATTCTAAAGTGTTCTATATAAATCAATTAAGGGCTTATTAGAATATACCATGTGTGTAAAATTAAATGTGCACTATTTTACAAAGTTTCCAAAAATAAAATTCAGCACATGTACAAGCATGTCACACACACACTACAGCCATGTTGGAGCATATGTGGAGCTTTGTTGGCATCTTGATTGGCCAAGAATGAAGCGTGCAATGTTGATGACATAAAGAAAGGAGCTACACAAGGTAACATTTCAAACTATGTCACATTTGTAACACATGCTGAAAATTTTAGCATGTGTGCATTGAGTTGGCCGATTTCTACACTAAATGAGCCATATTTTGCTATATTGAATTATGTGAATTAATTGAGAGATAGTATGGAAGTGTTTTGAATATATTATGAAATTAATAATGTGATATCTTTAAATATCACACATGCTGAAAAATTCAGCATGTGTAGAAAAGAATGTGGCCGATTTTATGGCCTGCTTGGTGACTAAGTTTAATCCAAAATTGGTAGAAATATTGTGTACTAAATGATGATTGATTTCTTATTTATTTTCAAGAAATAAATCAAAGCAAACTTGGAAACATTTTGAATAAAATACAAATGTTACACACGCTGAAATTTCAGCATGTGAAGGAAGTAAATGGCCGATTTTTGCATGGCAAGTTGGAGAAAGTTGTCTTGCTAATTATGTGAGATGATTATGTGATTTATGGTAATAAGTTTATGGCTAATTTGCACATACTTTTTGAGGTTTAATTTCAGATTTATCTAGCCATCAAATGATGACAGCTTCTATCCAATCAATGAGTGTCAAGTAAGCAAGAGCTTAATAATCATCCAATGAGGAGTTGCCAAGTAAGCAAGGACATGTCACAATGATGCAATACACTCTTCCAAGGACTTAGAAGATAATTTTCAAGAGGAAGAAAAATGCTAAGGGGGGCGGCCACATGGAGATAAAAAGGAAAGAAGAGAGCAAATAAAAGAACACAAGTCTTGCAAATTTCAAAGATCAAAAACGTTTTCCTTTCTTCTTCTACACTCTCTTTCTTTCTTCTCTCTAAAAGCCTATTGTACTCATATTCATATATTTGAACAGGCTTCATATAGACCACCACATACTCTCTTTATTGTTGTAAAAGAGTGATCAAGGTGTGATCAATCTTGCACTTGCAAGGTGGTGGTGTTCGTGATCGTTGTATTCACATACAAGGTTTGTAAAGTGTTGGAGTTGGTGTGTAACTCCATCATGTAGAAATAAGAGGGTTTGAGTGATTTCAAAATAAGAAATTTGAATGCATATATATATATATATATATATATATATAAACGTGCATAAATGTGTACAGGTGTGCATGATAACTTGCCATTACTTGCCTTATTTAGCTTATATATTATGTTGCCGTACTAACGAGCCATGAAGCATTAAAGCTTACATCATATGGCAAACATTTGTTGTGTTTATACTATTTTCAGGTGCCACCATTAATGAACTAAATTAGTTCATTAAGTGAAGTACTTAGTTTAATAAACTAAGTAGTTCATTAAAGGAAGATTCATTTGCAAAATGCTCAAAGGCAACAAGGCTAAAGAAGGAAAGTCTTCTCCTCCTCTCCATCTTAAATGAACACGCCATATATATATAAATACACTATATATTTCAGATTTTTTTAAATAAAGACACATACACATGTATTCCAACGTACTACCGACACGTTATATATCTTACGTACGTACGTTAACGTCACACCACTATACTCAACTCATATTTATGAGTACATTCAGGTCTTATATCATATGATATAAGATATGGTGATGACAAATTAAATACGGCACGATAAAAGGTTCTAAACCGAAATTTGTCGTATCGGGCAAATACCGAAACTTCGCCAACGTGTCACGTACTTGCCATAAATAAATGGCCAGCCCATATACATCAAAAATTGATGTAAATTTCGTGATATACATGATATGATCAGCCAAAAATAATTTCCATGTTGGCACACACAATTCACCCCACATTTAGGCCAAAATGTGAAGATTCAAATTTTAATTTTGTCACATGTTAATGGTACCACTTTAAACCAGCCAAGTGCTGAGATTTAAAGTATATATTATATATATTATGTATAACATAATATATATAACATGTGCAAAAGTTGGAATTTAAATTAAAGAAAAATCGGGTAATCGATAAATATCGAAAATTCGGTTTTCTACGCACATAACATGGAACGTTTTTCTTGAACATCATGTGAAATGTATCTAGAAACTTTTTACATATGATATACATCTTAAAGTGTTCTAGAAAATTAAATTAAGGGCTGATTGGAATATTACATGTGTGTATTATTAAATGTGCACTATTTTACGAAGTTAACAAAAATAAATTTCAGCACATGTATATACATCTTCCAACGCACATACAGCTGAGATGGAGCACATGTGGAGCCTTGTTGGCATATTGATTGGTCAAGGATCAATCATACATTGTTGGTGAATCAAAGAGAGAAGCTACAAAAGGTAAGAATTCAACATATATCTCTCTTATGTCACATGCTGAAAATTTCAGCATACTAACATTAAAGTGGCCGAATTTTATATGTTTAATGTGATATATTTTGTCATCTTTTATTATGTGATAAATTGGAAGAAGATATGGTAATGTTTTGAATGTAATTTAAATAAATAAAAGGGGATATTATACATATCACATGCTGAAAATTTTTCAGCATGTGTACAAGGGGGATGGACGAATTCTAGCATTATTTTGTGTCCAAATTCATTTCTCAATTGATAGCAAGACTTACCATGTATTGTTGATTCATTTTTATGGTGAAAAATCAAAGAATAATGGGTATTATTTTGAAGGAAATGGAAGGTTGCACATGTTGAAAAATTCAGCATGGCAAGAACATCATGGCCGATTGTTTGGAGTAAAAAGGAAGGATTTGTTGCTCTTGCAATTTATGATGAAATTTTTGATTTATGGTTTATTTTTTGGCACATTTTAAGTAATTATTTCAGATTATTTCCATGTCATCTTGATGACAACATTGAGCCAATAAAGAGGTGCCAAGTAAGCGAAGACTAAATGATGATCCAATAGAATGATGCCAAGTAAGCAAAGCATTGTCACCATGATGTCTTACACTCTCTCAAGCACTTAAAAGGAAATTTTCAAGAGGGGGAGATGGCCTATAGGGGACGGCTGCAACCTTAAAAGAAAGAAGAGGAGAGCAAACAAATACAAGAACAAGAATTGCATTCCAAAGTGATCAAATTGCCCAGCTCTTCTTCTCCTACATCTTCTTTCTTTCTCTTTTCTTGCAAAAAGCCTATTGTTCTTTACATCTTTCAATCTTGAATAGGCTTCATATAAACCACCATTCATTCATCTTTGTAAAAGATTGATCAAGGTGTGATCAATCTTCATTCTAGCAAGGTGGTGGTGTTCGTGCAAATTGTACTAGCAATACAAGGTTTGTAAAGGGTTGGAGTTAAGGTGTAACTCTATCAACCCTGTGGTAAGGTGTGTTGTGTGTGTGAATAGTGTGAACCAAGGAAGGTGTTCCTTGAAGACTGGAGTAGGTTGTTTATAACCGAACCAGTATAAAAAACTCGATGCAATTTACTTTCAGCATTTACTTTTCAGTTTCTGCACTGTTTATACGTCTTGTTCACGTTCGTAAAAATAGTAAACGAATTTCAAAAATTACAAAAATTTCCAGAAACATACCTACATGTTCTAAGGTTAATTTGGCACAAGTTTCAACCCTTTTGGACAAGTATAAGTTAATCAAACATCAAAAGTTCTGAGACTAGTGCAGTCTGATTCTCAGACTTGCAAAGGTTAAGACTTTGATTGTATTTGACCTACTTCCCAAAAGAATTTTCCAAAACTGTTTCAACCCATTAAAATATAGTATATAAAGAGTTAGTGGTCAAATTTTCAGATCATTTGGACGTTCACACAAATAGGAATTAATTTTTCAAAACCATCTACCGTTTCTGGCAGATTTGCACAATCTGAGTACCAACGGTTTTTGAAGGGGTTAAAGGTTGAATTTTAATTTGAAATTTTTAGGGGACCCTCATAACATCCGAGGCTAAGTTCTCTCAAAATTTCATAATTTTTGGAGACCTCTAACCTAGTTTTAGCAACGTTTTAAAACTGGTCCTGAAAACAGAATCTGTTTTCAGAACTTGAATTGGTTAGGTTTAAAGAAATTTTAAAAACCATATTTTCCGCACCATCTATTCAACCCCCCCCCCTTCTAGTGGTGCCTTGCAGATCCTACAAGTGGTATCAGAGCGCAGGAATACTCACTTCAAGGAATCCAACGATTCAGTGAGATGGCATCCACAAATCTCAAAACCGAGCAAGAAGGTATGTCGAGCCAAAGGCCTCCACTTTTTGACGGTGAGTCGTTTATTCAGTGGAAACTTAGGATGAAGCTTTTTCTTATGGCTATAGATATAGACCTTTGGTCAATCATTGAAGATGGTCCTTATGTCCCATCTAATGTATCCACTGTAGACGGAGTTACTTTAGAAGTTATTAAAACTAGACAAGAATATACGAGTGATGATAAAAAGAAACTTAGTATGAATGCTAGTGCTATGCAATTGCTTTTAAACGGATTAAGTAAAAGTGAGTCTAGTTATGTGTCAAACTGTTCGAGTGCACAAGAAATGTGGAGGATAGTAGAAATGAAACACAAAGGCACGAGTCAAGTAAAAGAGTCAAAAATTAATATGCTTATGTCCACTCTCGAGTCCTTTAAATTGTTGCCTAATGAGTCTATTGTAGATATGGATCTTCGTTTGACTAACATCTACAACTCTCTTGAATCTCTTGGTAAGGCTTTTACTACGCAGGAAAAAGTACAGAAAGTCCTACGAAGCCTTCCTTCTGAATGGGATCCTAAAGTGACTGCGATAGAGGAAAGCAAGGAGACTAAATCAATAAAGATGGAAGAACTAATTGGCTCACTCAAAGTCTATGAAAACAAACTTACTATTCGGAAATCAGAATCATCTAAACAAGGTAAAACCATTGCTTTTAAATCAAATGAATACGTCTCCCCTCCCTCCGATCACGTAGATGATAGTGATTCCGAATCGGATAATGATGACTTAATCCTATTGGCTAAAGGACTAAGAAGATTCATGAGAAAGTCATTTAGAAATAAAAACAAGGGCACTACATCTAAGAGAAATAAAAACAAATCAAATGATAAAGACATTAAATGTTATGAATGCGGCAAACTCGGACACTTATCATATGACTGCCCAAACAAAGAAAAGCAAACTAATAAGTACCCTGACAAGGAGCGGAACAAAAATAGACTCGACTCAGATCCTAAACAAAGAAAATGTGCACTAAAGGCCTCCACCTGGAGTGACTCATCAGATTCTGAAACTGAGACCGAAGAGGAGACCGCTCAAGTTTGCTTTGCTTCAAAGGCATCTAATGAGGTATCATCCGATTCTGGCTCTGACTCTGAACCTTCTTATGATGATCTTTTTAGTCAATATCTTGAATTGCATAAATTTACTGAGACTCTCGCTAAAGAAAAGAAACGTTTAATTGAAGACAAGAAACTGTTAGAATCTTCTAATGAGAATCTTGTCGCTCAATTAAGCGATTCAATGAAAGAGTCTTCATGTGTCATCACTGCATTAAAAACTGAGATTTCATCATTAACTACTCAAAATAATGAAATGAAGTCCGAGATTTCAAATTTGAAATCAAGGAATACAGATTTAGAGAAAATGATGAAACAATTTGATACAGGGTCAAACATGCCGCATCGCATCATACTATCACAAAAGCATGACAGTGACAAAACTGGATTGGGATACGTTGATACTAACGAAGTATCAACCAAACCAACCAAGTTTGTTGTGTCTAAGAAAGTAGACACTCCTAAGCCGCAAGTGGCGTCTAAGATGACACAAAAAATGCCCCCTTCCTCACTCCCCACTCCATCATATCATGTGAAATATAACGTTGTACCATACAGATATGAAAAGAGAAGAATAATGCATACACGAAATACATATCATCCACACACTATGCACACACACACAAGGACATATCAAAAGCGTCCTTCATTCAATGAGTATAGAGGAGTCCTTGGGCAAAGACCCAAAGTACATGCACCACATGGATATTATATCGCACCTTCATCTACATTCTTGCTATTTGATAGACCGAGAAGGATCACCCAAGTATGGGTACCGAAAGGTACCTTTACCAAAAGGTGATTAACTAACTCGAAAGGACACAAAATTAAAAGGGTACCTAAATCACTTTTCCACATTGCAGGGAGACCACACATCGAAAGATACATCAATAAAGTGGTTCCTTGACAGTGGTTGCTAAAGGCACATGACGGGTGACCCGAGCCTGTTCTCCAAATTAAAGAAGGTCACAAAAGGTGGATCCGTGACCTTTGGAGACAACAATGAGGGCAAGATCATTGGAAAAGGTACGATTGGCAATCCGAACACACTCCAAATCTCCAACGTATTTTTGGTAAGCAACTTATCTTACAATCTTCTTAGTATTTCTCAATTTGTTGACAATGGTTTCAATGTGTGCTTTACTCATCCTTATTGCAACATAATAGATAAAAATGGAGAAACCATTTTAAAAGGAAAACGAGAAGGCAATATTTTTACGCTATCTATGGATGATGTAGTAGACGCTAAAGTTAAGTGTTTTACGTCAAATGAACCCAATGTGAATTTATGGCATAGACGTTTAGGACACATAGGTATTTCCACACTAGAAAAATTGCAACGAAAGAACCTAGTACGGGAATTGCCTACGCTTGATTTAGACAACTTTCAGTTGTGTGAATCTTGCATAAAAGGCAAACAAACACGTGAGTCACTTAAGCCGAAAAATGAAATAAGCACGACTAGAATACTAGAACTATTGCATATCGATTTGTTTGGTCCTAGTCGCACTACAAGCCTTGGTGGGCGTCACTATGCATGCGTGATTGTTGATGACTTTTCTCGTTATACTTGGACTTTATTTCTTGCACATAAGGATGATAGCGCCGTAGAGATTGCTAAATTAATTAAACAACTCGAAAATCAATACGGTGCAAATGTGAAAAGAATAAGAAGCGATAGAGGCGGTGAGTTCAAAAATAAAGAGATGATTTCGTTTTGTGAAGAAAAAAGAATTAAACATGAGTTTTCGCCACCTAGAACTCCACAATTAAATGGAGTAGTAGAAAGAAAGAATCGCACACTACAAGAAATCGCTAGAACCATGCTTTGCGAAAATAAATTGCCTAGATTTCTGTGGGCGGAAGCCGTAAATTGTGCATGCTATATTGTGAATCGCCTATCTATAAGAAAGAAAATAAACAAGACGTCTTACGAAATTTTGAATGATCGCATGCCTAAGATTGATTATTTTCGTGTGTTTGGATGCAAATGCTTTGTCTTGAATACAAAAGATAATTTAGATAAATTTGAATCCAAATCAATTGAGTGCATTTTTGTTGGGTATTCCATAAATTCAAAAGCATATAGATGTTATGATCCTCTCACTAGACAAATCATAGAATCTATTCATGTTAAATTCAATGAATTTGGTGAGATTGATAAAGATAAGGAATATGACGATGATTTTGAATTAAAACCCGTTTTGAATGAAGATAATGGTTCTTTTAATATGCATGATATGAATGAGACACTAGAAATGCATGATCATATAGAAATGCATGATAACTTAGAGAATAATCAACCAAGATGGCATAGAGATCACCCACATGATCTCATCATAGGCGACATCACTCACGGTGTGCGACCACGTAGAAGAATCACTTCGGATGAAATAAATGAATTTCATGCTATGATTTCTGAAATTGAGCCTAAAAATGTGCATGATGCTTTGAGTGATTCATCTTGGATTGATGCTATGCATGACGAACTTAATCAATTCGTTAGAAACGATGTATGGGATTTAGTGCCACGACCACAAGATAAGACTATAATAGGCACAAAGTGGGTATTTAGGAATAAAATGAATGAAGAAGGAAAGGTCGTTAGAAATAAAGCAAGACTCGTAGCTCAAGGATATAATCAAGAAGAAGGAATAGACTACGATGAAACATTTGCACCCGTAGCACGTTTAGAAGCTATACGACTCTTACTTGCTATTGCTTGCATGAAAGATTTTAAATTGTATCAAATGGACGTCAAAAGTGCTTTTCTAAACGGATTCATACAAGAAGAAGTATACGTGAAGCAACCACCCGGTTTTGAAGATTTGAAACATCCAGATCACGTGTACAAACTAAAGAAGGGGCCTAAAGCAAGCGCCAAGAGCATGGTATGATCGTTTTGCTACTTTCCTTTTAGAAAATAATTTTAAACGCGGTACTATAGATAGTACACTATTTTTGAAACAAGAAAAATCAGATTTACTTATTATTCAAATCTACGTAGATGACATTATTTTCGGTTCTACCTCATATAGACTCGTTAAAGATTTTGAAAATTGTATGAAAGCTGAATTTGAAATGTCTATGGTTGGTGAACTTAATTATTTCCTTGGCTTGCAAATTAAGCAAACGAGTAAAGGAATTCACATAAGCTAAGCTAAGTATGTAAATGACATGATCAAAAAGTTCAATTTTGAAAATTTGAAACCCTCCCCCACGCCTATGAGTGTCACTACTAAATTAGACAAAGACGAACATGGTAAAGACGTTGATAATAGATTATATCGATCTATGATAGGTTCTTTACTATACTTAACTGCTAGTAGGCCTGACATCATGTTTAGCGTATGCATGTGTGATCGTTTTCAAAGTCAACCTAAGGTGTCACACTTAAATGCGGTAAAAAGAATATTCCGTTATATTAAGCACACGCCCACCTTAGGTATTTGGTATGATAAGGATTCTACATTTGACTTACATGCTTATACTGATGCAAATTATGGTGGCTGCAAAATAGATAGAAAAAGCACGAGCGGAACTTGCCAATTTATAGGAAATTCCCTTATTTCATAGTTTTCTAAAAAGCAAGCAAGTGTTGCTTTGTCCACTACTGAGGCTGAGTATATGGCTCTTAGCCTCTGTTGCACACAGTTGTTGTGGATAAAACAACAACTTTCAGACTTTGGAATTACCGTAAATAAAAATTCAGCATGGCAAGAACATCATGGCCGATTGTTTGGAGTAAAAAGGAAGGATTTGTTGGTCTTGCAATTTATGATGAAATTTTTGATTTATGGTATGAATTTATGGTTGATTTTTTGGCACATTTTAAGTGATTATTTCAGATTATTTCCATGTCATCTTGATGACAACATTGAGCCAATAAAGAGGTGCCAAGTAAGCAAAGACTAAATGATGATCCAATAGAATGATGCCAAGTAAGCAAAGCATTGTCACCATGATGTCTTACACTCACTCAAGCACTTAAAAGGAAATTTTCAAGAGGGGGAGATGGCCTATAGGGGATGGCTGCAACCTTAAAAGAAAGAAGAGGAGAGCAAACAAATACAAGAACAAGAATTGCATTCCAAAGTGATCAAATTGCCAAGCTCTTCTTCTCCTACATCTTCTTTCTTTCTCTTTTCTTGTAAAAAGCCTATTGTTCTTTACATCTTTCAATCTTGAATAGGCTTCATATAAACCACCATTCATTCATCTTTGTAAAAGATTGATCAAGGTGTGATCAATCTTCATTCTAGCAAGGTGGTGGTGTTCGTGCAAATTGTACTAGCAATACAAGGTTTGTAAAGGGTTGGAGTTAAGGTGTAACTCTATCAACCCTGTGGTAAGGTGTGTTGTGTGTGTGAATAGTGTGAACCAAGGAAGGTGTTCCTTGAAGACTGGAGTAGGTTGTTTATAACCGAACCAGTATAAAAATCTCGATGCAATTTACTTTCAGCATTTACTTTTCAGTTTCTGCACTGTTTATACGTCTTGTTCACGTTCGTAAAAATAGTAAACGAATTTCAAAAATTACAAAAATTTCCAGAAACATACCTACATGTTCTAAGGTTAATTTGGCACAAGTTTCAACCCTTTTGGACAAGTATAAGTTAATCAAACATCAAAAGTTCTGAGACTAGTGCAGTCTGATTCTCAGACTTGCAAAGGTTAAGACTTTGATTGTATTTGACCTACTTCCCAAAAGAATTTTCCAAAACTGTTTCAACCCATTAAAATATAGTATATAAAGAGTTAGTGGTCAAATTTTCAGATCATTTGGACGTTCACACAAATAGGAATTAATTTTTCAAAACCATCTACCGTTTCTGGCAGATTTGCACAATCTGAGTACCAACGGTTTTTGAAGGGGTTAAAGGTTGAATTTTAATTTGAAATTTTTAGGGGACCCTCATAACATCTGAGGCTAATTTCTCTCAAAATGTCATAATTTTTGGAGACCTCTAACCTAGTTTTAACAACGTTTTAAAACTGGTCCTGAAAACAGAATCTGTTTTCAGAACTTGAATTGGTTAGGTTTAAAGAAATTTTAAAAACCATATTTTCCGCACCATCTATTCAACACCCCCCTCTAGTGGTGACTTGCAGATCCTACACATCAACCTTGTGGTAAGGTGTTATTTGTGTTTTGTGATTAGTGCTAACCGAGGAAGGTGTCCTCGAAGACTGGAGTAGGTTGTTTTAACCGAACCAGTATAAAATTCCTGGTGTTATTTACTTTCAGCACTTACTTTCAGTTTCAGCACTGTGCATCGTATTTCATCACGTTATTAAAAATAGTAAACAAATTTCAAAAATCACAAAACTTTTCAGAGTCATAGCCACACGTCTTAAGGTTAATTTGGTATAAGTTTTAACCCTTTTGGACGAGGATAAGTCATCCAAACGTCTAAAGTTCTGAGACTAGTGCGGTCTGATTTTCAGGCTTGCAAAGGTTGAGACTTGGATCGTGTTTGACTATCTTCCCAAAAGAATTTTTCAAAACTGTTTCAAACCAATTAAAAAAAACTAATAATGGGTTATTCATTAAATTTTCAAATCATTTGAAGTCATGGATAAATAGGAATTAATTTTTCAAATCAGACTACCATGTCCGGCAGATTTGCGCAATCTGACCATCAACAATTTTTAAAGGGGTTAGAGGTTGAATTGTAATCTGAAATTTTTATGAGATACTCAAAACATCTGAAACTAAGAGCTCTCCAAATTTCAGAATTTTTGAAGTCCTGTAACCTAGTTTTCAAAATGTTTCAAAACTGGTCCTGAAAATAGAAAATGTTTTCAGAAGTTGGGTTTTTGGTTTAAAACAATTTTAAAAACCAAATTTTCCACACCCACCATTCAACCCCCTCTCTAGTGGTGCCTTGCAGATCCTACAACTGGTATCAGAGCACAGGCACACTCACGACAAGGAGATCCAACGATCATTGTGAGATGGCAACCACTAGACACAAAACCGAGCAAGAAGGTATGCCAAGCCAAAGGCCTCCACTTCTTGATGGCCTATTGTACTCATATTCATATATTTGAATAGGCTTCATATAGACCACCACATACTCTCTTTATTGTTGTAAAAGATTGATCAAGGTGTGATCAATCTTGCACTTGCAAGGTGGTGGTGTTCGTGATCGTTGTATTCACATACAAGGTTTGTAAAGGGTTGGAGTTGGTGTCTAACTCCATCAATCCTGTGGTAAGGTGTTATTTGTTTTTTGTGACTAGTGCAAACCGAGGAAGGTTTCCTCCAAGACTGGAGTAGGTTGTTTTAACCGAACCAGCATAAAATTCCTGGTGTTATTTACTTTCAGCACTTACTTTCAGTTTCAGCACTGTGCATTGTTTTTCATCACGTTATTAAAAATAGTAAACAAATTTCAAAAATCACAAAACTTTTCAGAATCATAGCCACACATCTTAAGGTTAATTTGGCACAAGTTTCAACCCTTTTGGACAAGGATAAGTCATCCAAACGTCTAAAGTTCTGAGACTAGTGCAGTCTGAAATTCAGGCTTGCAAAGGTTGAGACTTTCATCGTGTTTGACTATCTTCCTAAAACAATTTTTCAAAACTGTTGCAACCCAATTAAAATAACTAATAAGGGGTTAGTCATTAAATTTTCAGAGTATTTGGAGTCACGGATAAATAGGAATTGATTTTTCAAAACAGACTACCGTGCCTGGCAGATTTGCGCAATCTGACCATCAACGATTTTAAAGGGGTTAGAGGTTGAATTTTAATCTGAAATTTTTAGGAGATACTCAGAACATCTGAGACTAAGATCTCTCCAAATTTCAGAATTTTTAAAGACCTGCAACCTAGTTTTCAAAACGTTTCAAAATTGGTCCTTAAAACAGAAACTGTTTTCAGAAGTTGGGTTTTTGTTTTAAAACAATTTTAAAAACCACATTTTCCGCACCCACTATTCAACCCGACTTTCTAGTGGTGCCTTGCAGATCCTACAATTAGTTTGTTACTTTCTATTGCAAGTCTAAGTAATATTAAACTCTTCCAAATGGATGTCAAGAGTGCATTCTTGAATGGATACATCCAAGAAGAGGTGTTTGTCAAACAACCCCCTGGATTCGAAGATACAAAGAATCCTAACCACGTTTACAAGATTAAGACAGATTTATATGGTTTGAAACAAGCTCCAAGAGCTTAGTATGATAGATTTGCAAACTTTCTTATTGCAAATAATTATCAAAGGAGAACCATCGACAACATATTATTTCTAAAAAAAAAAGATAATGATTTGTTAATAGTTCAAATATATGTAGACGATATTATCTTTGGTTCAACTAACCCTACCTTAGTATAAGACTTTGAAGAATGTATAAAGTCAGAATTTGAAATGTCAATGGTAGGAGAATTGAACTACTTCTTAGGGCTTCAAATCAAAAAAACCCCTCAAGGAATTCACATTAGCCAACTTAAGTATGTCAATGATATGATTAAGAAGTTTGGCTTTGTAGAGTTGAAACCTACAACTACCCCCATGAGTGTTAGCACTAAACTAGATAAGGATGAAAATGGTAAACCTTTTGATGACACACTTTATAGGTCTATGATTGGATCACTGTTATACTTAACTGCATCAAGACCTGACATCATGTTTAGTGTATGTATGTGCTCTAGGTTTTAATCTTGTCCTAAGGTATCACATTACAATGCAGTGAAAAAGATCTTTAGATATCTTAAACATACACATCACTTAGGAATGTGGTATGATAGAGACGCTAAGTTGGAATTACACACATATAGTGATGCTGATTATGGTGGTTTCAAGTTAGATAGAAAGTCCACTGGCGGTACATGTCAATTCATAGGTCCAACTTGATCTCTTGGTTTTCTAAAAAGCAAGTTAGTGTAGTTCTTTCTACCACCGAAGCCAAGTATATTGCTTTGAGTTTATGTACTACCCAAATACTTTGGCTTAAACAGCAACTTAGTGATTTTGGCATTAAAACGAAAAAGATTCCAATTTTCTGCGATAGCACAAGTGCGATCGATCTTTCACAGAATCCGGTGCTTCATTCTAAGGCCAAACGCATTGAGGTTCGGTACCACTTTCTTCGCGATCATGTTCAAAATGAGGATATAATCATAAACCATATAAGAACTGATCACCAAATAGCTGACATCTTTACCAAATCCCTTAATCAAGCCACTTTTGAAAACTTACGAGCCAAGTTAGGCATGATGACTCACGACACCATTGTATAATTTTATCTTTTGCATGATTTTCAAAATAAAGGGGAGATAGAACAAGAACATGATTTTAGTTGGTAAGTCATATGCTAAGTTTCAATTGGTATAAGTTGAGTATAAATTAAGGGGGAGAGTATAAGTTGAGGGGGAGCGTATTATTTAAAAGTTTGTTGAAAACAAAGTTTGAAAATAATTGGTAAGGTTGTAACATTAAAATCTTGTTGAGTTATTTTGAAAATCATCCAAAAGGGGGAGAATGTTGAGAAATATGTTTGGATAATTTTCAAAGTCATGATTTTAAGTATTGAGTGCATAAGAATATCACACATGATGTTATATGTGATTAAAAGTTGAAAAGGTTGAAAAAGTTGACATCGATCTCTCAGGTTGTTACACATCGATCGATCTATGCACATAGATCCCTCACATCGATCGATCTATGCAAGGCAGTTAAAGTTCAAGACCTTAATGTGAGACATCGATTGATCGATGTACATAGAACCCTCACTTGGATCGATCAATGTAGATCAGAAACAAATTTTGAACCTTACTATGAGACATCGATCTCTGAAGCTGAGGCACTTCGATCGATCGATGTCTAGGGTTTTTAGAAATACTTTTCTAAAATATGATAAAATGGTTGTTTTCATTTGATTATGATTTATACATGTTCATTATGTGTATATTATGTGTTTTTGGTGATTTTAAATGTATTATGACTAAGGTCCCTTGGAAGTTTCTACAACTTACCAATAAGGGCAAAATTGGTATTTTGAGTTTTATAGGAACATCACATGGTGAAAATATTTCAAGGATGTATTCTTATACTATTTATCATGACACAGGTGATATCATAATTATTTCTAACCATTCGGGTCATTTCTGGAGTTTTCATATACCAGGGGTATTTTGGTCGTTTCATCCCCGAGGGTATTTTTGGTATTTTCACTCAAGGAATCTCTTGAGCATATTATTATCTTCATTCTAGAGCTGATTTATTATTAATTTGAAGATGATATGGTGATTCTTTATTTTATTCTCTCACATGATGATATTATTGACTATAGCTGGATATGTGACGATTTGAGATATCACATTCTATTTTTTCTTGAAGATACTCTTGTATATGTTTGGTATCATATTTGTCATCATTATTCAGAGTTGTTCAAGGTGTTAAAGGTGCGGAAATGATCACGACATTTAAGAAGAAATATTGGGAATTTTGGTGTTACACGTTGACAAAATCTTGTCAACTATTATTTATTGATTTCTTCTTCAAACATTTGAGTTGCTACACATATTTGTATGATCAAAAACGTGTATTAGCAGCTGTTTGTGAGGTGGTATTCATTTTATGAGTTGGTGAAAAGTGGACAAATCAAAAAGGAGCTAGTTGGCAAAAATTGCCAACTTGAAAATATTTAAATGTAGCCAACAGCTACAAGGGTTTTTCAGCAAATTTTTTGAAGTCAAGTGATGACTTCACATGTCCTATTCTTGTGCAAAGAGTTGAGGTTATTTTGGTGGTATTATCCTTTCTTATTTTATCAGGGAAAATCAAAATTATTTTTGGAAAAACAAGGTTGTAGCCAACGGCTACATTGTCTTCTTGGAGCTGCATTTTTGAGTTTGAAATTGCAAATGCCCACATGCCTATTATCTTGCCAAAGAGTTGAGAAGATAATGGAGTTGTAATGGCTATTATCTTTGGGTATTATCTTCACATTTTCAAGACAATTTCAAGGTAGAATTTTCGGTCATGCTGAAATTTAAAGGTGGGACCAATCATTTTGTTTTATTTTGCCAAGTGTACAAGGCAAACCAATGATGAGAAGACATTTGGACTTGATGATGAAGATGGTGACACATTGGAAGTCTTATCTCCAAGACTCAACTTCACACTATAAATAGGAGGCAATGGTGAAGAAGATGAAACACACTTGAAGCTTACAAGCATTTGTTGAATTGTCTAGCTATCATCTTCTTCTTGTTGTTGTTCTTGTTTCATTCTTTGTAGCAAATGTGTTCTTGTTGTTTTTGTTGTGCTACAAGCCTTTTGAGCTTCATTTGTAAGATTTATTAGCCATTCTTATAAGGTTATATCAATAGATGGTAGAGGTGTTGCAACTAAGTGTTGCTTAGAAGGTGATTATCCAAGTCTTGAATAGGGTTGGTATATAACCCAAGGATCAAGCTTGGTTCTTGTTGTAAGGTGATTCATTTCATAGTAAAATCCAAGGAAAGGTGTTCCTTGGGATTGGAGTAGGTCACATTGACCGAACCAGGATAAATCCTCGGTGTTCTTGTCTTATTTCTTCATTTCTGTTTTCTATACGTTTTTACTGCAGTTTTCACACAATTTCTCACAATTTGAAAAAATGGCTAAACACTTTCAAAATTCATGATTTTTGATGGAGTTATACTTCAGACTGTTAGCTTTCATTTTCAACAAGAATCACTTGATTTGAGCAAGGGAAAATGAGTCTTTCAGTCCTTGCAAGATAACTGCTCTAATCTGGCTCAATCTGGCAAGTTTTGAGAAAACTTAAATTCTGTATTTATCAAGAATTGTTTAAGGTCAGAGCCTTTTCAAAACATTATCTACACATTCTAAGGAGCGTTTGAATATAAAGATCAACCTTTTTGGTTGAGTATTCAAATAGAAACACGTTTTTCAAAATCAGCAACATTCTGTCCAATTCTATCTAGATTGATCATCTGAATCTTTTGAAGGGTCAAACAATCTTATTTTTGTTTGATGTTTGGACAGAGTCTTGTTAACACATTGAAGTTAAATTTTGAAAAGTTTCATAATTTTTGGATTTGTGTACAATTAGTTTTGAATTTTTCAAAAACGAGTTCTGAATCTGAGACGGTCTAAGATTCTGTTTTCAAAAGGGATTTTTATAAAGGGTTGTAGTGTAATTTCTGCTAACCACTATTCACCCCTCCCCCTCTAGTGATGTTTATTGCAGATGTACGGTCCAACATGAGAAGGATTCTTCAACTTTATAAGTGAGGAATATCAAGTCAAATTCAAGGTAAAGTTCATCTAGATGACTCTTAGAACATTTATATACTCTTCCTTCTTAAATAAGACTAATTATTTCTTCTTTTTGGCCCCAAGATCGTAACTCTCAAGCAAGGGGTCAAATAAGCAAACTTTCCTCTATTAAAGTAAGAATCAAGCTACCAAGGCAAGTAGTTCTTCCTAGTTCCTTCAAGAGAAATGAAATTTAAGTTTAGAAGGCTCATTAATTGCTAATGGACCATGCATGTAAGGAAAAATCAAGATCTCTAAGTTTGATGACATGAAAGATGGATTACATGTAGACTTTGTTGATGCATGTGCTCTTATGTTGAATGAGATCATCAAATGAGCTTAGAATACTACTTGGATCTTACATGCAATATGAAATTTGGTCACCTCTAGACCCATTTGGCTGTGTATGTCCAAAAGAAGGCATCTTTCCTATTATTTCTACAATTAGATGCAAAATGGTAGACATATGTGGGTATTAGACTAATAGGGAAGCCAATGTTCATCTCCTTTGTTATATTGATACATGCATGCTATTTGATTGTACTCATATGAAATAGAAAAGTATATCATGAAAATAAGAAATGGTAGGCTCATAATGATTCAAAATGCATCGTTCCTTCATGCATGCATATTAAGATGCTATATTTGAACATCATCCATGATAGCATTGACATTTCCCTTGCAATAGGGGACGGCGATGACTCCTTGATGAGTTCATGAATTCATCACCATCATCACGATGTGTATTTTGATAATCTTGGATTTAAAGGGGAAGATGCCATAGAAATTCCTATGTTTCTAGCCTTATATATTGTATGATAAGTGTAATATGATCATCATCATAACATGTTACAACTTATGTACTTGCGTGTAGTTTAGGATGACTTTTATATGATTATGAACATGCATGTTTGACAAGACTTGAGCATGTATTATTAAGTACACTTAGTAGGCATTAGAATTATCAGGAACATTAAGCTTGGCGTTGACGATGGAATAATTATGTTTTGATCATTCACACTTTCGGCCATGTGCTTAAAAAAGGAATTGAAATGCACAACTCATTATTGGAATAAGACTAGGTACTTATAGCATGTAATAAAAAGGAAAAAGAGGGCCATAAATAATATCATTATACAACATGAGAGTCAAGATATTGGGCCATAACAAATTTGGCCAAATGGCCTTTTTGTAAATGAACTCAAAAGTCCAATGGTTTAAATGACATGGTTCACAAGACCACAAAACTAGCACTAATTATAAATGACTAAAATGACTAAGATCCAATAAGGTCCCACAAGAAGAGAATGAATAAAAATGAAATGGGAACAAAAGGGTCTTTTGGCCCTAAGGCCAATTTCGGCCACCAACCCCAAAAGCAATGTAATTTTGGACTCTTCATAAGAGTATGAGTCAAGTATGTCTTTAGAATGAATTAAATTGTTAAAATGAAATGGCTCTAAGGTCCAACAATGTAAATACAAAAATGTTTCAAGTCAAGCTAAACGGCTCAAGGGGCTTAATTCAACCCATCATGATCATTATAACCAAAAGCAAACTCGTAATCCATACGTGACTAAGTCAAGGAAAGCAATTGCCTAAGAATCATAATAGGCAATATAAGAAGTACACTTATGGTCACTTACACACCAACAAGAACTCGGCTTAATCAAGACTGAACATAAAGATACCTATTCAACAAAAAGTTTATGTCATGTATTGTGTCCTCATGTTTCAGAATCATGTTACAAGAAGGTTTTTACGCACACCATGTTTTCTAAGATTATGATTTTAAAATGCTTCAAGATTATAAGATTTATCAAGAATTCGTACCCCGAGACGATTGATTCCATACGACGTATGCATGTACTCATAGGTAAGTGTAACACCTTGTCTGGGACAAGGGCTCTGTACCTATCTTTATACGCTTGATATGTAGGCTGAGTGTAACACCTTGCCCAGGGTAAGGGATCTCTGCCTTTTCTATTACGTCTATAACGTACAGTATGGAGGGCTGCCTGATGTCTGGTCCTGGGGGAGGATGCCAGGGGCAAATACGTTATCGTTGAGTGTAACACCGTGTCCAGTACCTGGGGTCTCTACGATAGCGTGTCACCGTTAGTCCTATGTATGTATGATGTAACACCGTGGTTGGACCATCAGGATTCATAGACGGTACTCATGGCTATTCGGAGGATCATTCGGTATGTCGTGGGTACCATTCTCATGTTATGAAAAGTGCTATAGCCATCCATGTTATGTCATGTCATGATTCAAGTAAGCATGAAACAAGTATTTTTCTTTTCAAGAAAGGTTTGCCGCTGCATATGTCAGAAAAGGTTTTTCGTTGAATACTTCACGATCATGTCCCATGTACAAAGCAACATTAAGACAAGAACCTCAAATGTAAGACAAGAAATACTGCAAATGAACAAAGACAAACCAAGATGAACGCTGGTAAGAAAAAGAACCCTAAGCTAAGACAAGTTGTCTAACAGAATTTGTATGTTTTCGTGATGATACTTTCTATCTGTATTGATGTTGATACGTTATCTGCATTACTATTTCCATGTTTTATTGATCAGCATTTACCCTATATTTCAGTTTTTCCGTTACATGATGTGTTATGTTTCACTATGTTCCATCATACGGTACCACCATTTACCCTACCCCCATGTATGGTCCACTTAACAGGCCTAGGCAGGACGACTTGTTGAGCTATTCATTGTCGCCCATCCCTTAATATTATCACGCAGATCCTCCAGACCCGGAACCAGAGTTTATTGAAGACGAGCCTCGAGACTAGATGTATGGAGCTGATTAGTAGCAGGCTAGGGCCTCTTTTGTATTTTGGATATTCAGCTCTGTATTTTGACATTTTGTATTATGGATGTACTTATGACACTTATGCAGATGTATTAGGATGTACTCTTGTGAACGTTTAATTCAGCTTATGTCATTCCGTTTCTGCTTATCAATACATGTTATTACGATTTGTACATGTATGATGATGATGCCTTGTACTCCTCATAGTAGGGTATGGAGGGTGCACCGGGCCGAGACCCTGGTCCCGGGCAAGGCGCTACAAATGGTATCAGAGCCAGGTCCAGATGCAAAGTGGACAACATAAGCTAAGTAACAATGAGTACATCGGATATGATTTCAGAAACGTAAGGTTGATATTAGCAAAGGGAACCAATCCGAGTAAGGAGCCTTAGAAAAAGGGAATTCTAGGACACTCAGTACGCACACTTAGAATCAAGTAAAACTTCGATTAGGGTCATAATAAGCAGACTATTTTCTTTTGAATATGCATAAACCTTAAAATTTAATCATAACCTTGAACTGTGCTAACTCAAATATTTGAAATAAAAGCACCTATCCCACCGGGGTCAGCATCAGAATTGGAGAGAACACTATCCCCACCGGCACAGATTTTATCTCCAGTAGCTCAGTTACCAGGAGAGATACTCAGGGCATTTATCAAAGCTCTGACATAAACCCGTCAAGTAAACAAGACTGCCCAGGTCTTACCCTCAACTGCGTCGACAAGGTTTCCTATAAACCGGGACTTCCTCTATAAACAGCTGGTTACTGCTAGAGCTTTTGGTTTCGATGGGGAACCCGATGCAGGCAAGGCAAAAAATGGTTAAATGAAATGGAGAAGGGTTTTCAATTAGTACGAGTGCCTGAAGAGGTGAAGGCACAAATAGTATTGCCTTTCCTGGTAGGAAGTGCCCATCATTGGAGGATGAATTACATTCGGCCACAGCCTCGACTGCTGACTTGGGCGTAGTTTCTAAAACAATTCTGCAGTTTTTACCTCTCCCCAGCTTTAATCATACATAGAAAGGGGGAGTTCGATACCCTGAGACAAAGACAGATGAACCAATTTTGGAGTATGTTTGGTGGTTTGTCACTTTGGGTCACTATGCACCTAATATAATGAGTAATGACAAGCTGAAGACGGACAGATTCCAACGTGGTCTAAGTTCTCGGATCCTGAATTGGTTAGCTGACACACACTCAGTCAAATTTGAGAAATTATTGGAAGAGTGTCATAAAGTAGAACGCACTGTCGTGATATCAGATCAGAATGATAGAAATAGAAGGAATCAAAATGAAGGAACAGAACAGATTGAGAGATGGGGTCCATACCAAAAACGAACGGATAGACAATCTCACCAACATACCTTCAGCTGGCATACTTCTCCAGGATGGACGACCACAGCAGTAATTCCGATAAGACAGAGGCAACCGAGTCAGCATGCTGGTGAAGGTGGCGTAGGGACCCATATGTATCTCTAAGGCGGCGAGACTGGACACATGGACAGAAACGGCCGAAGGAGAAGAAGGAATACTCTGAGAAGGGCGATGTGTGAGGGACTCTCTCAGGCCCATGCTCCACATTAGGACCTTCCAGCTTCCTACCGATAATTGGACGCCAGATGTTAAAATAGGTACGAGAAACCCACAAATTATTTGATCATTACTATTAAGTTAAGATTGAGTTCAGTCTGGTAGTTTATAGGATTCCAGTAGCAAAAATACAGAAATGAGAATAAGCTACCGCCACACAGTGGCGGAAATAAGATTTAGAACATGTGATCAAAGTAAAATCGGTAGAATAACACTAAACAAGAAATTATGCATCAATCCACCAGTTTCAAGGGCGAAACTTTTTATAGGGGAGTGTTACAACCTGCATCCTCAGGGCTACAGAGAAAGCCAAATGAACGGGAATCCTGATGAAGCAGTAAGTTCAAATTTCGTGAACCCTGGTATAACTAAATCTCAACTGTTTTCTCACAATTAACCTAAGATGGATACACTCTAAGTCACAAAGTCATTCTAAAAACCTAAGTACCCTAAGAGAGAGATTAGACATAAGATCAACAATAAGGGGAAATGTTGCATTATCTCACAGTCCATTACACTTAGGAGAGCCTTCCAACTCATGTGTAAGACAAATTTCCTCATACACGGGATTTTATTCACTCTATCTTACACACTTGGAAAAACCTCACGCCATCATATCATTTACAAACTTGTAGTATTCCTTATCCTATACTACAAAAAAAATCTCTGTCAAAAAGGGGATAGGGAACCAAGAAAATTTATTACTTGCAAGGCACCTCTTTCATACCCCATCACTTCTTTCTTGCACCACCTCTACTTTCTTACAACAGTCACATCATCATTTTTAATTGATCAAAGGAGATTCATGGAAGATTCACTCATTCCTCCCAAATTTTCCAACCGCCTACTAGTTTTAAAATTTAGAAGAATTTTGAGTAATCTTCTTTATTCTTATCCCCACTTATTGCCATGTCTTACATTGTGTAAGACATGCACCCAATAGAACAACATGCAAAAAGATTTTAATTCCACCATTCCCTTAACCTAAAGAACAATCATTATTCTTTATCTCCCACCACCCCATCCGATTCACTTTCTTTGAACATATAAATTTTTTTTTTCAATTTTATTGCTCCTCATAGCATGCCCTACCTTAACAAGACACTAACCACACAAGATTCATGAAAATGCTTTTCTATTTCCCTATCCAATCAAAAGCCATGCATGGCATACACCTTTATCCTTCAAGTTCCCAAGCAAAAGACAATTGATGGCTACCTATTTTCTCTAAAGCCTCAAATTCGGCTAAAATGGAAGGATAGGAGGTAGACACTACTCTTACATAATTCAATTTAAACCAATCAAAATCCATGCAAAATACCATTCTTTCTATCTTCCCTACCGGCCTCCCTAAAATTTTTTTCTAAATCTTTTATTTTACTTTAACTACTGTCATTACTCTACCTTCTACCATGTAAGACATGCAACCAATAGGGTTGTATGCAAAAACTTTTAAGCTCTTATTCCCTTGAAACTAAGAAGCAATCATCACCCTATTCCTTTCTCTACCCTCAACTAGTTTCCCTCTTCCTACACCTCAAACTTTCTTTCACTTTCCTTCTTATCCTCTTAAGCATGCCTTACACCAACAAGACATTCCCCCACTCAAATTTCATGTACTCTCTTTTCTCTTTCATTACTTCTTTATTCAAGAAATAAACTTCATCACATCATCCCACTCCATACGGCCAAGGCTACACTCTAAGCCTTAAAATGCATTCCAATTATTCTCTTTACCCATAATACATTTAGTAGACTTATTCACCACCTATTGACATCACATCCTATTCTCTCTACAAAATCAAACCTCTTCCTTTCCACCATCCCCAAACCAAGAGGATTCAAGCCTAGGGACAAGAGAAGCTCTTGCACTCCCAAGCCAACCACAAGCTTCATCCTAGGTAACCACATCTTCCATTTCATTTGTTCTCTTTATATTCAATTTCTTTCCTCTCAATAAAACCTCTCGTGTATCACACTCGGCCTTAACACCGTAGGCCTCAACAAGGGAATGAGAAGGATTCTTCAACTTTATAAGTGAGGAATATTAAGTCAAATCCAAGGTAAAGTTCATCTAGATGAATCTTAGAACATTTATATACTCTTCCTTCTTAAATAAGACTAATTCTTTATTCTTATTAGCCCCAAGACTATAACCCTCAAGCATGGGGTCAAAGAAGCAAACTTTCCTCTATTAGAGTAAGAATCAAGCTACCAAGGCAAGTACTTCTTCCTAGTTCCTTCAAGAGAAATGAAATTCAAGTTTAGAAGACTCATTAATTGCTAATGGACCATGCAATGCAAGGAAAAATAAAGATCTCTAAGTTTGATGACATGAAAGATGGATTTCATGTAGAATTTGTTGATGCATGTGCTCTTATGTTGAATGAGATCATCAAATGAGCTTAGAATACTACTTGGATCTAACATGCAAGATGAAATTTGGTCACCTCTAGACCCATTCGGCCGTGTATGTCCAAAAGAAGGTATCTTTCATATGATTTCTACACTTAGATGCCAAATGGTAGCCATATGTGGGTATTAGACTAATAAGGAAGCCAATGTTCATCTCCTTTGGTATATTGATACATGCATGCTATTTGATTGTACTCATATGAAATAAAAAACTATATCATGAAAATAAGAAATGGTAGGCTCATAATGATTCAAAATGCATTGTTCTTTCATGCATGCATATTAAGATGCTATATTTGAACATCATCCATGATAGCATTGACATTTCCCTTGCAATAGTGGACGGCCATGACTCCTTGATGAGTCCATGAATTCATCACCATAATCACGATGTGTATTTTGATGATCTTAGACTTAAACGGGAAGATGCCATAGAAATTCATATGTTTCTAGCCTCATATGTTGTATGATAAGTGTAATATGATCATAATCATAACATGTTACAACTTATGTACTTGCATGTAGTTTATGATGACTTTTATATGATTATGAACATGCATGTTTGATAAGACTTGAGCATGTATTATTAAGTACATTTAGTAGGCATTAGAATTATCACGAACATTAAGCTTGGCGTTGACGATGGAATAATTATGTTTTGATCATTCACACTTTCGGCCATGGGCTTAAAATAAGGAATTGAAATGCACAACTCATTATTGGAATAAGACTAGGTACTTATAGCATGTAATAAAAAGGAAAAAGAGGGCCATAAATAATATCATTATACAACATGAGAGTCAAGATATTGGCCATAACAAATTTGGCCAAATGGCCTTTTTGTAAATGAACTCATAAGTCCAATGGTTAAAATGACATAGTTCACAAGACCACAAAACTAGCTCTAATTATAAATGAATATAATGACTAAGATCTAATAAGGTCCTACAAGAAGAGAAGGAACAAAAATGAAATGGGAACAAAAGGACCTTTCGGCCCTAAGTCCAATTTCGGCCACCAAACCCAAAAGCAAAATAATTTTGGACTCTTCATAAGAGTATGAGTCAAGTATGTCTTTAGAATGAATTAAATTGTAAAATGAAATGGATCTAAGGTCCAAAAATGTAAATACGAAAATGCTTCAAGTCAAGTTAAACGGCTTAAGGGACTTAATTCAACCTATCATGATCATTATAACCAAAAGCAAACTCGTAATCCATATGTGACTAAGTCAAGGAAAGCAATTGCCTAAGAATCATAATAGGAAATATAAGAAGTACACTTATGGTCACTTACACACCAACAAGAACTCGGCCTAATCAAGAATGAACATGAAGATACCTATTCAAGAAAAATTTATGTCATGCATTGTGTCCTCATGTTTCAGAATCATGTTACAAGCAGGTTTTTACGCACGCCATGTTTTGTAAGATTATGATTTTAAAGGTTTTTCAAGATTATAAGATTTATCAAGAATTCGTATCCCGAGACAATTGATTCCATACGACGTATGCATGTACTCATAGGTAAGTGTAACACCTTGTATGGGACAAGGGCTCTGTACCTATCTTTATATGCATGATATGTAGAGTGAGTGTAACACATTTGCCCGGGGTAAGGGATCTCTGCCTTTTTTTGTTACGTCTATGACGTTCAGTATGGAGGGCTGCCTGATGTCCAGTCCTGGGGGAGGATGCCAGGGGCAAATACGTTATCGTTGAGTGTAACACCGTGTCCAGTACATGGGGGTCTCTACGATAGCGTGTCACCGTTAGTCTTATGTACATATGATGTAACAACATGGTTGGACCATCGGGATTCATAGACGGTACTCATGGCTATTCGTAGGATCATTCGGTATGTAGTGGGTACCATTCTCATGTTATGAAAAGTGCTATAGCCATCCATGTTCTGTCATGTCATGATTCAAGTAAGCATGAAACAAGTATTTTTCTTTTCAAGAAAGGTTTTCTGCTGCATATGTCAGAAAAGATTTTTTCCTTGCATACTTCACGATCATGTCCCATGTACAAAGCAACATTAAGACAAGAACCTCAAATGTACGATAAGAAACACTGCAAATCAACAAAGACAAACCAAGGCAAACGCTGGTAAGAACGAGAACCCTAAGCTAAGACAAGTTGTCTAACAGAATTTGTATGTTTTCGTGGTGATACTTTCTATCTGTATTGATGCTGATATGTTATCTGCATTACTATTTCCATGTTTTATTGATCAGCATTTACCCTATGTTTAAGTTTTTCCGTTACATGATGTGTTATGCTTCACTGTGTTCCATCAAACTGTACCACCCTTTACCCTACCCCCATGTATGGTCCACTTGACGGACCTAGACGGAACGACTTGCTGTGCATTCGTTATCGCTCACCCCTTAATATTATCACGCAGATCCTCCGAACCCGGAACCAGAGTTTGTTGAAGACGATCCTCGAGACTAGATGTATGGAGCTGATTAGTAATAGGCTAGGCCCTCTTTTGTATTTTGGATATTCGGCTCTGTATTTTGACATTTTGTATTATGGATGTACTTATGACACTTATGCGGATGTATTAGGATGTACTCTTGTGAACTTATAATTCATCTTACCGTTTCCGCTTATCGATACATGTTATTACTATTTGTTCATGCATGATGATGACGCCTTGTGCGCCTCGTTGTAGGGTACGGCGGGTGCACCGTGCCGAGACCCTGGTCCCAAGTGGGATGCTACAGTGCGAGTTACGTAACTCTGAACGCGATAGAAACTTGATATCTAGTAGGAGAATTCAATTGGCCAGAGGTAGAAGATGTTTCGAAAATGATTAAAAATGGTAAAGAGATTGGACGCGACAGTGTTCCAATTGAAGCTTGTAAATACTTATAAAAGAAGATATTTTGTGGCTTACAAATCTTTTTAACAAGATTGTAAAGACTGGAAAGATGACTGGCCAGTGGAGATAAAACTTTCAGCACCTCTGTATAGAATCAAAGGAGATATATAAGATTGTGCAAATTATAGAGAAATTAAGTTAGTGAGCAACCCAGTGAAGCTCCGGGAGTGAGTGATTGAGTAAAGACTTCGTAAAGGGGCTAGTGCATATGAAAATCAATTTATATTTATGCCGAAAGGTCAACAATGGAGCCTATTCATCTCTTGAGAAGATGGATAAAGAGATATCTAAAGAAGAAACAAGATTTACATATAGTTTTTATTTACTTAAAAAAGGCATATGATAAATTTCCACGAGTGATCTTGTGGAGATTGCTTGAAAAAACAATGTTAGAGTAGCAATATATAACTTTAGAACGATGAACGAAAGGTGGCTGCTGGCGGCGGCGATCCCTGCACTATAATTTCAACGTTTTCTGTTGCGATTCCTTCCATTTCTTTGGATTCAATTTCAAGCTTGTATTTTAATTTGCTGTTCACATGGCTGCTAGGACGGAGGATCAGGTTCCGCTGAAAAAATCATTTATGGAGGTGGCAGCATCGACGTCTTTAAATCCAACACCCCATGAACGTCCCATTCAACGATACAAAGGATTGACATCAACCCATTTTTCGACCGAGGTTTTTCTCTTTCATATCAATACACGCTAATAGGATCATTTTGGAATAGAATGTTGGAAAAAGTACTTAAAAGTAATTTAAATCTTGTGATCTAACCTTGTATAATGTTATGTAACCTTTTGATAGAAGATTGGATGAAGTTTGGAGTGTTTAATGAACAATGGAAGGAAATGGGGGTGTTCCAAACACTTTAAGCGCCTAATGTAGGCGTTTGAAGTGTTCTGGAACACTTCCAGAACACTTGAAGCGCCTCATGTGGCGTTCGAAGTGTTCGGAGACACTTCCAGAACACTTCGAACGCCTTGTAGGCGTTCAATGTCACATGAAGCGCCTAATGTGATTTTGTACAGTCGTTCAATGTCACATGAAGCGCCTAATGTCATTTTGTACAGTCGTTCGAAGTGACATTAGGCGCCTAATGGGTCGTTCGATGTCACATGAAGCTCCTATGTCATTTTGTACAGTCGTTCAATGTCATTTTGTACAGTCGTTCGAAGTGACATTAGGCGTCCAATGTGACTCGACTGTTCACAAAAGATGCATCTTCTCCTCCAAATGACATCTCCTTTCAATTAGAATGATAACCAACGATTACCAACCAACTTGGAGGTTAAATTCTCTACAGAAATGTGTCTTTAAGGTGTTGATTAACCACTTGAAGTCTATATAAAGAAGGCTTTGACATGTTAAAGATAGAGATGGAAAAAACCACTTGAAGGTGATGAAACCTTAGAGAATTTCTGCAGGAAATTTATCCTCTGCCCTTCTTCTCTTCTTTCCTCTAACAACAATCACTTCTAAGGGCAAGTTCAAACTTTCTCTTGGAGAGCAACCGAAAGAAAGTAAGCCGTTATATGCTGGGAAGCATTTGTCTGAAGTTCACCTTGCTCAATGGTGAAGGCAAAATTGCTTTAAGTTCAGAGACATCTCGAGTCTCGTCTCGGCTTTATTCTTCTATTTGTCCTTCTGTCAAGCGTCATAATATTGTTGATTTCTTTATTCCAGCATCGTCGACTATCACATAGTTGCTGGTTGCATATGTTTATTGTCACTAAATTCATTCATATTCTTCAAATACCAGACCCCCGTTGTATGATGTTCTTAGTCATATTATTGAACGTCAAATTCATGTCATAAAGAGATTTCATTTGAATATCTCTTGTTCGTGTTTGGTACCATATCGAGCCAAATTTTTTCCAACATAGAAGACCTAATATGAAGACTCTATCGATGTGTATGGAACGTGTTGGTTTCAAAGTAACCCCAAAATTAGGTTTACTGGATGCTAATCATGTTCTATTGACGTTTTCAAACTCGTAGGATTACCAACGTTGTTTTTTGCGTCGTTCTTGGACATTTAATGGATATCTCATGCGTGTTACAAAATGGACTCCTGGTTTTGATCCGAACAGATTGTCCCAGTGTGGGTATCAATTCGCGGATTGCCTATCTTCATAATAAATCTTGATTATGGGATATAGCTCATATGATTGGATTCCCTCTTAAAATGGATTCGGCTACATCAAATGGTCTTCATCCTTCGGTTATTCGATTATGTATTGAATTGGATATCTCAAAACCACGTCCCTCACGATTACATGTTCAGGGTGGAGAGCATGATTTCTACCCCTCTGTAGAATATGAAAATGTGCCTTTTTTTGTGCGTCTTGTCGAACTTTAGGGCATGATCAGAAGGAATGTTCTTCGGAGGTGGAAACACAAAATCCTAGTTCTAAGGTGGAGATACCTCCATCTCGACAATTGAAGAAGCTTCCACAGTGTTGGACTCCAAAGAAAAATTCTGCAGCTCAGAAGCTATCGGAATCGGAGCCTGAGGATATTCAGGCAAATGATATTGGGGCAGTTCTGCAAGAAGGGGAAGGTAGAGCACTACAACAAGCAAACGCTGTTCCTTCATCACAATTGTGCGAGGAAGTTCAGGGACAAGGAAATCTTCACAGGGATTTTTCACATGAAGCTGACATTGGTGTTACAACGGCTCCCATTGATCCTGACCTTGCTGTGATGCCACATCCTGATTTATCAAGATTGGGAGCTTCACAGGAGGATATTGTGGAGGAAACTGATGATCTTTTGTGCGCTACAGTATCTGATTCAGAAATATTAATGCCAGGGAGAACGAATATATTTTCGGCTGACGAGGACATTTTGGGTGAGATTTCAGCAGATGTTTTCATGGAGATTTCCACTACTTGGAAGGAGGAGATGAAATCTGCGTCTGAGGAGCTGAATCGTTGTATGGAATCTCTGGGAGATTTTGAGCAGACGGAAATTCAGCCTATACATGCAACGGAATTGCCTACGCCTAATCCGATACAACGAAAACGTCGAACTAAGAAAGAGATGCTTCAGTTATATCCTCCTTCCACAGGTCGGGTGACCAGATCGTTATGCTCCAAACCACCATCATCTCAATGAATTGTTTAGTGGGATATGTGGGAGGTTTATCCACCTCTCTCATAAGGTTGCAACGTTTATTCATCTCTCAAAAAATTCAGCTCTAAGCGCTTATTGAACCAAAAAAACACGTATGCATATTTCAAGAATTCAAATGAAGCTTAAATTTACAAATGTCGAGGTTGTATGTGAAGGCATGGTATGGGCTTTTTCGCTGTCAATTTTTGATTGATTCATCAAGAATTATCAAGAACTAATTGAACATAAACATGAATTGAGAATAAAGGCAAAATCAAACAAGCAATAGACAAAAAGGATGGGAAGAAACCAAATGAAATGCCAATTCTCATTACTTATGATCGTCTGCAGAATTGCGGTATATAACAAGGAAGCAATATGTAAAATTACAAGAGTGCCCCTGATTAATATTTCACCCAACGTACTAACAAAAGGATATTTCAGTCATTTCACCCGTTTAAACTGTTTGGCGCCTGATTGCATCTGCCTCCTTCGACTGTTGCAGCAGTTACAAACTGCTGCAACTGCTTCCTCCGTTTTCACCCCAATCACGTGGCCTCCAACCAATCATATCCTTCTTTCTTGATCTTGCATGCTCGTTACACCCTCTAGCACACACTTCCGTCTTACTTCTTCTCTCCATTTCCTTGAATTGCACCTATTTGATGAATTGAGTCAAGTGTTCGACCAAATGTCATGTGTTGCTACTGCTAGTTTCTTCTTCAACTTCAACACCCCCTCCCTCAAGTTGTGCTTGCCGTAGATGTTGTATATCCCAAATGTGTCCAGAAGATCATTCGTTCTCTTGAAATCCAATGCTTTTGTGAATATGTCCGCCAACTGCAAATCAGTTCTGACTGACATAAGTTTAATCGTTCCATCTTGCACCTTTTCTCTCACTATATGACAATAAATCTCTATGTGCTTTGTTCTTTCATGAAAGACTGGATTCTCAGCAATATGTATCGCACTTTTGCTGTCACAAAATACTCTGACTGGTGTTTGTTTCTTAAGCTGAAGATCTTGAGATGGATATAATAACCACTACATTTCACACACCAATGACGCTACAGCTCTGTATTCAGCCTCTGCTGAGGACCTTGATATAGTTGTTTGCTTCTTGGCCTTCCAGGATATCAAGGCCTTTCCCAAGAAAACACAGAATTCCGTCACACTTCTCCTTGTCTCAGTGCATTCCGCCCAGTCAGAGTCCACAAACGCTTTCAGTTCTAACTGAGTGTTGGAAGGATAGAAGAGTGTAGCGCCCCAGCCCGATACCGTTATCGGAACCAGTGCACCCGCCGTAGTCTACTATAAGAACTACGAAGCGTCAAGCAGATCAAGCATACATCCTTCATAATGTAAGATAAAACCAGCGGGAACGTCATAAAATCTAAACCTTCATTGTCAATATTACAACCAGAAACTGCAGCGGAAATAAAACTGTTTGTTCATCTAGCCAACATAGGTTTTAGAACAACATAATAACAATAAGTTTTGCAAACTTAAACAAAATAGTCCAGCATCTATCTATTCCCTTGTCCATCGTCCCATTGAGCCCACTCGCCGTCGTCTTCGATAAATATCAACTCATAATCAAGCTCACCTGAAAAAAAGATAGAATGATTGTTCTTAGCGAAAACTTCGCCAGCAAGTAACCCGTCTATACACCTTACGGAATCACACACGTCGAGTCACCAGTGTATAAAACATTGCCCAAAAATAAGGTGCTCGGGTTAGCAAATAGCATCTTAATAAGGATTACTCAAAACAGATAAAGTCCATATAGGTACACAGTTACGAGAACCAACATGTATTAAAACAACGTATCACATAAGCAAGTCATAGACTAATCACGTTTCTTGCATGTCAAGTCTTATGCTTCGTGTATCATGATGCATGTACTTCTTTAAAATCACACACAACACCCATGCATATGCCTTCTTTCATAAACATGTCATGCATGTCATTTCACAAACATGTCATCACTTTACATATCATATTCTTCGCGTAGCAGAACTTTATACCCTGTGGGTGATCAGTCCACAGCCATCATAACTTTATACCCCGTGCTGAAAGGTCCACGGCCCCATAACATATACTTTATACCCCGTGCTGAAAGGTCCACGGCCCCATTACATATATCATATATCTGTGCTGATAGGTCCACGGCCCCATAAAATACTTCATTTTCCGTGCGGATAGGTCCACGGCCCCATAAAATACTTCATTTTCCGTGCGGATAGGTCCACGGCCCCATAACATACTTTATACCCTGCTGTTGATTCACAGATCACGCTCTTTATACCCTGCTTTCGCAGACGTGACTTTTATACCCTGCAATCAACCAGCAGCCATTTTGTCTTTCGAAAACTTTAAACCTTTCTTGTTCTTTTGCAAAACATATCTCAAATCAAATACAAGTGCCCATGTCATGATGCAGGATGCACAAATAGCTTCATATCAACATGTAACACACACACACATACATCTTGCCTATCAAGCATACGGTCTTGCACCTCAAACACTCTATGGTCGTGTTATTCCAGGCCCATCCTTCTTACAAACTCACTCAAGATTCAATCTTATTCTAACTTGATCAACCTACCATCCACACCTCAAATATACCTCAAATACCCTTGCATTTTATGTTCAAAAGAAGTGTGTATAAAGTTACTACACTTACATAGGGCGCTTAAAGGGTCAAAAATACTTCCAGAATACTTGGAACGCCACTTCGAGCACCTAATGTGGACATGGAGCGCCTCTACTAGGCGTTCGAAGTGTTCGGGGATGATTCAGGACACATTGAACACCACATGAAGCGCCTAATGTGACTTGAAGCGCCTCATGTGGGCGTTCGAAGTGTTCTGACGGTTCTAAATTGCAGTTTTTCTGTACGGGAAAGCTCCAGGACACATGGAACGCTACATGAAGCGCCTATAGTGACATGAAGCGCCTCATGTAGGCGTTCGAAGTGTTCTGACGATGCCAAACTGCAGTTTTTCTGCAGTAACTTCCACCCAACTCCTTTCTTCTTCAACCCTTCCAGATTCAACACTTAAAGATCCATCTTAACAACTAGATTCATCATACTTAACGTACATCTAATCATGAATTGATGCTTAGTTATGCCCAACAACATCCACTCTAACTCTCCAATCATACACCACCTTCAAAGATTATCATCAACAATTCCCACACAACAAGTCTACAACAATGTCATCACTCATCCCTCAATTTCCTGCACTTACTCTCAACGTCTAAGTGTAGACAATCAACATAAGAGTAGAGCAAGACAATAAGCATGTCAAAATATATACTTTCATGGGCATGCTTGGTAAATAACAAGGCACCACACAACTATTTTCAGAATTATGGCCCAAAGAACAAGACTTTACTCAATTAGCAACAAGACTCACATATAACGAAGCATTTAAGATAGGCAAGACAAGAATACTAATGTGTGATTCATGTTTTCTCTTTGTAAGAACATAGGGCCTAAAGTATCAAAATTTGCGTAAAGCGTATAGAAAGATTACTTGCCTTGAATTCTAGATAAGCTTACGGATTTACTGCAGAATCTTGATGAGAATTGAACCTAGAATGGCCTTTATCCTTCCTTCTCTTTCCTCTCTTCTTCTTCTCCCTCTCCTTTTCTCTTTTCTCTCTTTTTCTCAGAATTTTTCCTTCTTCTTTGTGGCCAAAACCGCCCCCTTATGCTGAGATGGGGAGTTATACTAACTTCTTATAACTCCCCCTAACTCCTAGTAGGGGCCTTTCAAGTAATTTCTATGAATTACCCTTAATTCTATTTTGAACCCTTCTTTCTTATTCTTCTATGTTTTAGGTGACTAAGTCTCATAACCTACGAAATTAATTAAGTTGTATCTAAGGTTAACCTCTAAGTATTGAATATCGTGCTTAAAAGTCACGGGGTGTAACATTCCACCCCCCTTACAAAAAGTTTCGTCCTCGAAACTTACGTACCTTAGTCAAAGAGCTGAGGATACTTCTCCCGCATTTGTTCTTCGAGCTCCCAAGTGGCTTCACGTTCCGTGTGATTGCTACATTGAACCTTTACATAAGGGATCACTCGCTTCCTCAACACTTGATCCTTTCGGTCCACAATTTTCACGGGTACTTCCTCATATGTAACATCGTCCTTGAGTTCCAAAGGTTGAGCTTCAAGTACATGACTTGGATCCGCCACGTACTTTCTTAATTGTGACACGTGGAACACATTGTGAACTTGCGCCAACGCCGGAGGTAATGCCAACCTATATGCCAAAGCTCCTACCTCCTCAAGTATTTCATAAGGACCAATAAAACGAGGGCTTAACTTGCCTTTTACTCCAAACCTCATGACACCCTTGGTAGGTGATACCTTCAAATAAACTTTTTCACCCACATCAAAATCCAATGGTCGTCGTTTGGAATCTGCCCAACTCTTGCTGCGATCCTGAGCCGTCTTGAGTCTTTCCCGGATGATTTTCACCTTATCTAGCGTTTTCTCCAATAGCTCAGGTCCCGTGATGGTCCTCATGCCCACTTCGTCCCAATAAACCGGGGACCTACATTTCCTTCCGTACAAAGCTTCAAAAGGAGCCATGTCAATTGCACTGTGGTAACTATTGTTATAAGAGAACTCCATCAACTTCACCATTCCGTCCCAACTCCCTTTGAAATCCAACACACAAGCCCTTAGCATATCTTCCAAGGTTTGAATAGTCCGCTCGGACTGTCCATCGGTTTGGGGATGATACGCCGTACTCAACCTTAACTCTGTACCCATGGCTTCCTGAAATGCTGTCCAAAACTTAGAAGTGAACCGTGCATCTCGATCAGATACTATACTCACCGGGACTCCATGCAAGCTAACAATACTGTCCATATATAAGCTCACTAATTTGTCAAGAGGTGCTTCACTTGAAACGGGTAGGAAATGGGCAGACTTTTTTAAACGATCTACGATAACCCAAATCATGTCACATCCACTTCTTGTCTTTGGTAAACCAGCTACAAAATCCATTGTGACATGTTCCCATTTCCATTCTGGGATTTCCAACGGCATCAACAATCCACCGGGCCGTTGGTGTTCTGCCTTGACTTGTTGAACCTCTCTATGAATTCCGCAATATGTCTTTTCATCCCAGACCACCAATAGTATCGCTTGAGATCTCTATACATCTTGGTGCTACCGCGGTGTATTGATAACATCGAATTATGAGCTTCCTGCAAAACTTCCTTCCTAAGTTTGTCAACATCCGGCACGCATAATCTTTCCCTAAACCATAAGCTCACATCCTCCTTGATCTGAAATCCTTCAACTTGACTATGTTTCACCCTTTCCATTATCTCACTTAAAGCCTTATCTTTCTTCTGTGCCTCCTTTATCCTATCAATCAAACTCGGTGTGATAGTCAATGCTGTCAGGACATTCACCGTGGATTCCACCAAATCCAAACCAAATTCCTCAATCTCTCTCTCTCTAGTGGTGATTGCCTCGCATGGCTGGATTTCCTGCTTAAGGCGTCGGCTACCTTATTAGCCTTTCCCGGGTGATAATGAATAGTTAGGTCATAGTCTTTTAGCAATTCCAACCATCTCCGCTGCCTCATATTCAATTCCTTCTGTGAGAACAAATACTTTAGACTCTTATGATCCGTGAATACCGCGCACTTCTCTCCATACAAATAATGCCGCCAAATCTTCAAGGCGAACACAACTGCGGCAAGTTCAAGATCATGTGTGGGATAGTTTTATTCATAAGGCTTTAGCTGTCTTGAGGCATACGCGATGGCTCGTTCGTTTTGCATTAAAACACAACCTACAAACAAGGTGTTAGTCTAAACTTAATGGGTATACAAGATCATAACCTTATACTATAATTTACGTACCTAACCCGTTCTTTGACGTATCACAATAAATCACAAATCCATCCGTTCCAGAGGGTTGAGCCAATACTGGAGCTGTCGTTAATCTCTTCTTAAGCTCCGTGAAACTTTGCTCGCATTCCGCCGTCCACTCAAACTTGGACTTCTTTTGAGTAAGGCGACTGAGAGGTACGGCAATCCTCGAGAATCCCTCAACAAATTTTCTGTAATAACCCGCTAGACCCAAGAAACTTCGCACTTCGGTGACGTTGGTAGGTCTAGGCCATTCAGTTATGGCTTCCACCTTCTTCGGGTCAACAGCAATCCCCTCTTCTGATATCACATGACCCAGGAAAGCCACACTTCTTAACCAGAACTCACACTTGCTAAACTTTGCATAAAGTTGTTTCTGCCTCAAAATGCCTAGTACAATTCTCAAATGCTCAGTGTGAGTTTGCTCGTCAGGAGAATACACAAGGATATCATCTATGAATACCACTACAAACTTATCCAACTGTTCTCGAAAGACGGTATTCATAAGATCCATAAAAGCCGCAGGGGCATTTGTCAATCCAAATGGCATCACCAAAAATTCATAGTGGCCATACCTTGTGCGGAAAGCTGTCTTTGCGATGTCCTCGGCCTTCACTCGCAGCTGATGATATCCTGATCGAAGATCAATTTTCGAAAAGATCTTGGCACCTTTGAGCTGGTCAAATAAATCCTCGATTCGTGGAAGGGGATACTTATTCTTGATAGTAACTTTATTCAACTCTCTATAATCGATACAAAGTCTCATGCTACCATCCTTCTTCTTTACAAACAAAACAGGTGCTCCCCATGGCGATACACTAGGGCGGATAAACTTCTTGTCTAGTAACTCCTGAAGTTGTTCCTTCAACTCTCTCAGTTCCGCCGGAGCCATTCTATAAGGGGCTTTGGAAATAGGTTCTGTTCCAGGAATCAAGTTAATCTCAAACTCAACCTCTCTCAGGGGTGGTACACCTGGCAAATCCTCCGGAAATACATCAGAAAATTTGTTGACCACTGGAATTTGCTCAATAGATGGTACCTCTTGAGTAACATCCATGGCATACACTAGGAATCCCTCAGCGCCTTTCCTTAATGCTTTGCGTGCTTGCGCGACAGACACATATACCTTCTTGGGAACTTTCTTTCGTTCCACATCTCCTTGAAATATTACCTCCTCCATCTTAGCATTCTTGATTGTCACTAGCTTCAACCGACAATCAATATTGGCGTGATTCTTGGCGAACAAGTCCATTCCTAATATGACGTCAAAGTCATACATCTGAATAGGGATCAGTGTGGCAGAGAATGTTTGTCCTTCAAACTCCAATTTGCAATCTCGATACTGCTGGTATGAAACCATAATCTGATCTCCGGCCGCTTGCACGCGATACAGAGTCTCTAACCATTCAGGCAAACTACCAAGGTGCTTAGTGAATCTCTTCGCTACAAAGGAGTGGCTTGCGCCGCTATCGAAAAGTACATTGGCAGGCATCTTATTTACTAAAACCGCACCTAAAGCCATATAAAGTTTTACACAGAAGTTAAGCACGAAAACACTTAATTCAATATGAACTCAAACTTAGTTTAAATGATACCTGCTACTACATCGGTAGCCTCCTGCACATCCGTGTCCGTCATGAGATGTACTCGGGCATTTGCTCTAGGCTTCGCTCTCGGCTGCTGAGCCGCCTCTCCAGGATTATTTTTCTTCATCTCCGGACAATCTCTAATCATATGGCCCACTTGGCCACATCGGAAACATGCCCCAGCCACTTTCCTACACTCTCCAACGTGGTTCCTGTTGCAATGCGGACAAACTCCTATAGCCTGCTGACTTACTTGATTCTGGGGTGGCATCTCTGAAAATTTCCAACTGGCCCTCTCTTCGGAATCTTGACCCAACGTCCGGGTCTTCCACCAATTCTCACATCCTCTCTTGGCCTCTTGCCTCTTTCAGCTCCTCCTGTGCTAGTTGCTCTTGCCGCCACTCGGCGAAAATCACTCTCAACACGGTAACACGCATCTAGCATATCCTCATAAGTTTTCATCCCTGCATTCACTATCGCCGATTGTATCCTCGAGTCCAAACCCCTCTCAAACTTTGTCATCTTAAGACGATTATCAGTCATGATTGCAGGGGCAAACTTACCCAAAGCATGGAAACGATCTGCATACTCCGACACCGTCATCCTTCCTTGCTCCAATCTGTCAAATGCTCTTATCTTGTCCAATATTACAGTCTCCGGTACATAGTACTTAAGGAACACATCATATAACTGAGTTCACGAGATCGGTGGGGTCATTCTTAACACCATTCCTTCCCACCATTCGCCAGCCTTGCCACTTAGAAGGGTGTGGCCACGTCAACTTTTATCTCATTCGGAACTTGCACCAGCTGGAAACATTTCTCAACCTCAGCCAACCAATGCTGAGCCTCTTCAGGATCCGTACATCCACCGAACTCCGGCACCCTCATCTTCCTCATCTCTCCATAAAAGAACCTGATGTTATGATGTGGCGGTGGTGGAGGCGGAGGCTGATGCTGCTGCACATACCCTTGTGCAATGACCGTCAGCGCATCAGTGAGTACTTGGGGTAAAACCACTTGTGGTGGCTGGTTCTCCTGTCCATTGCCAGAGTTTCCTGTGTTATCTCTTCTGGGAGGCATATTTCTCTGAAAAGGTCAACATTACATTGGCATTCAGTAAATACAAGGATTACTAAAAGCTCGAACGCGTGCTACTAGGTAAGGTGTGTAGTACAACTATTAATACAAAGTTAGATAATAAGACGCGCTCGCACACACCCAACCCATATCATACTTAACCACTAAGAGATTAGTACTTATAACTAAGGATCAACCTTAAGGGAGAATCATAGCTTAAGAGTCTAAAAGATCATGAACTTAAGTTTCCGAAATAGATCTGAAGCCTAGGCTCTGATACCACCTGTAGCGCCCCAGTCCGATACCGTTATCGGAACCAGTGCACCCGCCATAGTCTACTATGAGAACTACGAAGCATCAAGCAGATCAAGCATACATCCTTCATAATGTGAGATAAAACCAGCGGGAACGTCATAAAATCTAAACCTTCATTGTCAATATTACAACCAGAAACTGCAACGGAAATAAAACTGTTTGTTCATCTAGCCAACATAGGTTTTAGAACAACATAATAACAATAAGTTTTGCAAACTTAAACAAAATAGTCCAGCACCTATCTATTCCCTTGTCCATCATCCCATTGAGCCCACTCGCCGTCGTCTTCAATAAATATCAACTCATAATCAGGCTCACCTGAAAAAAAGATAGAATGATTGTTCTTAGCGAAAACTTCGCCAGCAAGTAACCTGTCTATACACCTTACGGAATCACACACGTCGAGTCACCAGTGTATAAAACATTGCCCAAAAATAAGGTGCTCGGGTTAGCAAATAGCATCTTAATAAAGATTACTCAAAACAGATAAAGTCCATATAGGTACACAGTTACGAGAACCAACATGTATTAAAACAACGTATCACATAAGCAAGTCATAGACTAATCACGTTTCTTGCATGTCAAGTCTTATGCTTCGTGTATCATGATGCATGTACTTCTTTAAAATCAAACACAACACCCATGCATATGCCTTCTTTCATAAACATGTCATGCATGTCATTTCACAAACATGTCATCACTTTACATATCATATTCTTCACGTAGCAGAACTTTATACCCTGTGGGTGATCAGTCCACAGCCATCATAACTTTATACCCCGTGTTGAAAGGTCCACGGCCCCATAACATATACTTTATACCCCGTGCTGAAAGGTCCACGGCCCCATTACATATATCATATATCCATGCTGATAGGTCCACGGCCCCATAAAATACTTCATTTTCCGTGTGGATAGGTCCACGGCCCCATAAAATACTTCATTTTCCGTGCGGATAGGTCCACGGCCCCATAACATACTTTATACCCTGCTGTTGATTCACAGATCACGCTCTTTATACCCTGCTTTCGCAGACGTGACTTTTATACCCTGCGATCAACCAGCAGCCATTTTGTCTTTCGAAAACTTTAAACCTTTCTTGTTCTTTTGCAAAACATATCTCAAATCAAATACAAGTGCCCATGTCATGATGCAGGATGCACAAATAGCTTCATATCAACATGTAACACACACACATACATCTTGCCTATCAAGCATACGGTCTTGCACCTCAAACACTCTATGGTCGTGTCTTTCCAGGCCCATCCTTCTTACAAACTCACTCAAGATTCAATCTTATTCTAACTTGATCAACCTACCATCCACACCTCAAGTATACCTCAAATACCCTTGCATTTTATGTTCAAAAGAAGTGTGTATAAAGTTACTACACTTACATAGGGCGCTTAAAGGGTCAAAAATACTTCCAGAATACTTGGAACGCCACTTCGAGCACCTAATGTGGACATGGAGCGCCTCTACTAGGCGTTCGAAGTGTTCGGGGATGATTCAGGACACATTGAACACACATGAAGCACCTAATGTGATTTGAAGCGCCTCATGTGGGCGTTCGCAGTGTTCTAACGGTTCTAAATTGCAGTTTTTCTGTACTGGAAAGCTCCAGGACACATGGAACGCTACATGAAGCGCCTATAGTGACATGAAGCACCTCATGTAGGCGTTCGAAGTGTTCTGACGATGCCAAACTGCAGTTTTTCTGCAGTAACTTCCACCCAACTCCTTTCTTCTTCAACCCTTCCAGATTCAACACTTAAAGATCCATCTTAACAACTAGATTCATCATACTTAACGTACATCTAATCATGAATTGATGCTTAGTTATGCCCAACAACATCCACTCTAACTCTCCAATCATACACCACCTTCAAAGATTATCATCAACAATTCCCACACAACAAGTCTACAACAATGTCATCACTCATCCCTCAATTTCCTGCACTTACTCTCAACGTCTAAGTGTAGAAAATCAACATAAGAGTAGAGCAAGACAATAAGCATGTCAAAATATATACTTTCATGGGCATGCTTGATAAATAACAAGGCACCACACAACTATTTTCAGAATTATGGCCCAAAGAACAAGACTTTACTCAATTAGCAACAAGACTCACATATAACGAAGCATTTAAGATAGGCAAGACAAGAATACTAATGTGTGATTCATGTTTTCTCTTTGTAAGAACATAGGGCCTAAAGTATCAAAATTTGCGTAAAGCGTATAGAAAGATTACTTGCCTTGAATTCTAGATAAGCTTACGGATTTACTGCAGAATCTTGATGAGAATTGAACCTAGAATGGCCTTTATCCTTCCTTCTCTTTCCTCTCTTCTTCTTCTCCCTCTCCTTTTCTCTTTTCTCTCTTTTTCTCAAAATTTTTCCTTCTTCTTTGTGGCCAAAACCGCCCCCTTATGCTGAGATGGGGAGTTATACTAACTTCTTATAACTCCCCCTAACTCCTAGTAGGGGCCTTTCAAGTAATTTCTATGAATTACCCTTAATTCTATTTTGAACCCTTCTTTCTTATTCTTCTATGTTTTAGGTGACTAAGTCTCATAACCTACGAAATTAATTAAGTTGTATCTAAGGTTAACCTCTAAGTATTGAATATTGTGCTTAAAAGTCATGGGGTGTAACAAAGAGTCCCTGACCAATTGTCCCTTTTATGTATCTTAATAATCTGTGGACAGCTTTAAGATGTTGTTCCATTGGACAATCAAGGAATTGACTGAGTTATTGGACTGAAAAGACAATGTCTGGTCTTGTGATGGTTAAGTATATTAGTTTTCCTACTAGGCTTCTATAAGTGGAATTTTCATTCAGTGGAGTTGAGTCATCATGAGTAAGCTTCAAATTTGTCTCCATAGGGGTTTTGGCAGGTTTGGATCATAAAAATCCAGTCTGTTCCAATAGCTCTAAAACATACTTCCTTTGGTTCAGTATGAGCCCCCCTGTGACCTAGCTACTTCTATCCCCAAGAAGTATCTAAGGTCACCAAGGTCCTTGATCTTAAAAGTGGCATGAAGCTGAGACTTGAGAAGTTGTATAGATGTTAATGATGGGGAAACCAATATAATGTCATCGACATAAACCAAAGCCAGGAGAAAATAGTTAGATGATTGTTTGAAAAACAATGTGTAGTCATTCTTCGATTAGGTGAAGCCAAGAGACAGCATGTAGGCAGTCAATTTTGCGTTCCATTCTCTAGTGGCTTGTTTGAGTCCGTAGAGAGACTTCTCATGTTGTACCCAACTAACATGTACTTGAAACAATGACAAGTTGACATAATGCAGATAATGATTTCTCCATGTGCATTTTACTTAAGCCAAATTAGTATTTCTTTATTTAAATTCTTTAACTTCATTTAGGACGGACACTGAATAGTTATAGAAGCGAACGTCACAAGGTATGTGAAATACCTTGTAAACATTCGGCCAAGAGGCCTTGATCAACCTTGGAACAATTTCGATTTATAAGAATACAAACTTTAATGATCCTCACAAAAGAAAATTTAAAATCATATTAGATAAAATAAATAATAGTATAAGTTACATAAGTATGTGCTATGCTAAAAGCGAAATGACTAAAATACCCCCAAGGCCCCCAAGATTTCGGCCAAGGCAATGGAGTGATCTAGAATCCTCTCCATTATTCTACTACTTGGAATATCTAATTAAAATATCAAATTAGTTTAAAATTAAACAATTAAACAAAGAAAGCATGCAAAAGAAATAATAAGATACTAAAAAGGATGAAGGCATTGGAGGCAAAAGCTTGAAGCTACAAGCCTAGGCTCCTTTCCCCTCCCCATGCGCCGGATCCCCTCTCCCATCCCCCAACAAGATTTATTTTAAACCCACCTAGAAGCTTCATCTCCTTCCATCTTGAATTCCCTCTCAAACCAAGCCAAGACAACACTTAGAAGGTTTTCCATCCCCCTCCACAACACCATACAGTTCCTTCACCTTGAAGCTAGGTGGTTCACTTCAACTACCATCTTCAAGCTCAAGAAACATCTAGGTAAGTTTTGTTCCAAGCTCCTTTAAGTGGATTCTTATTTTTAAGGAATGAAACTGATGGGTTCTCTTGTTTCTACCCCTAACCCGTGACCTTCATGGTCACTAGGTGCTAAGATTTCAACCTCTTAGGTGGTGCAATCTCTTGATAGTTGAAGCTCCATTCAAAATCTCATTTTTGTAAGAATATCCAACTTCAAAATAGCTCTATTTTTTATTGTGAGAATAATGACTAACATTCTCCTTTTCTCCCTTATCACAACCGTATATTCATGAGTGAAGAAGGAGGAAATTTCAACTCATCTCATCCAACATCCAAGCTAAGAAAAGAGCTCTAGCTTGAAGAGACAAGTATACACTATACCCTCATGATTTATTTGAGGAATTAGTGACTTGAATGGCTAGATATTTCTAAGATGCCACCTTTAGTTGAGTATGTTAAGTATTAAGTATGATACCTTAAGGACTTAGGAAAAATGTCTTGCATGTGACTAATTCTTCCCAAAGATGAAATCTTTTCTTACATGCAATGTGAAATGGGGCTGTTTTAGGATGAAATAAGGTTCAACCAAGTGATTATAGGTAAGAATAGCTCTTGGATGAAACTTGTGAAGTTCTAAGATAGCATGAATGTGCTAGACGTGAGTTTATGAGGTTGTATAGTAAGACTGAAATAAAATAGCACTTGAATGTGTTGCATGCCTAAATAAATGTTATAGAATATGTTCATGGTATCATGCAAGTTTCGGCCAAGAGGATGTAAATGATGGTGAGTTTTGAATCCAAAGAAGAACACCTTTTGTGAGCAAATATGACGAGTGTTGTGTAAAATGCGAACTGTTTGGAATGATGCAAAGGTAACCCAATAAAGAGAATGGAATCTAAATATTCATGTTAAAAAGGGTGTATGTGGTGACTAATAAGTTATTCCATAAGGAACAAGATAATTAGTGGACACTTGACATGGAAAGGCAACAAAACACAAAACCACTGGAGCAGGACAGAAATGGGCAGTGTGTTGTGTAACCTCAAAATGGACCTTACTAACGTGTAATCAAGTTGATTTTTGGCATGATGTTAGCCTTATGTGTGCAGAAAATATGAAAGTTGGAGTTTTGGTAAAATAAGTTATGGATTATGTTTAATAGAATATTTGGTGAAACTGCTCAGGATGGAATTTCTGGAACTGGGCAGAATTGTATCACGTTTTGAATGGCATAAAAATGGATCTTGGAGATGTTCAATAAAGCTGATTTTTGGTTTGGTGATAACCTTATATGTGTAGCAAATATGAACGTTGGAATTTTGGTAAAATAAGTTGTGGATTATGTTTAAGAAATTATTTCGTAAAACTGCTCAAGCTAAAACTACTGGAGCTGAACAGAATTAAGTAACAAGTTTCTTGACCCAAACATGGACCAGAAACATGAAAATGGGTTAATTTTCTGTAGGATGCTAGCTCCGCATGTTTATGACGTGTGAGAGTTGGAATTTCGGAAAAAGAAATTATGGTTTTGCCGCAATAGAATTTTTAGTAAAATTAGCCAGTCCAGTATCAGCATGTGACCCATTTCGGAAAAATAATTAAATGAACCCTTTAAAGTTATTGGATTGTTATGGAAATTTTATGTTAATCACCTAAGACATAGAGGAGCATGACCATATAAATTAATCAATTTGATATTATCGTTTTGATGGGTAATTATGGATTTGAATTTAATGTACTAAAATTGGAAAATTGGGCAGAACAGGGGAATAAGTTAAGAGGTCTAATTTTGTGGATTTGGACCTATATACACGGTTTGGGCCCATGAATGTTAGTCCTTAGGGATTTTACCATGATTTTCAGGCTTTGGCCCAAATTAATTAAGGTTTTAAGATCATGAAAATTAAGGTAAAGAGGGCCGTTATACTGCTGATTTCAGCAGTACGCTTTATGATAACTTAATGATTTAAAGGCTTATTTCGTCTCAGAAAGTCACGAAAATTTTATGACAATAAATAAGACCCCACTAAACATGTGTAGGACAAAAGATTATGAAAAAGAGCCTATTTGGCTAATATAACCGCCCCATGTATATGAAGCAAGAATCTGGAAATTTTAGGAAACGATGCTTGTTGTCATGTCTTAAGGAATATTCACGATAATCCATGCCATGACTTGCATTGCATAATATTTCATGTATCATGCATGATCATATGCATCATGAATCTGATTTTTATGAATTTTCCGTATGCAAGCAAGTCTTTTCGTTATGCATATAAGTTATTTACGGTCCCATGTTTTCAAGAAAGCTTTATGTTTCCTTTCCCGGCCAAGCATGCGAATAACCCGACTCTAGACCCGGGGTTAATAGGTCTGATGACATGATAAGTTCTGGACCCATTCCGGACCCGGGGTTAATTGGTCCGATGATATGTTCTGGACCCGACCCAAGCCCAGGTTAATTGGCCTGATGTTATGTTCTGGACCCGTCCCAGACCCGGGGTTAATTGGTCTGATGACATGTTCTGGACCCGTTCAGATCCGGAGTTAATTGATCTGACACTCTATTTTTCTGACACGTTATTTTATGGGACCAAATTGATGTTTTTGACATGACATGATATCATGCATTTCATCTTGCATAACTCATGAGCACGTTGACATGTTGTATGTTTCAGTTAGTGGATAATAAGATATTGTTGGTATTTCACTACCTAAAATTATACTTAGGCTATATCGTCAAGCAAATCCAGGATTAAAGATCAGGTGTGAAATAATATTTGAGGTTCTTGGGGTTTTACATTCACGTTATAATTCTTTATTTATTTCATGGTGGTTTATTGTATGCTTGCTGGGTGATTTTTATCACTCACACTTTTATTTTTTTTCCCAGAGCCAGTTAATGCTATGATTGAGTGGATCGAGGATGAGCCGAGAGTGCCATACCCGTAGGCGAGGAAGTCAGATGGAGGCTATGCTTAAGGACTTTTGTGCGACCATGATGTTTGTCTTATGAACGATGTTGAACTCTTTGGAATTTTGGTTATATTGTTTTGTGGACTACTACTTTTGGGGACTTATTATTCCGCATTGCATGTTTATTTAAAAAAAGTTTAAATTCTGCCGAAATTTTGCTACCAGGTTACATGTTAACATGGAAGTCCATGGTCTAAGTTATGGATTTTCGCATGTTATGCATGACACTTTGTACTCTCCTTAGTGAAGTACGGCGGGTGCACCGTATTTGGACGAGGTCTGGGTACGGGACACTACAGGTGGTATCAGAGCCCATGCTCTAGATTTCGGGTAGAACGTAGAACTAAGTTCGATCTTAGCAATCTAATTTTGATCTTAGATCTAAGTCATAATTTTAGATGAGTGATGGCCTTAGACTAGGACCACTTAGACCGGGTTTAGGATGCAATTTAATAATTAATCCTAATTTATGAAATCTAATCTATAACGTAAGATGTGTCTTTTATCTTCCTTATTTAAAATTTTTGAATTATGGTCTCGAGTCAAAATAATTTGGTTTTATCCGACCTTTAAGTAAATGTTAACACCCCATAGTGCAGATGGTGAGACCGTGTGGCAGACCTCCTAGGGCAAGACCAGCTGCTCAGGAGGCCGTTCCTCCACCACCAGTTCAGGTCCCGCCACCACAGCCGGACCAGAATCCTCCAGTTTATAACAATCCACCACCACCACCGCAGGCACCTGTTCCTCCGGTTATCCCTGACATGAATGCCTTTCCGGCCTTTTGCCAAGTGGTCACTCAGATCGGGCAAGGCCTAATCCATCAGAATGCTCCACATCATCCGCACCAGCCTGTGAGAGATGCCCAGTATTACTTCGAGAAGTTAAAAAGAGCTAATGTGCCACCGTTTGAGGGAAAGCCAGATCCAAATACAGCGGAGAAGTGGTTAGACAAAGTTGAAAACTGTTTCGAGTTGATTCAAGCCCCCGACATGATGAAAGCCCAAGCCATCCGACCTTTTCTAATAAGTGAATCTAACCAATGGTGGAAGATGAATCTGCATCCTTTGCCCAGACCGATTGCCTGGGAAAGATTTCTGCAAGAGTTTCATAAGTTCTATATCCCTCCGTCGGTCAAGTTACAAAAGAGGCATGAGTTTGAATCCCTGAAGCAAGATCCTGGTATGACGGTAGCAGAGTATGCAAATAAGTTAATCGCGTTAGGGAGATTTCAACCTGTCACCATGAATGATGAAGAGACAAAAATGCTGAAGTTTGAAAGAGGCCCAAATCCAAGAATCCGGACATGGTTGGTAAATGCAAACCCCACAAATTTTGGAGCTCTTTTGGACGCATGCTATAGGATTGAGAGAGATATAATCCGTAGAGATGATGTGGGGCAGAAAAGAGAAAGACAAGGGACTAGCAATGAAAATTCAGAAAAGTGGCCAAAAAGAATTACAAAGGATCTGTTTGTCAAGGGAGGCCACAGGGTCAGAATCATCGCCACCAGCAGCACTAGAATAATCAGCAAAGGAATCAAGCACCACCTCAACAGCCAGCTATACCAGTGTGCCCTCAGTGCCAGAAGAGACACATGGGTGAGTGTCGATGGAAGACTGGAAAATGCTTTGGATGCGGCAAAGATGGTCATTTGATTAAGGATTGCACAGAAAGAGGAGCACAGCAACAACAACAGCAACAACAGCCAAGTAACCAGCGGCCACGTGCAAATGCAAGGGTGCACGTCATGACAGATGCAGATGTTGAGGAGACGGCAGATGTAGTGATTGGTAAGATTTAAAGTTTTACGCCTTAAATACGTTTTACTTATACATGCCTATAATATTGCTGAGTAAAATGTGCATGATTCAGGAACTGTCTTAGTATGTAGCATACCTGCAAATGTGTTGTTCGACAGTGGCGCCAGCCACTCATTTATCTCAAGAAAGTTTGCTAAGAACCTCGATCGTAACTCAGCCAGATTAGAAACACCCTATAGAGTACAAGCAGCCGGCGATCAAGTGCATGTCTCTCGTCATATCTTCTGAAATTGTGTGCTTGAGTTCGATGAACAGCGTTTTGAAGCTGACTTGATTCCTATAACCGTGAGCAATTTCGATGTGATCCTTGGAATGGATTGGCTCTCAAGGAACCATGCTCACATCGATTGCTGAAGTAGGCAAGTTATCATTAAGGGCCCAGCTCGAGACGAAGTGTCATTCCAAGGAGGAGCTAAGTTAAAGAAACCATCCAAGAATGTTTTTGTTAACGCGGCTCGTGCCAGCCGAGCATTAAAGAAAGGCCATGAAGGATTCTTTGTTTATGTCCTAAGTGCTGAGCAAGCGAGTCCTACCCTTGCACAAGTCCCAATTGTTAACGAATACCCTGATGTGTTCCCTGATGATTTACCTGGACTACCTCTTGATTGCGAAATTGCCTTCGAGATAAACCTTGTCCCAGGGGCTGAACTCATATCAAAAGCCCCATATCGGATGGCTCCTGCAGAACTGAAGGAGCTAAAGAAGCAGTTACACGAGCTGCTAGAGAAGAAGCTTATTCGCCCCAGTGTTTTGCCTTAGGGTGCTCCTGTGTTATTCGTAAAGAAGAAAGATGGAAGTATGCGCTTATGCATTGATTATCGGGAACTTAACAAAATCACCATAAAGAATAAGTATCCACTGCCTCGGATTGACGACTTATTCGACCAACTCAGGGTATGTAACTAACAAGTTTTAGTTCAATTAAGGTTCAACTCTTTTCAAAACCCTATCTAAAGTATCGTAATGAAGGGATCACGAATCTTCAGTAAGATTGAACTGCGATCTGGATACTTTCAATTGAAGATTAAGGCAGAAGACGTTTCGAAGACTGCCTTCGGGACACGTTATGGACACTATGAATTTTTGGTCATGCCTTTTGGCTTAACAAACGCTCTTACCGTCTTTATGGATCTCATGAATCGAGTTTTTCAGGACCAATTGGACAAGTTTGTAGTGGTCTTCATAGACGACATTTTGATATACTCACCAGATGAGGAGACTCATGCGGCCCATTTGAGGACAGTTCTGAATATTCTAAGAGGAAGACAGTTGTACGCAAAGTTTAGCAAATGCGAGTTTTGGCTATGTAGTGTATCCTTCCTCGGCCATGTTATTTCAGAAGATGGGATTTCAGTAGATCCTAAAAAAATTGAAGCTATCACGGAATGGTCCAGACCAACAAACGTTACAGAAGTGAGAAGTTTCCTTGGGCTAGCAGGATATTATCGGAAATATGTGGAAGGATTTTCGAGGATAGCTGTTCCCTTACCAGATTGACCCAAAAGAAAACCAAGTTCGAGTGGAGTGCTGACTGTGAAAAGAGCTTCTCAGAGTTAAAAGCAAAGTTGACATCCGCCCCTATCTTAGCTCAGCCCACTCCTGGCAAGAAGTACGTGGGGTACAGTGATGCTTCAAAGAACGGTCTCAGATGTGTACTTGTGCAGAGAGATAAAGTGATAGCTTATGCGTCCCGACAGTTAAAACCATTCGAGCAAAACTACCACATTCATGATCTTGAGCTTGCCGCAGTGGTTTTTGCGTTAAAGATATGGAGACATTACTTGTACGGCAAGAAGTGTGAGATCTATACATACCACAAAAGCATAAAGTATCTCTTTACCCAGAAAGAGCTGAACATGCGGCAGCGCAGATGGCTCGAGTTGATTAAAGACTATGACCTCTCCAGTCAATATCACCCGGGGAAAGCTAATAAGGTTGCTGATGCATTGAGTCGGAAGACAAGCCACCCACAAAAACCACCCCTTCAGCGAGATATGGAAGAGTTTCGCTTAGAAGAAGTTGATTCAGTCGATGAAGTTCTCGCCAAGTTGGTTCTTATTCCTTCGCTGATTAACCGGATCAAAGAGGCTCAAGGGAGTGATACAACATTAAAAAAGATCAAGGAGAGGACGAAAGATAATCCATAAGGTGACTTTGAAATTCGCAGTGATGACAGTTTATGGTACCGAGGACGGTTATGTGTACCTGAAAACAAAGAAATCAGAGATGAAGTCTTGATGGAAGCCCATAACTCGCGATTATCTATACACCCTGGAGCTAATAAGATGTACCAAGACCTCAAGCAAAAGTTTTGGTGGCACGGTATGAAGAATCAAACAGCAGAATTTGTTGAGCGATGCTTGGTCTGTCAAAGGGTAAAAGCTGAACACCAAAGACCCACTGGATTATTACAACCTCTAGAAGTGCCAGAATGGAAATGGGACCACGTCACTATGGATTTCATGACCGACCTATCCAAGACTAAGTATGGAAATGATGCTATATGGGTCGTTGTGGATCGTTTGACTAAGTCCGCTCATTTTATGGCTATGTCGATTAAGGCATCTATGGAGAAGTTAGCATCGATGTACATTGATCAAATTGTCTGTTTACATGGTGTGCCCGTAAGTATCATATGTGACCGCGATCCCCGTTTTACCTCAAGATTCTGGACAGCCTTTCAAAAGGCAATGGGCACAGAGATCATAATGAGTTCCGCGTTTCATCCTCAAACTGATGGCAAATCAGAAAGAAAAATTCAAACTCTTGAGGACATGCTTCGCGCTTGCATTCTTGACTTTGGAGGAAGCTGGGATAAAAGCCTTAAGCTTGTTGAGTTTTCATACAATAACAGTTTCCACAGATCCATCGGGATGGCACCTTATGAAGCATTGTATGGGCGAAAATGCCGGTCCCCGCTCTATTGGGACAAGATTGGAGATAAGATCTATACGGGACCCGACATTGTTGAGCAAACTCGAGAAAAGGTAAAGGTGGTTCAACAAAGACTGAAAGCGGCACAAGATATAAGTAAGGTATGGGCTGATGAAAGAATGAGACCCTTAGAGTTTCAAGAAGGAGAGAAAGTTTTCCTAAAGGTTTCTCCAACCAAAGGGGCCAAGAGATTTGGCATAAAAGGGAAATTGAGCCCAAGATTCATTGGACCATATGAAGTCTTAGAAAAAGTCAGTGAAGTTGCATATCGCCAGGCGTTGCCCCCATCACTTTCCCAGTTATATGATGTATTCCATGTTTCCCAACTTTGCCGATATGTTTATGATCTCAGCCACATTCTTGAAGATCAGCAGTTGAAGGTTGAAGAAGATGCATCTTATGAAGAGGAGCCCCTAAAGATCGTTGATTGGAAAGAAAAGAAGTTGAGAAAGAGATCCATACCTATGGTGAAGTTCAGTGGAAGCACCATTCAAGAGAAGAAGTCACATGGGAAACGGAGGAAGTCATGAAGAATAGATACCCCCATCTTTTTGATTAGTTTCTGAAGTTTCGAGGACGAAACTTATGATAAGGGGGGAGGATGTTGTATCCGACTAACATGTACTTGAAACAATGACAAGTTGACATAATGCAGATAATGATTCCTCCACGTGCGTTTTACTTAAGCCAAATTAGTATTTCTTTATTTAAATTCTTTAACTTCATTTAGGACGGACACTAAATAGTTATACAAGCGAACGTCACAAGGTATGTGAAATACCTTGTAAAAATTCGGCCAAAAGGCCTTGATTCACCTTGGAACAATTTCGATTTATAAGAATACAAACCTAAATGATCCTCACAAAATCAAATTTAAAATCATATTAGATAAAATAAATAATAGTATAAGTTACATAAGTATGAGCTATGCTAAAAGCGAAATGACTAAAATACCCCCAAGACCCCCCAAGATTTTGGCTTAGGCAATGGAGGGATCTAGAATCCTCTCCATTATTCTACTACTTGGAATATCTAATTAAAATATCAAATTAGTTTAAAATTAAACAATTAAATAAAGAAAGCATGCAAAAGAAATAATAAAATACTAAAAAGGATGAAGGCATGAGAGGCAAAAGCTTGAAGCTACAAGCCTAGGCTCCTTTCCCCTCCCCATGCGCTGGATCCCCTCTCCCATCCCCCAACAAGATTTATTTTAAACCCACCTAGAATATTCATCTCCTCCCATATTGAATTCCTTCTAAAACCATGCCAAGACAACACTTAGAAGGTTTTCTATCCCCCTCCACAACACCATACGGTTCCTTCATCTTGAAGCTACGAGGTTCACTTCAACTACCATCTTCAAGCTCAAGAAACATCTAGGTAAGTTTTGTTCCAAGTTCCTTTAAGTGGATTCTTATTTTTAAGGAATGAAGCTCATGGGTTGTCTTGTTTCTATCCTTAACACATGACCTTCATGGTCACTAGGTGCTAAGATTTCAACCTCTTAGGTGGTGCAATCTCTTGATAGTTGAAGCTCCATTCAAAATCTCATTTTGGTAAGAATATCCAACTTCAAAATAGCTCTATTTTTCATTATGAGAATAATGACTAACATTCTCCTGTTCTCCCTTATCACAACCGTATGTTCATGAGTGAAGAAGGAGGAAATTTAAACTCATCTCATCCAACATCCAAGCTAAGAAAAGAGCTCTAGCTTGAAGAGGAAAGTATACACTAGACCCTCATGATTTATTTGAGGAATTAGTGACTTGAATGGCTAGTGTAGAGAAAAATGGGTTTGAGTGATTTCAAAATATGTGATTTAAATGAGCATGACAAAAAACGTGTGCATGATATAAACGTATGCATGATATATTGCTTATTACTTGCCTTATTTAGTTCATGTATAATGTTTCCGTAATAACGAGCCATGAAGCTTTAAAGCTTACATCAAATGGCAAACATTTGTTGTGTTTATACTATTTTCAGGTGCCACCATTAATGAACTAAACTAGTTCATTAAGTGAAGTACTTAGTTAATAAAACTAAGTAGTTCATTAGAGGAAGCTACATTTGAACAAGGCACAAAGGCAACAAGGCTAAGAAAGGAAAGTCTCCTCCTCCTCTCCTCATTTATTATACACGGCCATACACATATATATAAATATATTTTCAGATTTTTTGAAAAAGGCACATACACAGGTATTCCAACGTACTACCGACACGTTATATATTTTACGTACGTACGTTAATGTCACACCACCGTACTTAACTCATATTTATGAGTATATTCAAGTCTTATATCATTTGATATAAGTCATGGTGATGACAAATTAAATACGACACGTTAGAAGGTTCTAAACCAAAAATTGTCGTATCGGACGAATACTGAAACGTCGCCAATGTGTCACGTACTTGCCATAAATAGATGGCCAGCCCCTACACCTCAAAAATCTTTATTAATTTCGTGGCTATGATGATATTTTCAGCCATAAAATCATTCCATGTTGGCACACACAAATCACCCCACATTAAGGCCAAATTGTGGAGATTCCAATTTCAATTTTGACACATGCTAATGGCGCCACTTTAGACCAGCTAAGTGCTAAGAATTAAATTTTATATTATATATATTATTTGTAACATAATATATATAACATGTGCAAAAAGTTGGAATTTAATTAGAGAAGAATCGGGTAATCGATAAACATCAAAAATTCGGTTTTCTACGTACACCACACATGGAACATTTTTGGCACATCATACGACACGTATCTAGACACTTTTTACATATGTCATACATCTTAAAGTGTTCTAGAAAATTAAATTAAGGGCTGATTGGAATATAACATGTGTATATTATTAAATGTGCACTATTTTACAAAGTTAGCAAAAATGAAATTCAGCACATGCATATACATGTATACATGCCCCTACAGCTGAGATGGAGCATATGTGGAGCCTTGATGGCATATTGATTGGTCAAGAATCAATCATACAGAGCATATGTGGAGCCTTGATGGCATATTGATTGGTCAAGAATCAATCATACAATGTTGGTGATTTAAAGAAAGAAGCTACAAAAGGTAATGTTTCAAACTTTATCTCATTTGAAACACGTGCTGAAAATTTCAGCATGAGAATACTAGGCTGGCCAAATTTCTTCATTAACTAGGCTATAATTGTGTCTTGAAACATGTGGTTAATTGGAAGAAGAAATGGAAGTAATTTGAATAAGATACAAAGTCTTAAAGTATGATATCTTGAATATCACACATGCTGAAATTTTTCAGCATGTGTGGGAATGTATCTTGAACGAATTTTAGGCCATGTTGGTGTCCAAATTTCATTTTCAAAATGATGAGAATATTTGCTACTAATGTGTGATTTATTTTAAAAGAAAAATAAATGAAAATTTGGAAGTAATTTGAAATGGAGCATCATGTATCACATGCTGAAATTTCAGCATGTCAACTACTCTTAATGGCCGATTTTTATCACCTTATGTGAAGAAATTTTGTCTTGCTTGATTTGGATGACAATCTCATGAATTATGGAAACTATTTTATGATGATTTTGGCGCATGTTTTAAGTGGTATTCTCAGATTTTCCTAGTCATCAAGTGATGACAACATTCAACAAAACATGAAGTGCCAAGTAAGCAAAGGTTAAATGATCATCCAATGAGAAGGTGCCAAGTAAGCAAGATCATGTCACAATGATGCCATACATTCACCCAATGACTTAGAAGACAATTTTCAAGAAGGAAAGGAACCTATAGGGGGGCGGCCATAATGCATAAAAGGAAAGGAGAAGAGCAAAAACAAAGACAAGAACAAGCATTGCATAATTCAAGTGATCAAAAACGCCAACCCTCTCTTCTTCTACACTCTCTTTCTTTCTTCTTCTTGAAAGCCTATTGTATTTATATTATTATCCTTGAATAGGCTTGTAATATACCACCACATACTCTTTATCTTTGTAAAAGATTGATCAAGGTGTGATCAATCTTCATTCTTGCAAGGTAGTGGTGTTCGTACGAATTGTATTAATCGTACAAGGTTTGTAAAGGGTTGGAGTTGGTGTGTAACTCCATCAACCCTGTGGTAAGGTGTATTTGTGTTGTGTGACTAGTGTGAACCGAGGAAGGTGTTCCTTGAAGACTGGAGTAGGTTGTTTATAACCGAACCAGTATAAAATTCTTGGTGTCATTTACTTTTAGCATTTATATTCTGTTTCTGCACTGTTTACTCTTATTGTTTACGTTTGTAAAAATAGTAAACGATTTTCAAAAATCACACAAATTTCCAGAAACATACCCATACATCTTAGGGTTAATTTGGCACAAGTTTCAACCCTTTTGAATAAGTATAAGTCACGCAAACATCCAAAGTTCTGAGACTAGTGCAGTCTGATTTTCAGACTTGCAAAGGTTGAGACTTTGAGTGTATTTGACTAACTTCCTGAAAGTATTTTTCAAACCTGTTTCAAAACATTCAAATACAACACATAAGGGGTCAGTGGTTAAAATTTCAGAGCAATTGGAGTTAAGAACAAATAGGAATAAGTTTTTCAAAACAGTCTACCGTTTCTAGCAGATTCGCGCAATCTGACCACCAATGCTTTTCGGAGGGGTTAAAGGTTGAATTTAAATTTGAAATTTTTAGAGGACACTCATAACATCTGAGGCTAAGTTCTCTAAAAATTTCAGAATTTTTGAAGACCTAAAACCTAGTTTTAAAAATGTTTTAAAACTGGTCCTGAAAACAGAATCTGTTTTCAGAAGTTGAGTTGTTTGGTTGGACAAGTCCGAGAAAGCCTAAGCCCATCTGCCTTCCCAGTCATTTTATTACCCAAAAAGGATGGAAACGTGGAGAATGTGTACCGATTACCGAGCCATAAATAAAATTACCGTCAAGTATAGATACCCCATACCTAGGCTAGACGATATGTTGGACATGTTGCAAGGATCTAAATTCTTCACCAAAATCGACCTTAAGCAAGGGTACTTCCAGGTACGCATTAGAGAAGGGGACGAATTTAAAAACCACACTTTCCGCACCAACTATTCAACCCTCCCTTCTAGTGGTGCCTTGCAGATCCTACAAGTGGTATCAGAGAGCAGGAACACTGACTACAAAGGATCCAACGATTCAGTGAGATGGCAACCACAAATCTCAAAACCGAACAAGAAGGTATGTCGAGCCAAAGGCCTCCTCTTTTTGACGGTGAGTCTTTCATTCAATGGAAACTAAGAATGAAGCTTTTTCTTATGGCAATAGATATTGATCTTTGGTCGATTATAGAAGATGGTCCTTTTGTTCCATCTAAGATATCCACCATAGACGAAGTCACACTAGAAGTTGTTAAACCTAGACAAGAATATACAAGTAATGATAAAAAGAAACTTAGCATGAATGCTAGGGCTATGCAATTGCTCTTAAATGGATTAAGTAAGGGTGATTCTAGTTATGTCTCAAACTGTTCTAGTGCACAAGAAATGTGGAGGATACTCGAAATGAAACACGAAGGCACGAGTCAAGTAAAAGAGTCAAAAATAAACATGCTTATGTCCACACTTGAGTCGTTTAAATTGTTGCCTAATGAATCTATTGTTGATATGGATCTTCGTTTGACTAACATCTACAATTCTCTTGAGTCTCTTGGTAATCCTTTTACCATGCAGGAAAAAGTACAGAAAGTCTTACGAAGCTTTCCTTCAGAGTGGGACCCTAAAGTAACCTCAATAGAAGAAAGCAAAGAAACGAACTCAATAAAGATGGAAGAGTTAATTGGATCACTTAAGGTGTAAGAAAATAAACTCACCATACGGAAATCGGAATCATCTAAACAAGGTAAAGCTATTTCTTTTAAATCAAATGAATACGTCTCTACTTCTTCCGATCACATAGATGATAGTGATTCTGAATCGGATAACGATGACCTAATTATGATGGCTAAAGGCTTAAGAAAATTTATGAGAAGGTCATTTAGAAACAAAAATAAGGGTACTACAACTAAATGAAATAAGAACAAGTCAAATGATAAAGATGTTAAATGTTATGAATGTGGCAAACTTGGACATTTATCATATGACTGTCCCAATAAAGAAAAACAAACAAATAAACACCCTGACAAGGAGCGGAACAAGAATAGACTCGTCTCGGAACCCAAGCAAAGGAAACGTGCCCTAAAGGCCTCCACCTGGAGTGATACATCGGATTCCAAGACTGAAACCGAAGAAGAGACTGCTCAAGTATGCTTTGTGTCCAAAGCATCTAATGAGGTATCATCTGATTCTGATCCTGACTCTGAGCCTTCTTATGATGATCTTTTTAGTCAGTATTTAGAATTGCATAAATTCACTAAGACTCTCGCTAAGGAAAAGAAGCGATTAATTGAAGATAAGAAACTGTTAGAATCTTCTAACGAGAATCTTGTCGCTCAATTAAACGATTCAAAGAAAGAGTCATCATGCATCATTACAGCATTTAAGTTAGAAATTTCATCATTAACCACTCAAAATAACGAAATGAAATCCGAGATTTCAAATTTGAAATCAAGGAATATAGACCTAGAGAAAATGATGAAACAGTTTGATACCGGATCGAACGTGCTGCATCGTATTATCCTATCACAAAAGCATGACAGTGACAAAACGGGTTTGGGATACGTTGATACTAATGAAGTATCAACCAAACCAACTAAGTTTGTTGTGTCTAACAAAGTAGACACCCCAAAGCCTCAAACGACATCTAAGATGACGCACAAGCCAGCTCTTCCCTCATCACATCCCACTTCCTCTTCATATCATGTGAAATACAATTTTGTACCATATAGATATGAAAATAAAAGAGTGTTGCATACATGGCATTCATTTCATCCACGCACTATGCACACACACAAAAGGACGTATCAAAAACGTCCTTCATACAATGAGTATAAAGGAGTTCTTGGGCAAAGACCCAAAGTACATTCACCACATGTCTACTATATCGTACCTTCATCTATATTCTTGCCATTTTCTACACCGAGAAGGATCACCCAAGTATGGGTACAGAAAGATATTTTTACCAAGAGGTGATTAACTAACTCGAAAGGACCCAAAGTTAAAAGGGTACCTAAATCATTTTTGCACATTGTAGGGAGCCCACACATCAAAAAATACAACTATAAAGTGGTTCCTTGACAGTGGCTGCTCGAGGCACATGACGGGTGACCCGAGCTTGTTCACAAAATTAAAGAAGTCACAAAAGGCGGATCTGTGACCTTTGGAGACAACAACGAAGGCAAGATCATCGGAAAAGGTACGATAGGAAATCCAAGCACTCTTCAAATCTCCAACGTCTATTTGGTAATAAACTTATCTTACAATCTTCTTAGCATTTCACAATTTATTGGCAATGGCTTTAATGTGTGTTTTACTCATCCTTACTGCAATATACTAAATAAAAATGGAGAAACCGTTTTAAAAGAAAAACGAGAAGGTAACATTTTTACGCTTTCTATGGATGATATGGTAGACGCTAAAGTTAAGTGCTTTATGTCAAACGAACGCAATGTGAATTTATGGCATAGATGTTTAGGACACATTGGTATTTCCACACTAGAAAAACTACAACGAAAGAATCTAGTACGGTAATTGCCTACACTTGATTTAGACAACTTTCAGTTGTGTGAATCTTGTATAAAAGGCAAACAAACACGTGAGTCACTTAAGACTAAGAATGAAATAAGCACGACTAGAGTGTTAGAACTAATACACATTGATTTGTTTAGTCCTAGTCGCACTACAAGCCTTGGTGAGCGCACTATGCATGCGTGATTGTTGATGATTTTTCTTGCTATACTTGGACTTTATTTCTTGCACATAAGGATGATAGTGCCATTGAAATTGCAAAATTAATCAAACAACTTGAAAATCAATACGGTGTCAATGTGAAAAAGATAAGAAGCGATAGAGGCGGTGAATTTAAAAACAAAGATATGATTTCATTTTGCAAAGAAAAAGGAATCAAGCATGAGTTTTTGCCACCTAGAACTCCAAAATTAAATAGAGTAGTAGAAAGAAAGAATCGAACACTACAAGAAATTGCTAGGACTATGTTATGCGAAAATAAATTGCCTAGATTTCTGTGGGCGGAATCCGTAAACTGTGCATGCTACATAGTAAATCGCCTATCTATAAGAAAGAAAATAAACAAGACTCCTTATGAGATATTGAATGATCACATGCCTAAGATTGACTATTTTCGTGTGTTTGGATGCAAATGTTTTGTTTTGAATACAAAAGATAATTTAGATAAATTTGAATCTAAATCAATTGAATGCATCTTTGTTGGTTATTCTATAAATTCAAAAGCATATAGATGTTATGATCCTCTCACTAGACAAATCATAGAATCTATTCATGTGAAGTTTAATGAATTTGGTGAGATTGATAAAGATAACGAATATGATGATGACTTTGAATTGAAACCCGTGTTGAATGAAGATGATAGTACATTTGATATGCATGACATGAATGACACATTATAAATGCATGATCACTTAGAAATGCATGATAACATAGAAAATAATCAACCAAAATGGCATAGAAATCACCCACATGATCTCATCATAGGCGACATCACTCACGGTGTGCGACCACGTAGAAGAATTACTTCGGATGAAATAAATCAATTTCATGCTATAATTTCCGAAATTGAACCCAAAAATGTGCATGATGCTTTGAGTGATTCTTCTTGGATTGATGCTATGCATGATGAGCTTAATCAATTCGTTAGAAATGATGTATGGGATTTTGTGCCACGACCACAAGATAAGACCATAATAGGCATAAAGTGGGTGTTTAGGAATAAAATGAATGAAGAAGGAAAAGTCGTTAGAAATAAAGCTAGACTTGTAGCACAAGGCTATAATCAAGAAGAAGGAATTGACTACGACGAAACATTTGCACCCGTAGCACGTTTAGAAACCATACGACTCTTACTTGCCATTGCTTGCATGAAAGATTTCAAATTATATCAAATGGACGTAAAAAGTGCATTCCTAAACGGATTTATACAAGAAGAAGTATATATGAAGCAACCACCCGGTTTTGAAGATTTGAAACATCCCGATCACGTGTAAAAACTAAAGAAGGCACTATACGGACTAAAGCAAGCACCCAGAGCATGGTATGATCGTTTTGCTACTTTCCTTTTACAAAATAATTTTAAACGAGGCACTATAGATAGTACACTATTTTTGAAACAAGATAAAACGGATTTACTTATTATTCAAATCTACGTTGATGAAATTATTTTTGGTTCTACCTCACATAAACTTGTTGAAGATTTTGAAAAATGCATGAAATCCGAATTTAAAATGTCTATGGTTGGTGAACTTAACTATTTTCTTGGCTTGCAGATTAAGCAAACGAGTAAAGTCATTCACATAAGTCAAGCTAAATATATAAATGACATGATTAAAAGGTTCAATTTTGAAAATTTGAAACCATCCCCCACCCCTATGAGTGTCACAACCAAATTGGATAAGGATGAACATGTAGGATCTGCAAGGCACCACTAGAAGGGGGGTTGAATAGTGAGTGCGGAAAATGTGGTTTTTAAAATAGTTTTAAACCAAAAACCCAACTTCTGAAAACAGTTTCTATTTCCAGGACTAGTTTTAAAATGCTTTGAAATCTAGGTTGCAGGTCTTCAAAAATTTTGCAATTTGGAGAGAACTTAGACTCAGATGTTATAAGTGTCTCCTAAAAATTTCAGATTTAAATTCAACCTTTAACCCCTTGAAAATTCGTTGATGGTTAGATTGCGCAAATCTGCCAGAAACGGTACACTGATTTGAAAAATTAATTTCTATTTGTACACAACTCCAAATGATCTGAAAATTTAAAGACTAACCCCTTATAAGTTTTATTTAAATGGGTTGAAACAGTTTTGAAACATTCTTTCGGGAAGTTAGTCAAATACACTCAAAGTTTCAACCTTTGCAAGCCTGAAAATCAGACTGCACTAGTCTCAGAACTTTGGACGTTTGGATGACTTATACTTATCCAAAAGGGTTGAAACTTGCGCCAAAAGTACCTTGAAACGTGTGGATATGTTTTCTGAAAGTTTCGTGATTTTTAAAATTTTTTTACTATTTTTACGGACGTGATTAAAAACAATAAACAGTGCTGAAATAGAAAATCAATGCTGAAAGTAAATGACACCAAAAATTTTATACTGGTTCGGTTATCAACAACCTACTCCAGTCTTCAAGGAACACCTTCCTTGGTTCACACTAATCACACAACTCAAAAACACCTTACCACAGGGTTGATGGAGTTACACACCAACTCCAACCCTTTACAAACCTTGTATGTTGAATACAATGCACACGAACACCACCACCTTGCAAGATTGAAGATTGATCACACCTTGATCAATCTTTTACAAAGATATAGAATGAGTGGTGGTCTATTACAAGCCTATTCAAGAATAAGAATATAAGTACAATAGGCTTTTAAGAAGAAGAAAGAAAGATGTACAAGAAGAAGGGAATGGAAGACTCTTTTTGCACTTTTGAACTTGTGAGACTTGTCTTGTTTTTGTTTGGCTTTCTTCTTCTCTTTTTAACAATGTGGCCGCCCCCCTTGGATATTCTTCCGTTCTTGAAAATTATCTTCTAAGTCCTTGGAAGAATGTGTTGCATCATTGTGACATGTTCTTGCTTACTTGGCATTTTCTCATTGGATGATCATTAAGCTCTTGCTTACTTGGCACTCATTGATTGGTTGAATGTTGTCATCACTTGATGACTAGGAAAATTTGAGAATACCACTTAAAAAATGTGCCAAAATCATCATAGAATAATTTTCATAATTCACAAGATCGTCACTTAAATTAAGCAAGACAATTTTCTCCAAAATAGGATGAAAAAATCGGCCATACCATGCTGAAATTTCAGCATGTGTCACATTTGCATTTCATCCAAAATATTGCCTATTTTGTATTGATTTAATCCAATAAATCAAAGGATAATTCAATCACCATTTAGTATGCATTATTCTCATCTTTTATGGAATAAAAATTAGACAATAATGTGGCCTAAAATTCGGCCATGTACACTTCTACACATGCTGAAATTTTCAGCATGTGTGATATTCAAATATATCACCACTTTAATTCCATAACTTACTCAAAATTCTTCCAAATTATCTTCCAATTAATCCACCTTAATCATGAAGTAAAATCTCCCCCATAATGATGTTGAAAACGTGCACACATTAGCACACATGCTGAATTTTCATCATGTGTCACAATTGTGACGAAAATTTAAAATGTTACCTTTTGTAGTTCTTTTCTTTAAGTCACCAACATTGTTTGATTGATTCTTGACCAATAAATATGCCAACAAGGCTCCACATATGCTCCATCTCAGCTGTAGGTGGCGTGTATATATGTATATGCATGTGCTGAATTTTATTTTTGCTAACTTTGTAAAATAGTGCACATTTAATAATACACATATGTTATATTCCAATCAGCCCTTTTCTAGAACACTTTAAGATGTATGACATATGTAAAAAGTGTCTACATACATGTCGTATGATGTGCCAAAAATGTTCCATGTATTGTGTACGTAGAAAACTGAATTTTCGATGTTTATCGATTACCCGATTTTTCACTAATTAAATTCCAGCTTTTTACACATGTTATATATATTATGTTACACATAATATATATAATATATACTTTAAATCTCAGCACTTGGCTGGTCTAAAGTGGCGCCTAGACATGTGACAAAATTGAAATTGGAATCTCCACAATTTGGCCTTAATGTGGGGCGATTTGTGTGTGCCAACATGGAATGATTTTATGGCTGAAATTATCATGTAGGCCATGAAATTTATAAGTATTTTTGAAGTGTAGGGGCTGGCCATTTATTTATGCCAAGTACTTGACACGTTGGCGATGATTCGGTATTCGCCCGATACGACAATTTTCGGTTTAGAACCTTCTAACGTGTCGTATTTTATTTGTCATCACCATGACTTATATCAAATGATATAAGACCTGAATATACTCATAAATATGAGTTAAGTATGGTGGTGTGACGTTAACGTACGTACGTAAAATATATAACGTGTCGGTAGTACGTTGGAATACATGTGTATGTGCCTTTTTCAAAAAAAATTGAAAATATATGTATATATATATATGTATGGCGTGTATATTTAATGAAAGGAGGAGAAGACTTTCCTTCCTTAGCCTTGTTGCCTTTGTGCCTTTTCCAAATGTAGCTTCCTTTAATGAACTACTTAGTTTAATTAACTAAGTACTTCACTTAATGAACTAGTTTAGTTCATTAAGATGGTGGCACCTGAAAATAGTATAAACACAACAAATGTATGCCATATGATGTAAGCTTTAACACTTCATGGCTCGTTAGTACGGCAACATAATATATGAATTATATAAGGCAAATAATATGCAATATATCATGCACATTTATCTCATGCACGTTTTTAAGCACATTTAAATCATGTATTTGAAAATCACTCAAACCCCTTTTTCTCTACAATCTCCCCCTTTTGATGATTTTTAAAATAACCTATACTCATGATTTAAATCCTATCGCTCCCCCTTCAATCATGCATAAAATCAAAACTTGAATTTTAAATTCCGAGTCGCTCCCCCTTAATTTATGCAATTAGTATCTCTCTCCCCCTTAAATCATGCTATCTCTCCCCCTTTATTTTGAAAAGTAAATCAAAAGATGCCTGTAAAGATGAAGAAAAAAAATCATGCATTTCATATAACGTGCGTTTGTAAGGGTTATTTATTCAACCCTTTGAAAATGTCCCTTTTGGTACCCAAATTTGGGTGACCCTTCTAGGTCTTCCAAAAGGCGAGAAAGGTGATGAGAATGCAACATAATATATGTTAGGAGAAAATGTGTTTGGCCTTTGGCCAAGAATTCCATCATGCATATAGTGTGGTTTTCGTTTTTGATATGTATTTCGGTTTACATGCACGGGGCGTGATCTAGACGCATTTGTATGATATGAATGTCGCACATGCATCAGTGGCTTTCTATATGACACATGATTACTCTTTGTATGATATGAAGAATAAGAAGCACGATGAGATAAGATAAGTGGTGTGCTAGTCTTCTTCTCATATTTATACGGCACATAATTATACTTCGTATGAGATGAAGAAGAGATATGACGAGATGAGGGGAGAGGGGGTTTTTGCGTTATTTTAGGCGCTACGTATGCCTTTGATGTGTCTACTTTCTTAGACAAAACAAACTTGGATGGTTTAGATGATGCTTCGTTTGTCTCACTGTATCCTAATCCAGTTTTATCACTGTCATGTTTTTGTGATAAAATAATGCGATCTAGCATATTAGATCCCGTATCAAATTGTTTCATCATTTTCTCTAAATCCGTATTCTTTGATTTCAAGTTTGAAATCTCGGATTTCATTTCGGTGTTCTTGGATGTCAATGATGAAATTTCAGACCTTAATGAATTTATGATGCAAGACGACTCTTCTTTTGAATCGTTTAATTGAGTCACAAGATTTGTGTTAGAAGATTCTAACAATTTCTTGTCTTCAATTAACCGTTTCTTTTGTTTTGCAAGAGTTTTAGCAAACTTATGTAATTCAAGATATTCAACATATAAATCATCATAAGATAGTCCAGAATCCGAGTTAGAATCAGAATTTACCTCATTTTCAAATAGTGGAGACATTTGGCTTGACATATCTTTTTCCTCGGTTTCGTGGCTAGTGGTTGCCATCTCACTTGAATCGTTGGATCCTTTGAAGTGAGTGTTCCTGCACTCTGATACCAATTGTAGGATCTTCAAGGCACCACTAGACGGGGGGTTGAATAGTGAGTGCGGAAAATGTGGTTTTTTAAATAGTTTTAAACCAAAAACCCAACTTCTGAAAACAGTTTCTGTTTTCAGGACTAGTTTTAAAACTTTTTGAAGTCTAGGTTGCGGGTCTTCAAAAATTCTGCAATTTTGAGAGAACTTAGACTCAGATGTTATAAGTGTCTCCTAAAAATTTCAGATTTAAATTCAACCTTTAACCCCTTGAAAATTTGTTGATGGTCAGATTGCACAAATCTGCCAGAAAAGGTACACTGATTTGAAAAATTAATTCCTATTTGTACACAACTCCAAATGATCTGAAAATTTAAAGACTAACCCCTTATAAGTTTTATTTAAATGGGTTGAAACAGTTTTGAAACATTCTTTCGGGAAGTTAGTCAAATACACTCAAAGTCTCAACCTTTGCAAGCCTGAAAATCAGACTGCACTAGTCTCAGAACTTTGGACGTTTGGATGACTTATACTTATCCAAAAGGGTTGATACTTGCGCCAAAAGAACCTTTAAACATGTGGATATGTTTTCTGAAAGTTTCGTGATTTTTGAAATTCGTTTACTATTTTTACGGATGTGATTAAAAACAGTAAACAATGCTGAAATAGAAAATCAGTGCTGAAAGTAAATGACACCAAGAATTTATACTGGTTCGGTTATCAACAACCTACGCCAGTCTTCAAGGAACACCTTCCTTGGTTCACACTAATCACACAACTCAAAAACACCTTACCACAGGATTGATGGAGTTACACACCAACTCCAACCCTTTACAAACCTTGTATGTTGAATACAATGCACACGAACACCACCACCTTGCAAGATTGAAGATTGATCACACCTTGATCAATCTTTTTCAAAGATATAGAATGAGTGGTGGTCTATTACAACCCTATTCAAGAATAAGAATATAAGTACAATAGGCTTTTAAGAAGAAGAAAGAAAGATGTAGAAGAAGAAGGGAATAGAAGACTCTTTTTGCACTTTTGAACTTGTAAGACTTGTCTTGTTTTTGTTTGGCTTTCTTCTTCTCTTTTTAACAATGTGGCCGCCCCCCTTGGCTCTTCTTCCCTTCTTGAAAATTATCTTCTAAGTCCTTGGAAGAATGTGTTGCATCATTGTGACATGTTCTTGCTTACTTGGCATGTTCTCATTGGATGATCATTAAGCTCTTGCTTACTTGGCACTCATTGATTGGTTGAATGTTGTCATCACTTGATGACTAGGAAAATTTGAGAATACCACTTAAAACATGCGCCAAGATCATCATAGAATAATTTTCATAATTCACAAGATCATCACTTAAATTAAGCAAGACAATTTTCTCCAAAATAGGATGAAAAAATCGGCCATACCATGCTGAAATTTCAGCATGTGTCACATTTGCATTTCATTCAAAATATTGCCTATTTTGTATTAATTTAATCCAAGAAATCAAAGGATATTTCAATCACCATTTAGTATGCATTATTCTCATCTTTTATAGAATAAAAATTAGACAATAATGTGGCCTAAAATTCGGCCATGTACACTTCTACACGCTGAAATTTTCAGCATGTGTGATATTCAAATATATCACCACTTTAATTCCATAACTTATTCAAAATTCTTCCAAATTATCTTCTAATTAATCCACCTTAATCAAGAAGTAAAATCTCCCCCATAATGATGTTGAAAACGTGCACACATGCTGAATTTTCAGCATGTGTCACAATTGTGACAAAAATTTGAAATGTTACCTTTTGTAGTTCTTTTCTTTAAGTCACCAACATTGTATGATTGATTCTTGACCAATCAATATGCCAACAAGGCTCCACATATGCTCCATCTCAGCTGTAGGTGGCGTGTATACATGTATATGCATGTGCTGAATTTTATTTTTGCTAACTTTGTAAAATAGTGCACATTTAATAATACACACATGTTATATTCCAATCAGCCCTTTTCTAGAACACTTTAAGATGTATGAAATATGTAAAAAGTGTCTAGATACATGTCGTATGATGTGCCAAAAACGTTCCATGTATTGTGTACGTAGAAAACCGAATTTTCGATGTTTATCGATTACCCGATTTTTCTCTAATTAAATTCCAACTTTTTGCATATGTTATATATATTATGTTACACATAATATATATAATATATACTTTAAATCTCAGCACATGGCTGGTCTAAAGTGGCACCTAGACATGTGACAAAATTGAAATTGGAATCTCCACAATTTGGCCTTAATGTGGGGTGATTTGTGTGTGCCAACATGGAATGATTTTATGGCTGGAATTATCATGTAGGCCACGAAATTTATAAGTATTTTTGAAGTGTAGGGGCTGGCCATTTATTTATGGCAAGTACTTGACACGTTGGCGATGATTCGGTATTCGCCCGATTCGACAATTTTCGGTTTAGAACCTTCTAACGTGTCGTATTTTATTTGTCATCACCATGACTCATATCAAATGATATAAGACCTGAATATACTCATAAATATGAGTTAAGTATGGTGGTGTGACGTTAACGTACGTACGTAAAATATATAACGTGTCGGTAGTACGTTGGAATACATGTGTATGTGCCTTTTTCAAAAAATCTGAAAGTATATGTATATATATATATGTATGGCGTGTATATTTAATGAAAGGAGGAGAAGACTTTCCTTCCTTAACCTTGTTGCCTTTGTGCCTTTTCTAAATGTAGCCTCCTTTAATGAACTATTTAGTTTAATTAACTAAGTACTTCACTTAATGAACTAGTTTAGTTCATTAAGATGGTGGCACCTGAAAATAGTATAAACACAACAAATGTTTGCCATATGATGTAAGCTTTAACGCTTCATGGCTCGTTAGTACGGCAACATAATATATGAATTATATAAGACAAATAATATGCAATATATCATGCACATTTATCTCATGCACATTTTTAAGCACATTTAAATCATGTATTTGAAAATCACTCAAACCCCTTTTTCTCTACAGAACATGGTAAAGATTTTGACAATGCTTTATATCGGTCTATAATTGGTTCTTTGCTATATTTGACTGCTAGTAGGCCTGATATCATGTTCAGTGTATGCATGTGTGCACGCTTTCAGAGTCAACCTAAGGTGTCTCACTATAATGCGGTAAAAAGAATATTCTGTCATATTAAGCACACGCCCACCTTAGGGATTTGGTATGATAAAGATTTCGAATTCAACTTACATGCTTATACTGATGCAGATTACGGTGGTTGTAAAATAGATAGGAAGAACACGAGTGGCACTTGCCAATTTATAGGAAACTCACTCATTTCATGGTTTTCCAAAAAGCAAGCAAGCGTTGCTTTGTCCACTACTGAGGCTGAGTACATGGCACTTAGCCTTTGCTGCACACAGTTGTTGTGGATAAAACAACAACTCTCGGACTTTGGAATTACCATAAATAGAATTCCTATATATTGTGATAGTATGAGTGCCATTAATCTGTCTAAGAACCCCGTGTTACACTCTAAGGCCAAGCATGTAGAAGTATGCTATCACTTTCTTTGTGATCACGTAAACAATGATGATATCGTCATAGATCACGTACGCACAGAAGCACAAGTAGCGGATATCTTTACAAAAGTCTTAAATCAAGCCACGTATGAATCTCTTCGTTCTAAATTAGGCATGATTTCAGCTGATATGATTTGACTTGATTTGATTTGATTCTCTTTCCTTATTTACAGGCATCTTTGATTTACTTTCCAAAATAAAGGGGAGAGAAAGCATGGTTTAAGGGGGAGAGAGATACTGATTGCATAAACCAAGGGGGAGAGGTTTGAAATTTAAAAATTGAAATTTCAAATTTATGCATGATTGAAGGGGGAGAGATAGGATTTAAATCATGTGCATAAGTTATTTTGAAAATCATCAAAAGGGGTAGATTATAGAGAAAAAAAGGTTTGAGTGATTTCAAAATATGTGATTTAAATGAGCATGACAAAAAACGTGTGCATGATATAAACGTACGCATGATATATTGCTTATTACTTGCCTTATTTAGTTCATGTATAATGTTGCCGTACTAACGAGCCATGAAGCTTTAAAGCTTACATCAAATGGCAAACATTTGTTGTGTTTATACTATTTTCAGGTGCCACCATTAATGAACTAAACTAGTTCATTAAGTGAAGTACTTAGTTAATAAAACTAAGTAGTTCATTAAAGGAAGCTACATTTGAACAAGGCACAAAGACAACAAGGATAAGAAAAGAAAGTCTTCTCCTCCTTTCCTCATTTATTATACACGGCCATACACATATATATAAATATATTTTCAGATTTTTGAAAAAGGCACATACACATGTATTCCAACGTACTACCGACACGTTATATATTTTACATACGTACGTTAATGGCACACCACCATACTTAACTCATATTTATGAGTATATTCAGGTCTTATATCATTTGATATAAGTCCTGGTGATGACAAATTAAATACAACACGTTAGAAGGTTCTAAACCGAAAATTGTCGTATCGGACGAATACCGAAACTTCACCAATGTGTCACGTACTTGCCATAAATAGATGGCCAGCCCCTACACCTCAAAAATCATTATTAATTTCGTGGCTATGATGATATTTTCAGCCATAAAAGCATTCCATGTTGGCACACACAAATCACCCCACATTAAGGCCAAATTGTGGAGATTCCAATTTCAATTTTGACACATGCTAATGGCGCCACTTTAGACCAGCTAAGTGCTGAGAATTAAAGTTTATATTATATATACTATGTGTAACATAATATATCTAACATGTGCAAAAAATTGGAATTTAATTAGAGAAAAATCGGGTAATCGATAAACATCGAAAATTCAGTTTTCTACGTACACCACACATGGAACATTTTTGGCACATCATACGACACGTATCTAGACACTTTTTACATATGTCATACATCTTAAAGTATTCTAGAAAATTAAATTAAGGACTGATTGGAATATAACATGTGTATATTATTAAATGTGCACTATTTTACAAAGTTAGCAAAAATGAAATTCAGCACATGCATATACATGTATACACGCCCCTACAGCTGAGATGGAGCATATGTGGAGCCTTGATGGCATATTGATTGGTCAAGAATCAATCATACAATGTTGGTGATTTAAAGAAAGAAGCTACAAAAGGTAATGTTTCACACTTTATCTCATTTGAAACACATGCTGAAAATTTCAGCATGAGAATACTAGGCTGGCCAAATTTCTTCATTAACTAGGCTATATTTTGTGTCTTGAAACATGTGGTTAATTGGAAGAAGAAATGGAAGTAATTTGAATAGGATACAAAGTCTTAAAGTGTGATATCTTGAATATCACACATGCTGAAATTTTTCAGCATGTGTGGGAATGTATCTTGAACGAATTTTAGGCCATGTTGGTGTCCGAATTTCATTTCCAAAATGATGAGAATATTTGCTACTAATGTGTGATTTATTTTAAAAGAAAAATAAATGAAAATTTGGAAGTAATTTGAAATGGAGCATCATGTATCACATGCTGAAATTTCAGCATGTCAACTACTCTTAATGGCCGATTTTTATCACCTTATGTGAAGAAATTTTGTCTTGCTTGATTTGGATGACAATCTCATGAATTATGGCAACTATTTTATGATGATTTTGGCACATGTTTTAAGTGGTATTCTCAGATTTTCCTAGTCATCAAGTGATGACAACATTCAACCAATCATGAAGTGCCAAGTAAGCAAAGGTTAAATGATCATCCAATGAGAAGGTACCAAGTAAGCAAGATCATGTCACAATGATGTCATACATTCACCCAAGGACTTAGAAGACAATTTTCAAGAAGGGAAGGCACCTATAGGGGGACGACCTTAATGCATAAAAGGAAAGGAGAATAGCAAAAACAAAGACAAGAACAAGCATTGCATAATTCAAGTGATCAAAAACGCCAACCCTCTCTTCTTCTTCACTCTCTTTCTTTCTTCTTCTTGAAATCCTATTGTACTTATATTATTATCCTTGAATAGGCTTGTAATATACCACCACATACTCTTTATCTTTATAAAAGATTGATCAAGGTGTGATCAATCTTCATTCTTGCAAGGTGGTGGTGTTCGTGCGAATTGTATTAATCGTACAAGGTTTGTAAAGGGTTGGAGTTGGTGTGTAACTCCATCAACCCTGTGGTAAGGTGTATTTGTGTTGTGTGACTAGTGTGAACTGAGGAAGGTGTTCCTTGAAGACTGGAGTAGGTTGTTTATAACCGAACCAGTATAAAATTCTTGGTGTCATTTACTTTCAGCACTTATATTCTGTTTCTGCACTGTTTACTCTTATTGTTTACGTTCGTAAAAATATTAAACGATTTTCAAAAATCATGAAAATTTCCAGAAACATAGACACACGTCTTAGGGTTAATTTGGCACAAGTTTCAACCCTTTTGGTTAAGTCACTCAAACATCCAAATTTCTGAGACTAGTGCAATCTGATTTTCAGACTTGCAAAGGTTGAGACTTTGAGTGTATTTGACTAACGTCCCAAAAGAATTTTTCAAAAATGTTTCAAACCATTTAAATATAACATATAAGGGGTTAGGGGTTAAAATTTCAGAGCAATAGGAGTTAAGAACAAACAGGAATAAATTTTTCAAATCAGTCTACCGTTTCTGGCAGATTCGCGCAATCAGACCACCAACGATTTTTGAAGGGGTTAAAGGTTGAATTTAAGTCTGAAATTTTTAGAAGACCCTCATAACATCTGAGGATAAGTTCTCTCAAAATTTCAGAATTTTTGAAGACCTACAACCTAGTTTTAAAAACGTTTAAAACTGGTCCTGAAAACAGAATATGTTTTCAGAAGTTGAGTTGTTTGGTTTTAAACAAATTTTAAAAACCACACTTTCCGCACCAACTATTCAACCTCCCTTCTAGTTGTGCCTTGCAGATCCTACAGCTAGATGTTTCTAAGATGCCAACTTTAGTTGAGTATGTTAAGTATTAAGTATGATACCTTAAGGACTTAGGAAAAATGTCTTGCATGTGACTAATTCTTCCCAAAGATGAAATCTTTTCTTACATGCAATGTTAAATGGGGCTGTTTTAGGATGAAATAAGGTTCAACCAAGAATAGATCTTGGATGAAACTTGTGAAGTTCTAAGATAGCATGAATGTGCTAGACGTGAGTTTATGAGGTTGTTTAGTAAGACTGAAATAAAATAGCACTTGAATGTGTTGCATGCCTAAATAAATGTTATAGAATGTGTTCATGGTATCATGCAAGTTTCGGCCATGAGGATGTAAATGATGGTGAGTTTTGAATCCAAGGAAGAACACCTTTTGTGAACAAATATGACGAGTGTTGTGTGTAAAATGCAAACTGTTTGGAATGATGCAAAAGTAACCCAATAAAGAGAATGGAATCTGAATATTTATGTTAAAAAGGGTATATGTGGTGACTAATAAGTTATTCTATAAGGAACAAGATAATTAGTGGACACTTGACATGGAAAGGCAACAAAACACAAAACCACTGGAGCAGGACAGAAATGGGCTGTGTGTTTTAGAAACCTCAAAATGAACCTTACTAACGTGCAATCAAGTTGATTTTTGCCATGATGTTAGCCTTATGTGTGCATCAAATATGAAAGTTGGAATTTTGGTAAAATAAGTTATGGATTATTTTTAATAAAATATTTGGTGAAACTACTCAGGATGGAATTTCTGGAACTGGGTAGAATTGTATCACATTTTGAATGGCATAAAAATGGATCCTGGAGATGTTCCATAAAGCTGATTTTTGGTGTGGTGATAACCTTATGTGTTTAGCAAATATAAAAGTTGGAATTTTGGTAAAATAAATTGTGGATTATTTTTAAGAAATTATTTAGTAAAACTGCTCAAGCTGAAACTACTGGAGCTGAACAGAATTAAGTAACAAGTTTCTTGACCCAAACATGGACCTTAGAAACATGAAAATGGGTTAATTTTCTGTAGGATGCTAGCTCCGCATGTTTATGACGTGTGAGAGTTGGAATTTCAGAAAAAGGAATTATGGTTTTGCCGCAATAGAATTTTTAGTAAAATTAGTCAGTCCAGTATCAGAATGTGACCCATTTTGGAAAAGTAATTAAATGAACCCTTTAAAGTTATTGGATTGTTATGGAAATTTTATGTTAATCACCTAAGACATAGAGGAGCATGACCATATAAATTAATCAATTTGATATTATCGTTTTAATGGGTAATTATGGATTTAAATTTAATGTACTAAAACTGGAAAATTGGGCAGAACAGGGGAATAAGTTAAGAGGTCTAATTTTGTGGATTTGGACCTATATACACGGTTTGGGCCCATGAATGTTAGTTCTTAGGGATTTTACCATGATTTCCAGGCCTTGGCCCAAATTAATTAAGTTTTTAAGATCATGAAAATTAAGGTAAAGAGGGCCGTTATACTGCTGATTTCAGCAGTATGCTTTTTGACAACTTAATGATTTAAAGGCTTATTTCGTCTCAGAAAGTCACGAAAATTTTACGACATGCAAATAAGATCCCACTAAACATGTGTAGGACGAAAGATTATGAAAAAGAGCCTATTTGGCTAATATAGCCGCCCCATGTATATGAAGCAAGAATCTGAAAATTTTAGGAAACGATGCTTGTTGTCACGTCTTAAGGAATATTCACGATAATCCATGCCATGACTTGCATTGCATAACATTTAATGTATCATGCATGATCATATGCATCATGAATCTGATTTTTATGAATTTTCCGTATGCAAGCAAGTCTTTTCGTTATGCATATAAGTTATTTACGGTCCCATGTTTTTAAGAAAGCTTTATGTTTCCTTTGCCGGCCAAGCATGCGAATAACCCGACTCTAGACCCGGGGTTAATAGGTCTGATGACATGATAAGTTCTGGACCCGTTTCGAACCCGGGGTTAATTGGTCCGATGATATGTTCTAGACCCGACCCAGGCCCGGGGTTAATTGGCCTGATGTTATGTTCTGGACCCGTCCCAGACCCAGGGTTAATTGGTCTGATGACATGTTCTGGACCCGTTCAGATACGGGGTTAATTGATCTGACACTCTGTTTTTCTGACACGTTATTTTATGGGACCAAAATGATTTTTTGACATGACATGATATCATGCATTGCATCTTGCATAACTCATGAGCACGTTGACATGTTGTATGTTTCATTTAGTGGATAATAAGATATTGTTGGTATAGCACTACCTAAAATTATACTTAGGCTACATCGTCAAGCAAATCTAGGATTAAAGATCAGGTATGAAATAATATTTGAGGTTCTTGGGGTTTTACATTCACGTTATAATTCTTTATTTATTTCATGGTGGTTTATTGTATGCTTGCTGGGTGATTTTTATCACTCACACTTTTATTTTTTTCCCAGAGTCAGTTAATGCTAAGATTGAGTGGATCGAGGATGAGTCAAGAGTGACATACCCGTAGGCGAGGAAGTCAGATGGAGGCTATGCTTAAGGACTTTTGTGCGGCCATGATGTTTGTCTTATGAACGATGTTGAACTATTTGGAATTTCAGTTATGTTGTTTTATGGACTACTACTTTTGGGGACTTATTATTTTGTATTGCATGTTTATTTGAAAAAAGTTTAAATTTTGCCGAAATTTTGCTACCAGGTTACATGTTAACATGGAAGTCCATGGTCAAAGTTATGGATTTTCGCATGTTATGCATGACGCTTTGTACTCTCCTTAGTGAAGTACGGTGGGTGCACCGTATTCGGACGAGGTCCGGGTGCGGGCGCTACATCTCAAGTTTGCAAACCATGTCAGGCGTAGGCACATTTCTTCATGCAAGTCACCATGGAGAAACGCGTTGTTCACATCCAGCTACTGGAAGTGTCATCCTTTACTTCCTGCCATGGCTAAAACAAATCTGATAGTAGTCATCTTAGCAACGGGAGAGAAAGTTTGCAAACCATGTTCAAGTTGAAGAAGAAACGTAGTATTTATATCAGACAAGGGACTAATGAGCAAGATTTGCGACTTAATAGGTTCAAATTCATCTGATAGTCCTTTTAAGAACTTAATAATAAAGTCATCTTCTACAAACTTCGAAATTAGATTACAAGTACATCTCCTACACGTACATGATGGAATGGCCTTTAACACAGTTAATTATTCCCAAACTACCTTCAATTTCGTATAGTATTCAGTTAGAGCCAGATTTCCTTGTTTAATCATATAAAATTCTTCCTGCAAACCTGACATCCTAAATGCATCAGCATTACCATATCTAAGTTTGAGATCCTTCCATATCTCTATAGCACTATCAATCCACATGATACCTTGAGCGATATATGAACTTACAGAATTTGTGATCCAAGAGACCACCATATTGTTGGCCTTGATCCATGTAGCATACTTACGATCACCATCAGGAGGTTTGATTAATGTACCGTCGATGAATCCAGTTTTGTTCTTTGCCTCTAATGCACGTCTCATAACTCTGCTCCAACCATGGTAATTCTGTGATGTGAGGAGATATTGTGTAAGAACGAATGAGGGACTATTAGAAGGATGAATGTACAGTGGATCCTCATATGGATCCATGGTACAAAATGTAACCGAATATGAAGCCATTCAGAGGAATTATGAATTGAGCAAATCTTATCGTTGAAGAATTATAGCTCTGATACCATTTCAATTTTTGATTAATTCATCAAGAATTATCAAGAACTAATTAAACATGAACATGAATTGAGAATAAAGGCAAAATTAAACAAGGAATAGACAGAAAGGATGGGAAGAAACCAAATGAAATGCCAATTCTCATTACTTCTGATCGTCTGCAGAATTGCAGTATATAACAAGGAAGAAATATGTAAAACTACAAGAGTGCTCCTGATTACTATTTCACCCAACGTACTAACACAAGGATATTTCCGTCATTTCACCTATTTAAACTGCTTGGCGCCTGATTGCATCTCCCTCCTTCGACTGTTGCAGCAGTTACAAACTACTGCAACTGCTTCCTCTGTTTTCACCATAATCACGTGGCCTCCAACCAATCATATCCTTCTTTCTTGATCTTGCATGCTCGTTACACCCTCTAGCACACGCTTCCATCTTGCTTCTTCTCTCCATTTCCTTGAATTGCACCTGTTTGATGAATTGAGGCAAGTGTTCGACCAAATGCCCAGTGTTGCTACTGCTGTGTTTCTTCATTAACTTCAACATTGGCATAGCTCTATCCTTCAGTTGATGACTCTTTTGCAAAGTGAACAATGTTCTCATTTTCATTATAACTTGGTTGGTATGGACATACACGCATGGTTTACTCCTGTTTATGATTTGCATTCAATTACCTTTAGAGGACGATTATAGGCGGATTTGCAACGATTATGACACTAATACGGATCCCTGGCCTATAGGGTGATTTTAACACATTTTTATCGGTTGAAGAACATGTTGGTTTACCTACTCCTATGCTTTCGTTGTTGGAGGAGTTTAATGACTGTGTCCTTTATTGCTCTTTGATTGATTTGCCATATGATGGTCCCATGCACACTTGGACAAGTGGGAGGTTTAGGGATTGTGAAACGGCGGCTTGAACGAATGTTATGTTCTGAGTCTTTTCATCTTCTTTTTCCTAATCTTAGGGTTCATCATTTGTCACGCTTGACATCGGATCATGCTTCATTATTATTGAGATGTATTACACGGGATATTTAGGGTCCAAAATCTTTTCGGTTTTAGAATATTTGGATGGAGCATGCAGATTTTTTAGCATATGTTCGATCGACATGGGAATCATATCCAACTATAAGAGGTATGCGAGGTCTATATGATAAATTTCATGCATTAAAGAAGGATTTGAGGCCTTGGAATACTTCAATTTTTGGCAATATCTTTAACATGTTTTCAGTTGTGGAACAAGCATTAGCTAGATGCAAGCAGCAGTTGGATCAAAATCCAACTTCTGCATTCATTATGGAGCATCATGCGGCTCAGGCTCGCTTTAAGTTAGCTTCTCGAAATGTACATTTATACTGCGAGCAAAAGGCTCGAATAAAATGGCTACAGAGTGGTGACGCAAATACTTCATAATTTCATAATCTTGTGCAAGATCGTCACCTTCGCCAAAGTATAACATCTATACGTAATGACGTAGGTGTTTTATGTGATTCAATGGAGGCAATCCAGCAGGCAGTGATTTCTTTCTACACACATCTTTTTACGGCTGAGCAAATCGATGATGAAAGTGAGCTTCTAGATTTTATTCCTTCAATTGTTTCGGAAGCCGATAATAAGATGTTGGTGGAGCTTCCATCGTTGGATGAAGTTAAGGATGATGTTTGGTCGTTGGATCCAAATAATGCTCCTGGACCGGATGGTTATAATGACCATTTTTATCGTACATGTTGGAGTATAATTCAGATAGATATTCTTAAGTCTATACAAGAATTCTTTATGGGATTTCCGATACCTCGTGCCATGGGCAGTACATTAATTATGGTGATCTCAAAGATCGCTAGTCCACGTACTTTCTCAGATTTTCGACTTATAAGTCTGACGAATTTTATTTCAATAGTTGCGGCTCGTATTCTTGCCACAAGATAAAACCCCTGTTATCGAAGAGTATCTCGCAAGAAAAAGCTGGATTTCTGAAAGGACGGGATATTTCGGATCAGTAGTGATGGCAAGGGAGATGGTACACCTCCTTGATAAGAAAGTTCATGGATCTAATGTTCTGATTAAACTAGATATGATGAAAGCTTTCGATCGTATAATTTGGCACTTCCTATCTCAACTTCTTTCTCATTTTGGATTTGGTTCCCGGTTGGTCAATTTAATATTTAATCATTTGAAAGGCACTTATCTATCATTTTTAGTTAATGGAGTCCCAACCAGATTTTTTCAACCCACTCGGGGGGTGAAGCAGGGAGATCCTTTGTATCCACTACTGTTTATACTTGCTTCTGAAGCATTCTCAAGGGGTTTGGTTTTGGTTGGTTCCCTACGATCATATAATGTAGGCAGGGCTTAACCGTGTCTAACACACCTTGCATTTGCTGATGATCTGCTTATTTTTCTTAATGGGAGCCTAATGAATTTGAGGCGCTTTCGGGATTTCTTACAATTATATCAGCGAGCATCTAGCCGGCTGCAACTTTCAAACGAGTCATTTTGTTGAATCATCTTATCTTCCAGCTGCGAGGGTTCGTTGAATGGAACAGGCTTTGCAAATGACTTCTGTTTCTTTGCCACTCAAATATTTGGGGTTTCAATTGTACAAAGGGAAGGAGCGGGCATCACATTTCTTGTCTTTGGTATCTTCCTTCCAGGTGAAACTCAATATGTGGCAAAATAAGTTTTTAAATTATACGGGGAGATTATTATTAATCAATTATGTTCTTGGGGCAATACCTCTACACATGATGACTGCATCCTCTCTTCCTTCAAGCACGATTCGGGTTTTGCATCGACTAATTTGTAAGGTTTTTTGGGGGCACACTGAGGATGGAGCGCGACATTCTTGGGTATCGTGGGAGAGATTGCTTAAGCCTACTGCGGAGGGTGGATTAGGCAATTAGAGGCTAGAGGAAATTCAACTTGCTTACTCCTGTCGATTGTGGTGGTGATATCATGCCCAGAATTTATTATGGAGTATATTTTTTAAATCAAGGTGTGGAGATCGTTTTGATATTTGTTGGAGAATTACGGACTCTCCTGTCTGGAAGCGTATCTGCCGAGTGAATGCATTGTGTATGTCACATTCTACATTCAGTGCGGGCATAATTCGATGGGATGGAAAGTCGGATGGTTTTTCTCTGCACACAGTATACGAACAGACTCGTATAGCTGAAGTATGACTTTTATCACTGTAGTTTGTGGCATAAGCTCCTTCGTCCTACTATTCGACTGTTTCTTTGGCGACTATATCATGATGCACTCCCACTTATGGAGATTCTGACCAGATTTGTTACTATTTGTCCTACACGATGTCCTTTTTTTTAAATGTAGGTGTGACACGTGACCACTGTAGAGAAAAAGGGGTTTGAGTGATTTTCAAATACATGATTTAAATGTGCTTAAAAACGTGCATGAGATAAATGTGCATGATATATTGCATATTACTTGCCTTATATAATTCATATATTATGTTGCCGTACTAACGAGCCATGAAGCTTTATAGCTTACATCAAATGGCAAACACTTGTTGTGTTTATACTATTTTTAGGTGCCACCATTAATGAACTAAACTAGTTCATTAAGTGAAGTACTTAGTTAATTAAACTAAGTAGTTCATTAAAGGAAGTAACATTTGGACAAGGCACAAAGGCAACAAGATTAAGAAAGGAAAGTCTCCTCCTCCTCCTACATCATGATTACACACGCATACATATATACAAATATATGTATATTTTCAGAATTTTTTTAAAAGGCACATACACATGTATTCCAACGTACTACCGACACGTTATATATTTTACGTATGTACGTTAACGTCACACCACTATACTTAACTCATATTTATGAGTATATTCAGGTCTCATATCATATGATATAAGACATGGTGATGACAAATTAAATACGACACGTTAAAAGGTTCTAAACTGAAAATTGTCGTGTCGGGCGAATACCGAAATTTCGCCAACATGTCACGTACTTGCCATAAATAGATGGCCAGCCCCTACACCTCAAAAATCATCAAAAATTCCGTGCACATGACAATATTTTCAGCCAAAAATTCTTTCCATGTTGGCACACACAAATCACCCCACATTAAGGCCAAATTGTGAAGATTCCAATTTCAATTTTGTCACATATTAATGGCGCCACTTTAGACCAGCCAAGTGCTGAGATTTAAAGTATATATTATATATATTATGTGTAACATAATATATATAACATGTGCAAAAAGTTGGAATTTAATTAGAGAAAAATCGGGTAATCGACAAATATCGAAAATTCGGTTTTCTACGTACACAACACATGGAATATTTTTGGCACATCATATGACACGTATCTAGACACTTTTTACATATGTCATACATCTTAAAGTGTTCTAGAAAATTAAATTAAGGGCTGATTGGAGTATAACATGTGTGTATTATTAAATGTACACTATTTTACAAAGTTAGCAAAAATGAAATTCAGCACATGCCTATACATGTATACACGCCCCTACAGCTGAGATGGAGCATATGTGGAGCCTTTTTGGCATATTGATTGGTCAAGAATCAATCATACAATGTTGATGACATAAAGGAAGGAGCTACACAAGGTAACATTTCAAACAATGTCACATTTGTAACACATGCAGACAATTTCAGCATGTGTGCATTCACATGGGCGATTTTCTCACCTTAGTGGCTCATATTTTGTGTCTTGATTAAGGTGGATTAATTGGAAGATAATTTGGAAGTAATTTGAATAAGTTATGGATTAAAATTGTGATATATTTGAATATCACACATGCTGAAAATTTCAGAATGTGTAGTAATGGATATGGCCGATTTTTTGGCCTATGTGATGTATAATTTCAATTCCAAAATTGAGGAAGATGTCTTGTACTAAATGGAGATGGATTTATTGAATTAAAACAATGCTAAATAGGAAATATTTTGAACAAAAAGTGTATGTAACACATGCTGAAATTTCAGCATGTGCATTTGTCATTATGGCTGAATTTTTCACCATTTTCGTAACAAAATTATCTTGCTAACTTTATGTGATAATCTTATGAATTATGGAAATTATTTTATGATGATTTTGACACATGTTTTAAGTGATATTCTCAGATTTTCCTAGTCATCAAGTGATGAAAACATTCAACCAATCATGAAGTGCCAAGTAAGCAAGAGCTTAATGATCATCCAATGAGAACATGCCAAGTAAGCAAGATCATGTCACAATGATGCCACACATTCTCCCAAGGACTTAGAAGACAATTTTCAAGATGGGGAGAACACTAAGGGGGGCGGCTATGATGATTAAAATGGAGAGAAGAAGAGCAAACAAGAACAAGAACAAGAACAAGAGTTGAAAATTCAAAGATCAAAAGTGTTCTAGCCTTCTTCTTCTACACTCTCTTTCTTTCTTTCTTTCTGAAAGCCTATTGTACTTATATTCTTATCCTTGAATAGGCTTGGATTAGACCACCACATATTCCATATCTTTGTAAAAGATTGATCAAGGTGTGATCAATCTTCATTCTTGCGAGGTGTTGGTGTTCGTGCGAATTGTATTCATCGTACAAGGTTTGTAAAAGGTTGGAGTTGGTGTGTAACTCCATCAACCCTGTGGTAAGGTGTTTTTGAGTTGTGTGATTAGTGTGAACCAAGGAAGGTGTTCCTTGAAGACTGGAGTAGGTTGTTGATAACCGAACCAGTATAAAATTCTTGGTGTCATTTACTTTAAGCACTGATTTTCTGTTTCAGCACTGTTTACTATTTTTAATTACGTTCGTAAAAATAGTAAACGAATTTCAAAAATTACGAAACTTTCAGAAAACATAGCCACAAGTTCTAGGGTTCTTGTGGCACAAGTTTCAACCCTTTTGGACAAGTGTAAGTCATCCAAACGTCCAAAGTTCTGAGACTAGTGCAGTCTGATTTTCAGGCTTGCAAAGGTTGAGACTTTGATCGTATTTGACTAACTTTCAAAAAGAATTTTTCAAAACTGTTTCAACCCATTTAAATAAAACTTACAAGGGGTTAGTCTTCAAATTTTCAGAGCATTTGGAGTTGTGTACAAATAAGAATTAATTTTTCAAAACAGTGTACCGTTTCTGGCAGATTCGCGCAATCTGACCACTAACGATTTTTCAAGGGGTTAGAGGTTGAATTTTAATCTGTAATTTTTAGGAGACACTCATAACATATGAGTCTAAGTTCTCTCCAAATTTCAGAATTTTTGAAAACCTGAAAACTAGGTTTCAAAACGTTTTAAAACTGGTCCTGAAAATAGAAACTGTTTTCAGAAGTTGGGTTTTTGGTTTTAAACAAATTTTAAAAACCACATTTCCCCATCCACTATTCAAACCCCCTCCCCTTCTACTGGTGCCTTGCAGATCCTACAACCACATTCTCTTGGGATGACTTGATGTATATTCCATTTGGCAATACTTCAGTTATTATCTTGATTGACCTAATGTATTGTAAGTTTTACTTCTTCCGTACTCATTACAATAGTGGATGTCAACTCAAGCTCATTCTTTTAAAGGTCGTCTGCGTATTGTGGCTCCAGGTATAATCACATGGGAGATATCGAAAGCTTATTCATCGATCGTTTTTGGAGAAGAAGTGTGGTCTCGTAGACATGTCTTGGAGCAGATTAGAAGATCTATTTTTGACTGGGCATCATCACAACAAGGTAAAAAATATTCGAGCTCTGATCCAGTTTTAATTCATAGCAGACTCACGCTGGTTATGTGATCTCCAAGATGTTGTGTTGTTTGTTGGTTGCATCCTTCTTCTGGTCGATACAAATTGAATTTTGACACAACCCATGGGAGGATATCTGCTGCCGGAGGAGCTATACTTTGGGATTGTCGAGGTTCTTTTGTGTGTGAAATTTCGTTCCATTTACCACTCTTTTCTCCTGCTGAGGCGGAGCTACAGGCTGCTACTTTCACTTTATTTTTTTTTGCCTGTCTTTGGTCTCCTATTGAGGTTGAAGTGGATGCTCAAGATGTTTTACGGCAAGTATATCAGGGGTATTCAAGTATGGCCATTGTATTCCGTGATCTTCTGCACTCTCAGTCCTTCTCTTTATCTTACATACCTAGGGAGGAGAACAAAACATCATATTTTTAGCACAATATGGTCAGATCCAAAATATCTTCACATTATTTCAGAGAATTTTAGAGTTACCTCCACTTGTTCGAGAAAGTGTTCAGACAAATGAAATTCCTCACTTGCGACATGGATGAAGCTTTCCTTCTTAGGTGTCGCCGGTATCATATTGTGATATGGGCAACCTGGGTAATAACATTTCTCTTAAGTGTTTCTATTTCTCACATATCATCCTTAAGCTTATGGTCTTTGGCTTTTTTACATTGTTTGTTGCTTGTATCTACGGATGCAGGCAACACGGGTATTTTCTTTCCACCTTCCAGATTTTACTTATATGTGGTGATTCTTCACTTGAGGTTGCTCATCTCCTACTTATGTGTTTCTTGCATGGGTTAATTGTGGCTGGCCAGGCGACATTCATATTGTTGGATATATTAAGTTCCAGATATCCTCTCGGATCGTGTCCCTTGTTGTGTTTTCATAGAAGACTTGAGCTTCATTGAATGTCACATCTAGTGTAGTGTACATCTTTCTAATGTTTAGACAATAACATTTGTATCCTTTTTGAAGTATACATAGTAGGGATCATGTGGATGTATAAAGCAGTACATTAAATATAAAACAACATAGACATACCAAGGCTGTCTATGCCAAATTCGGACATAGGCAACCCACAAGTGTGATAGCTCAATCATTGTGATAGTCATAATCGAAAAGTTGAAGAGTGGCGTCCAGGATCACGGCTGCACGCACTTCGCTAGGCAGAGCAGAAGCTGATATGTATGTCTGCATCCCTGATGCTCGTAGACCATAACGTGCTAGTAAATGGGCAGCAGAGTTTGCCTCACGTGGACAATAACTGACAGTAAATGAATTGAGACGGAGCATCTCAATAGCCCGCTGAACTTCGCCAGAGCAAGAGCCATTATATTGAGAGGGATTAGCAAGCATAGTCAGAAGCATTCTGCAATCTGTTTCAACATGCAATTCATCATATGTGATGGCATAATAAAGAATAGAGTAGAGCAAGGCCATCAGCTCCGCTCTAACGGGCGTAACACTTGGGAGAGCAAAACAAACCGCAGAAACGAAACTGCCGGAAGCATCACAAAGCACAGCACCCGCTGCTGCTCCACGTCGGCCTACAGTAGCATCCACATTGATTTTCATTCTACCTGATGGGGGCAATTTCCATCGAATCAATCTGTGTCTGGTAACCTTTACATGAGGCGAAAAGCCGAAAGCAATTAGGTTGGGAAAAGGCTCCACAAACTTATGGCCTTGCACCGAAACACACCAAGAATATATATGTGTACGGACGCGATCAAATAAATGTCGGTAGGAGAAGGTGCTGTCCCCAAAGCGGATAAACGTATACTCCTTCCAAATCACCCAGAGAACCAGTGCTGGAACAACTGCTCGGAAATGCCCCATCATAGTAGCAGTCGAGGCTTGACGCCACCAACAAATCAAATAGGCTTTGATGGTGGATTGACGTGGTAAAGGAGCCGAAAATAATACCAAATCTCAATCCATAATGTTTTGATTTCCTGGAACTATAAGAACAAATGATCCTTAGTGTCCGAATGATGCAAGCAGAATACACACTGGGAGGGATATATAGTCTGCCAGATCCGAAGATTATTGGTGAGAGGCAATGAGCCAGACCACATGCGCCATAAACACAATTTTGCTCCTAGCGGAGATGAAACCCACCATATGTACTTGAAAACCTGCAACGTAGGATTATCAGCATGGAGCAATAAATAGGCTGTTTTGATGGTATATGTACCAGTTGGGTCCGGCTCCCAGCTGAATCTATCGGGCGAATGAAGAACGTGCATATTCATGTAATCATGAACATGACAAAGTCGTTTCCACACTGCTGAATCATAGATATAGGCTGATACATCCATACGTTGACCATATTTTCCCCGGAAATACATGGCCCATAATGAGCTCGAGGTATGGTAATTCCACCAGAGGTGTCCATCATACGCTTGTTGAAGATAGTCCAAATTCCTGATACCAAGCCCACCATTTTCAACCAGACGGCAAACATGATCCCAAGAGGTCCAATGATGGCGACCATTCCATAAGAAATTTGCCATTTTTCTATTTAAAGTGTTGATGACACTTTTAGGCAACCTTGAATTTGCAATAAGATGAGTTGGGACCAAGGATAAGACATGTTTGATTAGTGTTAGTCTTCCTGCCATTGATAATAATTTGGATGACCAAGCATTGAGTCTTATGTCAAAATGCGTTACTAAAGCAGTGCAGCATGAGGGACGATTAACACCTTTATACAAATACGACCCAAGATATTTTATGGGTAACACCGCCAATCTCATACCAAGAATTCTAGCCAATTGTGGTCCGGCCACGGACTTCCCCACAATCAGTTGACTTTTGTTAAAGTTGATTAATTGACCTGTGGCAGCTTGATATGTATCGAGGAACTGACGAAAGCGCTGCATATTTGAGAGCTTGCCATTAAGAAAGACAATCAAATCATCTGCAAAACCCAAATGCGATATTTGTGGTGCCCGACCCACATTGAAGCCACTTAACTCACCCGACGCAATTAATGATTTAAGCCCGGGGAAAAGCCTTCGGAAGCCAATATAAATAATAAAGGCGATAAAGGATCACCTTACTTTACTCCGCGTGTAACAGGAAAGAACCACTGATTTGCCATTGATGAGAATGGAACACCGTGTAGCCACTAAATTATTCAATATAATTCAGACTATCTTAGTGTCGAAACCAAATTTGTGGAGGAGCTGCCGAAGATAACCCCAATCCACTCTGTCAAAAGCCTTTGCCATGTCTAGTTTTACCATGACCTGACCACCTGCACATGCTTGTCTATCAAGTGAACCATTTCTTGAGCCAATAGAATCTGATCGGTGATACCACGGCCCTTTAAAAAACCAGCCTATTCTGGAGAAATCAGCCTTGGTAACAAGTCTGAGAATCTTGTGGCTAACAGCCTCGTAATGATCTTGGTGATAAATTTAGTTAAACATATTGGCCTGAAGTCAGAAAATGTTTGTGGATTGGCAACTTTAGGAATAAGCGTGATGAGAGACGCAGCTAGTTGATTCGGAGGTGGAACACCAAGGAAGAGTTCTTGTACTGCCTTATGCACATCAAATTTAATTACTTGCCAGAATCTGCGATAAAAGGAACCTGGGAAACCATCGGGGCCTACAGCACTTCTTGGGCTCAGAGCCCATACCGCTTGTTGTACTTCTTGAATGTTCGGTATGGCCAAGAGGGATGCATTGTCCTCAGCGGTTAATACAGTTGGAATATATTGAAGCAAGGAAGAGGTAATCTGTAAAGGTTCCGCTGTAAATAGATGCTCATAATAACGAATGGCTTCATGCTCTATTGCTGCTAATGTTTGACATTCGACACCATTTTGATCAAGAATTTGAGTAATACACCGCCTCCGCCTCTTGTCTTTGACTATTTGATGAAAATATCGAGTATTAGCATCTCCCTCTTTCATCCACTTTACATTGGCTTTTTGCTGACAAAACATCATTACCCGATGCTGTTTCTGTTTCAAAGTCGCCATACTTCTATGATATAACTCACGGTTTGCAGCATTTGGGTGTGCATCATATTCTTTCTCGCAACTAAGGGCTTCAGATTCCGCATGAGCAACAGCATCAAATATATTGCCAAAAACATCTTTATTCCACTGTTTGAGATGTTGTTTAAGCCTCCGTAACTTTCCATAATATCCGCGTATACCGCCAACTGTTTCATAAGACAAACTGTTCAAAATCCGCATGTGTAGTCCACGCGTCCATATATCTAAATGCTGCAGATGAACTAGAGCTTTCGACTAAAGCCTAAAGATAAATAGGGCAATGATCCGATGTAGTGCAGCTGAGGTGTTGATAGGCAACCGTGTGAAAGAGATCAAGAAAGCTCGATGAGCAAAGATACCTATCCGATCTGCGCCATACTTGTCTCAGTCCTCGCCCATCACTCCATGTAAATGGTGAACCTTGATAATTAATAGATTGTAGAGAGCAAGAAGATACACAGTCATTAAAGTCTTGCATAGATCTCAGAGACGGAACTGAGCGGCCCTTATGTTCTTCCAGTGATAAGAAAGTATTGAAATCACCTCCTAGTAGCCATGGGACATCCATTTCCTCATGCAAAGTCACTATGTCGGCCCGTAATGGACGACGTGATATCACCGAATGCAACTAAAGTGCAACAGAAAATATCCCCTGTTGGTATCCACTGAAAATACATTGAGTTATTTTGAACACCTATGCGATCTCTCTCCAGTCGCAAAAAAGCAGCACTCCAAAAGATCCATATTTTATCCTGACACACTGAGATCGCTTGTGTAAAACCAAATTTCAAGCGATAAAATAACAATGAAGAGGGCCTTGATTTAGGTTCAATTAGAACGAAGGCATGCAAATTATAACGACGTAACAGCGACAAAATATGTGGTAATGACGTGTGCACACCACAGACATTCCATATCATTATCTTCATTGAGTTGATAAACAGTCAAAGGAGTTAGAGAGAAGAGACCTGGATCTTGTGGTTGGTGGTGGCACTGGCTCAATGTTACGACGAGGTCGACGAAGAAGGCGTGGCGGAGGCTGAAACTGGGCATTTAATGTGTCCTCTGGCATATTTATATTTTGAGCATCATGTGGTGAGTCTGAACAAACCGCTGCCTGAATAATATCTTGAAGAATATCTGTGACCACAGCAGTCGCTGTAGAGTCTGTTGCAAGAGCATTCTGCACATCAGTCGGAGCGGGAGTGATCTCACTGTCAGACAGCGATATAGGTTGTGGGTGGTGCAGTATGTCAGAGATGAAACTGTCATCTACACCTTGCAGACGAGAGAGGTCCTGAGCGTACGTGACTGCAGGTGGCATTATTGCAGTCAAATCCGGCGATAATAATAGAGGAGGATCCGCAGTAACATGCTGTGCAGATTTTTGAGGATGATTTTTAGGGGTCCAGCGTTGTTCCTGTACTTTGCGTGTAATTGATGGTCTTACTGGTGCTAGCTGAGGTTCTGCAGTGTCCTTGGTATGCACGTCGGATTGTGGCACTAGGGTCTTTCCACAATCTGCAATCTTATGTCCGAGTCTACAACATTTAGAATAATACGATGGCAAATCTTCATAAATTACCTGTTGAGTAAGCACTTTGTTTAACGCATGAATAAATACTCGTGAAGGTAACTCCTGTGAGACATCAATTTCTATACATAAACGAGCAACAGAAGGGCGAAGAGATTCAGCTGTCGCAGTATCCAATTTCATTGGAGTTCCTAGCATTCGTCCAATTTGCATGATGGCTGACTTTTGATGGAGATGTAACGGTAGCCCAGGAAATGACACCCATACTGGCACGATGGGTTCACCGACTGTAGGATCATATGTTGGTGTCCATTTTGTAACTCGCATATATTTCTCTGCAATCATCCAACTTTGTCGTGCAAAACATCGTAGATAATCTTGTTCATGTTTAAAGTGCAGAACCACGTGCATGCAGTCCAAGAGCCCCACTTGTACTGGGCCAGTAAAACCGATCCGATCAATGGTTGACCGGATGATGGCGATCGGCGGTTTGCCATACCAGAAAGTTCCCACTAGTGAGAATTTGAATGGTGCTGCTAAGGATGCGATTTCTTCATCTGTAAATGATATCATTGGACTATCCTTGTATTTGTGTATCGGTTTATTAGCAGTTGGAGCAGCAGTGGACGTCTGGAATAAGGATGCATAGCTCTTCTTTGAAGATGATCCCGTAGGGTTTGACGGTGGATCCATGGCTGCCATTGTGCATTAAAAATGCAATCTTGCTGTGATGAATGAAAATTAGAATAGCAGAGTAAGGAGAGAGAATAAAGATCGAAAGAGTAGCAGTCGGCGAAGTGGCCGGCATTAGACGGAGTGCCATTGCTGTTGCGCCGCCAGATCGCCAGAGCTTATGATCTAATATATATATATATATATATATATATATATATATATATATGTATATATATATATGTATATATATATATGTATATATATATATATGTATATATATATATATATGTATATATATATATGTATATATATATATGTATATATATATATATGTATGTATATATATATATATATATATATATTAGAAATATGATATTGGCAACACCAGGTGATGATCGGCGTCCATGGCTATTAGGTTGGCCGGAAGCCTCAGCTTCCGCCGACATCTTCTCCATTCTCAATCATACTTCGCAAGTTAACACCATATTTCTTCTCTTTTCGCATAAAAAACCAATCTTTTCTGTTGACAATGGCGGAACCGACTGCTACGAACCCTACGGGGTTGCCGGCTAAGAAAACGTTTTCTTCGCTATTCCACACGTCTTCCTCCGCCATGATCCCTCCGAAAATGGTGCAGAAATATAAGGGGAGTCCGACGATCTCATTTACAGACGAAGAAATTGCATCATTAGCGGAACCATACAAATTCTCATTGGTTGGAACTTTTTGGTATGGCAAGCCTCCGATCACCACAATTCGCTCGACAATGGACAGAATCGGTTTTCTTGGATCGGTGCAGGTCGGTCTTCTGGATGCTAAACATGTGGTATTAAACTTTCAACAGGAACAAGATTATTTGCGTTGTTTTGCCCGACGTAGTTGGATGATCACAGGAAAGTATATGCGAGTCACAAAGTGGACCCCTACGTATGATCCCACCGTTGATGTTCCAATTGTACCAGTTTGGGTGTCCTTCCCAGGCCTCCCATTGCATTATCATCAGAAATCTGCGTTAATGCAGATAGGCAAGATGCTGGGCGATCCAATGAAATTAGACACGGCAACAGCGGAAGCCATAAGACCATCAGTTTCACGTCTATGTATTGAAATTGATGTTTCAAAAGAACTACCCAGCAGAGTTTTTATACAAGCATTGAACAGGGCGGTGCAGAAACAGGTAGTATATGAAGATTTACCCTCCTACTGTTCGAAATGCTTCAGGCTGGGACATAAAGTTGCGGACTGCAAACAGAATAATGAAGGAAAAATCGTTGAACTTCCGCTTGCTAAGGAAACTCAATCGCAGGCTAAAGATTATATACAAGAATCAAAAGACACTGCAAAGGAGCAACGATGGACACCGAAAAAACTCTGGTTTCGAATCCATAGCAGACCAAGGAGACTAATGCACTGTCAGCTTCTCCAGACTTCACAGCATCACGTATGGTCTCATATGTTCAGGATCTTGCCAGATTACAGGGAGTGGATGATAGTTTTATGGCAGATATCTCCCATCCAACCAACTTGTTTTCAATCTCAGATAGTGAAGTCGCTCCGGAAGTATATGAATCGCATCAACCTGTAACCATTGATCCTACGCCTAAAGAAATTGTTACAGAAATTCTTACTGATATAATGCAGGCTGTTACCTCTACTGATCACAGCCCAACTGAGGATGTTCCCCCAGCAACTCCCACAGCAAATCCTATAGACGACGCGTTTCAGGTTCCTCCTCGACTTCTTTGTCGTCATCGTCGTAATTTTGAGCCCTCTTCACCACCACACACAAGATCAAGGGCGGCTATCTCCAACTCATTTGACTGTTTATCAACTAAATGAATATAATGATCTGGAATGTGCGTGGTATCCGTACTTCTTTACCGCGTTTATTATCATTACAACGTAGACATCATCTGCACCTTCTAGTAATTATTGAGCCTAAGCTAGGACCATCTTCGTTGGTACATTATAGACTACAATTAGGTTTCACCAATGCACTATCAGTTTTTCAGGATAACATTTGGCTGTTTTGGAGTTCGTCTTTTTTGGCTTTAGAAGCAGACCGAGTTGGGGTTCAAAATCATTCACTGCAATTATAGTGGCTGCCTACTGGAGCTCATTTTTACAGTATATTCATTTATGGCATACACACTGCTGCGGCACGTCGTCCGTTTTAGGAAGATATCCAAGAGATACATTCTTTGATTGATTTGCCGTGGCTACTAGGAGGGGATTTCAATACCTTCTTAACATTGGACGAACACAAAGGTCGTTCATCTCCTTCCCTTCGAACACTGCATGACTTTAATAATTGTGTCTCAGCATGTTCATTACAATCAATAGCTTTTCAAGGTACACCATTTACATGGAGTGATGGCAGGGGACTTGGACGGGTTTGGAGACAGCTGGATAAATATTTATGTACATCAAATTTTTTTGATCTCTTTGCCACCGTCTCGTATCAATATCTCAATCGCACGACATCGGATCATTGTCCTATCTACCTTCAGTGTACGACAGATTGTCCAGCTAGGATCTCCTCGTTTAGATATCTGGATGTATGGACTACACATTCCGACTTTAAGCAGTTTGTTACACATCATTGGGGCTCCTTTAACACAACGGGAGGTATGACGGGGTTCTATAGCAAACTTCGGCAACTCAAGCAGAAATTAAGGCAATGGAATAAGGATGTCTTTGGGAACATTTTTGATGCCCTTGATCATGCAGAACAAGAGACCCTCCATTATGAGAAAGCATATGATCAGCAGCTGTCTGAAATGTCTCGTGAGTTATATCATCGTAGCATGGCTTCATTAGTCAAACAGCAGCACCGAGCTAAATTGTTCTGGAAGCAAAAAGCTAACGTAAAATGGATGGAGGACAGAGACGCCAACACACGATATTACCACCAGATTGTAAAAGAAAAACGTCGGCGGCAAACAATTAGCAGAATATTAGATTCCGATGGTGTGGAATATCAAAATATCGCCGATATTGAGAGTCAGGTTGTCCGCTATTACCAAACATTATTTACGGCAGAACAGTTAACAGATCCATCATCTTTGTTACAATACATTCCCACTATACTAACGCCGGCGGACAATGCCATGTTGATGCTTATTCCGGATCTTCAAGTAGTACAAAAAGCATTCTGGGATCTTAGCCCAACCAGTGCAGCGGGTCTTGATGGCTTCCCTGGCTCATTCTATCGATCTTTTTGGACTTTAATTAAGTCTGATGTGCATAAAGCGGTTCAAGAATTCTTTATTGGAGTGCGTCCTCCTCCCCAGCTTGCGGCGTCGCTTATTACACTCATTCCAAAGGTATCGAATCCACAGTCATTTAATGATTTTCGTCCTATTTGTTTGACAAACTTTATTGTTAAGGTCATTACCCGTATTTTAGCAAAACGCCTATCTGAGTTTCTTCCTAGACTTATATCTTCGGAACAAGTAGGATTTCTTAAGGGCCGGGGAATTACAGATCATATTCTGTTAGCTCAAGAAATGATCCACATGCTAGATAAAAAATTCGTGGAGGACATGTTATAGTTAAACTAGATATGGCTAAAGCTTTTGACCGAGTGGATTGGACATATCTACACCATCTTTTATTGAAGCTTGGCTTTGACGCAAAATTAGTGCGTATGATCTTAAATAATTTGTCGGCCACTCGATGCTCAGTACTCATAAATGGAAAACTGGTGTGTTTCTTCCCAATCACACGCGGGGTGAAGCAAGGGGATCCTTTGTCCCCTTTGCTGTTTATCTTGGCTTCTGAAGGATTCTCACGTGGAATAAATGCATTAAGGAATTCGGGGGACCTACGCGGTTTTCAGCTGGGACGTGTGCCACATGTCTCGCATTTGGCCTTCGCAGATGATTTGGTGGTCTTTCTAAATGGCACTGCATCTAACATACGCAAATTCCGGACTTTTTTGGATATCTATCAGTCTGCATCGGGGCAATTGGTAAATTTTCATAAAAGTCAAATAGTGGTGGGAAACACAGTGGATGGCTCTAGAGTGTCGAATCAACTTGGTATTCGGTTGGTATCATTACCCATTAAGTACCTTCGCTCATACTTATATAAGGGTGTCTGTAGCACCCCGCACCCGGGCCTCGTCTGGATATGGTGCACCCGCCGTACATCACTAAGGAGAGTACAAGGCGTCATGCATAACATGTGAACATCCATAACATAAGTCTTGGACTCTCATGCTAACATTCAACATGGTAGTAAAATTTCGGCAGAATTAAAACTTTTCAAAATAAACATGCATTACTAAATTACTAAGTTCCCAAAAGTAGTAGTCCCACAAAATGACATAACCGAAATCCAGAGAGTTCCATCATAGTCATAATACAAAACTTCTTGGCAGCACAAAAGTCCTTAAGCTTAGCTCCCTTCATGCTCCTCGCCTATGGATAAGGTACTCTCGGCTCGTCCTCGATCCATTCTATCTTGGCATTATCCGGCTCTGGGGAAAAATAAAGTGTGAGTGATAAAAATCACCCAGCAAGAATACAATAAACTACCATGAAATACGTAAAGAATCATAACATGAACGTATTACCCCAAAAACCTCAAATAATCATAATTCATACCCGATCTTGGATCCTGAACTTACTTGACGTTCGGCTTAAGCATGTTTTAGGGAATGCTATATCATATCTGATCTTGGATCCTGGACTTACTTGGCGTTCAGCTTAAGCATGTTTTTAGGTAATGTTATACGAATAATAGCTTATAACCATTAATTGTAACATGCAACATGTCCTCATGATCGTGAATTATGCAAGATGCAATACATGATGTCATGTCATGTCAAAACATCATTTTGGTCCCATAAAGTAACATGTCGTAAAAAAAGATTGTCAGATCAATTAACCTCGGATCTGAGCGGGTCCAGAACATATCATCAGACCAATTAACCCCGGGTCTGAACGGATCCAGAACAGATATCAGATTAATTAACCCTCGATCTGAACGGGTCCAGAACAGATATCAGACCAATTAACCCCGGATCTGAACGGGTCCAGAACAGATATAAGACCAATTAACCCCGGATCTGAACGGGTCCAGAACAGATATCAGACCAATTAACCTCGGATCTGAACGGGTCCAGAACGGATATCAGACCAATTAACCCCGGATCTGAACGGGTCTAGAACAGATATCAGACAATTAACCCTGGATCTGAATGGGTCTAGAACGGATATCAGACCAATTAACCCCGGATCTGAATGGGTTCAGAACATATCATGTCATTAGACCAATTAACCCCAGGTCTGGGATCGGGTTAGTCGCATGCTTGGCCGGCAAAGGAATCATGAAGCTTTCTTTAAAAACATGGGATCGTAAAAACTTTTCATGCATAACGAAAAACATAGTCGCTTATAAAACTTGCTTGCATAAGTAAAATCCACAAAACCAGTTTCATGATCATGCGTGATACATGTAGTGATATGCAATGCAAGTCATGACATGAATAAGCGTATGCATTCCTTATAACATATCAACATACATGAATGCGGAAGCTAAATACTTCCAGAATTTTACTTCATATTCATGGGGCAGTTAAGCTAACCAAATAGGTCCATTTCCATGATCGTTTTTCACAAATACGTTTGGTGGAATCTTAGATACATGTCGTAAAAATTTCAGACTATTTGAATAACCATAAAGGGACTCATTTAGTTAATTTCCGAAATGGGTTAGGTGCTGAAACTGAACTGACCTCTCTTAGCAAAAATTCAATTGCGGCAAATCCGTGATTCATTTTTCAGAAATTCCAACTTGAACAATTCATAAACATGTGGAACTAGTATCCTACCAAAATTTATCCTATTTTCATATCTCTAAATCCCCTTTCTGAGTCCAGAAAGTCGTTGCTAAACTTTGGGCTGGTTCCAGTGATTTCAGATGAGCAGTTTGACTAATTAATTCATATAAAATAATCCAGAACTTGTTTTACCAAAATTCAAGTTGGTAGGTTCACTATACTCGTAGTATTATTATCATGCCGAAAATCAGCTTTATTGGTCCTCTACAAGGTCCCTTTCCAAGCCAACCAAAAGAGGCTATAATTCTGCTCAGTTCTCGTTTTTCAAGCCTGACCAGTCTTACCAAATATTTTATTAAAAATTAGCCATAACTTATTTTACCAAAATTCTAACTCTCCTCCCTGCTACACTCATGGAACTAGCTCTTTGCCGAAAATCAGATTTATTTAAGGTCCACAACGTCCTCTTTTAATTCGTTGAAACCAGTGATCAATTCTGCTCAGCTCCAGAATTTTCTACTGGATCAGTTTTACCGCATAATTTCTTAAAAATAATCCGTAACTGATTTTAACGAAATTCCAACTCTCACTTGTCTTACACTCATAAAGATAACTTTATACCAAAAATTAGCTTCATTGAAGGTCTGTATGGTCAGTTCTTAAACCGTTTAAAAATGTCATTCCATTCTGCCCTATTCGATTAGTTTGCTAGTTTGTCATCTATACAAGTCAAAAGTCCATGTTCACCTTCAATTCAATCCTTTAGGCCGAATCTTGTGTGGTGCCTTAACCACATTTTTACAACATATTCAAGCATGCATTCACATTCAAGAGTCATCTTAATCTAAACTTACCAACAACCTCATAAAGCTCCTAGCTTTCACATGTGTACTTTCCTTAGGACCTTTTGTGTTACATTCACAAGTCAATCTTGTCTAGACCTACTTAGGTGAACCTTATTTCACTCTAGGTCAGCCTTATTGCATATAGCATATAGGAAAAGACATCATCTTTGAAGGAATAAATCACATGCAAAGCATTGTTCTTAGGGAATCACTAAGATATAGTCTTGAACTTACGATATTCAACTAAAGATCATATCTTAAGAACTTCTAAGCATTCAAGTCACAAACTCTTTAAATAAATCATGAGAGATCATTGTATACTTGCCTCTTCAAGCCAAAGCTCTTGTCTTTTCTGGGTTAGTGAGTTGAGTTGAAATCCTTCTCCTTCCTTACCTTGAGCATACGGTTTTGATGGAAATGAAAGGAAAAGATTAGTCTTTATTCAATAGAGGAAATATGATAGGTTTGAGGTCTAGAGCTTCTTACCAAAATGAGCTTGGAATGGAGATGCAAGCACCTCAATATAACACCACCTAGGAAAGTTGAAGGCTTTCACCTATTTAACCCATGGATGTCACGGTTTTGGCATGGAGAGAAGGAGTTCATGTGAGCTTCATTCTTCACCAAATAAGAATTCACTTAAGGAAACTTGGAACAAGACTTACCTAGATGTCTTCTTAAGTCTTGAAGTTGAAGCTTGAATTCCTATCCTTCAAGATGAAGGGGCCGAAATCTTGGTGAGGGAGATGGAAATTATCTACGTGTTATGCTCTTGCATGATGAGAAGGTAAGATGTTTCTAGAAGGGTTTAAAACATGCTAGGGGGACGGTTTTGGAGGGATAATTGTGAGATTTAGGGCTTTCATGAGTGCTAATCAAGGTTAGATTAGTATAACCTTGGTTACTTTATTCCAACTATGGTTACTTTGGTGCTAACCCAAGTTACTTTATCAAATCATGGTTATCTTAACCTTGGTTTAAGGGAAAAAGTAACCATGGTAGGATTTAAAAATCCTCCATGTCTAGACACTAAGGGGGCGGTTTGGTTGGGGTCTTTATGACCTCAACCATACTACCTTCTTCTTTAATGAGTTGTCTTACTTGTTCCTTAAATGCATGTCTATTTTGTTTTTTTTCTATTTATTCTTTGCATGATAACTTCTTGTCTTAATGGTGTAGTAGACTTTAAGTAATTATTTTAACTAATAAAATTGGCTAGAGAATTCTAGACTCCCCTTCATGCCTTGGCCGAATTTTGAGGCTTCTTGGGCAACTTGATATTTCTTGTAATTTTAATTCATGTACTATATTGTTTTCTTTATTTTATCATATTCTAAGATTGGCATATGTATGTATACATACATATACACGCCATGTGTAATATATATATATATATATATATATATATATATATATATAACCTCCTATGTATACGCATGTAGGTATTTATACATTTCGTACACATATGTCATATACACGCACATACATGCATAGTGGTGTGTATGGTTCATATAACTCTATATTTCATGTACTACTTTCTTGAAGTTTCCCTTATTTAATTTGGCTTGGTATCACCTCAATAATAATTAAGTAAAGAGGGTTAAGTTGACTTAAGTAACACGCGCTAGAAGAAATTGTCGCTTTCATTCCGTCTCTTATTCATAGTTTCCACGTACATGATCGTTGGGGTACAACAGTGTCAATCGTTCACGTTACTGTACATCGCTCTTACAACATTTTGATAACCGTTGAATTCTTGGTCATCGAAGTTGCTCTCCATGGCTGGTAGACTGGTCCTGATTAGGTATGTTTTGGCGACAATGCCCATACACATCATTGCAAGCTCCAGATTGTCTAAGAGCGTTATAAACACTTTAAATAAGAAAATGGCAGATTTCTTATGGAATGGAAGGCATCATTGGATATCTTGGTCACAAGTGTGTCAACCAATTGAGAATGGCGGATTGGGCATACGTAATTTGGATTTCGTCCAAAAGGCATATGATGGACAACTATGGTGGAAGTATCACGCTTCTAATACACTATGGGCAACATACAGTCGCGCAAAATATGGTCGCAGGACAGAACTCTATTCACATATTTATGATTCATCGGTTTGGAAGCGCATTTTCCATATCCATAGCTACATGCACGAATACGTTGATCCTCACCCGGATGATTTTCGATGGTTGGCAGACTATGCGGGCCAATACACTATTAAATCGGCTTATATGTTATTCCATTCGCAAGCCCCATTATTTGATCCATCTAAGTATATCTGGTGGCGAACCTCACCCCAGGGGTGAAGGTATCTTTGTGGCGCCTTTGGAGTCATGCTCTTCCCCTAACAAATACTCTTAGAGTATGGCAGGCTATATACCCTTCACAATGTGCTTTCTGCTTACAGCAGTCAGATACGAGAGATCATATTTTCTTGCACTGTCCAGCAGTGCAACAACTGTGGACCCAGGTATCTTCTTTGTTTCTGGGGCCTATGCCTCGTCAAGCAACTATACAGGCTTATCTGTGTTGTTGGTGGCGTCGGTCTTCAGATGCGACCATGCAGGGTCATTTAAGTGTGGTGGTTCCCGCTTTTGTAGCATGGGAGATTTGGAAAGAATACACATCTATAAGATTTGGTGATCAAATATTTTCGGCTAATCGACTATATCAACAGATTCGTATGAGTATATACACATGGTGTGCATCTGTGCAGGGGCGGAAATTTGCTCAAGAAATTCCTCATCTCATTACAACTGGGTTTTCCCCACATATAAAATTACGACGACATTGTATTGTTAAATGGGCATTGCCACCTTCTGGCAAATTCAAGTTAAACATCGACGCTGCTGTTGGGCAAAAATCGGCAGCAGCAGGGGCGGTTCTGCGTGATGCCTCTGGGACTTTTATCTCGGCCATTTGCTTTGCATTGCCTTGTGTTTCCCCGATACAGGCTGAATTAATGGCTTTATGGTTGTCCCTTACTTACTATGCGCCGACTTATGATGAACTACATGTCGAAACGGATGGTCGCCAATTGCTACAATTAGTCAGTAATCCTTCAACATACACAGCATGTTTACATTGGTTCATAAAACGTGCGGTTCACGTTTTGACTCTTAATGCATTCACCCTGGGTTTCTGTCCTCGGGAGGCAAATACGGCCGCACATGCTATAGCAAGACATGGCTTCCATGCATCTAGAGTTTCTCACTATGCTACCATGTCTTCGTTGCCTGTTGAGGTACGTGCCAACATAATACTTGACACATTACCAACACTCAGACTATTTTGCAGTGGCGTGCTTTCTTGGAGGTTGCCTATACCAGTCATTGGTGTAGGCAGCCATGGTATGATTTCTTCTCATTATCTGTTCTGTTTATCGGCGCATCCATCTTTCTACTTTTTGCTCAATCTAAAGATCATGTTTTTCTTGTTTACACACGTGCTGAGGAACGACCAAGAAAAAACACTCAAGATATCTCCAAGATACAAGGCTACGTATATCCATGGAGGTTGCTCATAGTCATTCGGCTATGGGCAACTTGGGTATGGTTCTATACTTTTTATGACATCCTTATGGACATTGATATTACGTTGGTTACTAATCCACTTTTGCTGCGAGGTTTTCCCATGGAGAAACGGAGACAAGGCTGCCATGTTCTACATTCGCAGGCATATCAACAATACGTCTGCATGAAGTTTGATTTCCTACGATTTAGGCTGACCCATTTCACTACCTTATTATATTCTACGCATATTCAATCAGCTAGCCATATAAATATGTACGCTTTTTCCTTCGTCAAGGTTTTATCCACAAGGGTGGTTTTACTTGACTATGTTTTAATGCGGCATATCGTATATGACTGGTGTTTACACATACTTTCAGCGCTTTATGTGCTCTTTGTGTATAAAGACTTCCATAATGATGTAATAAGGTTTTCTCACACCATAATTGAGGTTTATTAATAATATTTTGCTTATATAAAAAAATATATATATATTAGAAGAAACTTTTATTAAGGATAATAACCTCACTTATGGCGGAGGAATACCATATTACAATGTTAATGAAGTGCAAAATGAAGCGTAAAGATTATCACTTTCCAATACATATATGATATGCCGCATTAAAACCTTGCCAAGTAAAACCACCCTTGTGGATAAAACCTTGGCGAAGGAAAAAAGCGTACATATTTATATGATTAGAAAAGTGACAGTCGCTATAGTATAATGTAAATGAAGTACAATCCAAAAAACAAATGTAAGGAACCGGCGTCGTAGCAAAGTCACTCCAAAGATATGAAATCTCAGAACAGTGGAATCTCATCTGTGCTGCAAGCATGATGTCAACCGGGAAGATGTGTGTAGAATCCATGCCAAAACTCCTCATCCATGTACATGTGAAACATATGACGAAGTCAGTCAGCAAATCTATATACGGCAGAAAGATAGAAACCAAGACAATGCAAAGCATACCGAGGCTGCCTGCTCCATCAATGGAATAGGCAGGAGCAGTAAATGAAAACCAATCCATGTGGAAGACAGATAATGCACAGGGAAAGCAGAAGCAAATATACAAGAAAATGCAAAACATACCGAGCCTACCTGCTTCCTCCTGGAAACAGGCAGTTGTAGCAAATGTAGGCCAATCCATTTGGAAGACTTTGAATGCTCAAGGAATGCGTAAATTAACTGATAAGAGGTCCAAAGAGATGGATGCTCGAACCAAGGATAGAAGATTTTGGCGCGAGAAGTAGGAAGTCTGAGGGTGCAATATGGCGTGTTGTGCAAGATAGTGAGCCGGCATATTTGCTTCTCTGTATACATGGCCGATGTCCAGTTGATATAAGGAAATCAGTGTATGTAGTAAGCGCAAATGATAATTCCCAGAGATCTTCCTTGGCAGTCGTAAGCGTGATGCCAGCTGTGCATAATCTGTTTCAATCATAAGAGAATGGTATAGTGGAAGGAAGTACAGTAAACCAAAAAGTGCCGATTGTATTTCGGCGGCAACCGGAGTGCATGGCGGCAAGCGGAAGGATATTGCGCCTATACATACACCCGCATGATCTCGCAAAATAGCCCCACCTGCTGCATAATGTCTGCCTACCGCTGCATCTACATTAAGCTTCAATCTACCAGAAGGAGGACAAAGCCACCGAACCACCTGTGGACGTGGTGAACGAATTGGTGGAACCCATGAAGGTTGTATAGTGATCTCTCGAGCAAGTTTTGAACCATGAATAGTTCTACTCCATATGTCAATGTCTGAATATATGGAAGCCCGAATGGAGTATGGCGAAAAAGAGAGTGTGGAGCCATAAACTAGGGATGCATAGGTACGCCATATGTTGGATACAATAATAGCCGGAACAACAATCTTCAAAACTCCAGAGAATGATGAGCATGTGGCGCGATACCACCAAGAGAGCAAATATGAGCATAAAGATAGTGACACGGGTGACAAACAATGGAGCTCTGATGCAAAAAAACTAGTTCGGACGTATATGAACGCAGTAGAGAAAGACATGATCTACCGATGCTGAAGAAAGCTTACAAAATGGACACTGTGGGACGTCATGCGGAATACCGTCCAATATAGTCTTCAAAGGGCATAGCCGAAAGGAAAAGACGCTATAGAATCAATTGTGTAGATGGAGAATGATGTTTAAACCAAATGATTTTCGCTGAAAGCCGCGTAGGATGAGATGTGCGACATATATCATACGCAGAGCGTAGGGAGAACTCCCCTGACGGCGATGGCCTCCAAGTAAAATGGCCTACATGGGCGTCAGAATGAGAAACGCAGGTGTCATGAATACGACAAATAAGCTTCCACACCGGCGAGTCTGGCAACCTAGGTATATAATCCGCACGCCGCCCGTATTTGTGGTGCATATAGGTACTCCAGAGAGTGTCATTATGATGATAGCTCCACCAAATGCGACAGTGATATGCTTTTTGTAGACTGCTGAGATCGCGAATACCTAAACCACCTTCCGCTGTAGTCACAGAAATAGTAGACCATGCGACCCAATGATGTCTATCCCCCTAATAAAATGTCGCCATTTATTGGTACACCACTGTCGCTATATGTTGAAAATGGCGTGTAGGAGGGTGGAGAAAACTTTCCATTCTTCAATTTGTTGCCTTTGTGCCTTTTCCAAATATAGCTACCTTTGATGAACTACTTAGTTTATTGAACTAAGTACTTCACTTAATGAACTAGTTTAGTTCATTAATGATGGCACCTGAAAATAGTTCAAACACAACAAATGCTTGCCATTTGAAGTAAGCTTTAAAGCTTCATGGCTCGTTATTACGACAAGATTATAAATAAACTATATAAGGCAAGTTTTATGCAACAACGTATCATGTCATAAAATATGTTGTATCCAATGAAAAGTCATATTGTACTTAAATACTTGTATAAGTGAATTAATAAAAGTGGCATTCTTCAAGTACATTTTACTAAGTTTTACTATGACTTCTTTTATTATATTTTGATAAAACAAAGTATTATGATCATGCAAGCATAAGTTATGGATCATGGCCAATTCACCTAAGAGCCTAATGAATTTCGGCCACAAGGCATGAAATGGACCTTAGAAAGTTTTCTTTCAAATTAAAAGAAGGCTAATCTTAAGGGCCTTCTTTAAATAAGCCCAAGTAGCAATTAAACAATTTTAAGTGGTGGGGCAATTTTTCCCAAACTTTCGGCCCTATGAGTCCAAGAAGACTCAACATTTTTTTCCCTAATTTCATTTTTATCAAGAAAAAGGGGGAAAATAATTAGTAAAAAGGACAACTACCCCCATAGCTTTTCATTAAACTCACTTGGAAATTGATTAACCATGGTAATGTCTACTATAGGCCATTACTGCCGGATCCCCTCTATGTATTAACCAATAAGCAATTTAAATCTTACTATGGTTACTTTGGGTTAACCACAAGGCTACAGTAACCCAAGTTAACCTTAAAGTAACTCTAGTTGAATAAAGTAACCCAAGTTAGCATTAAAGTAACCTTGGTTAGCTAAAAGTAACTTAGGTAATTAACTATAATTAACTTAACCATGCCATGGTAACCCCTCCTTCCCTCTTGCTTTCCAACGGCTAAACCATTTAGCCTAGTGAAGAAATTTCTCTCCAAGTACACTCTAGAACACTCTCCCTCAAGAATTCACAAGGAGCAAGAGACTTCCCTTTTTTCCCTCAAAGCACACGGAGAATTGAGCCAAGAAAGTGTAAGATTCATCCAAGTTCAAACTTGGTCTAGGTAAGTACACTCTAAATCCCTTAAGAGAATTTTATAGCTTACCTAGAGTGAAGCTCACATTTCTACCTTTTTCTTGCTCAACAACTGTGACCTCCATGGTCACTAGGTGCAAGCTTTCAAGCTCTTAAGTGGTACTAGTTTCTTAAAAGGTTTGAACACCATTCAAACTTCATCTTGGTAAGTCAATCTAGCCTCTATTTAGTTATATCTTCCACTTAAGATAATGACTAACATTGGTTCTTTTTCCTCCTTAAAACCGTGGGGTTAATATGTTGAAGAGGAGGGAGACTTCACTTCATACACATTCCAAGCTAAAGAAAGGTTTAAGCTTGAAGAAGGCAAGTACACTATAAATATTCATGACTTATGTGTGAAAGTATATGCTTGAATGTCTAGATGTTACTAAGTTTTAATCTTAGATGTAAAATGTTGAGTTTGAAGCATGAAACTTTCGGATTCTTAGGAAAAGTGGCTTGCATGTTTGAGATTCCGTCAAATGTGGATTCTTTGCTCTTTTTGAGCATGAATATGATGCTTGTTTAAGATAAATGTGGCAAAGTTCTCTTTTTTGACATGTAAGGGGACGGTTGGATGGAATGTGTAGGATGAATATTGTTCTTGTTAAAGATTGTGACTTGTGGGAAAAGGAGACACATAAGTTGTATGTTCATGAGGAAAATGAAATGTAAGCCCTTGCATGTGTGTGTAACGGGCTGTTTTGAGGGGTTGTGAGACAAACAAATTAGATTTGTCATGACTAGATCTTACTATGTACAAGATGTGCAAATTCAAGTTGTGCCATGTGTAATTTTCAAAACCGTTGTTGAAATGAATTGTAGGTGAACTTTTGGAATGTATTAGAACCTGCAAAGTGTATGCTAGAAAGTGCACTTGATGATTAGTAAACCATTATGAAGGATAATTCAAGTTGGAGCACTTTTAGTAAGGAAAAGTGACAAACATGGAAATTACTAGAACAGGGAAGAATAATGTGACGTATTGTAGGACCTGAAAAGGGATCTTAGAAGTATTCAATTAAGCTAATTTTTGGCATGATACTATCCCTATGTGTATAGTAAATATGAGAGTTGGAATTTTAGTAAAAGAAGTTACGGTTTGTCCTTAATGAAATTTTTAGTAAAACTGGTCAAGCTGGAATTACTGGACTGGACTGAATCTAAGTGACGTATTAATGGACCCAAAAATGGAACTTAGAAATATGAAAATAGGCTGATTTTTGGTAGGTTGCTAGCCCTATGTGTTTACTAAGTCTGGGAGTTGGAATTTTTGAAAAAGGACTTACGGTTTGCTCACAATTAATTTCATAGTAAAACTGGCTACCCCAGAATCAGCATGTACCCATTTTTGGAGAAATGAGTAAATGACCCCTTTAAAGTTATTATAATGCTTTGACATTTTTATGGTGATTACTTAGGACATAGCTGAGCATGTCCATGTAAATCAATTAGCTTAGAATTATTATTTTAAGAGGTAACTACCTAAGTTAAGTTGGTATTACTAATCTAGAAAATTGGGCAGAATTACGGATTTGGTTGTAGGGCTGTATTCTTGTGGGCTTAGACTTATTTGTATGGTTTGGGTTTATGAGCAATTATTTTGGGTATGTCTGCTGTAATTTCCAGGTGTTGGCCCAAATTAAATGAGACTTAATGGGCTTAAAAGAAAGGTAAAAGAAGGGTACTGCACTGCTGAATTCAGCAGTACCCTGTTTGGTAAATTAATGATTTGAAGGTTTTCCACGTCATGACTCGTTACGTAATTTTTATGGCAAGTAGAAAAGACACCCTCATGTATATGTATGACAAGAAATCAGGATAATGGGCCTAAATTATGAGGTTTTGAGGCCGTACAAACAGAACGATAATTCTGGAAAATTTTTCCAGCCTAAAGAATAAGATCGTACTTGTATGTATGTAACGCATCATGTCACGGATTGCATGGTACATGTCATACATTGCATCATCGTCATTTACATGATTTACGAAATTGATTTTATGACAAAGAATGATGAAAAATCGTTTTTAAAGAAAAGATGCGTTTTTGAAAAGAACGCTTCCATCGGTACCGTATATTTCTGGCCAGCAGGACCCGCTCCAGATCTGGGGTTAATTGATCTGATGATTATGACCGTTCAAGCCCGGAGAGAATAGACCTGATTATGATGATTATGGCCGTACAGGCCCAGAGAGAATAGACCTGATTATGACGATTATGACCGTACAGGCCCGGAGAAAATAGACCTGATGACTATGATTGATGATGTGACCGTTTTCGGATCCGGAAATAATAGATCCAAAGGGTAGAATATGACTGCCTCAGATCCGGATAGAATAGATCTGAACACTCTCTTGTTTTTATTGACGATGATGTTTTGAAAGAAAGAAAGAAAGAACTTATCCTCATTTTTATCATGATGCATCGTATAAGCATACTCATGCACGTGGCATTTAATGATTTGTCGATTATTTGTTACATTGTCACTTAGGCTAAGATGTTATGACTTGATAGCTCCTAAGTGATGATTTTTAATAAGTTATGAGCTTGTTGCTTACGGATATTGGATGGAAGGTCAGGTATGTTACTAAACCAAAACTTTTGGGGTTTGGTTCTTGTATGTACCTTCCATTTTAATTCATGATTATTTATGGTTTACTTGCTGGTGACATTGTCACTCACCCCTTACTTTCCCTCCCAGAACCCGCAAGAAATATGGTCGAATGGATTGAAGACAAGCCTAGGGTCCCTTATCCGTAGAAGAGAGGAGGATGACTTAAGGATGGTTGCCATGATGGATGTGTTTTGATGAACTGTTATGAATTATGTTGGAAACATTGACGTTTGAATTTCCGCATTTTGCGAACATGTTTGTAAGACGTATGATGGTTGCTTAGACGCTTTTATCTTTAAAAGTTTTTATTCTGCCTCGGTTATGCTTACTTGTTGACGTGTCAGCATTAAAGTCCACATATTTTATTCTAGACTACGATATGTTATGGATTGACGCCTGGTACTCTCCGTAGTGAAGTACGGCGGGTGCACCGTATCCGGCTAGGCCGGGGTGCGGGGCGCTACAGGTGGTATCGGAGCTAAGGCTCTAGATCCAGGCAGAATATAGAATTAAGCTATGATTTTAGAAATCTAAGATTGATCCTAGATCTAAGTCATGATCTTAGATGGGAGTTGACCCTAAACTAAGATGACATAGACTGGAAATTAGAATCATAGCCAATAACGAAATCTTAGTCTATGGAATTTATATTTTCTTGAGTTGTCCAGTTAAATTTCTATTGGATTATGAATTAAACACTGTCACTTATTATGACATTCCAACCTTGAATAAAACCCCGACACTTCATAGTGCAGATGGCATGACCACGAGACAGACCTGTCAGAGACAGACCGGAGATGCAGGAGCCTATTCCTCCTCCACCTGTTCAGGTTCCTCCACCACCACCACCACAAGATCAAAATCTGCCCCCCACACAGAATATTCCCCAACCCCATGGGCTCTGCCCCAAATGATTCCAGACATTAATGTTTTCCAGTATTTCTGCCAGACCGTAACCCAAATCGGTCAAGTAATGTTGCAACAGAATGCTCCTCATCCTCACGAGCCAGTCAAGGATGCCTAGTACTATTTTGAAAAATTGAAAAGAGATAATGTTCCACCCTTCGAAGGAAAGTTTCGGACTCAGATGTTGCCGAGAAGTGGCTGAACGAGGTAGAAAATTGTTTTGAGTTAATTTGAGCCCCTGAAGAAGTAAAGACACAAGTTGTCAGACCGTTCCTACTTCGGGAGGCCAACCAGTGGTGGAAGGCCAACATGAAATCCCTGCCAAGGCCGATTCCATGGGAAAGATTTCTCCAAGAATTTAACAAATTTTACATACCACCATCAGTCAAGTTGCAGAAGTGACATGAGTTCGAATCATTAGTACAGGAGCAAGGAATGACAGTTGCAGAGTATGCTAACAAGTTCATAGCCCTGGGAAGATTCCAACCATCTACTATGAATGATGAAGAAACTAAAATGTTGAAGTTTGAGAGGGGGTTAAACCCTAGGATCAAGACCTGGTTGGTCAATGAAAACCCGACCAATTTTGGTGCACTATTGGACGCTTGCTATAGAATAGAGAGGGATATTATTCTCCGTGTTGAGATAGGACAGAAAAGAGGAAGAGAGACATCAGGGAATGGAGGGTCCCGCAAAACTGCAAAGCAGAATTCAAGGGGTCCAGGACGACAAGGAAAGAATCGGTTTCAACGTCGTTCTCAAAAGAATCATTCAAAGAATCGGAGCCAGCAGTCTGCTATTCCAAATTGTCCTCACTGCAGTAAGCGTCACATTGTGGAGTGTTACTTTCAGGCAGGAAAGTGCTTCGGGTGTGGCAAGGTGGGCCACATCCTCAAAGACTGTCCATATAAGGGAACCACATGCTTTGGGTGTGGAAAAGTAGGACACATGGCCAAAGATTGCCCAGAGAAAGGGGCCCCACAGCAGCAACAACTTAAGAACCAACGTCAGTGTACAAATGCGAGAGTCCATGCTATGATAGACACAGCTGCTGAAGAAGCCAATGATGTGGTGGCAGGTACATTTTAAAGTTTATGCAATACTTAGATTTCTATCAATACTACTGCCCTGCTGTTGCTTAGTAAATCTCGCATATCAAGGAGCTATTTTAGTATGCTCAGTACCTGCAAATGCACTATTTGATAGTGGCGCTAGCCACTCATTTATCTCAAAGAGATTCGCAAAGAATATTGATAACACCCCAACTCATAGTGACACGTCCTATAGAGTTCAAGCAGCTGGGGATCAGGTGCTTATGTCTCATCATATTTTCAGAAATTGCAAACTTGATTTCGATGATTACCGGTTTGACGCTGACTTAATTCCAATACCCATGACGGATTTCAATGTGATACTTAGGATGGATTGGCTCTCCAAGAATTTCGCCCACATCGATTGCCGTAAAAAGCGGGTTACTATCAACGACCCCACTCATAAGGAAGTAAACTTTTAGGGAGGTTCAAAATTAAGGAAGTGTCCCAAGAATGTTTATGTAAATGCAATCCGCGCTAGTAAGGTGTTAAAGAAAGGACACGAAGGGTTTCTCGTTTATGCCAGAATATTGATCAAGCACCCTTCGATCTTTCTCAAGTCTCGGTAGTCCGAGAATATCCAGATGTTTTCCAGAGGAATTATCGGGTCTTCCTTCGGATCGAGAAATATCCTTCGAAATTAATCTAATTCCAGGAGCTGAGCCAATATCGAAGGCTCCCTATCGAATGGCACCTGCAGAACTAAAAGAGTTGAAGGAACAGTTACGGGAATTGTTAGAAAAGAAACTCATTCGTCCAAGTGTTTCGCCTTGGGATGCCCCCGTACTGTTTGTAAAGAAAAAGGATGGGAGTATGTGCTTATGCATTGACTATAGAGAACTCAACAAGATCACAATAAAGAACAAATAACCCATTGCCGAGGATTGACGACCTATTCGATCAGCTTCGGGTAAGCGATTCAAAATTTTATTTCAATGATAAGTCTATTATGAACACTACCTAAAGATATCGTGATGTAGGGGGCACGGATTTTCAGTAAGATTGATCTTCGCTCGGGATACTTCCAATTGAAGATCAAAGCTGAGGATGTCCCAAAAACTGCGTTCAGAACACGTTATGGACATTACGAATTTCTTGTAATGCCATTCGGACTGACCAACGCCCCCGCGACATTTATGGATATAATGAATCGAGTATTCCAAGAGCAACTAGACAAGTTCGTGGTAGTCTTCATTGACGATATCTTGATCTACTCACCTGATGAAGAGTCCCACGTGACCCATTTAAGGACCGTCCTCGACATCCTACGGGGAAACAACTGTATGCCAAATTTAGTAAATGTGAATTTTGGCTATGCAGTGTAGCATTTCTGGGACATGTGATATCTAAGGATGGATATCCGTAGATCCCAAGAAAATCGAGGCAATCACAGAGTGGCCAAGGCCGACCCCAATGTTATAGAAGTACAGAGTTTTCTTGGTCTCGCCGGCTACTATCGTAAGTTTGTTGAGGGGTTTTCTAGAATTGCCATGCCTCTTACCCGTTTGACACAAAAAAAGACCAAGTTCGAATGGACCTCAGATTGTGAAAAGAGTTTTACTGAATTAAAGGAGAAGCTAACTTATGCCCCAGTTTTGGCACAACCTATCCTGGGTGAAAATTTTGTGGTATATAGTGATGCCTCTAAGAATGGACTTGGATGTGTACTAATGCAGAAAGATCGAGTGATTGCGTATGCTTCTAGACAGCTAAAACCATTTGAACAAAATTACCCAGTACATGATCTTGAATTTGCAGCCGTAATCTTTACCCAAAAAATATGGAGACATTATTTGTACGGTGAGAGGTGCGAAATCTTCACAGATCACAAGAGCCGTAAGTACCTCTTCACCCAAAAGGAATTAAATATGCATCAACGCAGATGGCTAGAGTTGACGAAGGACTACGACCTTTCTATCCAGTATCATCCGGGAAAGGCCAATAAAGTTGCCGACGCTCTGAGTAGAAAGACAAGCCATCTGCGTCAACCACCTCTGCAACGTGATATGGAAGAATTTGATCCTGAGGAGGTTGATTCCATTGAGGGCCTGCTCGCAAAGTTGGTATTGATTCCTTCGCTGATTGACAAGATTAGGGAGGGTCAAGAAAAGGATGAAACTTTGAAGAAAATAAAGGACAAGTTGAGAACAAAACCATCTGAGGATTTTAAGATCAGGAATGATGATAGCTTGTGGTTTAGGGAACGACTGTGCGTACCCAATGATGAGGATATAAAGAATGAAGTTTTTTGTGAAGCCCATAACTCTCGATTGTCTATCCATCCTGGAGCCAACAAAATGTACCAAGACTTAAAGCAAAGATTCTGGTGGCATGGCATGAAGAGGCAAATTGCAGAATTTGTAGAGAAATGCCTTGTTTGCCAGAAGGTGAAAGCGGAACATCAGAGACCCGCTGGATTACTGCAACCTCTAGAAGTTCCCGAGTGGGAGTGGAATCATATTACTATGGATTTCGTGACTGACTTGCCAAGGACAAAGAATGGACATGATGCCATTTGGGTGGTTGTTGATCGTCTAACAAAATCCGCTCACTTCATGGCTATGACGATCAAGGCTCCTATGGAGAAGTTGGATACGATGTATGTTGATCAAATTGTGAGCCTTCACGGAGTACCCATAAGCATTGTATGTGACCGCGATCCTCGCTTTACATCACGATTTTGGACAGCTTTTCAAAAAGCTATGGGCACCGAGATACGAATGAGCTCCGCATTTCACCCTCAGACGGATGGTCAATCGGAGAGGACCATCCAAACTCTGGAAGACATGTTGCGAACTTGTACACTTGATTTTGGAGGGAGTTGGGACAAGAATCTCAAATTAGTGGAGTTTTTTTGTAACAACAGTTATCATCGATCTATTGGGATGGCTCCGTATGAAGCACTTTACGGAAGAAAGTGTCGTTCTCCACTTTACTGGGACGAAATCGGAGATAAGATTTTCACAGGACCTGATCTAGTAGAACAGGCTCGAGAGAATATAATGATCATAAAGCAAAGGTTACAAGCAACCCAAGATAGAAGCAAGGTTTGGGCAGACGAGAAGCAGCGACCATTGGAATTTCAAGCTAGAGAAAAGGTGTTTTTGAAGGTGTCACCATCAAAAGGAATTAAGAGATTCAGTATCAAAGGGAAGTTAAGCCCAAGGTTTATTGGACCATATGAGGTTCTTGAAAGAATTGGAGAAGTCGCTTACCGGTTAGCGCTACCGCCGTCGCTATCTCAATTGCATGATGTATTTCACGTATCACAACTTCGTCGGTATGTGCACAAGCCTAGCCATATCATAGAGGAACAGCCTTTGAAAGTTGAGGCCGACGCGGCCTACGCAGAAGAACCAGAAAGGATTGTTGATCGTAGGGAAAAGACCTTAAGGAAACGATCCATACCTATGGTTAAGGTGCAATGGAAACACCATTCAATTGATGAAGCAACTTGGGAGATGTAAGAAAACATGAAGAACTTGTACCCTCACCTTTTTGAGTAGCGCTTTTAAGTTACAAGGACGAAACTTATAATAAGGGGGGAGGATGTTGTACCCAATGAAAAGTCATATTGAACTTGAAGACTTGTATAAGTGAATTAATAAAAGTGACAATCTTCAAGTACATTTTACTAAGTTTTACTATGACTTCTTTTATTATATTTTGATAAAACAAAGTATTATGATCATGCAAGCATGAGTTATGGATCATGGCCAATTCACCTAAGAATCTAAGGAATTTCAGCCACAAAGCATGAAATGGGCCTTAGAAAGTTTTCTTTCAAATTAAAAGAAGGCTAATATTAAGGGCCTACTTTAAATAAGCCCAAGTAGCAATTAAACAATTTTAAGTGGTGGGGCAATTTTTCCCAAACTTTCGGCCCTATGAGTCTAAGAAGACTCAACATTTTTTCCTAATTTCATTTTTATCAAGAAAAAGGGGGGAAATAATTAGTAAAAAGCACAACTACCCACATAGCTTTTCATTAAACTCATTTGGAAAGAGATTAAGCATGGTAATGGATACTAAAGGCCATTACCACCGGATCCCCTCCATGGATTAACCAAGAAGCAATTTAAATCTTACAATGGTTACTTTATGTTAACCACAAGGCTAAAGTAACCAAAGTTAGCCTTAAAGTAACTCTAGTTGAATAAAGTAACCCAAGTTAGAATTAAAGTAACCTTGGTTAGCTAAAAGTAACTTAGGTAATTAACTCTAATTAACCTAACCATGCCATGGTAACCTGTTATACCCTGTGGACTAGGGGGTCCAAAAGAAAAGTAAAATAAATGAAAACAACAAAGATATAAAATATCCTAAGTTACCTATCCTAATTAGAATAGGAAAAGAGAAGGAATAAAGATAAAGTCTAACTAATAGGTAAATTCCTAAGATGCCTAAGAATATACCATATAATACCTCATCCTGTATTTATTTAAACCCACATAAATCAACCCTAGGAAAAAGAAATAAAAAGATGAAGCGTAGAAATAAAGTCCCAAATAAAATAGGAGAAGAAACAAGCTATACTTCTATACACTACAAAGTCCTAAGTATACTAGGATAACATTAACCTGCATCTATAAATAACCAAACTCGGTAACCCTAACCTCGGCAGCCATCTCCCTCCCCTACTTTACATTCAGCCGCCAGCAATAAAAGAAAAAAAAAAGAAAGGCCAAGGCTGAAAAATCCTATTCGCAAATTAGGCATGCTGTTGTGATGTTTCTTTGCAGCTTCAATTCCTTGGCAGCAATGAAAAGGCCCACATCGCTTGTGTTACTTCTTTTCTTCAATTGATGACGATTACTTAAGAAGAAATAAGGACGATGAATTCAACCCCAATTCAATCTGCCTTATAGTATATACGGATTAAGAGGCAAGTATCTTGCTATATTTACTATGTTTTATAAAGTTATGTTATTTTCTTATCAAACCGGATCATACATAAATATATGTGGGTGCATAAATTGGTGAATATACGTGTATGTATGGCCGTGTATATATAAATATATATATGTGTGTGTATATATGTAAAAGTATTAAATTGTGCTTTTGTTGCAACAACCGAACATTAATGGTGGAAATATAGATTTGTATGGAACCTGACACTAGAAAGCCAATTTCTTATCAAACACCTTCGTTCTCATTCTATTTTCCTTCAAAACAATTTTCCCATTTGAAGCACAGATTCAGAACCATTTACTTGGCATCCTTAATATCCTTATATATAATCCCACGTGTTAACTGCCATTTCCAAAGGAAATTCTTTCTGCCACTATCTCCAATTAAACACAACCGAAAGAAAGAAAAATAAGGCAATTGAAGCATGAAAAGGTATGCACTGTATTTCATTTGTTTATTTGTGAGTATTGCATGTAGGTAAAATATGTGTGCATATGAACCTGTGGTGTCTTCTTTTACGTGATGTGAGGGAATATTGAAGGAAATTGAGGCAGCGGCTGTGCAGGGAATAAGAAAGCTAAGTGACCGATTCAAGGTAAGTGGTCTATCTGTGCTTGTTATGTTGTCATGCATCAGAGGTAAATGGTCTATTTATGCTTGTTATGTTTATCGTGCATCAGTGTGTTGTTGCTGCATATCTGTAATTAAATTTTCTCTATATGCGAGTTGTGTGTATGAGTCAGATATGTATGTATATATGAACCGGATATATATATATGAGTATGAATACATCGTAATAAAGTAGGGGTATACATGTAAGTATATATGCACGTGTATGGGCGCGGCTATATATACGAGTATGAATACACCGTAATAAAATGGGGGGTATATATGTAAGTATATATGCACGTGTATGGGCGCGGGTATATATAGGAGCATATATGCGTCAGATCATGGATTATGTGTGTGGAGCATTCATGGCACGTGCATTACATTGCATCCCTTCGGGGCGCTGACTCCACGTTACGGAGCGTTGTCCGCTGACTCCACGTTACGGAGCGATGTCCGCTGACTCCACGTTACGGAGCGTTGTCCGCTGACTCCACGTTACGGAGCGATGTCCGCTGACTCCACGTTACGGAGCGTTGTCCGCTGACTCCACGTTATGGAGCGATTTGCGCTGACTCCACGTTACGGAGCGAAGAGTAGGACTCGGGTCATGCATAGCATATCATGAAAAAGAAAGGAACATCTTGTGTGTGATAAGGATGTTGCGTGTGACACGATAGTGAGAGGGAACATGCATCATGAAGTTGCGCATTATTATGTGGAGTGACTTACCTTCTACAGTTTATATATTTCCCTTGGTATGCATTGTTCTCTTATTTGTTATGTGATTGTTTGTTTGTTGTATATGTCATATTTGAGAAGAGCATGCATCACGGTAATTGAGATGGAGCTGATGAATTAGTTATTTTGTGTTTTGAAGTGTTGACTGTTAAGATACTTAAGTGAAATTATTTGTGGACTAAAGACATGTATGTTAACTATAAAGGTTATGTGTATTTGCTTCTGCATGTATGATTTCTATAACAAGTATATGTAGGTTGCTTACTGAGCCCGTTGATTTTGGCTCACACCACCACTCACCAGTTTTGCAGGCATGAGAAGTTAGGGTATGCTTACACAGGAGTTGGTATGCCGTAGAAGATCGAGACGAGAGATTTCGAGACTAAGGATATTCATAAAAGACTTTTGAGGGTTAGTTGAGATAGCTATTTCGATATTCGAAGTTTATGTATTTTGGAGATTAGCAGTGTATCGATTTAGATTTCCTAGACATTTGTATTAGTGATGATTGTTTTATTGAGGGTTTTAGTTTATGATTTCTGCTGACATCAATTTATGTTATCATGATGACGTGTAGTTGATTTGTATCGATGCCTTGTATTCTCCTTAGTGAGATACGGCGGGTGCACTGTTCTCGATGCTAGGGTTCGAGAGCGGGGCGCTACATAACCCCTCCTTCCCTCTTGCTTTCCAATGGCTAAACCATTTAGCCTAGTGAAGAAATTTCTCTCCAAGTACACTCTAGAACACTCTCCCTCAAGAATTCACAAGGAGCAAGAGACTTCCCTCTTTTTCCCTCAAGGCACATGGCCAGTTGAGCCAAGAAAGTGTAAGATTCATCCAAGTTCAAACTTGGTCTAGGTAAGTATACTCTAAATCCCTTAAGAGAATTTTATAGCTTACCTAGAGTGAAGCTCACATTTCTACCTTTTTCTTGCTCAACAACCGTGACCTCCATGGTCACTACGTGCAAGCTTTCAAGCTCTTAAGTGGTACTAGTTTCTTAAAAGGTTTGAACACCATTCAAACTTCATCTTGGTAAGTCAATCTAGCCTCTATTTAGTTATATTTTCCACTTAAGATAATGACTAACATTGGTTCTTTTTCCTCCTTAAAACTGTGGGGTTAATATGTTGAAGAGGAAGGAGACTTCACTTCATACACATTCCAAGGTAAAGAAAGGTTTAAGCTTTAAGAAGGCAAGTACACTATGAATATTCATGACTTGTGTGTGAAAGTATATGCTTGAATGTCCAGATGTTACTAAGTTTTAATCTTAGATGTAAAATGTTGATTTTGAAGCATGAAACTTTCGGATTCTTAGGAAAAGTGGCTTGCATGTTTGAGATTCCTTCAAAGGTGGATTCTTTGCTCTTGTTGAGTATGAATATGATGCTTGCTTAAGATAAATGTGGCAAAGTTCTCTTCTTTGACATGTAAGGGGACGGTTGGATGGAATGTGTAGGATGAATATTGTTCCTGTTAAAGATTGTGACTTGTGGGGAAAGGAGACACATAAGTTGTATGTTCATGAAGAAAATGAAATGTAAGCCCTTGCATGTGTGTGTAACGGGCTGTTTTGAGGGGTTGTGAGACATACAAACTAGATTTTCCATGACTAGACCTTACAATGTACAAGATGTGCAAATTCAAGTTGTGCCATGTGTAATTTTCAAAACCGTTGTTGAAATGAATTGTAGGTGAACTTTTGGAATGTATTAGAACCTGAAAAGTGTATGCTAAAAAGTGCACTTGATGATTAGTAAACCATTATGAAGGATAATTCAAGTTTGAACACTTTTAGTAAGGAAAAGCGACAAACACGGAAATTACTGGAACAGGACAAAATAATGTGACTTTTTTAAGGACCTGAAAAGGGATCTTAGAAGTATTCAATTAAGCTAATTTTTGGCATGATACTAGCCCTATGTGTATAGTAAATATGAGAGTTGGAAATTTAGTAAAACAAGTTATGGTTTGTCCTTAATGAAATTTCCAGTAAAACAAGTCAAGCTGGAATTACTGGACTGGACTGAATATAAGTGACGTATTAATGGACCAGAAAAGGGACCTTAGAAATATGCAAATGGGTTTATTTTTGGTAGGTTTCTAGCCCTATGTGTTTACTAATTCTGGGAGTTGGAATTTTTGAAAAGGGACTCACGGTTCGGTCACAATTAATTTCGTAGTAAAACTGGCCACCCCAGAATCAGCATGTACCCATTTTTAGAGAAATGAGTAAATGACCCCTTTAAAGTTATTATAATGCTTTGAAATTTGATTTTGATTACTTAGGACATAGGTGAGCATGTCCATGTAAATCAATTAGCTTAGAATTATTATTTTAAGAGGTAACTACCGAAGTTAAATTGGTATTACTAATCTGGAAAATTGGGCAGAATTACGGATTTGGTTGTAGGGCTGTATTCTTGTGGGCTTAGACTTATTTGTATGGTTTGGGCTTATGAGTAAAAGTTTTTGGTATGTCTGCTGTAATTTCCAGGTGTTGGCCCAAATTAAATGAGGCTTAATGGGCTTAAAGGAAAGGTAAAAGAAGGGTACTGCACTGCTGAATTCAGCAGTACCCTGTTTGGTAAATTAATGATTTGAAGGTTTTCCACATCATGACTCGTTACGTAATTTTTATGGCAAGTAGAAAAGACACCCTCATGTATATGTATGACAAGAAATCAGGATAATAGGCCTAAATTATGAGGTTTTGAGGTCATACAAACGGAACGATAATTCTAGAAAATTTTTCCAGCCTAAAGAATAAGATCGTACTTGTATGTATGTAACGCATCATGTCACGGATTGCATGGTACATGTCATACATTGCATCATCGTCATTTACATGATTTATGAAATTGATTTTATGACAAAGAATGATGAAAAGCGTTTTTAAAGAAAAGATGCGGTTTTGAAAAGAACACTTCCCATTGGTACCGTATATTTCTGGCCAGCAGGACCTGCTCCAGATCTAGGGTTAATTGATTCGATGATTATGACCGTTCAGGACCGAAGAGAATAGACCTGATTATGACCGTACAGGCCTGGAGAGAATAGACCTGATGACTATGATTGATGATGTGACTGTTTTTGGATCCGGAAATAATAGATCCGAAGGGAAGAATATGACCGCCTCAGATCCGAATAGAATAGGTCTGAACACTCTCTTGTTTTTATTGACGATGATGTTTTGAAAGAAAGAAAGAAAGAAAGAACTTATCCTCATTTTTATCATGATGCATCGCATAAGAATACTCATGCACGTGGCATTTAATGATTTGTCGACTATTTGTTACATTGTCACTTAGGCTAAGATGTTATGACTTGATAGCTCCTAAGTGATGATTTTTAATACGTTATGAGCTTGTTACTTACAGATATTAGATGGAAGGTCAGGTATGTTACTAAACCAAAACTTTTGGGGTTTGGTTCTTGTATGTTCTTTCCATTTTAATTCATGATTATTTATGGTTTACTTGCTGGTGACGTTGTCACTCACCCCTTATTTTCCCTCTCAGAACCCGCAGGAAATATGGTCGAATGGATTGAAGATGAGCCTAGGGTCCCTTATCCGTAGAAGAGCGAGAGGAGGATGACTTAAGGATGGTTGCCATGATGGATGTGTTTTGATGAACAGTTATGAATTATGTTGGAAACATTGACGTTTGAATTTCCGCATTTTGCGAACATGTTCGTAAGACGTATGATGGTTGCTTAGAAGCTTTTATTTTTAAAAGTTTTTATTCTGCCTCGGTTATGCTTACTTGTTGACGTGTAAGCATTAGAGTCCACATATTTTATTCTGGACTATGATATGTTATGGATTGACGCCTGGTACTCTCCGTAGTGAAGTACGGCGGGCGCACCGTATCCGGCTAGGCCGGGGTGCGGGGCGCTACAAAATATGTCATACATTTCTTTAATACACGTTATTTAAATCATGCATTTTGTAATCACTCAAACCTCTTTTTCTCAACAATCTCCCCCTTTTGATGATTTACAAAATAACCTACGTTCATGATTTAAATTTTGTCGCTCCCCCTCCAATCATGCACAAATTCAATTTTGAATTCTTTCCCCCTTGATTTGTGCAATTTATTTTTCTCTCTCCCCCTTAAATCATGCATTCTCTTCCCCTTTATTTTGGAAAGACAATCCAAAGCGCTTGTAAAGATGAAGATAGAAAAAAAATCATGCATTTAAAATAACATCAAAAGTGCGTTCTTAAGGGTTATTTATTCAACCCTTTGAGAGTGTCCCTTTTGGTACTCAAATTTGGATGACCTTTCTAGGTCTTCTAAAAGGTGAGAAAGGTGATGAAAATGCAACATAATATACGTTAAGGGCAAATGCGTTTGGCCTTTGGCTGAGAATCCTATCATGCATATAGTATGGTTTTCGTTTTTGGTTTGCATGCAAGGGGAGTGATCTAGATGCATTTTTATGATATGAATGTCGCATATGCATCAGTGGCTTTCTATTTGGCACATGGTTGCTCTTTATATGATATGAAGCACGATGAGATGAGATGAGTGGTGTACTAGTCTTCTTCTCATATTTATACGGCACATAATTATACTTCGTATGATATGAAGAAGAGATATGACGAGATGAGGGGAGAAGGGGTCTTTTCGTTACTTTAGACGCTACGTATGCCTTTGATGTGTCTACTTTCTTAGACAAAACAAACTTGGATGGTTTAGATGATGCTTCGTTTGTCTCAATGTATCCTAATTCAGTTTTATCACTGTCATGTTTTTGTGATAAAATAATGCGATCTAGCATGTTAGATCCCGTATCAAATTGTTTTTTAGTCTTTTCTAGATCTTCGTTTCTTGATTTCAACTTTGAAATCTCGGCTTATAGTTCAGTGTTCTTGGATGTCAATGATGAAATTTCAGACTTTAATGAATTTATGATGCAGGACGACTCTTCTTTTGAATCGTTTAATTAAGACACAAGATTTGTGTTAGAAGATTCTAACAATTTCATGTCTTCAATTAATCGCTTCTTTTCTTTTGCAAGAGTCTTTGAGAACTTATGCAACTCTAAATATTGACTAAATAAATCATCATAAGAACATTCAGAATCAGAATCAGAGTCGGAAGATACCTCATTTGATGCCTTAGATGTAAAGCATACTTGTGCCTTTTGTTCTTCCGTATCGTCAGTCTCAGAGTCGGATGTGTCACTCCAAGTGGAGGCTTTGAAGGCTCTTCTCCTTTGTTTAGGTTCTGAGATGAGTCTAGTTTTGGTCCGATCCTTGTCAAGGTATTTGTTTGTTTGTTTGTCCTTGTTCAGGCAATCATATGACAAGTGCCCAGGTTGTCCACATTCATAACACTTTATTTCCTTATTTTTATTTTTATGGTCCTTAGATGAAGTAGACTTATGTTTAATCGATTTTCTCAAGATTTTTCTTAATCTTTTAGCCATCGTGATTAAATCCTCATCATCGGAATCTATGTCACTATCATCTATAATGTATTCATTTGATTTAAATTCTATAGCCTTATCATTTTTGGAAATAGACTCAGAATGTCTTAAAGTGAGTTTGTTTTCATATACCTTTAAAGATCCGATTAGTTCCTCCATTTTTATTGATTTGGTTTCCTTACTTTCCTCTATTGCTGTAACTTTAGGGTCCCATTCAGATGGAAGACTTTATAGTACCTTCTGGACCTTTTCCTCTGTGGAGAAAGCTTTGCCAAGAGACTCAAGAAAATTATAGATGTTAGTCAATCGTAAATCCATCTCAACAATAGACTCATTTGACAATAATTTTCCACATCTCTTAAGCACTCGAACAATTAGACACGTAACTAGACTCACTTTTACTTAGACCGTTTAAGAGTAGTTGCATGGCTTTAGCATTCATACTCAACCTCTTTTTGTCATCACTAGTGTATTCTTGTTTCGTTTTTATAACCTCTAGTGTGACACTATCAACAATGGACAACTTAGAAGGAACAAATAGACCGTCTTCTATGATGGACCATAGATCAATATCAATAGCCATAAGAAAAAGTTTCATTCTTAATTTCCATTGAATAAAGGACTCACCATCGAAAAGAGGAGGCCTTATGGTTGACATTCCTTCTTGCACGGTGTTGTAGCTAGTGGATGCCATCTCACTTAGATCGTTGGATCCTTTTGTTGTGAGTTTTCCTGCACTCTGATACCACTTGTAGAATCTGCAAGGCACCACCAGAAGGGGCGGTTGAATAGTGGATGCGGAAAATGTGGTTTTTAAAATTGTTTTAAACCAAAAACCCAACTTCTGAAAACAGTTTCTGTTTTCAGGACCTGTTTTGCAACATTTTAAAAACTAGGTTACAGGTCTTCCAAAATTCTGAAATTTGGAGAGATCTTAGTCTCAGATGTTTTGAGTATCTCCTAAAAATTTCAGATTAAAATTCAACCTTTAACCCCTTTACAAATCGTTGGTGGTCAGATTGCACAAATCTGCCAAAAACGGTAGTCTGATTTAAAAAATTAATTCCGATTAAACCATTACTCCAAATGGTCTGAAAATTTAATGACAAACCCCTTATTATGTGTATATAATTGGGTTGAAACAGGTTTGCAAAATTCTCTTGGGAAGTATGTCAAATACGTTCAAAGTCTCAACCTTTGCAAGTCTGAAAATCAGACTGCACTAGTCTCAGAACTATTGGTGTTTGAATGACTTATACTTATCCAAAAGGGTTGAAAATTGAGTCAAATGAAACTTAAGAGGTGTGGCTATGTTTATGCAAAATTTTGGTAATTTTTGAAAGTCTTTTGATATTTTTACTAATGCAATGAAAGCGATGCAAAGTGCTGGAAACTGAAAGTAAAGTGCTGAAAGTAATAACACAAGGAATTTTATACTGGTTCGGTTAAAACAACCTACTCCAGTCTTCTAGGACACCTTCCTCGGTTAGCACTAATCACAAAACACAAACAACACCTTACCACACAGGGTTGAAGGAGTTACACACCAACTCCAACCCTTTACAAACCTTTGTAAATGATTACAACGGTCACGAACACCACCACCTTGCGACTGCAAGATTGATCACAACTTGATCAATCTTTTACAACAATAAAGAGTATAGGATGGTATAGGTGAAGCCTATTCAAGATGTATGGATATGAATACAATAGGCTTTAAGAAAGAAGAAAGAAAGAAAGGTAGAAGGAAGAAGATCAAAAACGTTTTTAGCACTTTACTTTGCAAGACTTGTCTTATATTTTGTTTGCTCTCTTATTTTCATTTTATCTCCATATGGTCACCCCCCTTGAAGCTCATTCTTCTCTTGAAAATTATCTTTTTAAGTCCTTGGAAGAGTATATTGCATCATTGTGACTTTTTCTTGCTTACTTGGCAACTCCTCATTGGATGATCATTAAGCTTTTGCTTACTTGGCATTCATTGATTGGATGGAAGTTGTCATCATTTGATGACTAGATAAATCTGAAAATAAACCTTAAAAAGCATGTGCCAATTAGCCATAAAATTATTTTCATAAGTCACATAATCATCCCACATAATTAGCAAGACAAATTTATCACATTAATCATCATAAAAATCGGCCAATAATATTCTCCACATGCTGAAATTTTCAGCATGTGTGATATCTAAGACAAGTTCAAATAATTGCCATGTATGTAGTAGATTTATCCCTTGAAAATAAAAAATCAAATATGCTTAATTTTGAAGATAAAAATCGCCCATAACACATTCCAACACATGCTGAAATTTTCATCATGTGTGATATTAAAAGATACCATCACGTTATTTCCATAACTTGTTTAAAACATTGTCATAACATCTTTCAATTAATCCACATAACTCAAAGTGGTAAATATGGCATAATTAAGTTAGAAATTCGGCCACCCTATGCACACATGCTGAAATTTTTAGCATGTGTTACAAATGTGGCATAGTTTGAAATGTTACCTTGTGTAGCTCCTTCCTTTATGTCGCCAACATTGTAAGCTTCATTCTTGGCCAATCAAGATGCCAACAAAGCTCCACATATGCTCCAACATGGCTGAGCTAGGCGTGTATGATGAATAAACATGTGCTGAATTTTATTTTTGCAAACTTTGTAAAATAGTGCATATATAATTATACACATATGGTATATTCCAATCACCCCTTAATTGATTTTTCTAGAACACTTTAGAATATATGAAGTATGTAAAAAGTGTCTATATACATGTTATATGTCATGCCAAAAATGTTCCATGTGTCGTGTTCGTAGAAAACCTAATTTTCGACGTTTGTCGATAACCCGATTTTTCTTCGATTAAATTCCAACTTTTTGCACATGTTATATATATTATGTTACACATAATATACATAAATTAAACTTTAATATTCAGCACTTAGGCTGATCTAAAGTGGCACCCAACATGTGACAAAATTGAATTTTGGAATCTCCACAATTTGGCCTTAATTAAGAGTGATTTGTGTGTGCCAACATGGAATGATTTTATGGATGTATATACCATGTAAGCCACGAAATTTGTGGCCATTTTTGAATTGTAGGGGCTGGCCATCTATATATGGCAAGTACGTGACACGTTGGCGAAGTTTCGGTATCCACCTGATACGACAATTTTTGGTTTAGAACCTTTTAACGTGTCGTAATAAATTTTTCATCACCATGACTTATATCATATGATATAAGACCTGAATATAGTCATAAATATGAGTTAAATATAGTGGTGTGACGTTAACATACGTACGAAAAATATATAACGTGTCGGTAGTACGTTGGAATATATGTGTATGTGCCTTTTCAAAAAAAATCTGAATATATATATATACATGTTGAAAATGGCGTGTAGGAGGGTGGAGAAAACTTTTCATTCTTCAATTTGTTGTCTTTATGCCTTTTCCAAATACAGCTTCCTTTAATGAACTACTTAGTTTATTTAACTAAGTACTTCACTTAATGAACTAGTTTAGTTCATTAATGATGGCACCTGAAAATAGTTTAAACACAACAAATGCTTGCCATTTGATGTAAGCTTTAAAGCTTCATGGCTCGTTAGTACGACAACATTATATATGAACTATATAAGGCAAGTTTTAAGCAACAACGTATCATGTCATAAAATATGTCATGCATTTCTTTAATACACATTATTTGAATCATGTATTTTGTAATCACTCAAACCCCTTTTTCTCAACAAATAGAAAGTGAGATGACCAAGCCTCTTGTGCCAAAGCATAATATGGTCAGAGGCAGTACATATATTATTACTCAGGTGTTTACACCCTTTTATTTTTAACACACTACTGTGTGCATTTGGAAAAAATGTTTGTATTTGTAGATCAGGGTTTAGTAGGAATAGTCTTTTCACAAGATTAGCGCTACCAATCTTCATTCTCAAATTGGCATCCTGAAAATAGCATACAGTAGTTGAGAACTCAACAGTGCATTTTGAATCTCTTATTAGTTTACCCACAGAAAGTAGGTTGAATCTTAAGTCAGGTACATGTAGGACATTTTTTAGTGTTAAGTTGGGATTTAATCTCACTGATCATTTCCCTATAATTTTTCTAGAAGTTCCATCGCCAATTTTACAAATTTAGGTGAAGTGAACTTAGTATATTCAGTTATAATCTCACCTTGACTCGTCATGTGACCAGAGGCACCAGAATCTACAAGCCATTGTTGATTCTGATCACACAAGTTGCCTGTATTGGACATGGAAGCTTGGATATGTTCATGAGTTTCTCCTCCCTTTTGATTGAGGAGATACAGTAGTGCCTCAATCTGGTCTTTGGTAGGGGGTTTATTCCTTCAGATCTTTCAGGAATGACCATGTTGCTATAACTGTCAGGAGATTCTCCAATCATGGATGCCCTACAGATGGGATTGTTCCTAGTGTTGTGGTTTTTCCAGTTGGACTTGGGTTGCCTACTATCTTTCCCATCTGTAGGCTCACCCTTTAGCTTCCAGTATTCATTTACAGAGTGTCTAGATTTTTTTGCTGTAGTTGCAATAAGGTCTGGAACTGTTTGAAGTGTTGTTCTGAAGTTCGGCCCGTTTGACAACAAGGGCTGAAGTGTCACCTAATGATAACAGGAGAGGGTTAACCATGATTTTTCTACGGCTCTCTTCATGCTTAACCTCTGAGAATGTCGTCTTTAGGCTAGGCAGTGGCTTGGTGCCAAGTATCCTGCCTCTATCCCCATCCAACTCAGTATTTAAACTAATGAGTAATCTAAACACTTGCTTAGTCTCAGTGATTTCTTTGTATGGTTGGGCATTAGTGCCAAGTGCCACAACTCCAGATATCGACTTCAAAGGCATCAAGTTGTTACCATGCCTGGTGATGCGCCACAAGGATCTATGACAATAAACGAGGCCAAACAACTTGGATACGCGTGGGCACCTTCTTGTATAAGCATGTTCAAGATGAGTCTACGCACATTGCATTTATCTACTTGAACCTGTCATTTAGTGTGTTTGTGTTCACGCATAATTATTCTATATTTTACATGTTATAAATAAGGTGTAAGGGTTAGAGGGAAGGGATGGATAGTGATTGTAATAATGATAGCGTCTTGTGCTTTTTCCATAATCGTTTGTGCGTTTCCTTATTTAGGGGCATTTTTGTCATTTCATCCATTGTCAGGTATTTCACATACATGACATGCATTTTTTTATCCTTGATGAGAATAATGCTTGGTGGTGTATTTATCTTTTGTACACGGCTTGGTGGAGAGGCGTGTGCATGGAAGAAGGTGTTAGGCAAGAATGAATATTATTTGGACCAAAGTTCAATCAATCATAACTCCTTCGTTTTAATTTAGAATGGTGTCAATATTAGGTTCAAACGCATGGTCTTGACGAGCTCTACAACATTGATGCAGATATCAAAGGCCAAGTCCAAACGTACAAGTCTCTACAACAAAATCAAAAATAAAATTTCATAATGAAACTAAAAGGCTCTTAAGGTTTCTACATGTTAAGGAATCATCCCTATATTTTAGAAACTCAAGTTTTTGGCAAATTCCAAGACTCAAGAGGACTCAAAGCCAGCCACTCTATGTATTAGGAAGATAGGATAAGATTCTTTCATGTTTTTGTAAATTACCTAACAAGTGGAGTTGTGAGTTAGGATTTTTTCATATAGTTGAAGTTGTAGTTTAGGACTTTCCCATTTACTTGATGTTGTAGATTAGGACTTTTTCATTTAGTTAGTAGCTTTGTTTGACTATAAATAGGACCATTTGGCCGCCCCCTTCAACACAGTCCAACACAATTCTTCTCCTCAATAAAATTCGTTTTTTCTCTTAAGACTTTGTGTCTTTCCGTTGTTTCTTGATTTTTCATAAATTCAAGGTTACGATCCTTAAAGTTTGAGCAAGCTTTAAGGTATTATTTCCAAGCCTAAAGGGAGAAACGTCTTGGAGGACGATTTGTTTGCCAAGAACAACGTTAATCCCGTTGTGGAGATGTTGTTCAACCATTTGTGCCTTGAAGTAAGCAAGGAAGGAGAGTGCCCCTTTGTGCCAACCGTTAAAGGTGAAGTTTTGAAGGAAAAGATACAAGCTTGCGTGAGGCATTCACATCAATTTGGTATCAAAGCCCTAGGTCTTCCATATAAACTCTATATCTTTTGTTTATTTCATCATATTCATATCACAAATTCTGTCATCTCATTCCCTTCCTTCATCACCCACATGTCCATCCTCAAATCCAAAAAAAATCCGACACAAAAAGAAAATCCAAGTGTTACACACTTCCAAAATCCTTAAAGATGTGATCTTTTGCTAGTGCTTGACGTTAGTATCCTGAAAACGAAATCTTTCATGCTTCTGCATTGAGTCTTGCAAATTTGGACAAAATAGATGTCTTTTTTTAGAGCTTAATTCAGCCACACTAAAAAGCTTTCTACTTTTTCCAAAAAAGTGCTACCTTTTTATTGTGTCCTTCTTGTTGCTACAAAGCTTTTAGGTAATCTTTGATTTTTGTCTGCTTAGCTTACTTGTGTTTGATTAAAGTTTTGATCTTTAATTGAGTTCTTGCTAAAGACCCTAATTTTTCTTCAAACACTAACCTTACAACCTTACTTCTCTCACCTCAGCTGTACCCCCTCCCAAAACTACACAGCAAACCATATTTCTTGATCAAAACCCTACTCTACGCACACCCCTAACCCTACGACCTCACATCTTCTCAAGAACTCTAACCCTAAAACAAAACCCTTACCCAAAACAGCATATACACTCACACGGCCTAAACACACATACCCCTACAAACCCTAGGCGTTCCACAAACTATAAAAGAAGGCCAAGAAAATCCAATCCTAACCTACAAATCCATACGGCCATTAACAAGTCTCAAACAAATAAACGAACCAAAACAAGTGATTCAAGAAGGCATAAGAACACGTTGGTTGGAGGCAACCAACACGCAAGGATTGCAAGGAAAACCCAAGTTATTGTGAATTTATTATTCTACCCTTAGTCACAAAAAAACTGAGGTTCTGAGTACAAAAAAAGAAAAGAAAAGAAAAGAAAAAGGGATAACAAAGGATTCAAAAAGCCCAAAGAAACGCAATGTGTAAAAAGGCTTCAAAACTTGTGCTCATCTTGGTTCTTGGATTAAAGGCTGAAGCCCACACTTTCAAACAGCCCTACCTTATCCTCAAAAAGACATAAACACATCCTATAAATATTGAACACAATTTGATTAAAAACTTGATTGGACATTTAGTGAATCAAGTCGGCAAAGTCTAAGATTAACTAAAGATTGCCAAAAGCAATCCTTAGTTTCTCTTTGGCTCAGCCTTTAACATCATTTTTTGGTTTCTTATATATTTGAATCTTAGTATTTTTGTCCAAATTTGTTCTTCATTGTGTTTCTTTTGAGTTGGCAAAAGGTTGGAATTTATTGAAGACGATTGAAACTGCTTTGTTGTCTTGGCACTACCTCTAAGAAGTGTTGCTTGATTTATTGTTTCTAACTCTAGATTGGGCCAAGAGACAAGTTTTGAGTGTGCAAGAACACATCCAGAGAAAAGAGAGAGCAAAACAAGAGCTATACACTTGATTTACACTGACGACTAATGTTTGTTTGATCTTTGTGTTAGTTTTTCCTTTTCTTTTGCTTTCTTTTATCTCAAATCACACGCCAGGATAACATGTCTCAAAGTGTGACAAGGCACCCCCAAAGCTCCCAAGTCAAATCCAAGGATAAAGAACCCATAATGAGACAAATGATGCAAACTATTGAATGAATCCTACACCAACAAGACTTGATGAAATCCGATGTTGAGGACGTCAGTGTCAAGCTAGAAGATGTCAACAATAGGTTGCATAAGGAGGAGGAACAAAACACTTATAAGGCCTAGAGTTCTAGACGAGCCAAACCATGTAGACACCGAAGAAGTTGCCCAAGCTCACACACCTCAAGAATCAAGGAGGCTGCCCCTTATCCCTCAAGAGCATGTCCAAAGTTCAAGAAGGAAAGGACCCCAAACGCATGAAGAGGGCACCCGTAATTGAAGGAGGCAACCATATGAGGAAGATCATCACGGCCCATTCGATGAGGAAAAGTTTGAAGATTTCAATGCTTCGGGGTACCATATAAGAGACAATCCACTCTTCCCTAAACACAATGACTTTTTAAAAGGTAAGCTCTACATCCTTCAGTTTCAAGAAAAGAGTGATTCCGACGCTTACTTGCAGTGGGAGATGAAAGTCAACCTCATATTCTCTTGCACAAACTACTCCGAGATCCAAAAGGTATGTTTTGTAACTGTAGAACTTGTTGATTATGCTTTACATTGGTGGAATCAAACCAGGATTTTGAGAGAAAGAATTGGACAACCACCCATCACAAGTTTGGACGATTTGAAGTATGAGTTCAAGAGAAGATTTGTCCCCGAACACTATCAACAACCCATGTTCCACAAGTTGCAAGCCTTGACTCAAGGTAATAAAAGTGTCGATGAATACTTCAAGGAGTTAGAGAGGCTGCTAGCAAAGACCAGTGCCAATGAACCTGCCAGAGCTACGATGGCAAGGTTTTTGCAAGGATTATGTAAGGACATCACCCATAAAGTAGAACTCACTCAATACACAAATTTGACTGCAATGGTACACATGGCCGAGAGAGTTGAACGACAAGTAAATTCTAAAACTTTCAATTCCAGTTTTAGAACAGGTTATTCGTAATGTCGAATGCATAGCAGCTATAACCAATTCAGAGCACCAACCTGAGGTCAAAGAAGGAAATCAAATTGTGGCCAAGGTTGGCAAAATAGACCACCAGGAAATACCCAAACCCGAGGGCAAGAAGGTCTAGAAGCAAAGATAAAGGCAAGGCTAAGGCCTTGGGAGGTAAGTCTTCTAATCATGCTTCTGGTTATAAGGATATCTATTGTTTTAAATGTCAAGGTCGAGATCACATAGGGAGAGATTGTCCTAACACTAAACGAATAATGATAGCCAAGTATACTCATGAATATTATACCGAAGAAGAAGAAGAATCTAATACTGAAAATGAATCTGAAGAATTGCATGAGGAAAGTTTAAGTGATGATGACATTGATGAGTCTAGAGATTTTCGTGTTGTTCGAAGGTCCTTGAATGCATGTCAAAAGATAGATGAACATGACCAACATCGAGATAACAGCTTTCATATACATTGCATGATAATAGGAAAAGTACGCACTTTGACTATTGATTCTGGATCTTGTGCTAACGTGGCTAGTGTAGAACTTGTACGTAAACTTGATTTCCTCATGCTTAAACACCCAGACCCCTATAAATTGTCTTGGTTGAATGATTGTTATGAAGTTAGTGTAAGCAAACAAGTTCTTGTTCCATTGTCCATAGGGAGTTATAAAGATGAAGTTTTATGTGATGTCGCCCCTATGCATGCCAGTCATATTTTGTTAGGTAGACCTGGCAATATGATAATAAAGTTACTTATGATGGTTGCCTTAACAAATATTCTTTTAAGTTTCACGAAAATTTATTTAAATTGCGTGTTTTATCCCTTCACAAAGTCCTTGAAGATCAAAAATGAATGCATGAGAATAGAAATAAACCCAGAGAAAAAGAGGCTAAAAAGAAGTTCTTAGAATGTCTTAGGGATGAAAGACGAAAAGTAACCATAAAAGGAAAGGAAGTAGCTAAAGTAGAACATAAGAAAATGTGCGCCTTCTTTGCTAAGCAAGGTGAAGTAACCCATGACTTACAAAACCAACAAACTGTGTATATCCTTCTCTTTAAGGAGACTTTGTTGTCTAAGGATGATTTATCTAGCACCTTGCCCACCGAAGTAGGAGACTTGATTGAGGAATACTCTAGCTTATTTCTCGAGGAAGAACCTATAGTTACCCCCAATACGAGCCATTGAACATCAAATAGACTATGTACCTGGAGTCGTACTGCCTAATCGCCCTGTCTATAGAGCCAATCTTGAGGAAATGAAAGAAGTCCATATTCAAGTAGAAGAAAATTGTTAAAAAAAAAGGAAAGGTTAGAGAAAGTATGAGCCCCTATGTCATCCCAGTCATAGTAGTCCCCGTGAAAGATGGAAGTTAGAGAATGTGTATCGGTTGTAGAGTCATAAACAAGATTACCGTGAAGAATAGATACCCCATTCCTAGGTTGGATGAAATGTTGGATATGCCTTATGGTGCTAGATATTTCACTAGGATTGATCTAAAGAGTGGATACTTTCAAGTAAGAATCAAAGAAAGGGACAAATGGAAAACTGCCTTTAAGACTAAGTTTGGATTGGATGAGTGGTTGGTTATGCCATTTGGTTTAATTAACGCCCTAGTACATTCATGAGGTTAATGAATGAATACTTAAGAGCTTTTATAGGGATATTTGTTGTAGTTTACGTTGATGACATCCTTACCTATTCTAAGTCTTTGGAATAACATATTGACCATCTAAGGTGCGTTTATGATACACTTAGGAAGGAGAAGCTTTACGCTAACTTTAAGAAATGTTCATTTTGTTTGGATAAAGTGGTATTCGTAGGTTTTGTAATCACTGCTGATGGAATTGAAATGGATGAAGAGAAAGTGAGATCAATTGTAGAATGGCCTGCTCCTAAGAACTTTGGAGAAGTGTGAAGTTTCCATGGCCTAGCTGGTTTCTATATACGTTCTGTCAAGGAACTTTATCCATTTTTGCTCCTCTTAATAAAATTGTGAAAAAACACGTTAGTTTTTATTGGGGAGAGCCTCAACAGAAATCCTGTGAAGAACTTAAGAAAAGATTAACCACCGCACCCATTCTTAAACTACCCAACTTCGATAAGGCATTTGAAATCGAATGTGACACAAGTGGAGTAGGAAATGGAGCACTATTAACCCAAGCGAAGCGACCCATTGCCTACTTTAGTGAAAAAATGAAAGGAGCAGCCCTTAATTACTCCACTTATGATAAGGAACTTTATGCATTGGTTAGATCCATTCAAACATGGCAACATTACCTTCAACCTAAAGAATTTGTTATACACACTAATTATGAAAGTTTGAAATATTTTAAGGGGCAAGGTAAGTTGAATAATTGACATGCTAAATGGGTTAATTTTATAGAACAATTTCCTTATGTAATCAAGTATAAGCAAGTTAAAGATAACATAGTTGCTAACGCTTTGTCTAGGAGATATACTTTGATTACTAGGTTATCTTGACAATTGTTAGGATGTGAATCTATTAAGGAAATGTATGCTACCGATACTGACTTTGTTACAATCCTTGAAGCATTTCACGAGGGACCCTTTGAGAAATTTTACTTGCATGAAGGTTTCTTGTTCGAAGAAAATAAATTGTGTGTGCCTAAGTTTTCTATGCGAGAGCTTTTGGTTAAAGAGGCCCATGTAGGAGGTTTGATGGGTCACTTTGGGATTTTCAAAACGTTGGAAGGACATAAGGAGCATTTTTATTGGCCAAAGATGCGCATCAATATAGTGCAGGTGCGTGGTAGTTGTATCACATGTAAACAAGCAAGTCTAAATCGCACACACATGGTTTATACACCCCATTGCCCGTACCAGATTCCCCATGGGTTGACATTTTTATAGACTTTGTATTAGGCTTATTGAGATCTAGGATTGATAATGATAGTTTCTTTGTGGTTGTGGATAGGTTTTCAATGATGGCTTATTTATAGCTTGTGAGAAAGTTGAGGATGCTTCTCATATTGCAGTGATAGGGATACTAAATTTTTAAGTCATTTTTGGAGAGTCGTATAAAATAAACTTGAAACTAAGTTGTTATTCTCTATTATTGCACATCACCAAACCGATGGTCAAACTGAAGTAGTTAACAGAACATTATCTCAATTGTTGCGTGCCATCATACAAAGAAAACTTGAAACATTGGGAAGATTGTTTGACTTTTAAAAAATTTGCATATAATAGGAGCGTTCATAGTGGTACATCTTTTTCACCTTTAAAGATTGTTTAAGGTTTTAATTTCCTTTCCCTACTTGATTTGATTTATATTCTTGTGCATGAACGTGCTAGCTTGGATAGTAAAGCAAAGACCGAATTAATTGCTAAATTGCATGAAAAGGTCAAAAATCAAATTGAAATGAAAAACAAAGAATATGCACGTAGTACAAACAAGCATAGTAGACAAATCATTTTTGAGCCAGGTGATCTCGTATGGTTACATTTGAAAAAAAAGGTTTCTTAAGGAGCGTAAATCGAAGTTGATGCCAAGAGAAGATGGATCATTCAAGGTACTTGAACGTGTTGGTGATAATGCTTGTGTATTAGAACTTCCTGAAAGGTATGGTTCTGTTTCTTCTACTTTTAGTGTTTCCGATCTCACACATTATCCTCCTAATGCTTTAGATTCAAGGACGAACCATTTTGAGGACGGGGGGAATGATGTGCCACAAGGATCTATGATAAGAAGCAATGCCAAGCAACTATGATACGACGTTGGCACCTTCTTGTATAAGCATGTTCAAGATGAGCCCTCCGCACAATGGATTTATCTTCTTGAGCCATTTAGTGTGTTTGCGTTCATGCATGATTATTCTAAGTTTTACATGTTATAAATAAGATGCAATAGTTAGAGGGAAGGGATGGATAGTCATTGCATAAATACTAGCGGTTTGTGATTTTTCCGTAGTCGTTTGTGTGTTTCCTTGTTTAGGGGCATTTTTGTCATTTCATCCATTGTTAGGTATTTCACATGCATGACATGTATTTTATTATCCCTTATTAGAATGATGCTTGGTGGTGTATTTATCTTTTGTAGGTGGCTTGGTGGAGAGGCGTGTGCATGGAAGAAGAGGTTAGCCAAGAATGAATACTAATTGGACCAAAGTTCAATCAATCATAACTCTTTCGTTTCAACTCAGAATGGTCTCAATATTGAGTTCAAATTCATGGTCTTGACGAGCTCTACAACATTGATGAAGATATCAAAGGCCAAGGCCAAATTCATGGTCTTGTGCGTGGAAGATCAATCTTGTGTCTCTTCTATTGAGAATGGTGTAAATGTGTTTGAATAATTTTCAAAAGCATTATTTTATACTAAGAAAATACCACTTTATATTATAAAAATATCAAAAATTGGAACAAGAGAAAAAGTGCCATCGATCAATCGATGTACATCATTCCCTGAATCGATCGATCGATACTGACCAGAATTAAAAACAGAACCTCATGGTGACACATCGATCTCTCACAATGATCGATCGATGTATACATTACACCCTACTTTGATCGATCGATTTTAGACAGAATTAACTCAAATTGAGTTTTTCAAGTCTTTTTTTACATTAAACGAATTTAATACATATTGTTATATTCATATGCATGTGTTATGCAGTATATACATGATAAAATGGAGTTGGACTTATAATATGTAACTAACATGTTGTGGAAGTTTGTACAACTTACCAAAAAGGGCAAAAGTGTATTTTGAGTTTTTATAACTACTTGACTCAAAACATCCATACAAGGACTTGTATGTGATATATCTATTATTATTACGAAGGCGTTTCTTATGATTATATCTGGACGACAAAAATATTCTCGCGGTTTTCTATCTTCATAGATATTTTCGTTATTTCACTTTCCAAAGACATTATGGTCTTTTTATTCAAGCTTATCTTCCAAGTATATTATTATCATCATTACGGAGTTTTTACATGGTATTTTTGAAGAATATCTTGCGGTCATATGTCTACTTATTCAAGGTTGAAGATATTATCGGCACATCTAAATATGTGACAATTTTTTGTCACATCTTATTATTATCTTGGGTATTCTTAAATATTATTATGGGGTCTTCTTATCTATAGTGTTGTAGAGGGTTTAAGGTTATTCTTGGAAAAAATATGCTACAACTTACAAGGAGAAAAATGTAGGATTTTGAACCATTTGTTGACCAAGTCATGTCAACTATTATCCACTCAATTCTGTTCATTAAATCTGATTGCCTACACATATTTACACATGGAAAATGATCTTTAATATGTTTTAATGACGTTCCAATCATATTTTGACTTATGTGCATGACCATGACACATGGACCAACCAAAACACAACAAAATTACTTGGTGGCAAAAAGTTGCCAACATGGCAACCATAGACCATGGAATTCTGTTAAGAGGCTGAAAAAGGAGCCATTTGAATTCAAAAATGTTAGCTCTCACATGTCTTATGTTGGTGCAAGAGGTTGAGCTAAAATTAGAGAGAATATGACATTCTAACCTCTTTTTATTATCTTCATTTTTTCATCAAAATTCTCAAAATTTCCAAGTCATTCATGCAAAAAAACATTTCAGCCAAATTGAGTGGCCTAGGTGGACAAATCATGTTTCTTGAAGGTGCTAGGTGTGCAAGGTGCTAAAGTGGCCATCCAATGAAATGAAGACACACAAGCCTTGATGATATGGAAGGTGACAAAGTGGCATTCTTATGTTCTAAGGAGTGTCTCACACTCTAAATAGGAGCATAAATCAATAGAAGAAGGCACACCTCTTGCTCTCTTCTTCTTCATTCTCTCTTGCTCTTTATTTGTGTAACTAAGGTTCTTTAGTGTTGTAAATGTTTTTAGAGCTAAATTGCACACCTCTTGTGCTGAGATTTTAAGATTGATTAAGCCATTGTTATAAGGCTAAGTCAATAGGTGCTTGATGTGTTGCTATATTGAAGGTTGTATAAAGGTGTTGAACCAAGTCTTGATTCAGGTTGGTGCATAACCACAGGATCAAGCAAGGTGTTCTTTGTAACAGTTATCAATCATAGTGAGAATAGGTGTTCTTTGGGATTCGAGTAGGTCACAATGACCGAACAAGATAAATTTTTAGTGTTCTTGTCTTCGTTACTTTTCTATCTGATTTTTCCAGTTTCTACACGGAAATCATAAAATCTGGGAAAATTGCAATACGTTTTAAAAATTCTGATTTTTGATGTCAACTAACTTCAGACTGCTAGCTTTCATTTGCAACAAGAATCATTTGATTTGAGTAAAGAAAAGTAAGACAATAAGTCGTTGCAAGTTTATTGCGCAAATCTATCAGCAACACTGACCTATCTTCAAAGTTTTGCAAGTATGTACTATTTGAATAGGATACTTGGTCTGGGCTTTTGAAAAAATAAACTAGACTTTTCAAGCTTTTTTTGACACAAAGAATACATTTTTTGGATACGTATACAATGCGTTATAGCTTTTCAAAATTAAACAACTTTTCTTTCATGTTCTACAAATTTGTGTGCCAAAAATTTTTTATTTGTTGAGGGATCAAATGACTTTGTATTTCTCTCAAATTTTTAAAGGAGCTATAGAACATTTTGAAGTTTGTTTCTAGAAAGTTTGAAAGGTTTTGGAGTTCTACATAACAAGAAACAATTTTTCAAAGATGGACTCTTGTTCTGAGTTTTACAGAATCAGATTTAAAGAGACTTTTAAAAAAGGTTTTTAAATAGTGTAATTTCTACTAAGTACTATTCATCTCCCCCCTCTACTTTATACTATGGCCACAGTTCCTCACAAAGTTGAGTCGAAAGATATGTCCACTCAACGCCCATTTCTTTTTTATGGTAATAATTTTCTTCATTAGAAAATTAGAATGAGTCTTCCTAATTGCTATAGACATTGATTTGTAGTCTATAGTAGAAGATGGTCCTTATATTCCTACTAAAACTATACAAGTAAATGGTGTAACACAAGAGGCAGAGAAATATAAAAGTACATAGACTAGTGATGATAAAAAAAAGAATGTCCATGAATGCCAAAGATATGCAATTACTTTTAAATGGATTTAGTGCTTCTGAGACAGGGTATTTTTCAAATTGTACTGTTGCACATGATATGTGGAAGTCATTAGAATTAAAGCATGAAGGAACTAGCGGTGTAAAAGAATAAAAAATAAACATGCTTATGACTAAGTTTGAATGCTTCAAAATGCTACCAAACGAATCCACAACATCAATAGATTTGAGGATTACTAACATTTTCAATGCACTTGAGTCTCTAGGGAAATCTTTCACCAGCAAGGAGAAAGTTTAAAAAGTGCTACGAAGTCTTTCCGCTGAATGGTATTCGAAAGTAACGGCAATTGAAGAGATAAAATCAATTAACAAAATGGATGAATTGATATGCCCACTCAAAATATACGATGTGAAACTAATCAACGAAAATCCGAGTCTTCAAAACAATCCAGTAAAACTATTGCCTTCAAAACAACCGAATCTTCACATGTAAATGATGATGAAAGTGATTATGAATTAGATAATGATTTAATATTAGTAGCAAGAAAACTTAGAAGATTTTCTAAACGTCCAAATAGGAATAGACAACAATCATCATCTTCTTCTTCTCAACTCAAGAGAATCAACTCAAATAAGAATGATGAGAAATGGTATAACAAAGAGTTAAAATGCTATGAATGTGGGCAAAATGGACATATTTCTTATGATTGTCAACTAAGAACAATAACAATAAACAAACTAAGGAGGCACAAAGAAACAAACCAAAGGAGACCAAGTCAAAGAAAGATAAACCAGTAATGAAGGTAAGTGTTTTATAGTGATTCCTCTGATTCAGAATCCAAACATTCAGAAAATAAAGAAGCACAAGTATGCTTTGTCTCAAAAGAGGTAACATCGTCTTCTAAGTTTGATCTAATATTAAGATGTCTTTTGATGAAATGAATGTTGAGTATATGAAAATGCATGCACATTGTAAAAGGCTATCAAAACAGAAAAAGAATAGTTAATTTACACTCTTGATTCATTAGAAACTAAGAAATCTTTATATAGAAAGAATGAACAAACACTTAGTGCTGAAAATGGAATGCTAAAAACTAGACTAAGTGCATGTGAAGATGAGATTTCTTTGTTAAAAGCATGCAAACTTGACTTAGAAAAGACTTTAGAACAATTCAAATCTGGAACAAACATGTTCGACTAATTAATTTCATCGCAAAAGTACGTAAATGATAAAACGGGGTTAGAAAATAAAGAATAGCATGATAACTTAGGCAAAAAGAATAACTAATTTCTTCTGCTTCTAATTTGCCTTTTTTTTGTAATTACTTCTAATTTGCCTTATGTTGCAAAGAATAATGTGCATATTCTTCCTACTCCTATTTCGAAATCAAAATTTGCAGAATATACAAATGCTTCTAGGCAAAACTTTGCATCTAGAAAACATAGAAACCATGCCTATATGTACGCAAATGTGATTAAGTTGAATAAAGTGCATACAACTCATATTGATGTTAAAATCATGTTCTATATAAGACTTATAAAAAGACATCAACATGGTTATACATATAATAGGCCTCAAAATCGTGCATCTTATGCTAAGAATCCAGCTTGGCCTAAATATGTTCCATATAAGCCGAATATGCATACATATAAAACAATTCATCTTCATTCAAATGGCATGGTCAAATGTACAATAATCCTCTCTGCTCTTCTAATTATGAAAATGTCAAGTATGTGCCAAGAAGTTACATCCAAGTTTGGATACCAAGAGGCTATGTAAACAAGGATGTTACTAACATCCAAGGACCCAATTAAGAGGGTACTTAAACTTTATCTTCTTCATAGGTGAACATTGGAAAAGAAGAAAATAAGAAGCTCTAAAAATCAAATAGTTTTTTAGATAGTGGTTGTTCAAGACACATGACCGGTGACCCATCATTGTTCACAAAATTGAAAGAAGTAAAGAATGGTATGAATGTCATATTTGGTGATGACATCCATAGCAAGGTAATTGGCAACGATACTATTGGTGATGCGTGCAACTCGTGGGCTCCAATAATTCCACCTTTCAAACGTCCTTCACAAAGGGTTAGGCACAAAGAAGTAAACTTCCCCTTGCTTCCTTAGTGATCAAAACGTAGGGATAACGAGCAAAGCCAACACTACAAGATGGTCGTTGAACAGGCAAACCAAAACGGCCCTCCTGGACGGCACCTTTTAGCAATGGCAACACCTTCAATATGCTCAACTTTGAAGGATCTTAACCTAGGTTTTTAATGCAAAACCAAGAAAACAAAGTATCACACAAAGTGAATGAAATATCAAGACTTGTTATTCATCGAAAGGTGAGATTACAATCACCCAAAGGGGTCTATTTATAGGCCTAGTAGACGCCCCCTTTAGCTTGAAATGGCTAGAGATAATTCAAATAAAGCTATCTAACAAATGTTTAAATTTAAACTTTGCTTGAAAATTTAAACTAAGATAATTCTAGCTAAAACTTGAAATGCTTGCAAGATGTTATCTTCAATGAATCTAGTCATGTTTGGTGATGGAATTGGCGTTGGAGATGTAGATGAAGTGGTTGAACTTGAACTCAAAGGCTAATTGAAGATTGGATTCAATTTGACTTCAAACTTGAATTCAATCTTTGAATTATGATCCCATCCTTTTCTTATCTCCAAGTTGGCGTGTGGAAGTCTTTCTAGGCGTGTGAGATGTCTTCACATGGTTGAGATGTTGAATTCAAATGCTGGTCGGAGATTGAGTTTACTTGAACTTGAATTTAAACTTGGATTCAAATTTGAATTGTTGATCTATCCTCATCCTTGCTTCAAAGAATGACGTGTGATCCCTTGAGATGATAGCTGAATCCTTTTTGAAATGTAAGCCTCAAATTGGTTGAAACTTGAATTCAAATTATGGTTAAATTTGAATTCAAGTTTATCTTCAAGTTCAAATTCAAGATGTCATGCTTCACTTTAAAGTGGCCGCCCCCCCTCTTATGGATAATGGAGATGATTTCAACTTGATCAAGAGATTCTATCTTGGACACCTTTGAATTTGTCTTAGCATAGACAAACATTCTCTTCGAATATTCTCTTGAAACATTCTCTTCAACATTCTCTTCAAACATTCTCTTGAAACATTATCTTGAAACATTCTCTTGAAACATTCTCTTCAAACATTTCATGTACCTAATTTACCTACAAAGAAAAGACATAAAACAAAGATCACAAGACACAAGATAAAATTCAAAGAAACAAAGAGTGTAGACGTGCATGTGATACATGCTCAAGTTGAAGGTTCAATGAAATGAACCCAAGGAGTCTTAGGCTCATCTTGAACATGCTTGTACAAGAAGGTGGCAACTTGGTGACAAAGTTCCCTTGCCCTCCTTCTTGTTATAGGACCTTTGACCTCTTGATGGGGCCTTTGATCCTCATCGGACCCTTGATCCTCATCAATCCCCCCCTCCTCAAAAGGATTCGTCCTCGAATGAAAAAGATCATCGTTGAAAGGGGTGAGGTCAGCAACATTAAAAGTAGGTTAAATTGAACCATACCTGTCGGGAAGATCAAGGATGTATAAGTTGTCACCTATGCGTTTCAATACTTTAAAGGGTCCATCTCCTCGAGGCAACAATTTTGACTTTCTTTCATTGGGAAATCTTTCTTTACGCAAATGTAACCACACTAAATCTCCAGGTTTGAACACAACTCTTTTCCGATGTTTGTTAGCTCGTCTTTCATAAGCTTTGTTTTTCTTTTCTAGTTGTGTTTTAACTTGTTCATGCAGTTTCTTTATGTTGTCTGCTTTTTGTTTACCATCAATACTAGAACATTCATGCATGGGAATAGGAATCAAATCAATGGGAGACAAGGGATTAAAGCCATACACGATTTCAAATGGACTATGCAAAGTACCGTGATGGACACTCCTATTATATGCAAATTCGATATATGGTAAACAATCTTCCCAATGTTTAATGTGTTTTTGCAAAATGGCACGCAAAAGTTGAGAAAGAGTACGATTAACGACTTCAGTTTGTCCATCAGTTTGTGGGTGTGCGGTGGTGGAAAACAACAATTGTGTACCAAGTTTAGCCCACAAAACACGCCAAAAATGACTCAAGAATTTCGTATCTCTATCACTTACAATTGTACGTGGCATGCCATGCAATCTAACAATTTCTTTGAAGAACAAATCAGCAACATGTGTGGCATCATCAACTTTTCTACATGCAATGAAATGTGCCATTTTTGAAAATCGATCAACCACAACATAAATGCTATCGCGTCCTCCCCGAGACCTAGGAAGTCCTAAAACAAAGTCCATAGAAATGTCAATCCAAGGGGAATCAGGGACGGGTAAAGGCGTGTAAAGGCTATGTGGTTGGGACTTGGATTTGGCTTGTTTGCAAGTGATGCAATTACCACACAACCTCTCAACGTCTACTCTCATGTGGGGCCAATAAAAATGTTCTTTAAGAGTCTCAAGGGTTTTGAATACTCCGAAATGACCCATTAAACCTCCCCCATGGGCTTCTCTGGTCAATGCTTCTCGTAGGGATGATTGGGGAACGCACAATTTTTGTTCTTTGAAAAGATAACCCTCATGTATGTAAAATTTCCCAAATGGTGCTCCTTTACATGCCTCGAAAATGGTGCCAAAGTCATGGTCATTGGGGTACAAGTCCTTAAGTAATTCGAATCCCAAGAAGCATGAAGATAATGTAGTCACTAACGTGTATCTCCTAGAGAGGGCATTAGCAACTATATTATCCTTTCCTTGTTTGTACTTAATCACGTAAGGGAATTGTTCTATGAACTCTACCCATTTGGCATGTCTTTTGTTCAACTTTCCCTGCCCTTTAAGATACTTGAGGCTTTCGTGGTCAGTGTGGATCACAAACTCCTTAGGTTGAAGGTAGTGTTGCCAAGTTTGTAGGGATCTCACAAGAGCATAAAGTTCCTTATCGTAGGTAGAGTAATTCAATGCTGCTCCTTTCAACTTTTCACTAAAATAGGCTATGGGTTTCTTACTTTGGGTCAAAACTGCGCCTATACCCACTCCACTTGCATCACACTCGATCTCAAAGGTCTCATCAAAATTTGGTAGTCTAAGTATGGGTGCAGTGGTCAGCCTACGTTTGAGTTCATCAAATGCCTGTTGTTGTGGCTCTTCCCACCTAAAAGGCACATCTTTTTTCACAATTTCGTTTAGGGGTGCAGCTATGGAAGAAAAATCTTTGACAAACCGTCTATAAAAGCTTGCTAGTCCATGGAAACTGCGAACTTCCCCTACATTCTTAGGTATAGGCCACTCCACAATTGACCTAACCTTTTCTTCATCCATCTCTACTCCCTCAGCCGAAATGACAAAGCCTAGAAAAACTACACGTCCTAAACAAAAGGAGCACTTCTTAAAGTTGGCGTAAAGTTGTTCTTGCTTAAGCTTTTCAAAAACAGCTCTAATGTGATCAAGATGATCTTCTATGGTGTGGGAATAGATTAGGATATCATCGAAATAGACAACGACAAAGCGTCCTATGAACGCACGTAAGACTTCATTCATTAGCCTTATAAAGGTACTAGGGGCGTTGGTGAGCCCGAAGGGCATCACTAACCACTCATAGAGCCCAAACTTGGTTTTGAATGCAGTCTTCCATTCGTCCCCTTCTCTAATACGTACCTAGAAGTACCCTTGCTTAAGGTCGATTTTGGTGAAGAATTTGGATCCGTGCAATATGTCTAACATATCGTCTAGCCTAGGTATGGGGTACCTATACTTGACGGTAATCTTGTTTATGGCTCGGCAATCGGTACACATTCTCCACGTTCCATCCTTTTTGGGTACTAAAATGACAGGGACGGCAGATGGGCTCAGACTCTCTCGGATTTGTCCACTAGCTAGGAGCTCTTCTACTTGCCTTTGGATTTCTTTGGTTTCTTCGGGGTTGGCTCTGTAGGCTGGGCGATTGGGTAACACGGCTCCTGGAACAAAGTCGATTTGGTGTTCTGTTCCTCTAATGGGTGGTAATCCAGATGGTGGTTCGGAGGGAAATAGAACTTCATATTCTTGGATAAGGGACGCAACTGAGGTAGGTAAGTCTTGTGGGAGTTCTTCAAGGGCAAGCTGACACGACTTTGGAATAATGATGAAGACAGTTTGGTTGTTATAAAGTGCACGTGTAACCTCTCTTTTCTTTGCGAAATACCCACACTTCTTTTTGGAGTCGTTGACACTTAGGGGCACTACCTCTTTTCCCTTGCTCTCGTTTTTTTGTTCTCACTTTTCATACACTCCACAAATTTTTTTTCGGCTTCTTTTTCCTTAGGATCGGCTCTAGACTTGGACATGCGTTGGTGATCCTCGTGGACTTTGTGTGGTGGAAGTGCATGCAGTTTGTACAATTTGCCCTTCAATTTGAAAGAATAACGATTCAAATAACCATCATATGTCACATGTCGGTCAAATTGCCATGGCCTACCAAGTAAGATATGACTAGCATGCATTGGTGCGACATCACATAAAACATCATCTTTGTAACTACCAATGCTAAGAGAAATCAAAACTTGTTTACTTACGCTAACTTCACCGCAGTCATTTAGCCACGCAAGTTTGTAAGGATGCGGGTGATTAGTCATAGGCAAATTCAGTTTTCTTACTAATTCGATGCTAGCCACATTCGCACAAGAACTGGAATCAATGATCATGGTGCACACTTTACCATTTATCATGCAATGAATATGGAAAATGTTTTCTCGATGTTGTTCATGATCATCTAATTTTGGATATGCATTTAAAGCTCTACGCACAACAAGAAACTCCTTAGTGTCAAAATCATCTAGTGCGCCTAGGTCCTCTTCAGGTTCAATTTCATTATCATGCTCAGACTCGTTTTCATGCTCGGACTCAGACACATATTCATTTGTTTCTTCAATTAACATGATTCTTTTTGCATTAGGACATTTTTTTCCTATGTGACCACGTCCTTGACATTTATAACATTTAATGTCTCTAAACCTGTTTGAAGGATCCGAAGAATTTCCGGTAGGAGCCTTTTGTTGGGTGCGTTCATCTCTCCTTTGTGTGGATTGCACACGATTGTCCATCCTTTGCGATGAGCCTTGGTCACGCGTTTGGCCTCCTGTAGGCCGTGAACTTCCTGTTCCTGAAGGCTTGATGTGAAATCTTGACGAAGATTGATTAGTACGATAATTGGAATTGAAATTAGAGGAGTTACGTACCTTTAATTGTGCTTCAATCTTTTCAGCCATATGGACCATGGTTGTGAGGTCGAGGTAAGGTTGAAGGTCAACCCTTTGCGCAATCTCCCTGTTTAAACCATGTAAGAATCGAGCCTTGGTGGCTTCTTCAGGTTCCTGCAAGTTAGACCTCTCCAACAAAATTTCTAACTCTTTATAATACTCGTCTACACTTTTGGAACCTTGTCGTAAGTTATGCAAACTCGTGAAAATAGAACTCTCATAATTGTTTGGAATAAAACGTTGTCGCGTTTCAAACTTCATTTCTTCCCAAGTGGCGATTGGGGGTTGTCTCGTCTTAGTTCTATTTCGACACAAATTCGTCCGCCAATTAAGTGCATAACCAGAAAATTCAATGGAAGCATACCTCACTTTTTGCAATTCACTATAATTGGTACAAGAAAAGATCAAATCCACTTTCGTTTCCCATTCTAAATATTCCTCTGCATTACTTTTACCATAAAACATGGGAACACTTATTTTGGTTTTGAGAAAATCGTCATCTTGCGGGAAAAGGGGATTTTGGCGTCTTTGGTAACCACGAGGATGGTGGTCATCAAAGTCATAATCATCATGCTCAAAGGGAATGTAATCATCATTGTACCTTCTTGGAGCGTACCTTCTTGCTTGTATAGGAGGAGCAAACCGTCTCGCTTCGGTGTGTGGGGGTCGGATGTTATCGTCTTCAACTTCTTCTGGAGGATGGCGCCTTGGTTGTGATGGTGGAACGGCCCTGCTTGTTCCTTGGCCGTCACTTGTTTTGTAGCTTCGCTCCAAGTCTTCCAAGCGATGCTTGATTATCTTATTGTCATGCATGAGTTTCTTAAGCATCTCCAGCATTTGTCGTTGAGTATTGTCAACAGTTTCGGCTTCTTTAGACTTGCTAGATGCGGAATTGCTGCTGGCCATTGTGCCTAAGGAATTGAACAAAAACAAAGGGGAAAAGAAAGAAGCAAACTAACACAAAGACAAACAAACATTAAGGGATTAGTAAAAAAAATAAGCTATGAACACTCCGCTTTCGATTCTTTCCACTCTCTTACCACTTTGGTTCTTGGATCACCTGAAGTTAAGAAGTCTCAAAGTGATCAATAAGCAAGTGTATTGCCAAGGCTTCTTCAAACCACAATGTTCTCCGCTTGTTTCTTCCTTTTTGCTTTCAAGTTGCACCAATTAGTATCAAAGTAGAATCAATTGAAATGAACACAAACTTGAACTTTATACTAAGATTCAAAGAAAATAAGCAACCAAGTTGATGTATAAGGCTGAACCAAAGATGAACTAAGGGTTGTCGTGGGCAATCTTTAGTTAATTTTGATTCTATGCACTTACTATCCACAAAATGGTTCAAGTCATGCAACAATCGAGCAACCAAGTGTGTGATTGGTTTAGGAAGATGAAGAAATGGATGATTGGGTATAGTGGACGGCAATGTGGGGTAATATGGTATTCAAGGTTTGCAGGTCGTACCAAAAATTTTCTACACAATGCACAAACGTTTTGCCCTTTTTCTTTGCTCTTGTTCTTTTGTTTTTTCTTTTTCTTCCTTGCTATTTCAATTGAGCAAGGTTCAGATTCTCCTTTTTTGACTAAGGGCAGAATTGGAATTTGACTTGTTTTGCACTTAGCACTTGCGTTTTTGGACAGAATAGTGCAATGTATTTAAAATGCAATTTGTATCTTGGACTTGCAACAAAAATAACCTTGGAAAGTGAAGGAATTTGGGGTATGGCCGAATGGGGGTTAGGGTTAGGTTTTTTTTTGATTTAGGGTTTTTTTGAATGTTTTGGGAATTTGCGGAATGGGGTTATAGGAACGGAATGGGCGTTGTAGATGAACTATTTGGGTTGGTAATTGATGATTGGTGTGGTCAATTTGGGTATTGGCTGGTTTAGGACAGAATTTGAACAAAATTCAAATTCTAGGGTTAGGATTTATTTGAATGAATTGGGATCTTTAGAATCTGATTGTATTTGGTAAAATTGGTTTGGGGCTTTTTGTGTGGGGTGTAAATAGGGTTATTTGGGATCAGGTTGGTGGGTTTTAGGGTTGGGTTGGGGGTGTTGTTGGTTGGGCCGTGGGGTGGGGTGGTAGAATTAGGGTTTTTTTGTTGAAGAGGGTTCGGGAAGGTAAACACACTTATGACTACTTGTCTTAAAGCATGAAATCAATCACAATGCGAATCATAAGATGCATAAAATCATCACCAACTAAAAGCTTCGGTAGCAACAAGATGATTTGAAACCGAGGTAGCTTTATAGGATGATGGTTGGAATATTTTGAAGAAGGTTGAATGTAACCTAAAAATGCAACGTACCCTAATTTGTTCAAGTTTGAACGACTCAAAATCAGATTGTGATGCGAAAAGGAAATAAAGGAAATGACACTTGAATGATGAAAAGCAAAATGCAGCAACGTGTAAGGACTCAACGCAATGTTTTGTTTTGGACGTTTTTTTTTTTGAATGAAATGCAAGACAAATGGCGTGTAGAGGGAGGAGTAGAAGAAGGACACAACTGAACTTGACTAGACTCAAACAAAAAAAAAGGAAATGATAGATGGTGGAATAGAGTAACCTCGCTCTTTGATACCAATTTGATGTGTGCAACTCGTGGGCTCTAACAATTCCACCTTCCAAACGTCCTTCACAAAGGGTTAGGCACAAAGAAGTAAACTTTCCCTTGCTTCCTTAGTGATCAAAACGTAGGGATAACGATCAAAGCCAACACTACAAGATGGTCGTTGAACAGGCAAACCAAAACGGCCCTCCTGGACGGCACCTTTTAGCAATGGCAACACCTTCAATATGCTCAACTTTGAAGGATCTTAACCTAGGTTTTTAATGCAAAACCAAGAAAACAAAGTATCACACAAAGTGAATGAAATATCAAGACTTGTTATTCATCGAAAGGTGAGATTACAATCACCCAAAGGGGTCTATTTATAGGCCTAGTAGACGCCCCCTTTAGCTTGAAATGGCTAGAGATAATTCAAATAAAGCTATCTAACAAATGTTTAAATTTGAACTTTGCTTGAAAATTTAAACTAAGATAATTCTAGCTAAAACTTGAAATGCTTGCAAGATGTTATCTTCAATGAATCTAGTCATGTTTGGTGATGGAATTGGCGTTGGAGATGTAGATGAAGTGGTTGAACTTGAACTCAAAGGCTAATTGAAGATTGGATTCAATTTGACTTCAAACTTGAATTCAGTCTTTGAATTATGATCCCATCCTTTTCTTATCTCCAAGTTGGCGTGTGGAAGTCTTTCTAGGCGTGTGAGATGTCTTCACATGGTTGAGATGTTGAATTCAAATGCTGGTTGGAGATTGAGTTTACTTGAACTTGAATTTAAACTTGGATTCAAATTTGAATTGTTGATCTATCCTCATCCTTGCTTCAAAGAATGGCGTGTGATCCCTTGAAATGATAGCTGAATCCTTTTTGAAATGTAAGCCTCAAATTGGTTGAAACTTGAATTCAAATTATGGTTAAATATGAATTCAAGTTTATCTTCAAGTTCAAATTCAAGTAAGATGTCATGCTTCACTTTAAAGTGGCCGCCCCCCCCTCTTATGGATAATGGAGATGATTTCAACTTGATCAAGAGATTCTATCTTGGACACCTTTGAATTTGTCTTAGCATAGACAAACATTCTCTTCGAATATTCTCTTGAAACATTCTCTTGAAACATTCTCTTCAACATTCTCTTGAAACATTCTCTTCAAACATTTCATGTACCTAATTTACCTACAAAGAAAATACATAAAACAAAGATCACAAGACACAAGATAAAATTCAAAAAAACAAAGAGTGTAGACGTGCATGTGATACATGCTCAAGTTGAAGGTTCAATGAAATGAACCCAAGGAGTCTTAGGCTCATCTTGAACATGCTTGTACAAGAAGGTGGCAACTTGGTGACAAAGTTCCCTTGCCCTCCTTCTTGTTATAGGACCTTTGACCTCTTGATGGGGCCCTTGTGTAGCGCCCCGCTCCCGAGCCCTAACATCGGAAACAGTGCACCCGCCGTATCTCACTAAGGAGAATACAAGGCGTCGAATAAATCTCTTACATGTCAGAAATGACGTAGAAATTTTTTTCTCGCAGAAACGTAAATCATAACTTAAATTAGACTCCAATAATCGTTATCACATTACTGAAAATAGAAATTCTGATAACAAAAGTAATAAAGAAGTCTGTGAAATCCCCAAAAGACAGCTACGAAAAATCAGCTGCAGAGTTTCCCTTGTATCCTAGCTGCAGCTATCAACCAGCCCACTCAGCTATGTCCGTCCGGCCCTCAACAAAGATATGATCGTAGTCCTCATCCAGCTCACCTGGGAAGTAGGGGTGAGTGACAGAAATCACCCAGTAGATGCCCGCCTCAAACCAATACAAAACATGCATACCGAAATGATATAGCCACATAGCACATAGATATGATATAACCACATAGCACATAAATATAAGATAAAACCACATAGCACATAAATATAAGATAAAACCACATAGCACATAAATATAAGATAAAACCACATAGCACATAAATATAAGATAAAACCACATAGCACACAGAGATAAGATAACATGCATAAGATAAAGTAAATGCGGTAAGTAAAGCACTCCACATAAAAATGCGCAAGTACGTGATGCATGCTCAATCAACGTGTCACACGCAACAAAGTCATGTCACACATAATGCCAATATCCATACCGTGCAATGCATGAACCCGGGTCCTACTGAGTGGCTGCAGGTCGTACACCCCACAGTCACCATACTGAGTGTGCGTGGCCGCGCCACCGCACACCATCCTGAGTGTCGTGGCCCCGCCACCGTACACCATCCTGAGCGCCCGTGACCCGTACGTCACGACCCGCCATCAATGCAATGCACGTGCCATGAATGCAAAACACAATCGTCTGGGGCCCGTACGTCCATCCTCACCGTCTCCGGCACTCAATATTTGGTTTCGTAAATTTTCGAATATTGGAAAGTTGTTATTTATCACCACCTTTATTTTTCCTTAACTTGTATTAATTTACTAGAATTTTCTACTAATTTCCCCTATGTTTCCCTTACTTAATTCTATTTATTACTATTAATTTTTAATTACTTAAATTTACCAAACTTCAGAAATTAAGTGAAAATAATTTAATCTTAAGCTTTTATATTTTCTGGAATTTATTTGAATTCTTATTGGTATTTAATTATATTTTCCTGGCCTGATCCGCCAGACCCGATACATTATTTTTTTTACGAGGTTAATGGGCCGCCTTCGGCCCGACCCGCTGACCAGTCGACCCGGTCTGTTGGCCGGCCTGTTCTCTGCTTTAATTTAATTAATTATTTATTTATCTAATTTGATGTTCCACCAGTGGCAGCGCGCACTCTGATTTGTTTTTCGATCCCAACCCCCATTTTCTCCTATTTCCAGTCTATAGGAACCTATTTTAAGGCCAAGAAACAACTTCTTAAAGACTCCTAATGTACAAGTTCCCCTTTTTCCCCATTTTTTAAGGATATCTTGTTTTCGATTCAATCATACCACCAATTTCACACACACATACACGCACATAGCAGCCATAAATAATATATCTCATGCTTTCCAACATATACAAAATTTACAACTTAAACAAATAAAAACAACGAAACAAAATTTACAACTTAAACAAGTAAAACAACGAAACACATTAGTATACCATCAAAGCATGCATGAATCATACCCGTTTGAGGGGGGAAGAGGCACCTACCTTTTTGACGAATTAACTTCCTACGTGGAATCTCTTCTTTCCAACCCTGCTGACATCTATGCTTGGTGTTGGGCAAATCTTTCATTTTTCCTAAAGGCCTCGGATGGTTGCTTTAGAAAAGAACAAAAACTTTAACTTCCACACTTAATCCAGGAAGTTGACAAGTACAACTTTAAACACCTTTTCATTTACCGTTATACTTATTCGTTTACCATTTTATTTCCGTTTGAATTTCGTTTTACTTCCTACGTATAAGCAAATACATATGCACAAGGTAGAAAATATGTATGTTCTTATATACATTCCACAGTAGTATATTTTCAAGATTCCTTTTTTGCTTACTAAATCCATGCAACCGTTGAGATCTATTACAAGTGGTATCATCCTGTAGACATTATTTGGCATGTACGTGGCAGAATCATCAAATTAAGCTTCTTCTTTTTTATTTTATTTTATATAGATACTCATATATACATATCCAATCGGCACATATGCACACACCTCTATAAATTCAACCATCTATAAAGACAATTATAACATGCATGTTCCACTGTTAATACCGAAAATAACACCATATATATTTCGTAAATCATATCAAATACAATTTGGTTACTTACAACACATACATACATATAAGATCAACCAACTATGCAACCACAAATACATCATGCATGATTCAGTTTTATTACGAACATATAATCATAAGATTTGCAAAAACATAGCGAATATAGGAAGAGTACTTGCCTTGATCTCATGAATACTATACCGTACTTGGATTAAGGTTGGATCGAATTCACAATTTTCTTCTTCCTTCTAAATTGACGTCGGCTGATTGAATGGAACAACAGAAAATATGTCGGCTGATTGAATGAAAGAAAAGAAAATATGGCTGCCATTTGTGTTGTTTTGCGCTGGGGCAGCCGCCTATTAGTCTTTAGGGTTTTTTTCTCTTTTTTTTTCTTGTTTTGCTTTCCGTAGGCGAGATACATACTTATATATATAGAAATAATTATGTCTAAGTAATTTCCTAATAGATTTAGGAAATATCTATGCAAGTTAATCTCTTATAGTCAAGTCTATCCCTATTTCCTCTTCCTATCTTGTAGTAGCAGGATAACTACTACACTTAGTATTTTCCTTTTCCTATATTATCTATACACCATTTATATTAAATAATAATAATAACAAAAAGGCAAAAACATGGGTCGTAACACCTTGATCCTCATCGGACCCTTGATCCTCATCAATTGGTGACCCAAGTACTTTTCAAATCAAGAATGTGTTATTAGTAAATAAATTTTCCTACAATTTATTGAGCATTTCTCAATTGATTGATTGTGGATATGATGTTTCTTTTCATCTCACTTCTTGTAATGTCACAAATGATAAAGGAGAAATAGTTTTAAATAGAAATAGGGATGGTAGCATCTATACCTTATCATGAGAAAATATAGTGAATGCTAATATTAACTGCTTAATATCATATGAATTTGATGCAAATTTATGGCATCGACGATTAGGACATAGAGGAATTTCAACTATTGAAAAATTATCTCGAAAGAACCTTGTAAGAGGCTTGCCTAAGATAGACATAGATAATTTTCAATTATAAGGAAAACATTGTAAAGAAATATTAAAACAGCAAAGAATTCAAGACATTTTTGAGGTGGAAAATCGCCTAAGATAAGATGACAAGGTGGATCAATCATGTTGCTTGAAGTTGTCAACTGTACAAGATCTTTAAGTGACCATCCAATGAAGTGAAGATACTTAAGCTTTGATGATGAAGACTATGACACATTGGTATTCTTATTTTCAAGTCTCATTTTACACTATAAATAGAAGGTAAGGTGAAAAAGAGAAGACACACACTTGAAAACAAAATCTGAAGATTATTGTCTTGCATTCTCTTCTCTTATTTTTTGATTCATTCTTTATGTAGCTAAGGTGTTCCATTGATAGTTGTTGTATAGCTACATTATACGCCTCTTGTTTCATATCTTGTAAGATTGATTCGCCAATTTTATAAAGCTACATCAATTGGTGTTTGAGGTGTTGTAACCAAAGTTGCTTAGAAGTACTTTGCCAAGTCTTGAATTGGGTTGGTGTGTAATCTAAGGATCAAGCTCGACTTTTCTTGTTGTATTGGTGTCATTTCATAGTGAAATCCATGGAAAGGTGTTCCTTGACACCAGAGTAGGTCACATTGACTGAACCAGGTGAAATTCTTGGCATTCTTGTCTGGTTTTTTTTGCATTATGTTCATTTTTTAATGCAATTTTTATTCAATTTCACACGACTTGAAAAAATAGCAAAACATTTTCAAAATTTGTGATTTTTAGTGGAGTTATACTTCAGACTGTTAACTTTCATTTGTAACAAGAATAACTCGATTTGAGCAAAAGAAATTTAGTCTTTAAGTCTTTGAAAAATAACTGCTCCATTCTGAGTGCAATCTGACCAGTTTCTAAGAAACGTGCATTCTGATTTTATTAAGCTCAGTCTTAGGTTAGGGCATTTTCAAAACATAAACTAGACATCTTAAGGAGTATTTTGATATAAAGATTAAACTTTTTGACTGAGTAAACAAAGAGATATAGGCTTTTAAAGTTCAGCAACATTCTGTCCAAAACTGTTCAGATTGACCATCTGAATCTTCTTATTTGTTTGAAGGGACAAATGATTTTATGCTTAGCTCATTTTGGATAGAATCTAGTTAAGACATTGAAATTGGTTTCTGGAAAGTTTCAAAATTTTTGGAGTTGTATACTGAGATTTGTGAATTTTTCAAAAACAGATTCTGAATCTGAGTAATTCTCAGATTCTGTTTTGAGAGAATTTTTTTAAGGGTAGTTATGTAATTTAAGCTAACCACTATTTACCCCCTCTAGTGGTGTTTATTGCAGGTGTTACGATCCAACAAACTCAAATTTAAATAAGATTGTAAATAATTTCTTGAAACAAATAGGTAATAGTTCGTTTTTTTGTCAATTCAATTTTGTTCTTGTGTAATAATAAAATAAAATAAAAATGTGGCTTATTGATTTTGTTGAACAATTTTGAATATTCCAAAAAAAAGAAAAGAAAAGAGAAAGAAACTGGATACGCAAACTAAACATAGCTGCAATTCTCCATGTGCCTATTCCCGTAAAAATTTGTTTCTTGAATTTATTTAACTAAAAGAGACTGAACACGTGTCGAGCAAACATAGGTGCAGCAAAAAGAGGCGGTGAGGGGATCCGGAGTGACATCGAGTACCTTGCTTTCTCCAGTCCTTTTCCCTTTCCCCTATGCTTCCAACGGTTCCTTTCCCCGCCTTCAGTGAACCCCTTTCACTATTTCCTCCTCATTATTATCATCATCATTATACGTAAAAATCTCCGTCTAAAACAGCAAGCATGAAGGGGTAGATAGTTAAACATAATTCAGTGCCCAGAAACTGTGTGATAAAAGAAAAGAAAAAGAAGGGTTGGGTATTTGAGGAGGGCAGCAGCAGATGGAGTTCAAGGCGTTCTTGACATCTTTAGTAACTTCTTTTTCTGTATTTATAGTGCTCATGTTCCTCTTCACCTGGCTGTCAAGGAAGCCTGGGAATCGTGTTGTCTACTTTTCTAATAGGATCTTGAAAGGTCTGGATCCCACTGATGGTGGAAACAGGACCCGCAACCCATTTTCTTGGATCCGGGAGGCCTTGTCCTCCACCGAAGCTGATATTATCAACATCTCCGGTGTTGATTCTGTTGTCTACTTTGTCTTCCTCACCACTGGTATCTGTTTCTCAAAAAATACTTTTTTTTAAAAGTTTGTCCTAAGAAAACATTAGGTGCTCTGCTGCATTGGTTCTCTTCAATTATTTTTTCTTTGGATGTATAAATATATATAATTTTTCTTTTATTGGTTGGTTCTATTTATTTTTTTTGCTCTTTCTTTTCTTCTGTTATAGCCTGTTTTTTATTTATTTTATTACATGAGTCTATATAGTTGGCTTGAATTTTCATGGTTTTTTGTATTAGATTGTCATTATTATCATTAAGAATTTAATTTTGAGGATTTGGGGAAAAGAAAACAAGTGTTGGGTTTGCTTTAAGGTGGCGTTTGGTTAAGGAAATGAGAATGAGGAAATGGGTTTGGAGGAATCTAAACACATTCCGGCTGTTTGCTTAGGGTAAATGGGGGCATGAATTTAATTTTGATATCCAACTATTTGGTAATGGATATCGTTTTTTGATATAATAGGCCCTTTATCTATCAAAATGTGGGAAGGGGGAATGGGGAGCCGCCGGTCAATGCCGGTCACGCCGTCCACCGCTGCCGGCCGCCGTCCACGCCGGTCCACCGCCAGTCCGCCGCCGCAGGCCACCGTTCCGCCGCCGGTCCGCTGGCCGCCGGCTGCCGACCACTATTCTGACCGGTCACTATTCTCATTCCTACTTTAATACCAAACAACTATCACTTTTAACCCCAAACTCATATCTTCCAAACTCATTTCGTATCATAACTATTTCGATTCTAATTCCGATTCTCAAATGCTAACCAAACGTCAGCTAAAGCTGCCACCAGCTTTTCAGATCTAGATCTTGGTGGTTGAAGAGCTCTAACTATTTCTTATGTCGAACATGTTGCTACTTCCCGCTCATATCTGGCAACGATTTTAGTCTCAATGAATAGGACTAATATATTGTCTTCAAAATTCTTATATTACAATGCTTCCTCCTATCCAGATGTTTTAGTGGTTCATTCTTTTGTTGGAGAAAATTTATAAATGGGTTTGTCCAAAGTTGGTGAGCAACATACTTTGAGCTTAATTAAGATTAGTTTTCGTTAATCAAAAATGAAAACTAATGAATCCTAAATTATCTACGTGATGAGTAGATGATTTTAGGCTTTTGAATCACTCAATTTCGATATCGGGTGAATGAGAAATTAATGCTCAAAGTAATAAAAAATTGGTTGCAAATTGGAAAATTGGTGATGTGGCTTCATGAGAAGAAGACACATCACCTTTTTGCAAATATACCACATTGGCAAATTGAAGGGAAAATGCCACCAAATATAGTGCTAGGAGAGGCACTTTAGATGTGCCCTAAGGGCATGAGAAGTTTTTGACCGGAGGGAAGACCTAGAAAGTGCCACACGCGCGCACACGCGCGCGCGCCGGCTCGGCTCGTGCTCGGGCTCGTGGCTCGTGGCTCGCCCGCCCAGTTCTTATCTTTTTGGATAAATTTTCTCTTAAATTTTTCCAGAAAATAAATTACTTGATCCTACGGTTATGATTTAATCCTACGATCTAACGGCTCAGATTGAGCTGACAGTTTCAACTGACTGATTCCTCCTAGTCGTGGGATAATGGCCGAGCTGACCTCCCAGTCGTGGGATAATGGCCGAGCTGAGACAGTCGTGGGGTGCGTGGTGAACGTGGGGTTACTGGCCGATCAGTGCGGTCGTGGATTGTCGTAACCTCCAAGAATTCCCTCTATAAATAGAGGCAGTGCACTTCTTCTGAAAAGATAGAAATTTTCCTTCTCTTCTCCTACTGCATAATTCATTGCTGCATACTGCATACACAGCTGCTGCATTTCATCCATTTGAGGAAGTCAGAACATTTGTCAGGTTCGTGGAGTTCTTACGTAGTAGTGCCACTCGTATGAACTGTTAACCGTTGTATCCTGGGAGACATTTGCAAATTTTCGGTTGGGTACAGTATACCGGAGCAATTCGTCTTAAGGACAGAGTCCTGGACTCGCCTCGGTCCCTATGTTGAGCTCATCCCTGAGTTGAGCTCGTCTCTGGGTTGAGCTCATTCTGTGTTGAGCTCTTTCCTATGTTGAGCTCATCTTTGTGTTGAGCTCATCGTCTCGGCTCATCCATGTGATGGCAATTTGGTTCATCACTGGGATGACCTCGGACTTTCGTCTCGGCTCATCCCTGTGATGGCAATTTGGTTCATCACTGGGATGACATCGGACTTTCGTCTCGGCTCATCCCTGTGATGGCAATTTGGTTCATCACTGGGATGACCTCGGACTTTCGTCTCGGCTCATCCCTGTGATGGCAATTTGGTTCATCACTGGGATGACATCGGACTTTCGTCTCGGCTCATCCCTGTGATGGCATTTTGGTTCATCACTGGGATGACATCGGACTTTCGTCTCGGCTCATCCCTGTGATGGCATTTTGGTTCATCACTGGGATGACATCGGACTTTCGTCTCGGCTCATCCCTGTGATGGCATTTTGGTTCATCACTGGGATGACCTCGAACTTTCGTCTCGGCTCATCCCTGTGATGGCAATTTGGTTCATCACTGGGATGACCTCGGACTTTCGTCTTGGCTCATCCCTGTGATGGCAATTTGGTTCATCTCTGGGATAACCTCAGATCTCCTCTCGGCTCATCCCTGTGATGGCAATTTGGCTCATCATTGGGATGACCTCGGATTTCATCTCGGCTCATACCTGTGATGACACTTCGGCTCATCACTGGGATGACATCGGATTTCATCTCTGCTCATCCCTGTGATGGCAATTTGTTTCATCACTGGGATGACCTCGGATTTCATCTCGGCTCATCCCTTTGATGGCAATTTGGCTCATCACTGGGATGACCTCGGATTTCATCTCGGCTCATCCATGTGATGGCACTTCGGCTCATCACTGGGATGACCTCGGCCGTTCATCTCGGCCATCACTGTGATGGCTCTTCGGCTCATCCTTGTACTTTACAGAATATCAGTTTCGTTCTCTAATAAATCTGAGATTTTGTATGTGGAAAACAATCTTAAGACGAATTGTGTTATTATCTCAGTTTTGTACCGATTTATTTACAGTATTCTGTTGGTATACTGACTTCTTGTTTCATGATTTGTCAGAATTTGAAACGAGATGGAGAACGAAAGCTCTAACTCGCACATCGGCGCTGAGGAACAGAACACTGCTGTTCCAATCGCACCTACTATTGCTGCACCCATTCCTGCACCTGTTCCTGCTGCTGGACAGGTTGAGAAGCCTGAGAAGTTTGGAGGCAGTTTCTTCAAACGTTGGCAGCAAAAGATGTTGTTTTTCTTGACAACATTGGGCTTATCAAAGATGCTGAATGAGGATCCTTCGGAGGTGGTTCTGGTTGAAGATCCGAATCTGAATATGCAGAACCATTTGATGGCTGAAGCATGGAATTTGAACAATTATGTATGCTTGAGTCATATTTTGAGTTGTTTAGATAATTCATTGTATGGACTGTATTGTACTTATAAAACTGCAAAGTTATTATGGATGGCCTTAGATAAGAAGTACCGCACGGAGGATGCCGGTACCAAGAAGTTTGTCGTTGGCAAATTTCTTGATTTTAAAATGTCAGATTCCAAGACTGTTGTTTCTCAGATTGAGGAATTACAGATGCTAGTGGCCGAAATGGAAGAAGAGGGCATGTCGCTCAGTGAATCTTTCATAGTGGCGGCTGTGATTGAGAAGCTACCTCTTTCGTGGAGGGAATTTAGAAGCTATCTCAAACACAAGCGAAAGGAAATGACATTGGAGGATCTGATTGTTCGACTCCGTATAGAGGAGGACAATCGTAGATCCGAAAAAAGGCCAAGTTCGAGTTATGGTCATGCTAAAGCTCATGTCGCAGAGGCGACGAAAAAGAAAAAGAGAAATCCTGTCGGAGTGAACCCTAAAGGCAAGAAAGTTGCCAAAAAGTTCACTGGAAAATGTTATAACTGTGGAACTCAGGGGCACCGCAGTGTTGACTGCCGTAAGCCCAAGAGAAAGCAGGAAAAAGCGAAAGCCAACCTTGTCAGTCAGATGGATGATCTGGATTTGTGCGCTGTTGTTTCTGAATGCAACGCAGTTGGAAATCCTCGTGAATGGTGGGTGGACACTGGAGCCACTCGACATGTCTGTGCAAACAGGGCGATGTTCAGAGACTATTCTCCGGCAAAGAATAATGAAAAGCTGTACATGGGGAACTCTGATAGCTCGAAGATTGAAGGTTCGGGCAATGTGATTCTGAAGATGACTTCAGGAAAGGAATTGACTTTGCGAGATGTATTGCACGTTTCTGACATCCGCAAGAACTTAGTTTCTGGAGCTTTACTAGTCAGTCATGGTTTTAGACTAGTATTTGATTGTAATAAATTTATTCTGAGTAAGAATGGGGTATTTCTGGGGAAGGGGTACTTGACCGACAACATGTTCAAACTTAGTGTGATGACTGTTGTACCTAAGAAAACTTTGCCCAAAGAGGCCAATAAGAATGCTTCTACTTCTGCTTATATGCTTGAGTCTTCTTGTTTATGGCATTTTCGTTTGGGACATGTTAATTATAAGTCAATACAAAGGATGATTAATCTTGACTTATTACCCAAACTGAACATTAGTAAAGAAAAATGCCAAGTATGTGTTGAAGCAAAAATGACAAAGATGTCATTTCCTTCAATAGAAAGGAACACTGAACCTTTAGATTTAATTCATACTGATGTGTGTGATTTAAAATTTGTGCAAACAAGAGGTGGTAAAAAATATTTTGTAACTTTTATCGATGATTGCACACGATACTGTTATGTCTATTTGCTAAGTAGCAAAGACGAGGCCCTTGATACTTTCAAGGACTATAAAAATGAAGTTGAGAATCAACTTAGCAAACGAATTAAGACAATTCGTAGTGATAGAGGTGGCGAATATGATGCACCGTTTAATGAATTCTGTTCAGAATATGGCATTATTCATCAAACGACTGCACCATATTCACCTCAATCGAATGGTATTGCTGAACGCAAAAACCGTACTCTGAAAGAGATGATGAATGCTATGTTGATAAGTTCGGGTTTACCACAGAACTTGTGGGGGGAAGCAATTCTCTCTGCCAACGCCATTCTAAATAGAATTCCACCTAAGAAGATGGATGAAACCCCATACGAGCTTTGGAAAGGCCATAAGCCTAGTTACAAATACTTGAAAGTGTGGGGGTGTCTGGCGAAGGTTGCAGTACCCAAACCAAGACAAGTTAGAATTGGGCCTAAAACAATTGATTGCATATTCATAGGATATGCAACTAACAGTAGTGCATATCGATTCTTGGTGCACAAGTCGGACATTCCTGACATACATGAGAATGTTGTCATGGAATCAAGAAATGCAGTGTTCTTTGAAGATGTCTTTCCAAAGAAAGACGAAAACAACAAAGAAGCAAGCACTAGTAAGCGAGTGCGTGAGACGACTCCTCAAGAAATTGAGGAACTGCGTCAAAGCAAACGAACCAGAGTACCAACATCTTTTGGACCAGATTTTCTAACATACTTGGTAGAAAACGATCCAAGAACCTTTTCTGAGGTGATGTCAACTCCAGAAGCTCCCTTCTGGAAAGAGGCAGTAAATAGTGAGATAGAATCGATTCTTCAAAATCACACTTGGGAGCTAGTTGATCTTCCACCAGGAAGTAAACCACTCGGATGCAAGTGGATCTTTAAGAAAAAGCTGAAAGAAGATGGGTCTATTGACAAGTACAAGGCCCGGTTGGTAGCTAAAGGCTATCGACAAAAGGAAGGCTTTGACTTTTTTGATACCTACTCACCGGTAACTAGGATCACTTCAATAAGAATGCTAGTTGCTATCGCTGCAGTCTACGACTTAGAAATACATCAGATGGATGTGAAGACTGCCTTCCTGAACGGTGAGTTAGAAGAAGAAATTTATATGGAGCAACCTGAAGGGTTTGCTGTACCAGGGCAAGAGAAAAAGGTGTGTAAACTTGTCAAGTCTTTGTACGGACTTAAACAAGCACCCAAACAGTGGCATTTGAAGTTTGATGAGGCAATGTTGTTAAATGGCTTCAGAATCAACGAGTGTGACAAGTGTGTACATCAAGAACACACCAGACGCCTATGTGATAGTGTGTCTATATGTAGATGACATGCTCATCATGGGCAGTACTCGTGACATCATTTTGAATACTAAGAAGATGTTAACACGAAATTTTGATATGAAAGATATGGGGGTTGCCAATGTTATTCTAGGAATTAAAATTTCTCGGATAACTGAAGGCCTCGTTATGTCACAAACTCACTATATTGAATCTGTTCTCAAACGATTCAATATGTTTGATACAAAACCAATAAAGACCCCACTAGACTTAAGTGTACACATAAGAAAGAACCGAGGTGAACTTGTAGCTCAATTGAAGTACTCACAGGTAATAGGAAGTCTGATGTACATAACAAACTGTACAAGACCAGACTTAGCCTGTTCAGTAAATAAATTGAGCAGGTTTACGAGTAATCCAAGTGAAGATCATTGGAAAGCTCTAAATAGAGTGATGAGGTACTTGAAGTACACAATGAACCTTGGATTACACTATACAAGATATCCAGCAGTATTGGAAGGATATTGTGATGCGAATTGGATATCAGATAGCAAGGACTCTAAGTCCACCAGTGGATACCTATTCACTGTTGGTGGAGGTGTTGTGTCATGGAAATCTACAAAACAAACGTGCATAGCTCGGTCCACTATGGAAGCCGAGTTTATAGCACTAGATAAAGCTGGGGAAGAGGCTGAATGGCTTCGAAATTTCCTAGAAGATTTTCCATGTTGGCCTAAGCCAATAGCTCCTATCAGCATACACTGTGATAGTCAGTCTGCTATAGGACGGGCACAAAGCAGCATCTACAATGGTAAGTCTCGACACATACGTCGGAGACATAATACCATTAAGCAATTGATCTCTAATGGTGTGATTTCCATTGATTACATAAAATCAAAGGAGAATCTTGCGGATCCACTTACAAAAGGCTTGCCTAGAGATCAGATGTCAAAATTGACAAATGGAATGGGACTTAAGCCTACTACGCAAGAGTCTTTGTAACGGTAACCCAACCTTGTTAACTGGAGATCCCAGGATCTTGGTTCAATGGGACAACCAAGTTATGAAGGTTCAGTTTAGCACTTACGCATTCCGCTATATAAAAGTGCTGTCTGCAGAGAATATTTAGGGTAAGCTAAAGCTTTTAATGATGTCCTATATCTTGATACATCAAGTGGGGTATGGCAGAATGCTCCTGATAGGAATCACCTATGTAAGTGTGAAGTGGGGCCGCTTCTATGAGAATTCTGTGAGGCAAAGAAATCTCTAAAATACTTTCTGAAACCAGGTTGTTCATGGCCAAAACGAACACAACCATGAGAACCAAAAGAGTGTTAAAGAAAATGTTGTGTGAGTATTGTTGTCTAGGTTCACAGCAAAGGCTGACTAGTTCAAGACATCAAGTCACTACTTAGCCGAGTGAATCCGATGGTACATCACTACGAAAGGTTCAAAGCCAGAAGCTACCTCTTCTGATGCAATATTTTCTTGTTTGACTTCTCGTTAGAGTCTGCATTTGCATTTGCATTAATTTCCATTCATGTGGGGGATTGTTGGAGGAAAATTTATAAATGGGTTTGTCCAAAGTTGGTGAGCAACATACTTTGAGCTTAATTAAGATTAGTTTTCGTTAATCAAAAATGAAAACTAATGAATCCTAAATTATCTACGTGATGAGTAGATGATTTTAGGCTTTTGAATCACTCAATTTCGATATCGGGTGAATGAGAAATTAATGCTCAAAGTAGGAATAAAAAATTGGTTGCAAATTGGAAAATTGGTGATGTGGCTTCATGAGAAGAAGACACATCACCTTTTTGCAAATATACCACATTGGCAAATTGAAGGGAAAATGCCACCAAATATAGTGCTAGGAGAGGCACTTTAGATGTGCCCTAAGGGCATGAGAAGTTTTTGACCGGAGGGAAGACCTAGAAAGTGCCACACGCGCGCACACGCGCGTGCGCGCCGCCCGCCCGCCCGTCCGGCCGGCTCGGCTCGTGCTCGTGCTCATGGCTCGTGGCTCGCCCGCCCGGTTCTTATATTTTTGGATAAATTTTCTCTTAAATTTTTCCAGAAAATAAATTACTTGATCCTACGGTTATGATTTAATCCTACGATCTAACGGCTCAGATTGAGCTGACAGTTTCAACTGACTGATTCCTCCCAGTCGTGGGATAATGGCCGAGCTGACCTCCCAGTCGTGGGATAATGGCCGAGCTGAGACAGTCGTGGGGTGCGTGGTGAACGTGGGGTTACTGGCCGATCAGTGCGGTCGTGGGTTGTCGTAACCTCCAAGAATTCCCTCTATAAATAGAGGCAGTGCACTGCTTCTGAAGAGATAGAAATTTTCCTTCTCTTCTCCTACTGCATAATTCATTGCTGCATACTGCATACACAACTGCTGCATTTCATCCATTTGAGGAAGTCAGAACATTTGTCAGGTTCGTGGAGTTCTTACGTAGTAGTGCCACTCGTATGAACTGTTAACCGTTGTATCCTGGGAGACACTTGCAAATTTTCGGTTGGGCACAGTATACCGGAGCAATTCGTCTTAAGGACGGAGTCCTGGACTCGCCTCAGTCCCTATGTTGAGCTCATCCCTGAGTTGAGCTCATTCTGTGTTGAGCTCTTTCCTATGTTGAGCTCATCTTTGTGTTGAGCCCATCGTCTCGGCTCATCCATGTGATGGCAATTTGGTTCATCACTGGGATGACCTCGGACTTTCGTCTCGGCTCATCCCTGTGATGGCAATTTGGTTCATCACTGGGATGACATTGGACTTTCGTCTCGGCTCATCCCTGTGATGGCAATTTGGTTCATCACTGGGATGACCTCGGACTTTCGTCTCTTCTCATCCCTGTGATGGCATTTTGATTCATCACTGGGATGACATCGGACTTTCGTCTCGGCTCATCCCTGTGATGGCATTTTGGTTCATCACTGGGATGACCTCGGACTTTCGTCTCGGCTCATCCCTGTGATGGCAATTTGGTTCATCACTGGGATAACCTCGGATCTCCTCTCGGCTCATCCTTGTGATGGCAATTTGGCTCATCATTGGGATGACCTCGGATTTCATCTCGGCTCATCCCTGTGATGACACTTCGGCTCATCACTGGGATGACCTCGGATTTCATCTCGGCTCATCCCTGTGATGGCAATTTGTTTCATCACTGGGATGACCTCGGATTTCATCTCGGCTCATCCCTTTGATGGCAATTTGGCTCATCACTGGGATGACCTCAGATTTCATCTCGGCTCATCCATGTGATGGCACTTTGGCTCATCACTGGGATGACCTTGGCCGTTCATCTCGGCCATCACTGTGATGGCTCTTCGGCTCATCCTTGTACTTTACAGAATATCAGTTTTGTTCACTAATAAATCTGAGATTTTGTATGTGGAAAACATCTTTTACTTCCTCATCTGTTCGCTGCATATCATTGTTGCAGACCTAGTTTTTTATCCCCTTTTATTTTCTCGCACATTTTCACCTTACAATTATTGCTGGCTGAGGTAGTACTTTTAGGTTATCCGAAAATGAGAAAGCTAAAGAGTGCCAAGGGAAAAACATTTTCGCAACTTTTCGGCAAGCATTTTTCTTTGCCCACGAGTTGTGCGCTTTCCTTGCCTATGAAACTGGATTGAAGATATGTCACCATTCAGTTACTGAAGATTTATCCGGGAATGTTCCTTATTATTTTCTATTTTTCTGACCGCTAGCATGTTTATCATATTACACATGCCTCCTTTCTTGCGTTCATTTTTTGTGCTGTTTTATTCTTTTCCAATAATTTTCCTGAGCAAAGGCTTCATTTGGTTACAACAAGTAACCGGAAGACTTAAAACCATCAACTTGATCATATGGACTTTCTGTAATCTTCTTACTGGTTTTTGATGGTCAAGTCGTTCTTTTACATTTTTGCAAACAAGTAATTTTTAATCCACATGCACCAATTATTGGTCATATCAATTTGGATTAAACGTCTCTTGCAGCACAAAATATAATTCTCTAAGAATGCTCCAAGCTTCATCTGTATTTTTTTTCTTTTTCAGTTTTGGGTATACTTGTCTTTTCTGGCCTTCTACTTCTACCAGTACTTCTGCCCGTGGCTGGCACAGATCACAGTCTCAAAGTAGCCACTTCCAGTGACACTATTAGCCAGGGGACATTCAATGATCTTGACAAGCTGTCAATGGGCCATGTTGGGGTAATTGCTTCTCTTTTCCCCCCTTTCCCTACTAGTAGATATTTTTCTCGAATATAATCCTTAATTGCGAAACACTTGACTGTGGACCATGCAAAGCTGCTTTGCAGTTTGAACAATCTAATTAAGTGCTTTTGCTGCATAAACTACATCATTTTAACTACTCAAAGTAATAACTGCTTACTTTATACTTGGAAATGTTTTCCTTCCTTTCCGTTCAGTGTCCTGAATTTGTGGCTTTAATACTGGTGACAGGATAATAATCCCAGGTTATGGGCATTTTTGGCATCTACTTATTGGGTTTCTGTTCTTGCATACTTCTTCCTTTGGAAAGCATACAAACATGTCTCGGATTTGAGAGCGGCTGCTCTAATGTCCCCAGAAGCAAAAGCTGAGCAATTTGCCATTATTGTCAGAGACATACCTCAGCTATCTGAAGGTCAAACTAGGAAGGGCCAGGTTGATTCATATTTCCAAAGAATATACCCTGATACTTTTTATCGATCCATGGTGGTCACGGATAATAAAAAGGTGAGCGTCATTTTTCTCCTGTATTTGTAAGATCGTTATGAGCTGGTCTTTGTATATGTGAACATACTTTTGGGTTCAGTACGTGCCCTAAGTGGTTCAAGCCTCATGGTAGGTCAGAATCGTATGAACTACGTAAGACCTATGTGAAACACGTAAGATCTATCTTTTTGGGCACACATTTTTCTTAAAAATATTTTCAGCCTGGCATGGTTTATGCCTTTTGCACACTGAAGGTAACGTTGAAAAGTTTGGTGGAGCAAGGACTGCAATAGAGAGAGATGAGTAATGTTGTACCCCGCGAAAATCGGTATATACGGAGAATCGTATAAAGCGGTTTAAGGAAGGAATAATGTTATACCCCACGGGAATTCGTCTATACCGTCGACTCTTATGAGATGAGTCACTAAGAATTAGTCAACCGGTTACATTATTTAAATATAACTACATTAATTTGACATTCTCCAATAGAATTTCCCTAAAGTAAATATTATAGGAATTTTAATATAATTATGTAAGTGTGTCGCACGACACAAGTGAAATGACAAAACTACCCTCCCAACATTATGTAGAATTCGGCCATAAGGGCCTTGGAGGAGTTCTAGAATTTTCCTTATTATCACAATTATGTAATTAGTAAGACTAAAATAAAATAGGTTGTCTTGGAACAAGAAAACAAGAAAAGAAGAATAGGCATGGGAGACATCACGGTTTCCTAGTAAACTTGGGAACCCTCCTTATTCCCCTTGGTCTTCAATATGCCGCCCCTCCCCTCTTGTTTTTCCTAGGAGACTCTTCAAGTTATTCAAAGGGTTTTACCTTCATCTTCAAGTTCATACTAAGAAGCTCTTCTTCATCTCTAAGTCTTCAACACTCTCAAGAGCTCTCATAAGCAAACCATTCAAGACTTATGAAACTTAGACAACTCCTCTAACATCATCATCAATTTTCGGCCATGTGGAAGCTAGGAGTGTCAAGACAAAATCCATCTTTAACCTCCAAGAACTCATCTAGGTAAGTTGAATGTTAAACTTCTAAGTGAGTTCTATATTTCAAAGGATGAAACTCACCTAGTACCCCTTTCTCCTTGCACAAAAACGTGACTTTCATGAGGTCACTAGGAGAAGACTCTTCAAGCTACTAAGGAAAAGCTAACCTCTTGATGGTTTGAATCCATTTTCAAGCTTCATTTTGGTAAGAGAATTATAACCTCCATATAGTTATTTCTTCATTAAGAAGGTAGCTAACGGTTCATCTTTTCTTTCTCTCAAAAACGTGCACTACATGATGAAGTTGGAGGAAGACTTCACTCCATATCAACCAAGGTTCAAGCTAAGGAAAAATCTCTAAGGTTCAAAGAGGCAAGTATACTCTAGCCAATCTTGCCTTATTTGTGAAGTGCATGCTTGAATGACTAGCCATTCTTAAGTTATGAATCTTAGTTGAAGAATGCTTGAACAATAAAAAGGTGAAGAAGTGCTGAAACTACTGGAGCTGGCAGATTTGTGTTGCTGATTGTGTGACTTGAGAATGAACCTTAAAGGTGTTCAAATAAGCTAAATTTTGACATGACGCTAGCTCTGTGTGTGTAGTATAAGTGAGAGTTGGAATTTCAGTAAAAAGAGTTGTGGTTTATTTTTAATAAATCTTTTGGTAAAACTGCTCAAGAAGAAACTACTGGAACTGGGTAGAACAGTGTGACGTTTTGCATGACCTGAAGTTGAACCTTAGGAGTATTCAAATTGGCTAATTTTTGGTGTGATGTTAGCCTCATATGTATATGAAATGTGTGAGTTGAAATTCCAGTAAAAGGAGTTGTGGTTTGTCCTTAATGAAGTTTTTAGTAAGAAGTGGTCAAACAGAAGTACTGGAACTGAACAGATTCATGTGTTATGTTGAACGAACTGAACATGAACCTTAGGAGCGTTCAAATTGTCTAATTTTTGGTATGGTGATAGCCTTATGTGTATATGAAATTTGAGAGGTGGAATTTTGATAAAAGGAGTTGTGAATTATTATTAATATATATTTTGGTGAAACTGCTCAAACAGAGTTGCTGGAACAGGACAGTTTTGAGTAGTAAGTTGTGTGGCTTGAAAATTAACCTTAGGAATGTGCAAATGAGCTGATTTTTGACATGGTGATAGTTTTATGTGTGTATGACATCTGTGAGTTGGAAGTTTGGTAAAAGGAGTTGTGGTTTGGTCACAATTCAATTCGTGATTTAATTGGTCATTCCAGTTTCTGCATGTACCCAGTTTGGGAAAGTAATTAGATGACCCCCTTAAACTTATTGGATTGCCTTGGAATTTTTATAGTAATTACCTAGGGTATTGATGTACATGTTCATGTAAAGAAACAGTATGAAACTACCATTTTGACGGTTAACAACTGAGTTAAAGTTAGTGTACAAAACTGGAAAACAGGACAGTTTATTGTCATAAGTTGTAAGGCTTTGATCTTGCTCATTTAAGCTTAAATGTGATGTTTAGCCTTATGAATATTGTTCCTTGGTGTGTTAGATGTGTCTTCTAGGTGATGGATCAAAATGAATAAGATTTTATGACCCACGGAACTGTGATAAAACGGTACTGCCCTGCTGATTTCAGCAGTACCTTTGATGATAGTATGATGTTTTGAGGTCCATAGACATTTCGGAATGTTACGAAATTTTTATAGCATGTGTCCAAGTCTTCATTATGCATATGTATGGCATGGGTTTATGAACATGAGCACGAATTGATGAGCACGAGGCTGTATGAACATAGTGTGATTGCTGGACAGTTTTTTTTCAGTTTAAAAGACAAGCCCGTGCATGCATGTTATGATGCATTTGTTTACGAGTCGCATAATGCATGTCATGCATTGCATCATCGTCACGAACATGATTTACAGCATGTCTTTTATGAGAAAGAAAGATGAAGAGCATTTTCAAAAGATGATTTTTGAAAAGAATGATTCCCCACCGGTACCGTGTGTGAGTATGAACTGGCCAGTATGAATGATGACCGTGCGGGCCCGAAATAGAATAGACCCGGCAAGTATGATGACCGTGCGGGCCCGGAATAGAATAGACCCGGCAAGTATGATGACGTTACCGTTCCGAATCCGGGAGTAATAGATTCGAAGGGGAGAAGTTACCGCCTCAGATCCGGAAAGATAGATCTGAACACTCTATTGTTTTATGACGATGATGATTTGAAAGAAGAGCATGAAAAATCATATTCTCATTTTTATCATGATGCATCACATGTGCATATGCATGCATGTCACGTTTATGGAGTCATTGTGTAGTGACACATGATACTTAGACTAAGTTGTCATGACCATATAGATCCTAAGTATGATTTCCTTAAGTGATGAATCTTGTTATGTTGTGGATTAAGGCGAGTTACAGTCTTTTATAGTCATATTCTGTATTAAGTAACGATTTTATTTAAGTTATGATCTTGGCGCATTAAGTGATGATCCTTATCGGGTATTGGATGGAGGGCAACGTGCGCTACTTTTGCATATTCTTACGCATTGCATATGGTCATGAGCATGATGTTGAGTCTATTTGCACTAGGCTATGTTATTACTTTCTTCGTGACTAAGTTATGATTTTATTGCCTTATCGGTTATTGATTGAAGGGATGAGACGCTAGCCAAATGCTAGAGGTAATGTTACATAGGTTATGATCCTCCTATCTCTTGTTACCTAAGTTATGATTACACTAACTGTTGATACGTAAGCTATGATCCTATTCATGACACATAGGTCAAGATGTATTGAATTGGTAGCTCCTAGGTTATGATCTTTATTGAGTGATGACCTTTTGGTATGCCATGATCTTTATTGAACGATGATCCTTTCATAAGCTATGATCTCTGTTAAGTTTCAATTTCTGTTAAGTTATGACCCCGGATATACCTTGTGTTGACTTCTTACGGGTGTTTGATGGAAGGTCGGGTATGTTCGAAACCGAATTTTTGGGGGTTCGGTTCTTGTACATCTCATTTAATGCATGATTGTTTATGGTATACTTGCTGGTGACTTTGTCACTCACCCTCTATTTTTCCTCCCAGAGGCTGCAGGGAACAGGGTAGAACGGATTGAGGATGAACATAGGGACCCCTACCTATGAGTGCAGCGAAGGATGGGCGGATTAGGAGACGCGACTTGACAATTATGACTGATGACTGATTATGTAGTTGTGATGGGAGACATCTACATTTGAGACTTTCGATACATTTGATTTGGGATGTAAACTATGAATGATCATGTGGATGTTTTAATGTGAAGTTTTAAATTCTGCCACGGTTTCGCTTACTTAATTGCGCGTAAGCACAAAAATCCATGCATTTCTATCATGGATCACGACGCGTATAGATGACGTCTAGTACTCTCCTTAATGAAGTACGGCAGGTGCACCGACTTCGACGGGGCCGGGGTGTGGGGCGCCACAAGTAATGCAGAAATGATAACATGACATGCATTTGTGTATACATTTTATTATGTATATTGAAGCAAACTAAAATATTTCGCCCTCGTCTACTAGGTGAACAAAATATATGAAGAGCTGGAAGGTTTCAAAAAAAAAAAAGCTTGTCCGTGCAGAGGCCATTTATGTCGAGTCAAAGAAATCGAATCTGGAAGGGGAGAGACCATCTCACAAAGTTGGCTTCCTTGGCCTCATTGGTAAAAAGGTTGATTCAATAGAATACTACAATGAGAAGATCAGTGAACTAATTCCAAAACTAGAAGCTGAACAGGAGATCACGCTTAGGGAGAGACAACAATCTTCAGCTTTGGTTTTCTTTACAAGTAGAGCGGCTGCTGCTTCTGCATGTCAGACTCTACATGCCCAAATTGTTGATACATGCACAGTTACTGATGCTCCTGAACCCATGCCAGATTATATGGACCAACCTTCCCAAGAAGTTCTATGAAAGAACTATGCGACAGTATCTTGTATACTTTGTCGTGTTCTTGACCATATTCTTTTACATGATCCCAATCGGCTTAATTTTTGCATTTACGGCTCTGGAAAATTTGAAGAAACTTCTTCCCTTCACGAAACCAATTGTGAATCAGCCGGTGGTGAAAACTGTGTTAGAAGCATATTTACCTCAGATTGCGCTCATTATTTTTCTGGCTCTGCTGCCGAAGTTTCTCTTATTTCTGTCCAAGGCTTAGGGGATACCTTCAGAGAGCCATGTCATTAGAGCTGCTTCAGAGAAATATTTCTACTTTACTGTGCTCAATGTGTTTATTGGAGTAACAATTGGTTCCACTCTTTTTAGTACGCTGAAGCAGATTGAGAAGAAACCTAACTCACTCGTTAATCTCTTAGCAAGTAGCCTTCCAAAGACTGCAACTTTCTTTTTGACATATGTGGCTCTGCAGTAAGACACTGTTCTTTCCTCTTTTATTTTTCTTCCTTTGTTTCTTTTCTTTTTGGGATAAGCTCATTGTATTTTTGTTTCCTTATGCTTAATTATTGATTGCCAGTTTTAATGACTCTTGGTAGTGTAGACTCATAAGAAAGTATCTTGAACTATTTAGTTGATAAATTACTATAGCACTTGAAACACTAACCTCCCATCATGCATGGACTTGCCACAATCTCATAGAGCAGCTTAGTAGACATGGGGAGTATAGTATTAATCTTAGTCTTCCGGAGGTATTTAACTTTGTTCATGTCATATGTGGCTTTGGGGTAAGATTTTGTTTCCCACTTTTAGATAAGCTGCTTAGAATTTTTTGCTTATTTATTTTAATTCTTGATTGCCAGTTTTAATTCCCCTTTTTCTGAGTATGCATTTACAAAACTGACTTTCTGATTATTTTAGTTGATACACACGACAAATAGTAATTATTTTTAAAATTTGATCTATTTTAGTTGAATAATTACCAGCTCATCCGTAAAGCTTAAGTTGTTAGAGAGGAGTAATTTATACATTTGGAGTATAGTATTAGTAGTAGCATTGGTAGAGTAACTTAATACTTTTGTACTTTGACCACTTCGGCTCACGTGTGCCCTTACGACATTGACACATAAGTAGCAGTAAAAGTAGTAGTAAATCTTATTAGTAGTATTAATTTAGCCTTACAAGGTGTGCAACTTTCTTGTCGACCTATGTGGTAAAGGGTGAACTTTCTTCTTGACGTATGTGGCTCTGCTGTACAATGCTGTTCTTTCTTCCTTTCTTTTACCCATCTTCAATATTAGTAGCATTAGTTTTAGCCTTCCAAGGAGTGCAACTTTTTTGTTGACATGTGTGGTAGGGGTGAAATTTCTTCTTGGGCACTGCAATACAATGCTGTTCTTTTTTTTTCTCCTCCTCTTTGATAAGGTTCTTAGATTTTTTGCTTTTATATTTTCTTTGATAAGGTTCTTAGAATTTTTTTGCTTTTTCTATTTTTGATTCTTGATTGCCCACTGTTAGTTCTCAATTCCATGTGTAGGCTCATAATATTATTTTTCAGACTGTTTTAGTTGGTAAATTGTTCATACCAGTACTTTAGTTGTTTAATTTCCATATCCATCAAAAGGTTAAGTAGTTAGAGAAAAAAGTAATTTAACTTTTTTTTTTTTTTGCCTGTGTTTTGCTCAACAGCTACAATATAAGCAAAGCAATTTAGACAAGAAGGATAGGTCCAATCAACACGAGCTTTGATGAAGAACTTTCTCTCTTTAAATTTCCTCTGCTTTCTCCCTTTTTCTTCCGACCTTCTATTTGCTCTAAATTCTTTCCCTTTCTTCTAACCACTCATGCAGCTTCTTCTGAAGTCTCTCAGGTGACTCCGTTGCGGCGGCCAGAAAACATCCATCTACACCGAAATGTTAGATCTACTCATTTCCAACGCGATCTGAGTGGATCCTCATGCAAGACCTAATTACGGGTAAATCCGTACGGGCTAATTTGCTCAAACTGGGTTTTATGCCGGAAATCCCTTCTACTCTTTTTTTTTTGCTTTGATGGGGAGAAGGGGGAGAAATCCTTTGTCATCCCTCCGACAACAGTCGATCTGGGCATATGCAGAAAGGGGGCTATTTATTGTTGGCCAGGTAATGGGCAATAACGACTCTTTTACAAGCACAAAGAACTTCGCTGAAGCAAGGTGTGATATGAAAGGCCTTTTAGAAACCCTAAAACATTCTGATGATCTTTTTGTGTTCAGATTCTAGTCTGAAGCTTCAAAACAAGAAATCCTGTAAAAATCCCCCACGGCTTTTGGCGACCAAATACTATTTCTTTGGCCTTGTGTCCCCAAACAAGCTTATTGAAAAATTAAAACTAGGTGCCCTCCCTATATGGATTCGTCTTCCAAACCTTAGGCTCCATTTTTTCAATTGTGACATATTGGGGAGGGCAAGTAGCCTCAGAAGCAAACCCTTGTTTATGGACAGAGCAACAACCCAAACAAGAGTTGGAGTTTGCTAGGATATATGTTGAGCTTTTTGCTGGTGGTAAATTCCCAAGTCAGGTTTAGTTCATTGATGAATTTGGTAAGGATGTCTATCAAGAGGTGATCTATGAATGGTTGCCTTTAAGGTGTACCAAATGTAAAGCTTTTGGTCACTCTTGCAAACCTATTGACAAGACAGTGAATGCAGTAAAAAGTGGAAATCAAAATGACAAAGAGAGAACTGAGTGGAGGAACCAACAGGCGTAAGAGATAACTGAAAAAGGACAATGGAAAGGGAAAGAGAACATTGGAACCAACTGAGGAAATAGTAACACAAAACAAATTCAATTCAGACAATCATGGAAGCTAAATACATAAAATCTACTGGAAACTTGAAAACATGCGCTTTACAATCAGTGGAGAAATTACCTTATCCAAACAAATTCAGCCATCAGGCTAGCAAGGATGATGAGTCCGAAAAAAATGAGCAAGAAGCAACTGTTTCATCAAATGAAGACTCCAAAGGTAAAAATGAGGAAGACAATGAAGGAGAAAATAGCTCCTTTGGCTATAACCCAGACGCTAATGCTGAGTTGGAAGCAGAATAAGAAGTCTTTTCTGATTCATAATTACAAAAAATATATGGCTGAAAAAATTGAAAAAGATAACATTAGGGAAAACAAAACTAAGAAAGTGAAAAAGAAGCACAACCTACAAATGGAAGAGATACTTACAGAAACTGATACAGTTGGAGGGGTAAGCCAACAAAGAAGAACCACAAAGATAAAATGAGTGAATACGTGAGGCAGAGGTAGGTGGAGATGAAATAGAAAAAAACCATGGTTTTGAAGCTGCTGAAGCCAAGTCAAAAAAGAAGAACTAAAGAGGTGAAGTGAAAAAACACTCTCATGAGCTAGGAACAGCAAATGATGACGTTATGGTATAAATTGACATTAAACAGGATTTTCATGCTCTTCCTAATCCTCATGCTAGGGTGGCTAAGGTCAAATAACAAATCCAATAGTCCGAAACAGTGATCGACTTGACGGAGGCCATTGGTGCAATATCGATTAAGCATTATAGTAGAGGTAGGAGTAGAAAGAGTCTAATGCAATAGCCAAAAAAAGTAATTTATACATTTGACAAAACCTAATTTATGCATTTATACATTTACTCCTCCCCCCTCCCCCCATCCTGGGTGTTAGTGTATGTGCCCTATGCCATGATTTGGATATTTATGTTATGCATTTATTATTAATAAAAGAGGTTTTATTATCATTATTGTTGGTTAGTATGTTACACAATTTTGATATATGTCCCTGATTCATTATTGTTATGGAGATAAAATAATTTACAATCAGTATGAGTATTGATTTGATAATCATGAGATGATTATGTGTATGGTGATACGAATCAATCTCATAGATACTTGTTAGAGAACAGTGTATTGGATAGACCCATCATGAGATTGCTACATGGATTAGCGTCATAAGTAAATCTCATGATAGTTATGTTTTAATCCTTTGACTTGAGATTGTCATAGTTTCCAACATAAGGACTATTATATTTTGACATGATCAAACGTTATTCGTAACTGGATAATAATAAAGGTCATGATTAAATTTGATAGAAATTATGTAGAGGATATTGAACAATCAAGATAGAATTTGTCCCTCTCTTTTGAGAGAGATATCTTTGGGCCCCTCGATTAGTGAGACTGTGAAATGCATGGCCATGCTCAAATAAATTGATAGTGTGATCAATATCATTTGTTTTATCAGTCTACTTAGAGATCGAGTAATCATATGTTTGAACTATATAAGTATGACGCTGACCATGACTTATGTTCAAACTAGATATCGTGTGACAAAGGGATTAATGCATGTACTATTATTAGGCTAGTTGGACTTTACTCGTATTAATTGGGTAGTTGTAATGCCTTGCTAGAAGCCAATTACGACTTGTTGGTTTAATAGAGATTTAATCAACTGCCAATTAATATGGGCCTATCGGGTCACACACAAGAATGCGTATGGCTGAGATTAATAATATTATATTGGATATTAATTATTATTATTATTATCGTTTTTAATATTAATAATATTAAAATTGGATATTAATTATTATTATTATTTTTGTTTTTTGGGTGATTATATATATATATATGTATTACCGGATAATAACGAGAGAATCCATATCTGATATGGATTTTGGATATCCTGATAGAATCTGTATCTGATATGGATTTTGATTGGCATCAACTAATCCGATTATGACTTGGATTTTGATGTCTACGTATGTGTATATATACTTGTGTATCTCGTATACACTACACACACGAAAAATATACAGAATCATCAAAGAAACCCTAGAGCCGTTTTTGTGAAAAACCGAGTTCTTCAGCCGTGCCGTTTGAAGAGCTAGCACTCCGGACGGAAGCGTTCGTGTGGATACCGACAGAGGGTGATTGTATTTTCACACCTGCTTCATCTGCATAATTCGGATCTAGAAAGGTAATTTTCGAGTTTCTTTCATCGAATTAAACGAACAACATGGATCCTTGGTAGGAAATCGGAGATCAAGTTTTTGTTTTCCGCTGCGCGTTTTGCAGTGATCTCGGTTGATTTCCTAACAGTGGTATCAGAGCCACTTGTCTCGTTTAAATCGACGATATCATGCTTATGTGTTTACTGTTTTTCGTATGGCATGATATGTATAAAACAGTAATTCGGATGAAGAGAGAAGAATGATGTTTTTCAATTCGTTTTCATGAGATGATTTGTATACGGCGGTAATCGTTTGTCATGTGATGATCAAAACCGATTTTGTTTATATTAGATATAATCACACGATATGTGTAAAACCTTATTCGAATCTCATCTGGTGATATCGGATTGATGTTTTCAATTCGTTTTCATCAGATGTTATAATTCGAGATTGTTATATGTGATATAAAGTTTTCGTTTTTCATGAGATGATCAAAAACGATTATGTTTATATCGATATGAACAACCGATTGGTGGTCTTGTTTTCGTGTTTCGAAAGACAGGTTATCAATTTGATGATGATTCTGATTTCTAGTTTCGGATGAAGATTATCGATTTGATTGATATTCTGTTTTAAGGTTTGCGAATGACAGCCATCGATTCGATCGATGCTTCTATAAGGGTTTACACGTAATCAAAAACAGTAAGATCGTTAATATGATTGACGCGTCTGTGTTAGGATTTCGAAAAGAAAACAGTAAGATCGGGACCGCCGTATGCGTACGCCCTATAGTTCGTTACCGTGACATTAAGAATGTCAATATATATTTATTTGTTATAATATGTTTGTGTATTATAATTGTTACCGTGACATTAAGAATGTCAATATATATTTATTTGTTATAATATGTTTGTGTATTATAATTGTTGATGTCTTTGCATGGTGCATAGCATGGCCTCAGGACCTATGTGATTGACCTAGTCATATTTCTGTTTTGGGTTATTATGGCCTGCGTGCCGCTGTAGGTTTTGTTGTATTTTATTATACAATTAGTTAGGTTTTTCTTTATTATTGTAATAAATCAAGAATCAAGCTACAAAAGTGGTGATGGCGACACATACCAAGGACGAGTGGATTCCATGGAGATGGAGACACGAGCTCAAGACAAGAAGATATGTATCATTGCAAATGTTGTAATAGGAAGTCTTTCACATAGGGTTTCCTTTATGATCTTCATTTGGTCTCATGAAGATCATATTTAGTTTGGCCATGCTATGTCACTTTTACATATTTATCATTTTGTATGAGATGCGTGGATGATAGATTATATATGCATATAGGATGCTACGATATAATGATATACAATGCAAGACATAAACTAAGTTGAACCCTCATTAATAATTTAAGTCCTTATGCCATCCATGTCTTAAACACCTATTAAAACTGGGATTGTATTAAAGTAGGTATTGCCAAAGCAATGTGCTTTAAACATTCCTAGCTACGTAGGATGAGTAATAGTGATACTCATATGTTTAAAATTGGTTAGACTTAATTGGGCTATCAAAACGGTTTTGGGCCCAAGGCATTAGATGGAATCTAACATACAGTGATATATGATGTCATTATTCCATAAATTCTAAGAGTTACATGAGATGTAATTGGTAAAGAAGTTACCTACCTAAATAACTTAATTTTAAGCTAAGTCAAATATGGATCTTAGCTCACTAAAATATTTCTTTTGAGGGTTATGTTTTAGTGAGAGTTTTATAAATTTTAACCTCATTATTAATAAAGTGTTACTTTGCATGTTTTGTAGATCATAAATGGCTGCTAATAACAATTCCACCTTATCGCTGCGATCAATCCTTGAGAAGGAAAAATTAAAAGAATGTGAGACTAATTTTGTTGATTGGTTTCGAAACTTGAGAATCGTTCTCAAGCAAGAAAAGAAGTCCTACGTGCTCGATGACCCTGTCCCTGAACCACCTCCTGCTGATGCTTCTGTTGCTGTTAAGAACAAGTAGAAGAAGCATGTGGAAGATTCAAACGACATAGGATGTCTTATGTTGGCTACTATGTGTTCAGGACTTCAGAAAGACCTGGAACACTTAGAAGCCTATGAGATGAGTGTGCATCTCAAACAAGCTTTCCAACAACAGGCCAGGTAGGATAGGTTCGACACCGCTGTTGCACTTTTTGACTGTAAGATGTCTGAAGGTGAATCTGTTAGCGCTCATGTTTTAAAGATGAAAGACTATATAGATCACCTTGCAAGACTTGGATATCCTCTGAGTTTGGAACTCGCCACGGATTTGATCATACACTCTTTGCCTAGCAGTTTTTCTCAGTTCGTTATGAACTACAATATGAATAATATGGAAAAGTCCATTCCTGAGCTACACGGTATGCTCAAAACTGTTGAGGGGAATATCAAAAAGCCTACCCATGTATTGAGTGTCAATATCAAGCCTATGAAAAAGAAAGGTAAAGGCAAGGGTAAGCCCAAAGGTGCGAAGGGTGCAAAAGGGTCCAAGGGTCAAGCTAAACCGAAACCTGGTCCCAAGGCAAAGGTTCCTAAGGAATGAACTTGTTTCCATTGCAACAAGCCTGAGCATTGGAAAAGAAATTGTGATGTTTATTTGGAGGAGTTGAAGAAGCTGAAGGGTAGTGCGACTACATCTTCAGGCATTTATGTTATAGAAATTAATTTATCTACTTCCTCTTCCTGTGTATTAGATACTGGATGTGGATCCCATATTTGTACAAATATGCAGGGGCTCAAAAGGAGTAGGATGCTGAAGAAGGGCGAGGTGGACCTACGTGTTGGCAATAGAGCAAGAGTTGCTGCTATAGCTGTAGGGACCTATGAGCTTGTCTTGCCCAATGGGCTTTTGTTAGTTTTAAACAATTGCTTTTATGTTCCTACTGTGAGTAGGAATCTTATTTCAGTATCTGTTTTGGATGATGAAGGTTATTCATTTTTAATTAAAAATAAGAAGTGTTCTATTTTTGATAAAAATGACTTGCTTTATTGTATTGCAAGTAGTTATAATGGCATTTATGTCCTTAACCTTGATAATTCCAATGACGGTAATATTTATAACATATCTTCAAAGAGAACTAAGCCAAATGAATTAAACCCTGCATATTTATGGCATTGTCGCCTTAGCCATATAAATGAGAAGCGCGTATCTAAACTCCGTCAAGATGGATTATTAGATTCATTTGATTTTGAATCATTTGAAAATTGCGAGTCTTGTTTGCTTGGAAAGATGACAAAGACCCCTTTTACTGGACATAGTGAAAGGGCTAATGACTTATTGGGCTTGGTACATACAGATGTATGCGGCCCAATCAGCATTAGTGCCAGAGGAGGATTTCAGTATTTCATTACTTTTACTGATGATTTCAGTAGGTATGGCTATGTCTACCTAATGAAACATAAGCATGAGTCTTTTGAAATGTTTAGAACTTTTCAAAATGAAGTACAAAATCAACTTGGTAAGACAATTAAAACGCTTCGATCAGATCGAGGTGGCGAATATTTGAGCCAAGAATTTGACCAACATCTAAGAAATTGTGGAATCGTTTCACAGTTGACTCCTCCAGGAACTCCACAATGAAATGGTGTTTCTGAAAGGAGAAATCGAACTTTATTAGATATGGTTCGATCTATGATGGGTCAAGTAGATCTTTCTTTATCTTTTTGGGGTTATGCCTTGGAGACAGCTGCATTCATTTTGAACCGTGTACCATCTAAAGCGGTTGAAAAGACACCATATGAGATGTGGACTGGTAAGAGACCCAGTTTGTCTTTTCTTAAGATTTGGGGTTGTGAAGCTTATGTGAAAAGATTAGTGTCAGATAAGCTAGCTCCAAAATCTATCAAATGTATTTTTGTAGGGTATCCTAAAGAAACTAAAGGGTATTATTTCTATATTCCCTCAGAGAACAAAGTGTTTGTTGCTCGAAATGGAGTCTTTTTGGAAAAGGAGTTTCTCTCCAAGAGAACTAGTGGAGTATAGCACAACTTGAGGAAACTCAAGTTCCACAAGATATCGTTGAACCGTCTTTAGAGACAATTTCAGAACCACAAACAGTTGTGGAGCCTGAAAATGTAACACAAGTCCAACGCAGATCTGATAGGATACATCGTCAGCCAGAGAGATATGGATTTCTTGTGACTGATGATAGTGAAGTTATGCTCATAGATCAATATGAGCCTACTACCTATCAGGAAGCTGTGTCTGGTCCAGATTCAGATAAATGGCTTGGAGCCATGAATTCTGAGATGCTATCCATGTTTGATAACCAAGTTTGGTCTTTAATTGATCCTCCAGAGGGTATTAAGACTATTGGTTGCAAATGGGTTTTCAAGAAGAAAACTGACATGGATGGAAATGTGCAAACCTACAAAGCAAGGCTTGTGGCTAAAGGTTTCAAGCAAACTCATGGTATAGACTATGATGAAACCTTTTCACCAGTAGCTATGCTTAAGTCTATTCGAATTCTCCCTGCCATTGCAGCATACTATGATTATGAGATATGGCAAATGGATGTCAAAACTGCTTTCCTTAATGGAAATTTACTCGAGGATGTGTACATGACACAACTTGAGGGTTTTGTAAATCCTGAGAATTCAAAGAAGGTTTCAAGCTTCAAAAGTCCATCTATGGATTGAAGCAAGCATCTCGAAGCTGGAATCTTCGTTTTGATGAAACAGTTAAGAACTTTGGTTTCATCAAGAATGAAGATGAACCTTGTGTTTACAAGATGGTTAGTGGGAGTGCAGTAGTGTTTCTGGTCTTATATGTGGATGACATATTGCTCATTGGGAATGATATCCCTACCTTGCAAAACGTTAAGGCTTGGTTAGGGAATTCTTTCTCAATGAAAGACTTGGGTGAGGCTACTTATATCCTTGGTATCAAGATCTATAGAGATAGATCTAAAAGGATAATAGGCTTGAGTCAGAGTACATACATAGATAAAATGTTGAAGAGGTTCAACATGCAAGAGTCCAAGAAAGGATTCCTGCCTATGTCTCATGGCATTCATCTTAGCAAGAATCAATGTCCTCGGACATCTGATGAGCGAGATCGAATGAATAAGATTCCTTATGCTTCTGCTATAGGATCGATCATGTATGCCATGTTATGTACTAGACCAGATGTCTCATATCCATTGAGCACAACAAGTAGATATCAAGCTGACCCCGGTGAAGGTCACTGGACAGCTGTCAAGAATATTCTTAAGTACCTCAGAAGGACTAAAGAAGTATTCTTGGTTTATGGAGGTTTGGATGACGAGTTAGTTGTAAATGGTTACACAGATGCTAGTTTCCAAACCGACATAGATGATTTCAGATCGCAGTCTGGTTTTGTATTCACATTGAATGGTGGAGCTGTTAGTTGGAAGAGTTCAAAACAAAGCACTGTGGCTGATTCTACAACAGATGCTGAGTATATAGCAGCATCAGATGCAGCTAAAGAAGCAGTTTGGTTGAAGAAGTTCATCACTGAGCTAGGAGTAGTACCTAGCATTGCAAATCCTGTGGACATTTATTGTGACAACAATGGTGCCATAGCACAAGCAAAAGAGCCTAGGTCTCATCAGAGATCTAAACATATACTCAGGCGATACCATCTCATTCGAGACATCATCGATAGAGGAGATGTCAAGATATGCAAAGTTGACACAAACGATAACATAGCGGATCCATTGACTAAGCCTCTCTCACGGGTCAAGTATGATCAGCACACTAGATCTATGGGTCTCAGATATTTGTAGGCCTAGTGCAAGTGGGAGATTGTTAGTGTATGTGCCCTAGGCCATGATTTGGATATTTATGTTATGCATTTATTATTAATAAAAGAGGTTTTATTATCATTATTGTTGGTTAGTATGTTACACAATTTTGATATATGTCCCTGATTCATTATTGTTATGGAGATAAAATAATTTACAATCAGTATGAGTATTGATTTGATAATCATAAGATGATTATGTGTATGGTGATACGAATCAATCTCATAGATACTTGTTAGAGAACAGTGTATTGGATAGACCCATCATGAGATTGCTACATGGATTAGCGTCATAAGTAAATCTCATGATAGTTATGTTTTAATCCTTTGATTTGAGATTGTCATAGTTTCCAACATAAGGACTATTATATTTTGACATTATCAAACGTTATCCGTAACTGGATAATAATAAAGGTCATGATTAAATTTGATAGAAATTATGTAGAGGATATTGAACAATCAAGATAGAATTTGTCCCTCTCTTTTGAGAGAGATATCTTTGGGCCCCTCGATTAGTGAGACTGTGAAATGCATGGCCATGCTCAAATAAATTGATAGTGTGATCAATATCATTTGTTTTATCAGTCTACTTAGAGATCGAGTAATCATATGTTTGAACTATATAAGTATGACGCTGACCATGACTTATGTTCAAACTAGATATCGTGTGACAAAGGGATTAATGCATGTACTATTATTAGGCTAGTTGGACTTTACTCGTATTAATTGGGTAGTTGTAATGCCTTGCTAGAAGCCAATTACGACTTGTTGGTTTAATAGAGATTTAATCAACTGCCAATTAATATGGGCCTATCGGGTCACACACAAGAATGCGTATGGCTGAGATTAATAATATTATATTGGATATTAATTATTATTATTATTATCGTTTTTAATATTAATAATATTAAAATTGGATATTAATTATTATTATTATTTTTGTTTTTTGGGTGATTATATATATATATATGTATTACCGGATAATAACGAGAGAATCCATATCTGATATGGATTTTGGATATCCTGATAGAATCTGTATCTGATATGGATTTTGATTGGCATCAACTAATCCGATTATGACTTGGATTTTGATGTCTACGTATGTGTATATATACTTGTGTATCTCGTATACACTACACACACGAAAAATATACAGAATCATCAAAGAAACCCTAGAGCCGTTTTTGTGAAAAACCGAGTTCTTCAGCCGCGCCGTTTGAAGAGCTAGCACTCCGGACGGAAGCGTTCGTGTGGATACCGACAGGGTGATCGTATTTTCGCACCTGTTTCATCTGCGTAATTCGGATTTAGAAAGGTAATTTTCGAGTTTCTTTCATCGAATTAAACGAACAACATGGATCCTTGGTAGGAAATCGGAGATCAAGTTTTTGTTTTCCGCTGCGCGTTTTGCAGTGATCTCGGTTGATTTCCTAACACTGGGCCCTCTCCCCTTTCCCCAAACAATGCGTATAAACTTCTACTGCACTTGCATAAAGCAGCGACAATGTTAGATAGTAGTTACATGCCAAGATCTCTTTTTTTGGTATTGTGATAAACTACTATATCCTCCGAAAGGTTAAAATGTTAGAGAGAAGAGTAATTTATGCATTTATGTACTTAAACATTTCTCGCTTCTGTATGTGATTTTACCAGATGCGACTTCTTTAATGCAAATCTTTAGCTGAAGTTGTGTGGCCAGCCAGACATGAGATATGGAAACTTTGATGCGTAAAATGAAGTGAAGAAAATATTTTAAGACTAGTGACAAGATAATCCATATATTCTATAAATTTACGCTGTTGATTTACATTTCTATGTAAGCATATACGTTTAAGTTGAACTTTTTAGGTGCACTAATTATCTGCTTGAGGCATTCAAGTCTTAAATGAACTTTGCATGAACTTACTGTTTCATGCTTGCTGCCGAATGTATATTTTATATGGTGCTGATTCATGGGATTGATTTTCTGTATAGTTACTGTTATAACCGTGTTTTTCAAAAAAAAAAAAAAAGAGAGAAGTAGATAAATAAGGAAAAGGAAAAGAAGAGGAAATAATATATTCAAATAACCAAATGTTATCCTAACCCATTAATTAACCCTTATCCTTCCCTATAATCTCCCTCTCATATTAAACCCTCATTAACCCTAAATTCCTCCCCTCTCTTTACCCCAATTCGGCAGCTACTTTTTCCCTCCCCTCTCTCTCTCAATTTTCGGCCAAGAAGGAGAAGTAAAGAGGAAAAGAAGATCTTTGGTTCAAAGATTCAAGAGAAGGAAGATCACACCGCTAACGTCATCGCCTTCTCGTGAATCAATCACTCTCGCTAGGAATCGAGGTAGGTGCATATTGATTTTTCCCTCAAAACGGTATGAAGGCTTGCGTAGGAAAAATGGTATTTTTACGTATTGTTGTTGTCGTAATTGATTTGATCTTGTTTATTTGCCCAAGGTGTTTATTTTTCCGTTATTCGTTTGATCTCGATGTGATTTCGTTGGTGTGCGTGCCTTGAAGGGGTTGTGAGATCTTAAGCGTATATGGATTCGGGGGGATGGGGTGGAAGAACGAATGAGGTTTGAGGAGAGGATTGCAGAAAATTTCAGAATTGGAGTTCTGAAGATCGGGGGCATCGATCGATCGACGTCCAGGGGCTGAGGGTTCGATGTGCCTCAGATGGACATCGATCGATCGACGTCCAGAGGGTGAGAGATCGATGTGCCTCAGATGGACATCGATCGATCGACGTCCAGGGGCTGAGGGTTCGATGTGCCTCAGAACCACGTCGATCGATCGACGTCCAGGGGGCTGAGGGTTCGACGTACCTCAGAAGTACATCGATCGATCGACGTCAACTGAGTGAGGGTTCGACGTGCCTCAGTTGGACGTCGATCGATCGACGTCAGGGGATGACATCCAACCGTTTTCTTTTCCTTTCTCTTGCATTCATGACACGTGCATTTGCATGAGGTACACTACGTCTATAGGGCGTGGGTATCGGGATGACTTCCCGTGTCTATAGGGCGCCGGGGTCATGAGACATACTGCGTCTACAGGGCGTGGGTGTCCAAACGGTAAGTGGTGGCTAGTGACCATGATGCCGGTTTGCATGAGGTATACTGCGTCTACAGGGCGTGGGTATCGGGATGACTTACCGTGTCTATAGGGCACCGGGGTCATGAGACATACTGTGTCTATAGGGCATGGGTGTCGAAACAGCGAATGGTGGCTAGAGACCAAGATGCTGGAGTTAGGACCCGGGGTTCATGCATTGCATATAGGTCTAGGGACATACTGCGTGACATGATCTTCGTTGCGTGTGACACGTTATTTGAGCATGCATCACGTATTTGCGCATGCATCTTCTGTGGACTGTTTACTTCGTATAAGACTTATCATGCTATGTTATGTGCTACGTGCTGATACCAGTTTGAATATGTAAGTTTTTATGTTGTTTTGAGAGGCACCTACTGGGTGATTACCATCACTCACTCCTACTATTCCACATGTAGACGATGCGGAGTGTGATTATGTTTGCGTTGAGGATGGAGCCGATACTGTGGAGTGGGCTGATTGACCCGTAGGGAATGACCACGGCAAGGACGAGGACAGAATTCTTATATTGTATGTGGGGATGACACAGATATTTTTATCATTTAGTATTACTTTTGGAGACTATTTCTCGTATTTAAATTTTAGACTTTTGACCTTGACTTGTAAGGCCTGGTCAGCCTGAGAATAATGACGTTCTTTCTTAAAGTTATTTAAATTTCGAATTTGGTGTTATGACTTATCGTTTCTGCACGAAGAAAAGGGAAGACTTTTCTATGTCAGCGTTGACGTGTAGCAGGTTGGTATGACGCCTTGTATTCTCCTGAGTGAGATACGGCGGGTGCACCGTTACCGAGGATGAAGCTCGGGAGCGGGGCGCTACAGTTACACCGACAGTAGGAAAGTAACCTGCCTTTGTCATATAAAATGCCAGTCTCCTGCCTATTTGACGGTGAAATCGAAGATGCATGTGATGCTCTCTAGTAGCTCCCCCAACCCCCGCTCCATCCTTCTCTTCTCCTCCTGTTTTGGCGTTCCATGATGCAATATGATGCGTGAAATGATCCTATTGTTTGTCTGCATTTCAGATTCTTTGTTGGCTATGGGCTTGAGCTATCTCGGTTGGTTCCTTTGATACTGTACCATCTGAAGAAAAAATATCTATGCAAAACCGACACTGAGGTTAGAGAAGCTTGGGCTCCAGGAGATCTTGGATATGCTACCATATTTCCCTCTGACATGCTAATTATCACCATTGTTCTGTGCTATTCGGTCATAGCTCCTTTTATAATTCCATTCGGGGTGGTCTACTTTGGCTTGGGATGGCTTGTTCTGAGGAACCAGGCAAGTAATCTTTCACAAGATAAATAACAGTTGTGCTTTGTTGTCAAATGTTGCTCAAGGTGACTGGAAACAGAACGTTGGCGATCATCCTGCATCTGAAAATGGTTATAGAGTCGGATGCAGGACTAGTGGTAGCATTTTCTTCAACAAGAGGCTCTTTCATGGATCATATTCTGATTGCTAAATGAGGAAGTGGACTGGTACACTTTTATATAAGTTGGAAAAATAAGGGCCATTCATGAAGTAAACTTCTAGCTTTCCTTGCTTTTTGATCCTTTATATATAAAATATCCACAATGAAGGATTTCGTTTTAAAACAAACATTGCTATAAATTTTCTTTAAACTTTGTACTGTTATGCGTAGTGGACCTTGAATGCAGCTTTTGATTTTCCGAATGAAAAATTACAGTCACAAGCTTCTTGTCATTCTCTGATTTCTTGTGAATGACAGTAATTTTTCAGAGAATGACAGTAATTTTTCATTGTGAAAATCAAAAGCTTGTGACTGTAATTTTTCATTGTGAAAATCAAAAGCTTGTGACTGTAATATTTTATAGGTACTGAAAGTTTATGTTCCGTCCTATGAGAGCTATGGAAGGATGTGGCCTCACATGTTCACCCGTATTGTTGCTGCCCTTATCTTGTATCAAGTAACAATGGTTGGTTTCATCGGAGTGAAGAAATTCCGCTTCGCTCCAATTTTGATTCCTCTGCCAATAGTGTCCTTGATTTTTTTGCTACATTTGCAACAAAAAGTTCTACAGATTCTTTCAGTCTCCTGCACTTGAGGTTGTCTGCAAAGAATTGAAAGAACCACCAAACATGGACATCATCTTTAGATCTTTCTTACCTCCATGCTTGAGTGCTGAAAAGTCAGATGAGCAGTTCGAAGACGTGCTGTCTCAGATGTCTAGATCTGCTTCCACTCTCTGATGTCATATCGCTAGTTTCCACTTTGATATATTTTGTGTGTGTTGTACTGTTATATAGGTAAACTGCAAGATGAGGTTTTTTGTGTGGTTTGTGATAGAAAGTGTAGGAAAATTCACAGTTGATGCCGGTGGGAAGGGGTAGTCTAGCTGATTTTAGTTGTGTTCGTTGACAGAGACTTTTGTGCTGCAAAACTCTTGTCATTAGTTAATTGATGTCCACGTGTATTTTGGTCTTCAAAATTCTGATCAGGTTCAGTATTCTTGTGAATACAAGAGATCTGTCGAGCAATTTACTAGTGCATTGTTGTTTGAGTTAATCTTTCTGGTCACTACTTTTAGAGGCTCTTAGAAATGCTTGAAGTTTGATTTGGAGAAATATTTGTTCTATGCAAAATCTTTTGTAGTAACTTGCAGGACAATACTTGTTTGGTGAAAACTCGCATGTTAATGGTATCCATACTAGGTGGTTATAAGTAATTTGGCTTTTCACCATCACCCTCCCTTCTCTACTTTTGGATCATATTTATGAGACATTGAGACTCTTATTTATTTATTTACTTTTTTTTTTTGTAGAAAACGTAAATGATCATGATTATAAGATATAGTTTGGGTAGAAGCAAATTGGCTTCTTAAGTTTTTGAACTGTACAGCCAACACCAGGTTTCTAGTTCAGATTTTGTCAACGTCCCAAATTAATTTTCAGATACGTAACCTGATGAGGTACAGGTGCCAAGTGGCAACAAAGACGAGGCAAGTCGAGGACAAGAGACAAGAAGTATGACAAAGAGTTTGAGCCAAGAAGTTGATGCATTCTTATTCAGACACGTGCAAGACGAGCCTGTAAACAAAGAGTGTTGTTGGGTTCACTTACTTGAGCCCAATCTTTGAGTTTTTATGTGTTGTAACATATATGAGTCGTTTGTATTATTTCTTTCATTCCTTGAGTCGTTTGCTTAAAGTTTCTTGTTCGTAAAGGTTGTTCTTTCGATCTTGCATGACCAAACCTTGAGTCTTTTAGCTTGTTAGGCCTTTAAGGTTGTTTATTATGTTTCTATATTTATTATAATTATTTTAAGGACTTGTAAGGTTGGAGACGTTTGAAGACCAAAGGAGTTGAAGAGAAGCAAGCTCATTTCAGAATGTAATTTTCTGGCAGAACAAGTTTATGTAAAACAGGCGTATCTCTTCAACCACAAGGGCAAATCAAGTGATTCAAGATTCCTTGGAAACACAAGACAAAGACCTAGCACATTCATGTTTTGCACATTTCCAAGATCTGTCGTTATAATGGCCAAAAACAGCATTGAAGTTCAAGTATTGTTTCTGCCAAATTCTGTGACACATGTTTAGTAACTTGGACTTATCTCTTTAATGGATGGGCCAAATTCAGAGAACTGCATATTTTTATTTTCTACACTCAATGGGCTACAATTCTCTAAGAGGAGTCAAGTCCTAATTCGAGCTGCAAGTGATCCAAAAACAGGCCATAATTTATACAAGTTTTCAGGAGCCCGTACAGAAAGCATTCAGGACACCCAAACTTTGGAGGGCCATATCTAACTCATCCCATATCCAAATGAGGTGATTCAAAAGCCCAAATTCAATTTTAAAACGTGATCTACAATTCTCAAGAAGTGATAAAGACCAGAATCTGCTTCTAGAGAGGTCCAACCGTTTGCCAACAGATTACACATTTTTAGCCTTTTTTTGTAGCCTTTTGACTAGCCTTTTCTTTAGCTTTGTAGACTAGACTTTTTTTTGGTCTTCTTGGCCCTATTTAAAGGAGTCATGCACGTCCAAACAGAGTAAGAAAGTTGGAAAATTGATTCATAAGAATTCTTGGGCAAAATTAGCCTATTTTCTCTTCATAAACACTTGTGAGTTTTGTTTTTGATTCTTCTTAAGAACAAGTTAAGTGTTTTCTTTGTTTCTTTGAAGATCAAAGTTAGAATCCAATGAAGGAGTGAGCAACCTTGTGGGGGATATCCAAAATCAAAGGTGTGGCCGTCCAAGAGGGTGCAAATTTGCTTGGAAAACGGGTAACTTTTGAAGGAGGAAGGCTCAAACAAAAACCTTGGTGAATCAACGGGTAGGAGGGAGTTAAACTCTTGCCTATAACCGTTAAGGATCCAAGTGTTAAAGGAGACGATCCGTACGAGGCGTGACAACCGCGCATCAGTTTGGTATCAGAGCAAAGGTTCTCCTTTAATCTATCATTCATTTTGTGTCTTCTTTTTTTGTCTTCATTTTTTTGTGTCATCAAAAAAAATCCTGTTCCAAAAAAAAAATCAGACTTAAAGCTTTCATCCAACTTGATATATTATCAAAAAAAAAATTACAACCTATCTTTCTGGACTTGACAATATCAATACCTTGACATATTGAACAAAGGACCGAAATTTCCTTGACATTTTGGACTATTGGACACTTTGTACCTATTTGACATATTGGACCTATTGGACACTTTGGACCTATTGGACTATATTGGACAATTTGGACAAATTGGACAGGACCAAATACCAAAATCTTTGGACATTTTGACAAAGGACTGTGATATATTGGAGATACCTTGACAAGGACCCTATACAAGGACAAAGACAATCTTTAAAATATCTTGAAACATTCAAAAGATTGCATCTTTGTTGTTGTTCACAACTATTTTCATTTGAGTTACTTTGTCTTGTATACACTCTTGCTTGAATACATACTTGGGTATTAGGATCGTTGCATAGAGAGCTTTCATTTCAGCCACACTTATATTGCTTCTACTAGCCTAAAAAGCTATCGTTGTTAACTTTAAATCTTGTTGCTATTTGAAGCTCTTAGTCATGCTTGGGTTTATGCATCTTACTTGCATTGTATGTTGTGTTTATTGATGCATACAAGTGATCCATACTCATACAATCCTTACACTACAAAAGATTGAGTCTCTTTTCACAAGAGCATCTTTAAACATCCTTTTGTACAAAATTCTCCTTAGAACAAAAAAAATTGGAGCAAGAAGGTTGTTGTGTTATTTGATTAATCCTTTGGTTACTTTGAGTTTCTTGTATTTCAGCCCAAAAAAAAAGAGAACATAAAAAAAAGGAGCGTTACAAAAAAAAGAGGAACACAAAATAGCCGTTATTCAAAAGAGGTTATTTGAATTGCTTGAAACGGTCTCCTTGCACAATCAAAACACAAAAACTTCCTACAACACCTACGACCAAAACAAAACACCCTTTTCTATACAACTTCGGACACTTCTTCCTTTATGCATCTTGGACATTGCATACGTGTGATTAAGTGCATTGAGTCTAAGTGTGGTTAAGGATTGCCCAAGGCAACCCCTTAGCAATTCATTGTCTCAGCCCTTTACATCACATTTGGTTTCATAATTTTCTTGAATCTTAGAGTTTGTCCAAGTGTGTTTTGTGTCCTTTGCTCGGTATCTATTCTTACTTCGGTGATACTAACCCCGTTTTTGAAGATTGTACAAGCTGCTGAAGACCTCCACATTGTTGCTCGTCTTGGTTGCTTCTAGCCCACGATTAGATTAGAGGCATAAGAAAAGAGAGGTAAAAGGCTTGTAAGGGCTTGAAAGGACTTAAAGAGGGGAGGTAAAAACCTTGAGTGTCAAATACGAGTAAGAAAGGACAAGCACAAGTTGAAATTCTCTTTGCACTAACGTAACAAATCTTCTTTACTCTTTGTGTTAGTTTTTCTTTTTTTTCTTTGTGTTCTTTTAATTTTTTTTCAGGTTTAGATGGATGAGACACCGTTTAAAAATTCCAATACTCCCCCACCTTTGGAGGATATGAGGAATTCCGTGACGGAAGAGAATGTACTTGGAATGCTTAGAAGGATTACTGAGAGGCTAGACCTACTGGAGGCTGAAAGATCTAACCCCCGCCACCAAACATCTCAACCAGGAACCATCGAAGGAAACGGCTCCATGACTAGAAACATGGCTACCCAATTTGAGGGTCCAAGTCGTATTCCAGTTGATCCACCACGGCAAGCCATTCGTGATCAAATGATGGGACAAAGAGGACGAGACAGAGGAGTCCTACAACACGCCCCAGTGTACATGCCACCATTAGAAGAGAGGATCATGAGGATGATCCACATATCCATGATGGTCAACGGGGAAGAGATTATGAGGAACTGTTTGATGTTGAAACCCGTAACTTTCAACGTCAAAACCGTGACTATGATGTTCCTAATCGTGGGTACTATCCTAGGCACAATCAGCATGATGATGATTCCCATAAGATCAAGATGAACATTCCTCCATTTCAGGGGCGAAGTGATCCCGAAGCATACCTCGAATGGGAAAGAAAGGTAGAACTCATTTACTCTTGTACTTCCTTTTCTGAACTAAGTAAAGTGCGTTTTGCAGCCATTGAGTTTATAGAATATGCACTTCTTTGGTGGGATCAAACGTTAAGTTCAAGAAGAAGGAGTGGAGAAGGTCCCATTCAAACATGGGAGGAGATGAAAAGAGAAATGAGAAAAATGTTTGTGCCTCAATTTTATGAAAGAACTATGATTCAAAGACTAACCCAACTCAAGCAGAGAAATAGAACTGTTGATGAATACTATAAAGAAATGGAGTTGTTGATGATGAGAGCACAGATTGATGAAAGAGAAGATGCTACCATGGCAAGGTTTCTAGAAGGACTGAACAAAGAAATTGCTCTTCTTGTGGAGTTGCAATCTTGTGCAACCTTAGCATCGATGGTACACTTGGCAGAAAAGGTGGAAAGACAGTTGAGGAGGCCTTCAACACAAGGTAATATTCGGCCCTTACCCAACCCATGAACAAGTTTAGCACACGACAGAATCCACTGTTTACACGGTCAAGCCAAGCTCCACACCGTCCACCACCACCATTTCAAGGCTGTGTGCAGCAGCCACTACACCGTCCACCTCAGCAGCAAGATCGTACACCACAAGCTCCCTCCTGAATCGACAAAGGCAAACAAAAGGTTGGTGAACAACCTCAAGGTAAATCTTCTAACTCTTCTAGCAGATCTAGGGACATTAAATGCTTTAGATGTCAGGGTTTAGGTCATATTGAATCTGAATGTCCTAATGTTAAACGTATCATGTACATAGAGGAGAGTGGAGAGTATTATTCTGATTCTGAGCATGAAGAGGAAGAGCATGTTGACGAGGGAGTAGAAGAGAATGAGGTTGAGGAATGCACTATTGAGGAAAAACTTGCATCTAGTGAGCTTTTAGTTGTTAAGAGATAACTTAACGCACAAACTAAAGTAGATGAGCATGAACAAGAGAGGGAGAACATATTTCATACACATTGCATGATAAAAGGAAAAGTGTGCACCATGATTGTAGATGCAGGATCTTGTACTAATGTTGCTAGTGCAGAATTAGTTCAGAAACTTGACTTACCCATGACTAAACATCCGCGACCTTATAGTTTGACATGGCTTAATGACTGTGGTGAAATTAAAGTGAGTAAGCAAGTTTTGGTTTCATTGTCCATAGGTAATTATAAGGATGACATACTTTGTGACGTTGCACCCATGCATGCTAGTCATATTCTCTTGGGACGACCATGGCAATTTGATAGGAGAGTCATTCATGATGGTTACCTTAATACATATTCATTTAAGATGGATAATAAGACGTATAGATTGCGTGCATTTCCCCCGCACAAAGTCTATGAGGATCAAAAACGCCTTGCGCAAAAGCGTTCAGATCCTACTAAAAGAGAGGCTGAAAAGAAGTTTCTTGAAAGCCTCAAGCAAGAAAAGACTTGGCTCGATTCCCGTAAGGGCTTGGCCAAGGAGGGGACAACAAAAGAGGGTTCGGCCAAGGCTGAATCTTCGGCGAAGAAAAACTTAATCAAGCAAGAAAAGAAGCATGCATTCTTTGCTAGTCATTCTGAGGTTTCACATGCTTTATATGATCGAAAAACTGTTTATATGATGCTTTACAAAGAATCATTGTTTTCTGTAAGTGACTTACCATCTACATTGCCTAGTGGAGTTGTATCTTTGCTTGAAGAGTTTTCAGATTTGTTTCCTGTGGAGGAACCTGCTGGATTGCCACCTTTGCGCGGGATAGAGCACCAAATCGATTTCATACCCGGTGCTACATTGCCTAAAAGACCAGCCTATAGAGCAAATCCCAAGGAGACAAAAGAGATCCAACGCCAAGTAGAGGAGCTACTAGCCAAGGGCATGGTGAGGGAGAGCATGAGCCCATGTGCTGTACCAGTGATTGTCGTGCCCAAAAAGGATGGCTCATGGAGAATGTGCATTGATTGTCGCGCTATTAATAAGATCACGGTAAAGTATCGGTACCCTATTCCTAGACTCGATGACATGTTAGAAGAATTGCATGGAGCTAAATACTTTACTAAAATTGATTTGAAAAGTGGGTACTTTCAAGTGCGCATCAAAGAGGGAGATGAATGGAAGACTGCATTTAAGACTAAGTTTGGTTTGTATGAGTGGTTAGTAATGCCTTTTGGTTTAACTAATGCATCTAGTACATTCATGAGGTTAATGAACGAAGTCTTACGTGCATTCATTGGGAAGTTTGTTGTTGTCTATTTCGATGATATCTTGATATATTCTAAGACATTGCATGAACATATAGGACACTTAAGAGCTGTGTTTGAGACTTTACAGAAAGAACAACTATATGCTAATTTTAAAAAGTGTTCCTTTTGCTTGGACAAAGTGATATTCTTAGGATATGTTGTTAGTGAAAATGGCATTGAAATGGACCAAGAAAAGGTGAAGTCAATCCTTGAGTGTCCAATCCCTAAAACAGTTGATGAAGTTAAAAGTTTTCATGGCTTAGCCAGCTTTTATAGGCGGTTTGTTAAGGATTTTTCATCTATTGCTGCCCCTTTAAATGAGATTGTAAAGAAAGATGTTGGATTTCATTGGGGGGAGGCACAACAATTGGCGTTTAATGAGCTTAAAAGAAGACTAACGACAGCACCTATTCTTAAACTACCAAGCTTTGAAGAAACATTTGAGATTGAATGTGATGCTAGTGGTATAGGAATTGGAGCCGTGTTAACACAAGCTAAACATCCCATTGCATACTTCAGTGAGAAATTAAAAGGTCCTCAATTGAATTATTCTACATATGATAAAGAGTTGTATGCATTGGTAAGATCTTTGCAAACTTGGCAGCATTACTTGCAACCTAAGGAATTTGTGATTCACACGGATCATGAATCTCTTAAGTATCTTAAAGGCCAAGGTAAGTTGAATAAAAGACATGCTAAGTGGGTGGAATTCATTGAACAATTTCCTTATGTGATTAAATATAAGCAAGGAAAAGATAATGTAGTAGCTGATGCATTGTGTAGGAGATATTCCTTGATTACTACATTGTCTTCTCGTTTGCTTGGATTTGAACTAATTAAGGAGTTATATGCTAGTGATCATGATTTTCATTCTATCTATGCAGCATGTGCTAAATCATCTTTTGGTAAGTTCTACATTCATGATGGATTCTTGTTTAAGGAAGGTAAGTTGTGCATACCATAATCATCTTTGCGTGAATTGCTTGTTAAGGAGGCACATGGAGGCGGCCTTATGGGTCACTTTGGTGTCTTTAAGACTTTTGAGGCATTACGTGAGCATTTCTTCTGGCCCCAAATGCGTGCAGATGTAGAAAAGATTTGTGCTCATTGCATTACATGTAAGCAAGCAAAGTCTAAGTTGCATCCACATGGTTTATATCATCCACTACCCGTACCCCTTTCACCTTGGGTTGATGTTAGTATGGATTTCGTTCAAGGACTGCCTAGATCAAAGACGGGTAATGATAGTATTTTTGTTGTTGTGGATCGTTTCTCTAAGATGGCTCACTTCATATCATGCAGAAAAGTTGATGATGCATCCCATGTTGCTGACTTGTTCTTTAAGAAAGTTGTTCGTTTGCATGGTATGCCTAGAACTATTGTTAGTGATAGGGATACAAAATTTTTGAGTCACTTTTGGCGTGTCCTTTGGGGTAAGTTGGGTACTACGCTCTTATTTTCTACTACTGCTCATCCACAGACTGACGGTCAAACCGAAGTAGTAAATAGGACGTTGTCTCAACTTTTACGTTCTCTAATTCAGAAGAACTTAAAGAATTGGGAAGATTGTTTGCCACATATTGAGTTTGCATATAATAGGAGTGTGCATAGTGGTATTTTGTATTCTCCTTTTGAAATTGTTTATGGCTTCAATCCCCTTTCCCCACTTGATTTATTGCCTATACCTACAAATGAAAAATTAAACCTAGATGGTAAGGCAAAGGCTGAATTGGTGAAGAAGTTACATGCCAAAGTGAGGTTACAAATTGAAAAGAAGAACAAGCAGTATGCTAAGCAAGCCAACAAAGGAAGGAAGAGAGTTGTCTTTGAGCCAGGCGACTTAGTATGGTTGCACTTGCGCAAAGAGCGGTTTCCTAATGAAAGGAAATCCAAATTGATGCCAAGAGGTGATGGTCCTTTCAAGGTGCTTGAGAGGATCAATGACAATGCCAACATCATTGACCTCCCGCAAAGTATGGTTCTGTCTCAAATACTTTTAATGTTTCTGATCTATCTCCTTTTAGTGATGCTTTAGATTCGAGGTCGAATCCTTTTGAGGAGTGGGGGAATGATGAGGTAGAGGTGCCAAGTGGCAACAAAGACGAGGCAAGTCGAGGACAAGAGACAAGAAGTATGACAAAGAGTTTGAGCCAAGAAGTTGATGCATTCTTATTCAGACACGTGCAAGACGAGCCTGTAAACAAAGAGTGTTGTTGGGTTCACTTACTCGAGCCCAATCTTTGAGTTTTTATGTGTTGTAACATATATGAGTCGTTTGTGTTATTTCTTTCATTCCTTGAGTCGTTTGCTTAAAGTTTCTTGTTCGTAAAGGTTGTTCTTTCGATCTTGCATGACCAAACCTTGAGTCTTTTAGCTTGTTAGGCCTTTAGAGTTGTTTATTATGTTTCTATATTTATTATAATTATTTTAAGGACTTGTAAGGTTGGAGACGTTTGAAGACCAAAGGAGTTGAAGAGAAGCAATCCCATTTCAGAATGTAATTTTCTGGCAGAACAAGTTTATGTAAAACAGGCGTATCTCTTCAACCACAAGGGCAAATCAAGTGATTAAAGATTCCTTGGAAACACAAGACAAAGACCTAACACATTCATGTTTTGTACATTTCCAAGATCTGTCGTTATAATGGCCAAAACAGCATTGAAGTTCAAGTATTGTTTCTGCCAAATTCTGTGACACATGTTTAGTAACTTGGACTTATCTCTTTAATGGATGGGCCAAATTCAGAGAACCGCATATGTTTATTTTCTACACTCAATGGGCTACAATTCCCTAAGAGGAGTCAAGTCCTAATTCGAGCTGCAAGTGATCCAAAAACAGGCCATAATTCATACAAGTTTTCAGGAGCCCGTACAGAAAGCATTCAGGACACCCAAACTTTAGAGGGCCATATCTAACTCATCCCATATCCAAATGAGGTGATTCAAAAGCCCAAATTCAATTTTAAAACGTGATCTACAATTCTCAAGAAGTGATAAAGACCAGAATCTGCTTCTAGAAGGGGTCAAACCGTTTGCCAACAGATTACACATTTTTAGCCTTTTTTTGTAGCCTTTTGACTAGCCTTTTCTTTAGCTTTGTAGACTAGACTTTTTTTGGTCTTCTTGGCCCTATTTAAAGGAGTCATGCACGTCCAAACAGAGTAAGAAAGTTGGAAAATTGATTCATAAGAATTCTTGGGCAAAATTAGCCTATTTTCTCTTCATAAACACTTGTGAGTTTTGTTTTTGATTCTTCTTAAGAACAAGTTGAGTGTTTTCTTTGTTTCTTTGAAGATCAAAGTTAGAATCCAATCAAGGAGTGAGCAACCTTGTGGGGGATATCCAAAATCAAAGGTGTGGCCGTCCAAGAGGGTGCAAACTTGCTTGGGAAACGAGTAACTTTTGAAGGAGGAAGGCTCAAACAAAAACCTTGGTGAATCAACGGATAGGAGGGAGTTAAACTCTTTCCTATAACCGTTAAGGATCCAAGTGTTAAAGGAGACGATCCATACGAGACGTGACAACCGCGCATCATAGCCGATAATATATGTAACTTTAGTCTTGTAATATATGTAAATAGTCAACAGAAATGTATAATTTTAAAGCCTTCACACAAATCCCATAATTTATGTACAACATTTAGCCTCTCACATCCTAATACATCAATTGAAAATGCATTATAATAAAATAACTAAACATTAACTTTGAAACTTTCATCTATTTTTATCTCAGTCTGATCTTGACATATGAAAAATAGATCATCATAGAAAGGTAAGGGTCATGGATGTTCAATAAGAAATATCAACCTTCTATGCACTTTTACTGATTCTATTTCTCGTTGTTCCATATACTGAACATATATTCAGACAGTTACAGTTTCATATAGTGTAGCGCCCCGCTCCCGAGCTCCGTCCTCGGAAACGGTGCACCCGCCGTATCTCACTTAGCAGAATACAAGGCGTCACATCCACCTGCTACACGTCAGTGCTGACATAGAAAAGATTTTCTTTTCTTTCTCCGGAAACGATAAGCCACAACGATAATTTGAAATTAATAAACTTTAAGAAAATAACGACAGTAAATCTAGGCTGACCAGGCCGTACAAGTCAAAGTCAAAAGTCTAAGTTTTAAAAGCATGAAATTGTTCTCAAAATAAAGCTGAAATTAAACTGCTGTGTCATCCCATGGCAACCACAAAAAGCCTGACTCCATCTTTGCTGCACGCACTTCTACGAGTCACTCAGCCTATTTCACGGTGTCGGACCCGTCCTCAACATAGATATAATCGCACTCCGTCTCGGCTACTCATGGAATAGTAGGGGTGAGTGATGGTAATCACCCAGTAGGTGCCTCTCAAAACAATACAAATCTTACATAACCAAACTGATACCAGCACGTAGCACGTAACACAGCATGATACAACTTATACGAAAAGTAAACAAACCACGGAAGATGCATGCGCAAGTACGTGATGCATGCTCAAATAACGTGTCACTCGCAACTAGGAAATATGTCAAGCAATATGCTCCTAGACCTATATGCAATGCATGCCCCCGGGTATAACATCCTACCCCCCTTACAACGTCCATCTGAGGCACATCTGAGGCACATCGAACCCTCAGCCACTGATCGATGTCCCCGTAATTCAGAAATGTCATTCTGAATTTTCCTGCAATCCATTCAACAATCACTTTCAACCATTCTCCCCCTTCCCTTATACCCAAAACAATATCCCATCACCACAAAGAAAGATATATCGACAAGATCACGTTGACATCAAGAAACACATAACGGAAAATAACCACGTTGGAGCACATCATCAAGATCACGATTGTATAATAATTAAACAACAACGACACGAAAAATACCATTTTGTCTATGCACGACTTCATACCGTTTTGAGGGAATAAATAGTATGCACCTACCTCGATCCTAGCGAGAAGTGATTAATATATGAGACTGTGGTGATGTTGGCGTTGTGATCTCCCTTCTCTTGAATCCTTGGATCAAAGATCCTTCTTTTCCTCTTTACCTTTCCTTTGGTCGAAATTGTGATGGGGAGAATAGGGAGAGGAGGCTGCCGAAAAGTGAGAGAGAGGGGAAGAAAGGATTAGGGTAATTTTGATTTTAAGGGGAGAATTAAGGGGGAGATAAGTATGGAATGATGGTAGAGGAAATTTAGGGAAGTAAAAGGTAAATTTAATTTGGTTAGGATAAGATTTGATTAATTAAAATTTAAAATTTCTTTTCTTTTCCCTTTTTTTCTTTTAAATACGGCTATAACATCCTACCCCCCTTACAAAAAGTTTCGACCCCGAAGCTTGCCGTACCTTAATCAAATAGGTGAGGATAGCGGTCGCGCATTTGCTCTTCTAGCTCCCATGTTGCCTCATTCTCCCGATGGTTGCTCCACTGAACTTTTACGTAGGGAATAATCTTTCTTCTCAGCTCTTGGTCCTTCCGGTCAAGAATTCTGATCGGTACTCTTCATAGGAAGCATCGGGCCTGATCTTCAGTGGTTGCGCATCTAGTACATGACTCGGGTCAGGTACATACTTTCTCAATTGAGAGACGTGGAATACGTTATGCACTTGAGCCAACATTGGAGGTAGTGCCAATTTGTAAGCTAAATCTCCGACCCTTTCAAGTATCTCATACGGTCCAATATAACGCGTCTTTAGCTTCCCTTTAACTCCAAAACCGTGTCACACCCTTCATGGGTGACACCTTAAGATAAACTTTTTCTCCCTCCTTGAACTCCAAAGGTCGTCTCCTCGTGTCGGCCCAACTTTTGCTTCTATCTTGAGCCGTTTTTAAGACGTTCACGAATTAGTTTCACCTTCTCTTTAGTTTGCTCAATTATTTCGGGGGCCGTCAACCTACGTTCACCAACTTCATCCCAGTGAACAGGTGACCTACACTTGCGTCCATACAAGGCCTCGAAGGGTGCCATGCCTATGGCACTGTGGTGGCTGTTATTGTAAGAGAACTCTATCAACTTGAGCATGCTGTCCCAATTTCCTTTAAAATCCAATGCGCACGCCCTCAACATGTCTTCCAGGGTCTGAATGGTCCTCTCAGATTGACCATCGGTTTGAGGGTGAAAAGCAGTGCTCAGTCGTAACTCAGTCCCCATCTTCTTCTGGCACGCTGCCCAGAACTGAGATGTAAACTTCGGATCACAGTCGGATACTATGCTGACTGGCACTCCATGGAGGCAGACAATGTTATCAATGTACATAGTTACCAACCTCTCCATAGTAAGTCCGGTGGGAATAGGCAGGAAATGAGCGGTCTTAGTCAATCGATCTACGATTACCCATATCACATCATTCCTATTTCTTGTCTTCGGGAGTCCGACCACGAAGTCCATTGTCACATGCTCCCACTTCCATTCGGGTATCTCTAGTGGTCGCATTAGGCCACCCGGTCTTTGGTGTTCTGCCTTAACTTGATGGCAAACGAGGCACCTTTCCACGAACTCGGCAATATGCCTCTTCATGCCATTCCACCAATAATGCCTCTTTAGATCGTTGTACATTTTCGTAGCACCAGGGTGAATAGACAGTCTCGAATTATGTGCTTCTTTCAACAACTCCCTCCTGAGTTCCTCAACATCAGGTACGCACAACCTTCCTTGATACCACATACTGCCGTCATCATGAACTTGAAATCCATCCACTTGGCTGGTTAGCATTCTTTCTCGTGTCTCTTTAATTGTTGCATCATTCTTTTGGGCTTCCTTAATCTGGTCTACCAAGGTAGGGGTGATAATTAGCGCGGCCAAAATATCTGCAGTAGAATCTACGAGGTCCAAATCAAATTCCGCCATCTCCTTTTCTAGAGCAGCCTGCCATGCATGGCTCGACTTCCTACTTAAGGCATCAGCAACTCAATTGGACTTCCCTGGATGATAGTTGATGGTCAAGTCGTAATCTTTCAACAACTCTAACCATCTCCTTTGGCGCATGTTCAGCTCCTTTTGCGTGAACAGATACTTAAGACTTTTATGATCAGTGAACACCTCGCACTTCACTCCATATAGATAATGACGCCAAATTTTCAGTGCGAACACCACCGCTGCAAGTTCCAGATCATGAGTCGGATAGTTCTGCTTGTAAGGCTTTAGCTGTCGTGAAGCATAAGCAATGACCTTGTCGTTTTGCATCAACACGCATCCTGAAATATAAGGATTAGACCACATCTTTAATTGTATACAAAATCAACTTGAAATTTATACAATTACCTAGCCCGTTCTTAGAAGCGTAACTATAAATGACAAACCCTTCTGATGCGGAGGGCTGAGCAAGAATAGGGGCTGTGGTCAGTCTTCTTTTTAGTTCAGCGAAACTCTGCTCGCACTCGGTGGTTCATTCGAATTTTAACTTCTTTTGTGTCAATCGGCTTAGAGGCACTGCAATCGACGAGAAGCCCTCTACAAACTTCCTGTAGTACCCAGCCAGACCGAGAAAACTCCTTACTTCCGTCACATTAGTGGGTCTAGGCCACTCGGTGATCGCCTCTACCTTCTTTGGGTCCACGGAGATTCCTTCTTCCGAGACCACATGACCCAAGAAGGCTACGCTTTTCAGCCAAAACTCACACTTACTGAATTTGGCGTACAATTTGCTTCTCCGAAGGGTCTCTAGAACCTCCCTCAACTGCTCCGTATGAGTATCCTTGTCAGGGGAGTATACAAGGATATCATCTATGAAGACAACTATGAACTTGTCCAGTTGTTTCCGAAATACTGTGTTCATTAGGTCCATAAAGACAGCTGGGGCGTTGGTTAGTCCAAAAGGCATAACCAGGAATTCATAGTGGCCATAGCGTGTTCGAAAAGCGGTCTTGGTTGTATCCCCAGATTTGATCCTCAACTGGTGATAACCGGATCGCAAATCGATCTTGGAAAATACTCTAGCCCCCTGGAATAAATTTCGTTAGAGGTGAAGTTTATCGAATAATTAAAAGTTCAAATATAATTCTAACTTATCATTACCCGTAGTTGATCAAAGAGATCCTCAATTCTAGGTAACGGATACTTGTTCTTGATAGTGATCTTGTTGAGTTCTCGGTAGTCTATACATAGTCTCATGTTCCCATCCTTCTTCTTCATGAACAGGACTAGAGCACCCCAGAGTGATACACTGGGTCGGATAAACTTACGATCCAGCAGTTCTTGTAATTGCTCCTTCAACTCCTTGAGCTCTGCTGGAGCCATGCGGTAGGGTGCCCTGGATATGGGTTCAGCACCAGGTATGAGATTAATCTCGAACTCCACCTCTCTTTCTGGTGGTAGTCCTGGTAACTCCTCGGGGAAGACGTTCGTAAATTCATTTACCACAGGGATTTGGTCGTTCTGCGGAACCTCTTGTTCAGCACCCATTGTGTAAACCAGGAATCCTTCTCTTCCTTTCTTTATTGCTCGAAATGCCTGAGCCGTAGTCAAATAAAACTTCTGGGGTGCCTTCTTAAATTTAGGGTTCCCTTGAAAAATAGTTTCGCCCAGTTCAGGTTGCTTCATGCTGACTTGGAGTCGTCGGCAATTAATGTTTGCATGATACCTTACTAAGAAGTCCATGCCTAAGATGACGTCGAAATCGTACATTTGAATCGATATCAAGGTCACAGAGAACTGCAGACCGTTAATCTCCAATCCACATTCCTTGTAACGGTGATAAGACACGAGTACTTGGCCGCCAGCGGCTTGTACGCAATAGGGAGTCTCAAGCCATTCGGGAAGAACATCCAACTTCTTAGCAAACCTCTTTGCCACAAACGAGTGACTCGTCCCACTATCGAACAAAACGTTGGCTGGCACTTTGTTAATTAAAATTACACCTACCACATTCAAGGTTTAGCACGCCACACACCATGACAACACATAAAGTTTAATCCAACTTCGAAATGAAATACATAAATAAATGTACCCGTCACCACGTCGCCCGACTCCTCGACTTCCGCATCCGTCATCGCATGTACCCGAGCATTGGTCCGACCTCGTCTTCCTTGCTGCACTTGGGTCTGCGGATTTACCTGAGCAGGTGCAGTGCATTCTCTAGATATATGTCCTGGCTTCCCACAGTTGTAACACACCCGCTGAGCTTTCCAGCACTGTCCCGGGTGAGAACGTCCGCACAGTGTACACTGGGAAACAGGTGCCACAGCTCTCACTGGCTGTGCATCAGTCGGTGTCGGTCCTTCAATCATTGGGGCCTGACCCCCTGCACTCTGCTGTCGCTCTGGTCGGAAAGGGCACCTTCAGCCATCTCCCCGATCTGCCAGCATGCAAATCCTCACGGGGTCTCTTAAGTCTATCCAATGCAGCAGCCCTGTCCAAGTTCCTCTGAACCCGTCTGCACACCTCTAGTAGCCCTTCAAATGTCGTGGGCTCTGCACACGCAATAGCCTGCTGAATGCGAAAACTCAAACCGGTATGAAACTTTAGCATCTTGGCCTCCTCATTGTCCATGATACATGACATGTACTGACGCAACTCGTGAAACTTCTCAGAATACTGATCAATTGACATGGACCCTTGTGTCAGCATTTGGAATTCTGCCATCCTCCTCTGAATAGCACTACCCGGAACGTAGTGATTCTTATACTCCTCCACAAACTGTTCCCAAGTCACTGGTGGAGTTAGTCTACGCTTCACCCCATTCCACCATCTTTCTGCTTCCCCTTCCAGGAACGGGGTCTTGGTTTCTACTTTCAGATTTACGGGCACCTGAATGAGCCTTATCTGTTCAGTCACATTTTTAAGCCAAATCTCAGCTTCCTCAGGCCGAGTGGTACCCCTGAACATTGGTATTCGGGAGTTCTGCATCTCACTGTAATAGAACCTTAAGCCTTGCTGTGGTGGGGGTGGTGGCGGTGGTTGTTGTTGCTGTTGCTGCTGAGTGTGCTGGAGTATCTGAGCAATCTGTGCCTGTTGCTGGGCCATCTGAGTATATTGTTGTGCCATCTGAGTCTGCTGATGGGCTATTAAGGCCGTCAGATTGGCCAGGGTATCCGCAAGGTTTTGGGGGATCGCCCCTTGCCCCTGACGTTCGTCTCCGTCATTTCCACTATTTCCTGATGGCTCACGTCGTGGAGGCATGGTCTGTGGACGATTTAAAGCACGTTAGACAAAATTGATTTAAGAGTATTGTAAAGAGGTGCAAGGGTGGAGGGCAATAAGAGTAACCTATCCCGTATACTTACCAACGGCACTCACCACCCGAAACCCCAGTCATAGCTTATGTCTACTTCACTTTTACTTAAGTTAAGAAAATCATTTAAAAACAGATCATCACTTATCCTAGGGGTGATTAACTAGTCTCACGTTCCCGAGGCGTATCTGAAGCCTGGGCTCTGATACCACCTGTAGCGTCCCGCTCCCGAGCTCCGTCCTCGGAAATGGTGCACCCGCCGTATCTCACTCAGGAGAATACAAGGCGTCACATCCACCTGCTACACGTCAGTGTTGACATAGAAAAGATTTCCTTTTCTTTCTCCGGAAACGATAAGCCACAACGATAATTTGAAATTAATAAACTTTAAGAAAATAACGACAGTAAATCTAGGCTGACCAGGCCGTACAAGTCAAGGTCAAAAGTCTAAGTTTTAAAAGCATGAAATTGTTCTCAAAATAAAGCTGAAATTAAACTGCTGTGTCATCCCATGGCAACCACAAAAAGCCCGACTCCATCTTTGCTGCACGCACTTCTACGAGTCACTCAGCCCATTCCACGGTGTCGGACCTGTCCTCAACGTAGATATAATCACACTCCGTCTCGGCTACTCATGGAATAGTAGGGGTGAGTGATGGTAATCACCCAGTAGGTGCCTCTCAAAACAATACAAATCTTACATAACCAAACTGATACCAGCACGTAGCACGTAACACAACATGATACAACTTATACAAAAAGTAAACAAACCACGGAAGATGCATGCGCAAGTACGTGATGCATGCTCAAATAACGTGTCACTCGCAACTAGAAAATATGTCAAGCAATATGCTCCTAGACCTATATGCAATGCATGCCCCGGGTCCTAAATCCAGCATCTTGGTCTCTAG
>AP025042.1:21365716-21448738 GCA_036186865.1 Eustoma russellianum | reverse complement strand
CAATGCATGCCCCCGGGTCCTAAATCCAGCATCTTGGTCTCTAGCCACCACTTGCTGTTCTCGACACCCACGCCCTATAGACGTAGTATGTCTCATGACCCCGGTGCCCTATAGACACGTAAGTCATCCCGATACCCACGCCCTATAGACGCAGTATACCTCATGCAACTCCGGCATCATGGTCACTAGCCACCACTTACCGTTTGGACACCCACGCCCTGTAGACGTAGTATGTCTTATGACCCCCGGTGCCCTATAGACACGGTAGGTCATCCCGATACCCACGCCCTATAGACGCAGTGTACCTCATGCAAATGCACGTGCCATGAATGCAAGAGACATGAAAAGAAAACGGTTGGATGTCATCCCCTGACATCGATCGATCGACGTCCAACTGTGACACATCGAACCCTCACTCAGTTGACGTCGATCGATCGATGTACTTCTGAGGTACATCGAACCCTCACCTTCTGGACGTCGATCGATCGACGTCCATCTGAGGCACATCGAACCCTCAGCCACTGGACATCGATCGATCGAAGTCCCCGTAATTCAGAAATCTCATTCTGAATTTTCCTGCAATCCATTCAACAATCACTTTCAACCATTCTCCCCCTTCCCTTATACCCAAAACAATATCCCATCACCACAAAGAAAGATATATCGACAAGATCACGTTGACATCAAGAAACACATAACGGAAAATAACCACGTTGGAGCACATCATCAAGATCACGATTGTATAATAATTAAACAACAACGACACGAAAAATACCATTTTGTCTATGCACGACTTCATACCGTTTTGAGGGAATAAATAGTATGCACCTACCTCGATCCTAGCGAGAAGTGATTAATATATGAGACTGTGGTGATGTTGGCGTTGTGATCTCCCTTCTCTTGAATCCTTGGATCAAAGGTCCTTCTTTTCGTCTTTACCTTTCCTTTGGTCGAAATTGTGATGGGGAGAATGGGAAGAGGAGGCTGCCGAAAAGTGAGAGAGAGGGGAAAAAAAGGATTAGGGTAATTTTGATTTTAAGGGGAGAATTGAGGGGGAGATAAGTATGGAATGATGGTAGAGGAAATTTAGGGAAGTAAAAGGTAAATTTAATTTGGTTAGGATAAGATTTGATTAATTAAAATTTAAAATTTCTTTTCTTTTCCCTTTTTTCTCTTTTAAATACGGCTATAACATATAGTCTCGCATACATGCGTTGCATGAACACATTCGTTTCTTTTCTTTTATTGGCATCATACATCCTCACATCAAACTTTTTCTTCATTGGTATCGTACATCCTCGCATCATACTTTTCTTTCATTGCATATGGATCACACCTAACTTTGCAATATAAAGTCGAGAGATTGTTTTATTTCTAATCCACCAATTAAGACATTTTCTACTTATAACTTTGCATTATGATTTTTGCGTTCACAGCATTAACTCTACCAGAATTAGAAGCTTCCATCACAAAAGTTAGAACACTTCTTTTCACGAGCCACAATCAATGAATACCTGTAGAGTTTCCATTCCTACCAATGAAAGTGTTGCAGAAACCATCATCATCAAGTCTGTTCATTGAAACAAATTCAAGCGGATATCTCGTACATGACTGACATCTTTAAAAATCACTGAGTGCCATTATTAGTCTTCAAACACACATCACCTATGCTAATCACCTTTGACAAACCATCTTTGCCCATCTTGAGAACTCAAAAATCATCAAAAGTGTAGAAGCAAACGAACTATTTCTTGGATGTAATATGAAGTGAAACACCACTATCGACTACCTAATCATTATTATAGGAAAGTACCGTTAGACTTAAGCCGAACAGTTTCGCTTGTGGCAAAGCCTTTGATTTTTTTCTTTCTCTGCCAGCAGCCCAAGTAGAAGATCTAAATTTTCCACTTCATATGTTATGCCCCGGTTCTTTTAATAAAAAGGAAAATAATAAAAATATAAAAAGAGAAAGAAAATAAATATTAGATATAGATAATATATATCTTATGTAATTGGATGGGAATAGGAAAATGTGGGATATAGATTAAATTCTAAGTAATATACCTTAAATATAATTTCTATATATCCTAGGAAATTAATTGCCTATATATATATATATATATATATATATATATATATATATATATATATATATATATATATATATATATATATATATATATAGACACACACACGCCCTAATTAAAAAAAATTAAACCCTACACATTACACAAGCAATTTCGGCAGCCACCCCCTACACCAAAGCCTACTAGCCGGCCGAACCATCTATAGGAGAAGAAGAGGGAGATTTTTCAATGCATTAAAACCTTTAGATATAAATCGGTATAGTATATACGTATTTAGGTAAGTACCTATCTGTATTCGTTAATTTGCAAAATATGTAACTATGTTTTTGTATAAATTCGAGGATCATGTATTTGTATTATTGGTTTCATAGATGGATGCACATATACATGTGTATTGCCGATTGTGTGTATATGTATATGAATTGTAAGTTTTGTACTATATATGTATAAGGGCTAAAATTATGTTGTATATGGTGGATGTGTATTCGGCCGAATGGGATTTTGGTGTAAGATATTTATATAATTTTCATATGTGTATGATGTATGTATACTATATATGGCAGTGTGTATGTACATTTGTATATGGATGGCAAATTGGGTATTTTATAGGAATATAGGCCGAAAATTGTATATGATTCCTTATCCATCAAGGCTTCGGCCGAAACTGATCTTTGGTATAAATATCAGTATAATTTGCATAAGTATATGATATATAGGATATGCAATATGTGGAATTACATGTGGGATGAATTTTGTGATTTAATATTGATTTTGGATGAATTTGATAGTGGAATAAGGTTGAAAATTGTATAAGTTGAATTCTGGTGGTTGGCGGTGGCGCCAGTGGCGGTGCTTGAGTCACAAGCGCCGGCGAAGTGGCGGCGTGTGAGGTGCGTACGTAGGTGCAGTGTATTAGGCATGAACTGTACTTGCTGCCTATGATATTAGATGTGAGAAAATATGGGTGATGTGCGTTTTGAAGGGAGGCTGAGGGTAGAAAGTGGGGTGAGTGAGATTAGGGTTTTAGGGAGAAAGGAGAGGGGCTGGCCAAGGGAGTGGGTTAGGGAGGCAGTTCTGGTGGCGGAGCAGTGGGGGAGCCGAGGGTGTTGGGGGAGAGGGGTTGAGATGAGTTGGATAGAGGGTTGGGAAAAAATGGACCGAGGGATGTACGTGTATGTACATATGTTACAAACCGCATCCCCGGCTAGGAGATAAAGAAAACAAAGGAAATTATGATAGAAATTAAGTGCGATCGTTGTACCGCACTTGGTATAACATGTATAGTTTACTTAAATAAAACTGAAGAACTATTAAGAATTAACCTAATAAGGGTAAATACTAATTAATGAAGCATATAAATACATGGAACAAATGTTATCTAGGAATTTAAATAAAGGAAAAAGAAAATTACACATACAGAAAATAAAGCAAAGTTGGAATAGTAAATTCAACCCCACTTGCACCACACCACCCCCAACCGGTTACCCCTTTTCATTTTTCCAAATTTATCTTATTTCTTCCCTTTTAATTTTTTTTATTTTCAATCTTTCCCTCATCATATCAAACTTTTACACAAGAAAGACCCTTAGCCACTGAAATTTCATGCATGAACTTTTCCCTCCCCACTAACCCCTTAAACCAAGAATTCCTATCATTTCCCCACTTCCCTAATTTCGGCCAAGTTTCCTAAGGCCAACTGTTACAGCCATAGTTTAAAAAAAGAAAAAGAGTTTCATTAATAATTGTTTTAAATGCAAACCAAAAAATATATATATATAATTAAAAAAAACGCCAGGAGTGGGGATGTCAATTCCCCAACAACTGACCTCTGAATAAAGCCTAAAATTTCTCACCCACCATCAGTCTTTATCCTTTCATAATAAAAAAAAATTCATTTGCGCCCTTAAATTTTCCACACCCAGCGACCATTTCAAAAGCACATTTTAATCAAACTTTGACCAAATTCCCGCAGGCAGCTGATACCTCGTGGAGGAAAAAAAATAGAGATTTGCAGCAGCCATAACTCTCCACTCAAACAACTCAGCCGAAGTCTCCACCCCAAGGCCAAAATACATCAACTACATTCTTATCCCTCCTGCACAAATTCTGTCACCACAGCAGTGAAAAAAAAATAATATTTCCCTTTATATACTATTTGGCCGAGGCCCATAGGAGGGAAAGAGGGGTAAGTGAGGCTTCTACCTAATCCCAATTCAATCGTGTGACATAGTATATACGAATCGAGGTAAGTAACATTGGTATATTTACTATGAATTTTATAACCACTTAAGTATATGTTGTTATATTAAATCCAGATCATGCATTAGTATATATACTTGTATAGATGGTTGATTACATGGTTATATTTGTTGTGTGTGTCGTATGTGTGTGTATATATAGAAGGCAGTGGCCCATGCGGCTACTGTTGGATGTGTGTGCATTATATATATGCATATGAGTGCTATGCGGTGCATATAATATATATGTACATTGTTTGTTATTTGCTATATACATGGTTTAGTGTGCGTGTGCGTGGTGTTCAATTTTGGATTTTGAGTGTCATACGCCACCGTTCATTAATGGACAGTGGCTAAACTTTTGTTTTTTTATTTCAAATATAGAGAGGTCAGTGTTAAATTTATGAAATGTAACATTGAAATGTTCATATTAATGGTAAAACATACTTAATTTGACAGAATTTTTTATTATTTATAATTACATCGTACTTCCTAAAAGTAATGTAAATTTCTGTTATTTGTTTCTTTTGTTATAGTTAAATGTTTGTTATATAATGTTTAACAATATTATATTTTACAAACATTAATAATTTCATTCAGCTTATTTAGATTATAATTGTAAATTTCTTTGCATTATGAAATGTTTAGTATTATTTCATTAATACATTTATTCACTGTAAATTATTATGACGTGCTTCCTTATAAGAATGATATTAAATATATCATTCTAAACGTATATCGTAAACAAATTCTTCTCACTTATATATACAGTAATGTTATTTTCTAACCTTTACTACAAATGTTAATGTTCGTATTCTGCTATTTTTAGAACGTGTACGTACGTACATATATATACGCATGTATGGACGTGGGTATATATATGTATGTATGTATGAAGCTGAGAAGGTATATTTGGTATTTTTGGGATAGTAAACATACATCATCGTTTTTATATACCGTATCTAGAATACTTTCAGATTTGGTTTCAGTAAGTGTAAGCAAGGACTATGTGGTTTTATTTTCGGCTAAGAAAGAATAATATATATATATATATATATATATATATATATATATATATATATATATATATATAAAAGAGTAATTCAAAAGAGAAGGAATTTGTGGTGTAAAGATGAAGTTGAAGAGATAAATTAATAAACAAATAATTAACTTACAGGTTCAAATTTTGGAGATTCCAGAGGATAAGTTGGACATGTAGAAGCAGACACTTTTATGGTAGCCTTCTTCACGTCCGACCATAAAATAAGAAAGTTAAGTGACTGATAAGAGGTAAGTGGTCTACCCGTGCTCGTTATATTGTCATGCATCAGAGGTAAATGGTCTATTTGTGCTCGTTATGTTATCATGCATCAGTGTGTTATTTTTTGTATATCTGTAACTGGATTTCCTCTATATGTGAATTGTGTGCATATGTGATATATGTGAACTGTTTGTACGTATGAGTGTGGATGCACCAAATTAAAGAAAGATAAGAAGAACAGAAATGAGAATGAAAATGAAATTGAGATGAAAGAAAAGAGAGTCGGTCCAGGCAGGTCGTCGAGCCGGACCGAATGGCCAACGGGCCGGTTGCGGTGGTAGGCCTCGACCCAGAACATGATATAAATGTAACTTAATTCATAGTAATAATTATAGGAAAATATAAATAAATATCAGAACATTAGAAATAAATTCCACAAATAATTGAACCTAGATTCGAGTGCCGGAGGATGGTGAGGATGGGGCCAGGGGCCTCAGGCGATTGTGTTGTTTGCATTCATGGCACGTGCATTACATTGATGGTGGGTCGTGACGTACGGGTCACGGGCGCTCAGGATGGTGTACGGTGGCGGGGCCAAGTACACTCAGGATGGTGATTGTGGGTGGGTACGACCCACAGCCACTCAGTTAGGACCCGGGTTCATGCATTGCATGGTGGAGATATCGGCATTCTGTGTGACATGACTTCGTTGCGTGTGACATGCATAATAGGACATGCATCATGAAGTTGCGCATTATTATGTGGAGTGACTTACTTTCTGCGACTCATCTACTTCGTTGGTATACATTGTCTTTTTCTTTGTTTATGTGATTAATTGTTTGTTGTATATGTCATACTTGAGAAGAGCATGCATCACGGTAAGGTGGATTGAGCTGATGAGTTATTTATTTTGTATTTATTTTTGAACTCTTAACTGTTAAAGATAATCGAGTGAAATTATTGTGGACTAAGGACATGTATGTTAACTATAAATGTTATTTGTATTTGCTTTTGGATGTATGATATCTATAACAAGTATATGTAGGTTGCTTACTGAGCCCGTTGATTTGGCTCACACCACCACTCACCAGTTTTGCAGGTAAGAGAAGTTAGGGTATGCTTACAAAGGAGTTAGTATACCGTGGAAGATCTAGACGGGAGATATCGAGACCTAGGATATTCAGACGAGACTTTCGTGGGTTGGTGAGGCAGTTATTTCGAAATTAGAGGCTTACGTCTTTTCAAGATTAGTGTTTATATTTGACTATTGTATTGATTTAGAAATCCTTCGACATAGTATTAATGATGATGATTGTTTTATCGATGATTTTTAGTAATGACTTCTGCTGACTTCGATCTACGTTATTATGATGACGTGTACTTGATTTGTATCGACGCCTTGTATTCCCCTTAGCGAGATACGGCGGGTGCACCGTTCCTGATGCTAGGGTTTGGGAGCGGGACGCTACACCAACCCCATCCCATTTATTCTATATTCCATCTTCATTTCACCACACATCTCTTTCACTCCTCAAGTCTTTCTTTACTTCAATTCTCTACTCTCACAAGAAGCCATTCTTCCTCTTTAAACACCCCTTCATCCGAAAGTTGCTCTAGGCACAAGGAGAAAAAGTTTTCTTCTATTTGCAAGCATTTTCAAGCATTGGATACAAGAGTTATCAAGGTAATTAACATCTATTTTCTCCTACATCTTTCTCTTCCATCATTTCTTTTCTCATCAAGTCTCCAAATGCCTTCCAACTAGGCCATACCGTGACCACACCAAGGAAAGAAAAGGAAGTGTACTAAGTTGAAGGAGTAAAAACTTTCAAGTCATCTAAAGGTGAGATTCCTTAAGATTGAGTTTTAGAACATTCTTAGTATTTTCTTTTCCAAAAATGACTAACTCTTCCATCATCATGGCCATATAGCCTGTGTGTACCCAAGCAAAAACGAAAGAAGAAATCTTGCACTCTTAAGTGTAGGATTCAAGTATCAGGCAAGTATTCTTCGTAGCTTCTTCAAGAATGTTTAAAAATGAGTCTCTTATGTTCATATCAAAAGATGGATCATGCGTGTATATGTTAAACTGAAGCTCTTATCATTAAGCTAAGAAAAAGGTACTTGTATGTTCAAACTATGTGTGCTTGTATGTTCAAACTATGTGTGCATGTGTATTGTTCTTATATAGTTCATGGATATGGTAAGTATGATATTCAAATAAAGCATGCATGGCATAAATCCTAACATGCACAGCCCCTTGAGGACGTGCATGGCTAAAAATGAAGAGGTAAGCATGCAAGCATCATCTTTCATGTAAAATGTAGGCAAAAGAGTACACTTTCTTGAAAAGTTTGCTAAGAACCTCATTAAAACATTAATTTCTTATGTGCATGTTGGATGACTATCAATGTCTTGTTTTCATATGTAAAAGGGTGCATTTGCATGATTATGGTCATGGTATAGCATGTTTATGGTGTCATATAAACTATACTGCAATGCATGTCACAAAAGTTTCTATCTTTGATGTTCAACATCATAACTACACCGTCAGCCTTCTAAGATGGGGCTTTTTGAGCCTCCATCAAAGACCATGAATTCATCACCATCATCATGATGTGTATTTTGATGATCATGGTCTAAGGTGGTATGTTAGCATGGGTGTTGTTCTCTTATGTACTTGCATGTAAAGATAATGTGAACATCCTTATAATATGGACATTATGATCATGATGATGAGATGTGACCTTGTTTCATGTTTAATGTGTTGAAACCATGGAATTCATGCATCATCATAATATATATATCCATGGTAATTTAATGTGTGAATGAATGTTATGGCTATTGCACTTTTCATGCATGTAACAAGTTGGAAAAATGCATGAGGTTGAGTATGTGACTCTCGGCCATAGGCCTTTTTGGTACCAATGTGATGATTACATGTAGATGATTATATTTATATAAATATATGAATAAAAGTATATGATAAATGTGGTAAATCAAGGAATGAACAAATTAATAAATTGGAAAAGAATGAATCACTAAAAGAGGGCTGTTTTGGACCAATTAGCCGAAACTACTCTATAGGGGCTATTTGGTAACTTCCAACTTTAAGAATCATGATATGTGTGCTGTTTTAAAAGTTTCTAAATGTAAATGAGAATGGAATATATTAATAAAATAAAGGTGATGTTCAAGACACCAATAAGGGGCTGTTTAACCTCCCAAAACCGAGAGCCCTTTAAAGAAAGACAAAAAGGGCAAAACAATCAATTTACACCACACATGATATAACCATGAAATACGTAAGAAATGTAGGAGCTGAGTTATTATAAGACATTGGAACCAGTCCATAAACCAAGCATTCTCATACGCATATGTCAGCATGATTTTTTTAAAAAGAAAACATGTTTTATTTTACGATCACGTTTACGAAACGATTATTGCAAAGAACTGTTTTAAAGAATTTCATGATTAAAGAATCGTACCGCAAGACGAATGATTCCATACGACTTATGCATGTTTCTGATGATTTAGTGTAATACATTGTCAGAGATAAGGGTTTTCTGCCTTTCTTATATACATGATCTATTGGCTGAGTATAACACCTTGTCCGAGACAAGGGATCTCTACCTTTCTGTTACATCTACGACATTCTGTATGGAGAGCTGTCTGATGTCTGGTCCAGGGGGAAGATGTCATAGGCAAAAGACGTTATGATTGACTATAGCACCGTGTTTGGGACTCGGGATCTCAGTCATAACATGTTACCGTTAGTCCTAGGTACATATGATGTAACACCGTAGTTGGACCATCGGGATTTATAGACGATACTGAAAGCTACTCAGGGAATCATTCGGCATGTCATATGTATCATTCTTATGTTCGAAAAGTACTATAGCCAATGCATGTTCTGTCATGTTTATGAATGTATGAAATGATATGTTTTCTGGAAGTTTTACAAATGGCATGCATCACGTACATGTCCGATCAGCACTTAATACCCTGAAGTCATGATTTCATCTATACGTTGCCATGTATGATCCAGCAAGCACATGAAACTGTATTTAAAAGATTGTACTCAAGAACGACACGGATTATATGCTAAAGTGAAGCTGATGAAAGAAAGTAACTGCCTTATTTACTGTACTGTTTATTTATGTTGATTTTATTGCATGTCATTTCCATACATGATATTCATATGATACCTGCTTTGTGTTTCTCTGTATTATCTCCACTACCCCGGTCTCTATGTATGATCCACTTGACGAATCTAGACGGAAATACTTGCTGAGCGATTCGTTATCGCTCATCCTTTTATTTTACCATGAAGACCCGCAGGACCCTGAGCCGGAGTTCATAGAAGATGAGCCCAGAGAGTAGGTTCATCGAGCTGTTTAGTAGACTGCTATGACAGATTTTGTATTTTGGATATTCACCTCTGTACTTATAATATTTGTACTGATGATGTACATATGACATTATCTCGGATGTAGTAGTTCGTACTTATGTTGATGCTTTATTTCTATCTATGTTATGATCCTTCCACTATTCGATACATGTTTATGCCGATGCGTATATAGATGGTATCGACGTCTTGTACTCGGCGGGTTCACCGTGTCGAGACCCTAGTTGTAGCGTCCTAGCCCGATACCGTTATCGGAACCAGTGCACCCGCCGTAGCCTACTATGAGAACTACGAAGCGTCAAGCAGATCAAGCATACATCCTTCATAAGGTAAGTTAAAACCAGCGGAAACGTCATAAAATCTAAACCTTCGTTGTCAATATTACAACCAGAAAACTGCAGCGGAAATAAAACTGTTTGTTCATCTAGCCGACATAAGTTTTAGAACAACATAATAACAATTAGTTTCAAACTCAAACAAAATAGTCCAGCATCTATCTATTCCCTTGTCCATCATCCCACTGAGCCCACTCGCCGTCGTCTTCGATAAATATCAACTCATAATCAGACTCACCTGAAAAGGAGACAGAATGATTGTTCTTAGCGAAAACTTCGCCAGCAAGTAACCCGTCTATACACCTTACGGAATCACACACGTCGAGTCACCAGTGTATAAAGCATTGCCCAAAAATAAGGTGCTCGGGTTAGCAAATAGCATCTTAATAAGAATTCCTCAAAACAAATAAAGCACATATATGTACACAGATATGAGAACCCTCATGTATTAAAACAACGTATCACATAGCAAGTCATAAACTAGTCACGTTTCTTGCATGTCAATTCTTATGCTCTGTGTATCATGATGCATGTACTTCTTTAAAATCACACACAACACCCATGCATATGTCTTCTTTCATAAACATGTCATGCATGTCATTTCACAAACATTTCATCACTTTACATATCATATTCTTCGCGTAGCAGAACTTTATACCCTGTGGGTGATCAGTCCACAGCCATCATAACTTTATACCCCGTGCTGAAAGGTCCACGGCCCCATTACATATATTATATATCCGTGCTGAAAGGTCCACGGCCCCATTACATATATCATATATCCGTGCTGATAGGTCCACGGCCCCATTACATATATCATATATCCGTGCTGATAGGTCCACGGCCCCATAAAATACTTCATTTTCCGTGCTGATAGGTCCACGGCCCCATAACATACTTTATACCCTGCTGTTGATTCACAGATCACGCTCTTTATACCCTGCTTTCGCAGACGTGACTTTTATACCCTGTGATCAACCAGCAGCCATTTTGTCTTTCGCAAACTTTACCTTTCTTGTTCTTTTGCAAACATATCTCAAATCAAATGCAAGTGCCCATGTCATGATGCAGGATGCACAAATAGCTTCATATCAACATGTAACACACACACACATACATCTTGTCTATCAAGGATATGGTCTTGCACCTCAAACACTCCCTAAACGTGTTTTACCAAGTCCATTTGTCTCACTTATTCACTAGAATTCAATCTTATGCTTACTTAATCAAACTTACCATCTACACCTCAAATATGCCTCAAATACCCTTGCATTTTATGTTCAAAAGAAGTGTATAAAGTTACTACACTTACATAGGGCGCTTAAAGGGTCAAAAAGACTTCCAGTACAGTTGGAACGCTACATGAAGCGCCTATAGTGACTTCAAGCGCCTATACTAGGTGTTCGAAGTGTTCGGGGATGTTCCGTAGACATTGAACGCCTACATGAAGCGCCTAATGTGACATGAAGCGCTTCAAGTAGGTGTTCGAAGTGTTCGGACGGTTCTAAACTGCAGTTTTTCTGTACGGGAAAATTCCAGGACACATGGAACGCTACATTAGGCGCCTAATGTGACTTGAAGCGCCTCATGTAGGCGTTCGAAGTGTTCTGACGATGCCAAACTGCAGTTTTTCTGCAGTAACTTCCACCCAACTCCTTTCTTCTTCAACCCTTCCAGGTTCAACACTTAAAGATCCATCTTAACCACTAGATTCATCATACTTAACATACATCTAATCATGAATTGATGCTTAGTGAATGTCTAACAAGATCCACTCTAAATCTTCAATCATTCACCACCTTCAAGAGTTATCATCAACAATACCCAATCAACAAGACTACAACAATGTCATCACTCATCCCTCAATTTCCTGCACTTACCCTCAACATCTAAGTGTATACAATCAACACAAGAGTAGAGCAAGACAAGAAACACATCAACATATATACTCTCATGGGCATGGTTGACTAACAACAATTACTGCACAACTATTTCCGAAATATGGCCCAAAGAACAAGACTTTACACAATTAGCAACAAGACTTACATATAACAAAGCATGTATGATAGACAAGACAAGAATACTAATGTGTGATTCATATTTTCTCTTTGTAAGAACATAGGGCCTACCGTATCAAAATTTACATAAAGCGTATAGAAAGATTACTTGCCTTGGTTTCTAGTTAATCTTACGGATTTACTGCAGAATTTCAATGGAGATTGCACCTAGGTTGGCCTTCTTCCTTCCTTTTCCTTCCTCTCCTCTTCTTCTTCCTCTTCTTTCTTCTTCTCTCTTTTTTCTCAGAATTTTCCCTCTCCCTTTGCTGTCAAAAACCGCCCCTCATGCTGAGAAGGGGGAAGTTATACTAGATTTTGTAACTCCCCTAACTCCTAGTAGGGACTATTTGATAATTTACTATGATTTCTTTTAATTCTACTTTTAACCCCTTTCTTTTGTTCTTCTATGTTTTGAGTAACTAAGTTTTATAATCTTACATAATTAATTAAGTTGCATTCAAGGTTAACCTCTAAGTATTGAAAGTTGCGCTTAAAAATCACGGGGTGTAACATTCCACCCCCCTTACAAAAAGTTTCGTCCTCGAAACTTACGTACCTTAGTCAAAGAGCTGAGGATACTTCTCCCGCATTTGTTCTTCGAGCTCCCAAGTGGCTTCCCGTTCCGTGTGATTGCTCCATTGAACCTTTACATAAGGGATCACTCGCTTCCTCAACACTTGATCCTTTTGGTCCACAATTTTCACGGGTACTTCCTCATATGTAACATCGTCCTTGAGTTCCAAAGGTTGAGCTTCAAGTACATGACTTGGATCCGCCACGTACTTTCTTAATTGTGACACGTGGAATACATTGTGAACTTGCGCCAACACCGGAGGTAATGCCAACTTATATGCCAAGGCTCCTACCTTCTCAAGTATTTCATAAGGACCAATAAAACGAGGGCTTAGCTTGCCTTTTACTCCAAACCTCATGACGCCCTTCGTAGGTGATACCTTCAAATAAACTTTTTCACCCACATCAAAGTCCAATGGTCGTCGTTTGGAATCTGCCCAACTTTTGCTGCGGTCCTGAGCCGTCTTGAGTCTTTCCCGGATGACTTTCACCTTCTCTAATGTTTTCTCTAGTAGCTCAGGCCCAGTGATGGTCCTCACGCCCACTTCGTCCCAATAAATCGGAGACCTACATTTCCTTCCATACAAAGCCTCAAAAGGAGCCATATCAATTGCGCTGTGGTAACTATTGTTATAAGAAAACTCCATCAGCTTTACCATTCCATCCCAACTTCCTTTGAAATCCAGCACGCAAGCTCTTAGCATATCTTCCAAGGTTTGAATTGTCCGCTCGGACTGTCCATCAGTTTGGGGATGATATGCCGTACTCAACCTTAATTCTGTACCCATGGCTTCTTGAAATGCTGTCCAAAACTTAGATGTGAACCGTGAGTCTCGGTCGGATACTATACTTACCGGAACACCATGTAAGCTCATAATGTTCTCCGTATACACATTCACTAGTTTGTCGAGAGGTGTTTCACTTGAAACGGGTAAGAAATGGGCAGACTTTGTTAAACGATCCACGATCACCCAAATCATGTCACGTCCACTCCTTGTCTTTGGTAAACCGGCTACAAAATCCATTGTGACATGTTCCCATTTCCATTCCGGAATTTCCAACGGCATCAACAATCCACCGGGTCTTTGATGTTCCGCCTTGACTTGTTGACACACCAAACACCTCTCTATGAATTCCGCAATATGTCTCTTCATCCCAGACCACCAATAGTAACGTTTGAGATCTCTATACATCTTGGTGCTACCGGGGTGTATTGATAACCTTGAATTATGAGCTTCTTGCAAAACTTCTTTCCTAAGTTCGTCAACATCCGGAACACATAATCTCTCCATGAACCATAAGCTCCCATCCTCCTTAGTTCGAAATCCTTCAACTTGACTATGTTTCACCCTTTCCATGATCTCACTTAAAGCCTTATCTCTCTTCTGTGCCTCCTTTATCCGATCAATCAAACTCGGGGTGATAGTCAAGGCTGTCAAAACATTCACCGTGGATTCAATCAAATCTAAACCAAACTCCTCCATCTCTCTTTCCAGTGGTGATTGTCGTGCATGGCTGGACTTCCTACTTAAGGCGTCGGCTACCTTGTTAGCCTTTCCCGGGTGATAATGAATAGTTAGGTCGTAGTCTTTTAGCAACTCCAACCACCTCCGCTACCTCATATTCAATTCCTTCTGTGAGAACAAATACTTTAGACTCTTATGATCCGTGAATACCGCGCACTTCTCTCCATACAAATAATGCCGCCAAATCTTCAAGGCGAACACAACCGCGGCAAGTTCAAGATCATGTGTGGGATAGTTTTGTTCATAAGGCTTTAACTGTCTTGAGGCATACGCGATGACTCGTTCGTTTTGCATTAAAACACAACCTACAAACAAAGTGTTAGTCTAAACTTAATGGGTATACAAGATCATAACCTTATACTATAATTTACGTACCTAATCCATTCTTTGACGCATCACTATAAATCACAAATCCATCCGTTCCAGAGGGTTGAGCTAATACTGGAGCTGTCGTTAATCTCTTTTTAAGCTCCGTGAAACTCTGCTCGCATTCCGCCGTCCACTCAAACTTGGACTTCTTTTGAGTAAGGCGACTGAGAGGTACGGCAATTCTCGAGAATTCCTCCACAAATTTTCGGTAATAACCGGTTAGACCCAAGAAACTTCGCACTTCGGTGACATTGGTAGGTCTAGGCCATTCAGTTATGGCTTCCACCTTCTTCAGGTCAACAGCAATCCCCTCTTCTGATATCACATGACCCAAGAAAGCCACACTTCTTAACCAAAACTCACACTTTCTAAACTTTGCATAAAGTTGTTTCTGCCTCAAAATGCCTAGTACGGTTCTCAAATGCTCAGTGTGAGTTTGCTCGTCAGGAGAGTACACAAGAATATCATCTATGAATACCACTAAAACTTATCCAACTGTTCTCGAAAGACGGTATTCATAAGATCCATAAAAGCCGCAGGGGCATTGGTCAATCCAAACGGCATCACTAAAAATTCATAGTGACCATACCTTGTGCGGAAAGCTGTCTTTGCGATGTCCTCGGCCTTCACTCGTAATTGATGATATCCTGATCGGAGGTCAATCTTAGAGAAGATTTTAGCGCCCTTGAGTTGGTCAAACAAGTCCTCAATTCGTGGAAGGGGATACTTATTCTTGATGGTAACTTTATTCAACTCTCTATAGTCGATACACAGCCTCATGCTACCATCTTTCTTCTTTACAAACAACACAGGTGCTCCCCAAGGCGACACACTAGGTCGGATAAACTTCTTGTCCAATAACTCTTGCAATTGTTCCTTCAACTCTCTCAATTCCGCCGGAGCCATTCTATAAGGAGCTTTAGAAATAGGTTCAGTACCGGGGATCAAGTTAATCTCAAACTCAACTTCTCTCGGAGGTGGCACTCCTGGTAAATCTTCCGGAAACACGTCAGGAAATTCATTGACCACTCGAATTTGCTCCATAGACGACACCTCCTGAGTAACATCCATGGCATACACTAAGAATCCCTCAGCACCCTTCCTCAATGCTTTGCGTGCTTGTGCGACAGACACATATACCTTCTTGGAGACTTTCTTTCGTTCTGCATCTCCCTGAAATATTACCTCCTCCATCTTAGCATTCTTGATTGTCACTTGCTTCAACCGACAATCAATATTGGCGTGATTCTTAGCCAACCAGTCCATTCCTAATATAACGTCGAAGTCATACATCTGGATAGGGATCAGTGTGGCAGAGAATGCTTGTCCTTCAAACTCCAATTCGCAATCTCGATACTGCTGGTATGAAACCATAATCTGATCTCCGGCCGCTTGTACGCGATACGGAGTCTCTAACCATTCAGGCAAACTACCCAAGTGCTTAGTGAATCTCTTCGCTACAAAGGAATGGCTTGCGCCGCTATCGAAAAGTACATTGGCAGGCATCTTATTTACTAAAACCGCACCTAAAGCCACATAAAGTTTTGCACACAAAAGTTACACACATAGACACTTAACTCAATATGAATTCAAACTTAGTTTAGAGGATACCTGCTACTACATCGGTAGCCTCCTGCACATCTGTGTCCGTCATTAGATGTACACGGGCATTTGCTCGAGGCTTCACTCTCGGCTACGGAGCCGCCTCTCCAGGGTTATTCTTCTTCATCTCCGGACAGTCTCTAATCAAGTGACCCACTTGGCCACATCGGAAACATGCTCCGACCACTTTCCTACACTCTCCAACATGGTTCCTGCCGCAATGTAGACAAACTCCTATAGCCTGCTGAGCTACTTGATTCTGGGGTGGCAGTCTCTGAAAATTTCCAACTGGCCCTCTCTTCGGAATCTTGACCCAACGTCCGGGTCTTCCACCCACTCTCACATCCTCCCTTGGTCTCTTGCCTCTTTCAGCCCCTCCTATGCTAGCTGCTCTTGCCGCCACTCGGCAAAAATCACTTTCAACACGGTAACACGCATCTAGCATATCCTCATAAGTTTTCATCCCTGCATTCACTATCGCCGATTGTATCCTCGAATCAAAACCCCTCTCAAACTTTGTCATCTTAAGACGATTATCAGACATAATCGCAGGGGCAAACTTACCTAAGGCATGAAAACGATCTGCATACTCTGACACCGTCATCCTTCCTTGCTCCAGTCTGTCAAATGCTCTTATCTTGTCCAATATTGCAGTCTCCGGTACATAGTACTTAAGGAACACATCACAGAACTGAGTCCACGAGATCGGTGGAGTCATTCTTAACACCATTCCTTCCCACCATTCGCCAGCCTTGCCACTTAGAAGGGGTGTGGCCACCTCAACTTTTATCTCATTCGGAACTTGCACCAGCCGGAAACATTTCTCAACCTCAGCCAACCAATGCTGAGCCTCTTCAGGATCCGTACATCCACCGAACTCCGGCACCCTCATCTTCCTCATCTCTCCATAAAAGAACCTGATGTTATGCTGCGGCGGTGGTGGAGGCGGAGGCTGATGCTGCTGCACATACCCTTGTGCAATGACCGTCAGCGCATCAGTGAGTACTTGGGGTAAAACCACTTGTGGTGACTGGTTCTCCTGTCCATTGCCAGAGTTGCCTGTGTTATCTCTTCTTAGAGGCATATTTCGCTGAAAAGGTCAACATTACATTGGCATTCAGTAAATACAAGGATTACTGAAAGCTCGAACGCGTGCTACTAGGTAAGGTGTGTAGTACAACTATTAATACAAAGTTAGATAATAAGACGCGCTCGCACACACCCAACCCATATCATACTTAACCACTAAGAGATTAGCACTTATAACTAAGGATCAACCTTAAGGGAGAATCATAGCTTAAGAGTCTAAAAGATCATAAACTTAAGTTTCCGAAATAGATCTGAAGCATAGGCTCTGATACCACCTGTAGCGCCCCAGCCCGATACCGTTATCGGAACCAGTGCACCCGCCGTAGCCTACTATGAGAACTACGAAGCGTCAAGCAGATCAAGCATACATCCTTCATAAGGTAAGTTAAAACCAGCGGAAACGTCATAAAATCTAAACCTTCGTTGTCAATATTACAACCAGAAAACTGCAGCGGAAATAAAACTGTTTGTTCATCTAGCCGACATAAGTTTTAGAACAACATAATAACAATTAGTTTCAAACTCAAACAAAATAGTCCAGCATCTATCTATTCCCTTGTCCATCATCCCACTGAGCCCACTCGCCGTCGTCTTCGATAAATATCAACTCATAATCAGGCTCACCTGAAAAGGAGACAGAATGATTGTTCTTAGCGAAAACTTCGCCAGCAAGTAACCCGTCTATACACCTTATGGAATCACACACGTCGAGTCACCAGTGTATAAAGCATTGCCCAAAAATAAGGTGCTCGGGTTAGCAAATAGCATCTTAATAAGAATTCCTCAAAACAAATAAAGCACATATATGTACACAGATATGAGAACCCTCATGTATTAAAACAACGTATCACATAGCAAGTCATAAACTAGTCACGTTTCTTGCATGTCAATTCTTATGCTCTGTGTATCATGATGCATGTACTTCTTTAAAATCACACACAACACCCATGCATATGTCTTCTTTCATAAACATGTCATGCATGTCATTTCACAAACATTTCATCACTTTACATATCATATTCTTCGCGTAGCAGAACTTTATACCCTGTGGGTGATCAGTCCACAGCCATCATAACTTTATACCCCGTGCTGAAAGGTCCACGGCCCCATTACATATATTATATATCCGTGCTGAAAGGTCCACGGCCCCATTACATATATCATATATCCGTGCTGATAGGTCCACGGCCCCATTACATATATCATATATCCGTGCTGATAGGTCCACGGCCCCATAAAATACTTCATTTTCCGTGCTGATAGGTCCACGGCCCCATAACATACTTTATACCCTGCTGTTGATTCACAGATCACGCTCTTTATACCCTGCTTTCGCAGACGTGACTTTTATACCCTGTGATCAACCAGCAGCCATTTTGTCTTTCGCAAACTTTACCTTTCTTGTTCTTTTGCAAACATATCTCAAATCAAATGCAAGTGCCCATGTCATGATGCAGGATGCACAAATAGCTTCATATCAACATGTAACACACACACACATACAGCTTGTCTATCAAGGATATGGTCTTGCACCTCAAACACTCCCTAAACGTGTTTTACCAAGTCCATTTGTCTCACTTATTCACTAGAATTCAATCTTATGCTTACTTAATCAAACTTACCATCTACACCTCAAATATGCCTCAAATACCCTTGCATTTTATGTTCAAAAGAAGTGTATAAAGTTACTACACTTACATAGGGCGCTTAAAGGGTCAAAAAGACTTCCAGTACAGTTGGAACGCTACATGAAGCGCCTATAGTGACTTCAAGCGCCTATACTAGGTGTTCGAAGTGTTCGGGGATGTTCTGTAGACATTGAACGCCTACATGAAGCGCCTAATGTGACATGAAGCGCTTCAAGTAGGTGTTCGAAGTGTTCGGACGGTTCTAAACTGCAGTTTTTCTGTACGGGAAAATTCCAGGACACATGGAACGCTACATTAGGCGCCTAATGTGACTTGAAGCGCCTCATGTAGGCGTTCGAAGTGTTCTGACGATGCCAAACTGCAGTTTTTCTGCAGTAACTTCCACCCAACTCCTTTCTTCTTCAACCCTTCCAGGTTCAACACTTAAAGATCCATCTTAACCACTAGATTCATCATACTTAACATACATCTAATCATGAATTGATGCTTAGTGAATGTCTAACAAGATCCACTCTAAATCTTCAATCATTCACCACCTTCAAGAGTTATCATCAACAATACCCAATCAACAAGACTACAACAATGTCATCACTCATCCCTCAATTTCCTGCACTTACCCTCAACATCTAAGTGTATACAATCAACACAAGAGTAGAGCAAGACAAGAAACACATCAACATATATACTCTCATGGGCATGGTTGACTAACAACAATTACTGCACAACTATTTCCGAAATATGGCCCAAAGAACAAGACTTTACACAATTAGCAACAAGACTTACATATAACAAAGCATGTATGATAGACAAGACAAGAATACTAATGTGTGATTCATATTTTCTCTTTGTAAGAACATAGGGCCTACCGTATCAAAATTTACATAAAGCGTATAGAAAGATTACTTGCCTTGGTTTCTAGTTAATCTTACGGATTTACTGCAGAATTTCAATGGAGATTGCACCTAGGTTGGCCTTCTTCCTTCCTTTTCCTTCCTCTCCTCTTCTTCTTCCTCTTCTTTCTTCTTCTCTCTCTTTTCTCAGAATTTTCCCTCTCCCTTTGCTGTCAAAAACCGCCCCTCATGCTGAGAAGGGGGAAGTTATACTAGATTTTGTAACTCCCCTAACTCCTAGTAGGGACTATTTGATAATTTACTATGATTTCTTTTAATTCTACTTTTAACCCCTTTCTTTTGTTCTTCTATGTTTTGAGTAACTAAGTTTTATAATCTTACATAATTAATTAAGTTGCATTCAAGGTTAACCTCTAAGTATTGAAAGTTGCACATGTATGGGCATAGGCATGTATATGTATATAGATACACGGGAGTAGAAATCGATTGGATATTGGAATAATTGAGATTTGGTTTTGGTATATTTATGATGTGATATTTGAAATATTTATTATTGGTATTTGGAATTGATTGAGATTGAAATTGCATTTGGAAAACATTTGATATTTGGAATCGCTTTGAAAAATTGAATATTTTGGGAAATGTTTTCAAAAGTTGTGCATATTGTGAAATTCACCCTTACAAGGAAAATATATCGGTAAGCTGAATTGGTCCCAAACAAACGCTGCATCCGGACGTAACTACCTAGTCTGGGACAGGATGCACGAACATACTAGAACGCCATTAGAACGATACAGACATAACGACCTAGTCTTGGACAGGGTGTGTGTGGCATATTTGAATATTGGGGGATCTATTGGTAAGTGGTATAAGTCACTTGTAAGGAAAGTGCTATAGTCATCGCATCAAAATTTGTTTTGGATTTGATATCATACCGATTTGGATTCGGATATTAGACATTGGAAATTGTATCGGTTTGGAACCATATATCAAAATTGTAAATTGGATTTGTAAATCGAGAAAATTGAATTTTGAACTTTGGATCGCATCGATTTGGAAATTGCATCATCGGATTTTGACTGTGACTAACATTTGGTTGGCCTTTGATTGGATATTCGACTTTGTTGATATTGTTGACTGATTGATTATGTGATCATAAGGGTATTATAGTAATTTTATTTGGGAGTGGGAAACTCAATATTTTCTATATTGTTTAATTATATATTACACTTGTTTCTCCGTGTATGATCCCATAATGGATACAACGAGGTTACTCACTGAGCGATGTTTTGTCGCTCATACTATAGTCTGTTGTTGTTTTATAGAGAGACAAGATTATGACTTAGTGTACGTCGAGGACAAGTCCAAGTGGGGATACCATTGTTTCGAGGGACTTGCTGGAGATACCGTTTATGGATTTTATTTCAAGACTTTATTTTATGGATTTGAGGTTTCTGCTAGTGGACTTGAGTTGGATCTTAGTTACAATTTTGTATTGGATTTGGATTTGTCTAGTTTTGTATATTTATGATTATTGAGGATTTTTATTTTATGACTTCTGCTGATATCATTTTATGTCACTTTGCTGACATGTATTTGACTATTATCGATGACTTGTATTTCTCTTAGCAGAATATGACAAGTGAACCGTTTTGAATACTAAAGCTCGGGATAGATTGCTACATCGTCACTGTACACTTCCCGAAGCACTTTGATTGCATCAGCATCATCTGTTAGATCTTCCCATTTGGATATGGAGATTAGTAGCTGAGGCCTCCGGAATTCATTGTGCCTTGCAACAATCCTCTCCCTGTCCCTTAACTATGGAAATTTACCAAATACCCATTATTATACTTATTTGTTTAATAATTACGCATGGATAAAGGTTATTTGAATCACTGTTTCTGCAATGTTATTGTGATAACTAATCTCACATCAGGGGAAAAACATGTCATAATATATATATATATATATATATATATATATATATATATTGCAAGAAAAGATATATTTTATTATGCCTCACTTATGGCGGAAGAAAACCATATTACAATGTTTGTCAATGAATGCAAAATAATAGTATAACGAACATATAATTTGAAGTCTCCAATCATATATGATATGTCGTATTAAAACCTTGCCAAGTAAAACCACCCTTGTGGATAAAACCTTGGCGAAGGGAAAAGCGTACATATTTATATGATTGGAGTAATTACAAGAACATAAAGAAACTATCCGTAGAATGGCCGTAGCTTGCAGAAGTGTAACATGATGCAGTCTATGCTTGATCTGCCAAAGTATGTGCCTCCGTTGTTGTTGTTGCGCCCAAGATTCCATGCACAAACAGAAAGTAAAGTTAGTGAACTCACAAAAGCTATGAGATACAGCAGTAGTATCGTGGGATTTGAAGCAAAGATTAGTGATGGAAAAGTTACCCTGGTTAGCCATATCCACTGATATGGGTAACGAGAATATGTATCATGTTAGTTGTGCAATATGTATAACGCAATGTAGAAGTGTCACAGGGAAAATGATGCGTACCCGCGTTGCCCATATCGTATGATATGGGCAACAAGGCTGATCAAGAGCTGTATCCATGACGAATATATGGGGTGCTTTCAGTATGATAGCTTGCCCGTACTAGCGGTGGTAGTGCATCTACTGTTGTGAATATTGTAAGATGTTGATGAGATTGACCATGTTGAGCCAGAAAATGAGCTGGTTGATTTGCCTCTCTAGGTATGTATGTTATCTCAGATGTTGTCGAGTGTAATAGAGCTCGGAATAAGGAAGCATGCTGATGACTTGGGTTGTGAATCATTGAAAGGACTCCCTGCGCATCCACTTCAATATCCATTGGTCCCCACTGAGCTGCGAAATATAAGTAGCTGAAATAGGCTGCTTGAAACTCCGCCATGGCTGGTGAAGATAATGGAAGATGATACGCGATTGCCCCTAAGAATGTACCATTGCTGTCACGTAATATTGCTCCTGCTGCTGCTGAGTGTCTTCCATGTGCCGCATCCGTGTTTAACTTCAACCTACCCAGTGGAGGGTGATTCCATTTAACAATCCTGCATCTAGGAATGCTGAGGTGTGGACTTAATCCTAGATCTATCAAACCACGATCTGAGTGCGCGAATTTTTTCCCTTTTTGGGCTGACGTCCAATCATATATTCCTGGTCGTATGTTTTCCATCACAATGGATTTTCTCCAATGTCCCTCCCCATACATGATCGATGTATAGCACTTCCATAATTCCCAAACAATGTAAGAGGGTGCAACTATTCGCAATATACCTTTAAGTGTATTACCTTTGGTTGACATCCACCATTACATGAGATGTTGTTGCAGTGTTCGAACAGTAGTGTATGGTCCATCCAAATAAGCGGCATATAGTTTCCAAATATCTCTAACTTCTGAACATTCCAGGAACACATGATCCACCGTAATTTGTGCTACCAGGCAGAATGGACATTGAGTTGGATGAATGTAAACAAACTTTTGGAGATTCGCAGGGAGGGGTACTGCATTTTGATAGAGACGCCATAAGAATAGTCGAATGTTTGGAGGGATGTGCTTGTTCCATATATATTTGTATGAAAGGCAAGAATTCTGCACATGACGTAAATGATCATACGCTTCTCGTATAGTGTATTGTTCTGCTTCCATATTATGAAGACAAATTGGGTGTACTCTACATATTCGCTTCCAAACTGGTGAGTCAGTGATCCGTATGTCATAAGAATTACGGTTGGCGTAACATGCATGAAAGAATTTGCTCCACAAAGATTTGTTTTGTTGATATTTCCACCATAATCTGCAAGAGTAGGCGGACTGAAGATCTTCTAATTTCCTTAGACCAAGGCCGCCCTCAACTATTGGTCCGAATAGTAGCTCATTTGAAACCCAAGAGTGTCTAGTTTGGGCGGATGTGCTTCCCCAAAAGAATTTAACCATCCATCTTGTAATAATGCGAATTAGGCTCTGAGGCAACTTACATGCAGATATTATATGTAATGGGATTGAAGCCAAGACATGTTTGATCAATATCAAGCGTCCAGAGTGATTGAGGAATTTATTTTGCCACATTGATAATTTTGCTTGAATGAACGAGAGAAGGCTAGTAAAATGCGATGCTCTTTCTTTGCCTCTGTGCAATTTGACTCCTAAATATTTTATTGGCAAAGATACTGCTGTCATGTGTAGCTGTTGTTCCATTCTACCAATCTGTGCATGTGATAAGTATGCTGCTGGAACAAAGTGACTCTTTTGAAAATTCACCGCTTGACCCGATGTCGCCTGATACAGCTCCAAGAATTTTTTAAATTTAACCAAATTGTGTAACCCACCATTGATGAACACTAGGAGGTCATCCGCAAATGCCAAATGGGAGATTGTTTTGGCTCTGCCTGCGGTGAAAGGCTTTATGGCACCCCGTGCGATTAAGTTATTAAGGCCCCTTTAAAATGCCTCTGAAGCTAGAATGAATAATATGGGTGACAAAGGGTCTCCTTGCTTGACCCCTCTAGATGGCTGAAAAAATCCAGCAGGCACTCCATTGATCAAGATTGAGATATATGTTCCTTTGAGATGATTAAATATAAGATTGATAAAACTGTCGGAGAAGCCAAATTTTGCTAGCAGTTTGGCAAGAAATGTCCAATTGACTCTATCAAATGCCTTCATCATGTCAAGCTTGATTATTACATTTGATCCTCGTATTTTCGTGTGCTGCAAGTGAACCATTTCGCGAGCCATAACAATCTGGTCGGATATGTCTCTTCCCTTCACAAAACCCGCTTGTTCTTCTGTAATGAGCTTTTGCAGAAGAGGTTGAATGCGAGTTGCAATAATACGTATTGCCAATTTAGATATGAAGTTTGCTAGACTGATGGGCCTGTTCATAATATATATATGTATATATATATATATGTGTATATATATGTATATATATGTGTATATATATGTATATATATGTGTATATATATGTATATATATATGTATATGTATGTATATATATATATGTATATGTATATATATATATATATGTATATGTATATGTATATGTATATATATATGTCTATATATATATTTTTTTAGGCGAAAGAAATGATTTTATTAAGCCTCACTTATGGTGGAGGGAAACCATATTACAATATTTGAACGTATGAATGATAATAGTACAATGCACTAATAATTTCTAATCTCCAATCATATATGATATGCCGCATTAAAACCTTGCCAAGTAAAACCACCCTTGTGGATAAAACCTTGGCGAAGGAAAAAGCATACATATTTATATGAAAGGATTGAGCTTTTGAGTAGGCTAATGTAGAACGTGTGACGCTTGCTGAACGTGTGACGCTTGCTGAAATTCGTAGTTGAAAATTGTATACTGCGAATGCATTTTTGTTGAGAAGATATTTCCTCCAGCAGAGTTGCATCCATAGAGCCATGCAGAGAAACAGAAACCCATTAGTACTCTGAGAAATATGGATAATGGCATTTGGTGGATATGCATATAAGTAAAACACATTACCCAGGTTACCCATATCAAGGGATATGGGTAACTGGAAACTTGAATATGTCAATGATGCATCCATGGAAAAAGTCAGTATAAAACAGGTTACCTCACTAGAGCGCAGGTTACTCGAATGGAGCAGGCGCTGCATATGACATCAGTCAGTTTGCCAATTAAATACTTAGGTGTGCAGCTGCATCGCGGTAAGGAAAGAACTGCACATTTTGCCACACTACTCTCCACAATTCAGTCCAAACTTGCAATGTGGCAAAACAAGTTCTTAGATCAAGCAGGCCGATTAATTTTGATTAAACATGTTCTGGCGGCTATACCTTTACACATATATCGGCTTGTCAACTACCCCAACGTATCATACATGCAATAACACAAAGCATGATTAAATTTTTCTGGGGAGGTACAGACACAAGAAAAGGATATGCATGGATTTCGAGTGCACAGCTTTTTGGACCAATGATGCATCTCGTTTTGGTTCAATGATGACTAATAATTGGAGTTTGTGAATCTTTACTAATTTGCGAATGCAGACAATTGAAGCCGCAATTCCCGGACATTCCACACTAGACAATTCATTGAGATGAAGATGAGGATAAATTTGAAGAACGGGTCAACCTGTCTGTGGGATGTGTATATGAAGCCGCCATTTCCTGTTTGGTACGACGTCTCCTTGTTGTTGGATGTGGGTCCTCCAGCTCTTGTAGTAATTGATCTGTTGTTTTTGCAAATGAAGTTTCTGCTTGTGAATCACAGCCTTCATGGGTTGAGTGTGCAAGTTGCTGATCATCCACTGGTAATGAGGCTGAGAGAGGATTTTGTGGTGGTTGCATGGTCGAAGGTTCTATGACATGTGAGAATAATTCTGAATCTGATCTTGTAGCATCTAATACATCATCATTCTCTTCCAAGACTTGTTCCCTTGAGACTCCAGTTTTGGAAAGATCTTGTTTTTCAGAGAGCGCTTCCAATACAGCATTAGCTTCAAAGTTTTCTACTGTGACATGCACCTCATCTTCATTGCAGACTGCATCTGGGTGGGTAGTTTCTGGCTCTATATCGTCATCCGTGTCCTCTGCAACTGACACAGGCTGTTTTGGATTGACTTTCTTAGGTGTCCAACGCTTGGCCTTTTCCTTTGGTTTAGGGTTTTGTGTTGTAACAGGAAGCAGTACCTCCTGGCCCTCTTGTTTGAGTTGCTTGCAACTTTTGTCCTCATGACCCAGTATACGACAATCAGTGCAGAATAGGGGAACATTCTCATATTCCACTGTTGGATAAATTTCATGATCTCCCCCTAGAATATGCAAACGTGAAGGTAAGGGTTTAGAAATGTCTACTTAAATACATAGCCGTACAACCGACGGCCTCACACCATTAGAGGTTGCAGAATCCATTTTTAAGGGCAGTCCAATCATGTGAGCAATCTCCCACAATGCAGATTTATTTTGCAAATATAGCGGAACACCACGAATGGATACCCAAATTGGTACAATTGGTTTATATATCTTAGGATCGAAATCAGGCGTCCACTTCGTTACCCTCATGATATATCCATTAACAGACCATGAACGACGTAGAAAGCATCTGTGATAATCTTCAGGCTGTTGAAATGTCAAAATAATATGCTGATCATCTAAAAGTCCTAACTTTGGAGTGGTTTTGAAACCGATACGCTCCATGCACGCAGCTAATTGTTTCATGCTTGGCCTTCCATGCCAAAAAGAACCAACCAACGTATATTTATATGGTAGAGAATAACGATCCACTTCCTCCTTTGTGAATGAGATAGAGGGCATACCTTTATACCGAGATATTGATCTGAGGGATGAAACCGGCTCCAGTGAAGTAGGAGCAACCACCGCCGCAAAGGTTTTAGAGAAGAGAGGCTGATCCGACATTATCGGATATAAGAAGACACGCAGTGCGATACAGTATGAGTCTTGGAATCCAGAAAAACAGATTGTGCAGGCAAGAAAAGATCAAAGAACGCAGAGAATGGAAGGAAAAGACGGAATCTTTAGCCATTCAGCCGTCCACCGCAAGAATGTCGGAGCCGCCGCCGTTCATCCTCTATGTCCATATATATCAAAATGATAACAAATTAATGTCTATATATATATATATGTGTGTGTGTATACATATATGTGTATATATATATATATATGAATGTAAGTATCTATAATTATTTTGAAGCTAATACACAAAAAAATGGCGTCTTCTTCCCCAGGCGATCCTGCGGCAACAGTGGCAGGTCTTTTGCCACCGTCGTATTTGAACCATCTTCTTCCATCCCGATCTCCTCGAGAACAATCTCTAAGCACAAAGGCATCCCATGATCTCTTTTACAGATGCAGAAATTGATGCTCTGGCTGAGCCTTACCGGCTGTCACTCGTGGGAACCTTTTGGTTCGACCGGCCTCTACTCAAGGTTATCCAGGACGTATTCGATCGCATTGGCTCTCGATTGGATGTAAAGATTACGCTTCTTAATCAATGACATGTCTTGCTGAATTTTCTTCATGAACCGGATTATATCCGTTGCTTTTACCGCTATTCATGGATGATTGCTGGGTGCACAATATGGATTACCAAATGGACTGTAGACTTTGATCCTGCAACAGACGTTCCAATTGTGCCGATCTGGGTTGCATTTCTGGGATAACCGCTTCATTTTCATCAAAAGTCGGCTCTTTTTGAAATTGCCCGAGCTGTCGGACATCCTGTCAAATTGGATGTGGCCACTGTCGATAGCCTGTGTCGTTCTGTGGTGCGCGTTTGCGTGGAAATAGATGTCTCAAAGGATCTACCAAAGAAGTTATTTTTGCAAGACCAACAGAAAATAATTCAGCAGCAAATAATCTATGAGAATCTGCCGACTTTTTGCATTGAGTGCGCCGGCTATGTCATGTCGCAGGCTCTTGTGGTGATCAGCTGCAGCCGTAGCAGTCCAGGCCCCAGAATCCTGCGACGCGATGGACACCAAAAAAGGCCCAACAACCAAATCTTCCTGCACCTAAACCTATTACGTTACTCACGCGACCGTCATCTTCCTATGCAGTTGATGATACCAACAATATTATCGACGGTAATCCGCCTCTAGTGCTCGAAGATCATATTTTAGAGGTTCCTGTGATGCAAGATCTCACTTTACTATGATCGGATCAAGAGGATGAATTGATGCAAACCAAATATCTTGATGATCCAGATGCCTGTCAATGTTCAGATTTTGATATTGCTCAACAGGTGGATCTCAGCATATCTTATGAAACTAATTCACGCACAATGTTTAGGCAGCAAATGAGTCGGCATCTGATCAAATTGGTAAGCGTTTAGATACTCGTACTGTTTCGCTTGATGATGAAGGAATTTTGCAGGCTTGCTTCAACAGCCCTATCCAGGACAATGAGGGTTTTATTCCAGTGGCGCCACGACGAAGACGTAGACAACGGAAAGAGTTACCGCCACGACCCCCTTCTAGTGTAGTTACATGTAGTGCGGCACGTATTGGGCTTCTAACATCAGATAGTTCTCAATGAATGCCTTTACTTGGAATGTTGGAGGTATTCGTACCTCTTTAGGTTGATTGGAACATTACTACGCCAAACGCGGGTTGAATTATTAGTCATCATAGAGCCAAAGCAATGTGTGCATCAAAGATTACATATTATCGGTTAAAACTAGGATATAATTGTGTGATTGACACCTGTGAAGGTAACATATAGGTTTTCTGGCATTCGCCCGCTTTACAGTTACTGAATATAGATCATGGGTCTCAAACTTCACTATTTTTATTTATGTGGCGGCAAACACAGCAACGATTTGGATGGTCTGTAGTGTATGGGCGTCATACGATTTCAGAGAGACATCATCTTTATGATTCTTTGGTTGGAACCTTTCAGTCTTTAACAGACCCTTGGATAGTTGGTGGTGATTTCAGCACATTTTTAACATTAGAGGAACATCAAGGTCGCACTGTCCCAACTCTTCGTTCTTTAGAGGACTTCAGATCCTGCGTACATCATTGTCAATTGCAGGATATTCCCATTTTGAGTTCTCAATTTACATGGGTGCGTGGAAATGGACTGGGACGAATGTTGTGTCGTCTTAATCGTATGTTATGTAGCGCTTCTTTTTCAAACATGTTTGCGGATATAGTTGTTCATCATCTGTCCCGTGCTACATCGGATCATGCACAATTACCGTTAAAGTGTACTCTCTTGCAGTCAAAGCCGCCGATTCCTTTTCGGTATCTCAGTGCTTGGGCATTGCATGAAGATTTCTATTCATTTGTTGAGGCTCAATGGAAACATTATCCAATGATAGGGGGAATGCGTGGCTTATACAACAAGCTTCAGTTGCTCAAGCGTGATCTCAGGCGATGGAATCGTGAAATTTGTGGTAACATTTTCAGTAAAGCTACTGAAGCAGAGATTCATTATTCACGACAGGAAACTGAATATGACAATATTGATTTAAAATATGAGAGTTCGAAAAGAATGATTCATAATTTTAGAGGGGCGAGTATTGAACTTATATGCGAGCAGAGTATCGGTTATGAGAAGTTGGACGTTCCAATGAATGATGTGGATGTAGTGCCCCACCTCGATACCGATATCGGTACAAGTGCATCTGCCGTAGTCTACTATGAGAACTACGAAGCGTCAAAGCAGATCAAGCACATGTCATCTATGACGCGAGATAAATCAGCGGAAATGTTATAAAATTTAAAACTTCAATAACTAATGTAACAAAATGAAATTCAACAGAAATTAAATGTGTTTGGAAATATCTAATATATCCTCCAACATCAACAGTAATAGAAAATCTATCGACTCAAGAATTAATATGGCATCTTCTCCTCAATGTCTATCATCCCAATGGGCCCACTTGCCGTCATCTTCCACGAATATCATCTCATACTCGGGTTCGCCTGAAAAGAGATGAAGTATCTATTCTTAGAGAAAAACAACACTAGCAAGTAACCCATCTATACACCTTAAGGAATCACACATGCCGAGTCACCGAGATATAAAACAATGCCCAAAGTAAGGTTCTCATGTTAGCAAACATCTTGATCATAGGTAAACATCAAAACAGTTAAGTCACATAATCTGAGCAACGATAGAGATCAAACACACATCATGAAGAACATATTACGAAAATGTCATGCACATACATCGTTTCATTCATGTCAAAACTCATGTTACGTGGCTCATGATGCATGCATTTTCCAAACATACATTGGACTAACTGAAGACCCATGCATATGCTTCTTTTTACGAACATGTCATGCGTGTCGTTTGACAAGCTGTACATACTTATTCTTATCTTATTATTCGCGTAGCAGAACTTTATATCCTATGGGTGATCAGTCTACAGCCAAAACAGAATTTTATACCCCGTGCTGAAAGGTCCACGGCCCCATAGCAGAACTTTATACCCTGCTGTTGATTACAAATCACGCTTTTACACCCTGCCATTGCAGGCGTGACTTTTATACCCTGCATCAACCAGCAACCCAAACTTATCATTTAAAACTTTGGTCTTTCTTTTACAAACACATGCCTTTTCGGAAAACAAAACCCATGATAGGTGCAAAGTGCCCATGTCGTGATGCCAAAAACTCATATCATGTCATAAGAAACTCCTAAACATGTTCACTCACACTTTACGTATTGGTTACCGATCACAAACCTCAAACGTATCTAAGTATAACTCATCGATACCTTTTTACACCCCCTCGTAATACAAAGTCATCTCGAGTTCACACTTAGCCTTTTCTCCTTTACACTTAAGGTTACACATCTCATCGTACGTCGAGAATACTTCTACAATACCTATTGCACTCATATACTAGTCCCAAATGTCACACAATGGTCCTTCAAATCACTTGTCGTTCATTCCTTAACATTCACAAAGATTCAGCTTAAACTATGCAAACTGGCCACATCGTTCGATCGATGTGCCCCTCACTAATCGATCGATGTCCAGCCATAGACTTCGATCGATCGATGTCCTTATTCTTAAGCGATCGATGTCCTCCATAAACTTTCAGTTCTGCACTTCCAAGACTTCGATCGATCGATGTGGTTCATCTGATCGATCGATGTTTAGTTTCCCAGACATTGATCGATCGATGTCCCCCAGTCGATCGACTGATGTCCTCCAGAAACTCTGGAAAATTTACCAGGGCCACTTAAATCGATTGATGTCCCTCTAGGATCGATCCAAGTCCATATTTCTGCAACTTTTCACTATGTTTCACCCCAAAATCGACCCACACTTCAACTCCCTTCATTCCAAGCCTAGGAAACACCTATATTTAATCCTAAAACATGATTCCAACCAACACATACACTCACGATATTGCATTGAACCTTAATCACATCCAATGGCATGAATCCTATACTTCCTACAATTCCCTCCTTCGAACAAATCCACAACACCTTCTAACCAATCCCTAATCTAGTCGTCAACTACGTTACACCCATCAAACCTCCTTCAATCCGACCAGTCCGTCTACGGCACAAACAACAAGCATGTAAACTAAGGAGTTCATCACAAGAAAAATGACATCTTTTGGACATATTCATCATAAATCAAATAAATAGAAACTATTCTCCGAGATTGGCCTAAAACATTACAACTTTATTACATCAACAAGCATAGAAGCACATAGTAGAGCAATTAGCATAAACGAAACGAAATTACCAATGTGTGATCCACTTTTCTCTTTCTAGGAAAATAGGGCCCATTAATCCAAATTGCGTAAAGCGTATGGAAAAGCTACCTGCTTTCAAATCTAGAGGTTCTTACGGTGATTGGATTGTACTTTGGGATGGATTGCACCTAGGTTGGGCTGCGATCTCGTCTTCCTTCTTCCTCTATTCTTTTCTCCTTTTCTCTCTTCCTTCTCCTTTTTTCTTCCTCAGTCAATCTTCCCCTATTCTTTTGCTCCATAACCGGCAGCTTAATGGGGAGTTATGCTAATTGGCGTAACTCCCTCTACATTTGATTGGAGAGGGCAATTTTGGTATTTTGGGCCTAATTTTCTTAGTTTCATCTTTTTATTTATTTTCCCACCCAAATTCATTTAACTAAACCTTATAAGTATATATGATTATCAAATGTATATTCTTAATCCATTTTAATTATTTAACACTAGGCTCGGGAAAACACAGGGTATGGCAGTGGACATGAGCAATAACTGCAGAAGTAACAAGTGTTGCATGATGATACAATTCCTCATCGTTCAGTTGATGATATTGCTTCTTCAAGGCATCACAAACCGCGTTATGCTCCAAAGTAAAAAAGGGCATGAAGCGTAGATACACCAGCCCAGCTGTTATGAACACCGCCAGAAATGGCTTCCCGATCATATAGTAGCAACCTATCTTTATGATGGAAAGAATAAAAACATACTATATGAGCAGATATTTTCTCATAAAATGTAACTAGTATCATATCATATCATATCATATGTAATTAGAATATACTGTAATTATTACTTAAGTTTAAGATCGGTTCTTAAGGACAAAATCATAACTTAGTTCTAAAAACATGGTCTAAATCTACGTTTCCGCCGTGCATCTAGAGCCATACTCTGATACCACCTATAGCGACCCATCCGATCCTAGTACTTGAAAATACAAGGCGTCGCTATGATCAATTGCACGTGAGCATAATAACATAAATCGATGTTAGGGAAAGTCATAGAAATTAAAACCTCGAAATAAATACTTATCCATAAATCTCGAAAACCAATGTATTAAAAAATCATAATGAAAAAAACTGAAAATACTAAGTCTCAATCAAGTTGATAAAATAATGTCTCGACTAAACCCTCGAAAAACTCATCAAATAACCTCAAGCATCAATAACCCCACTCCTGGTCATCCTCAATATAGGCTAACTTGTAATCCTTGGTATTTGCAAAAAAAATATGCGATAGCGTAGTATGAACGGCACGTCGCCCATCAAGTAACTGAACTATATTTACCATAGGATCATGCACGTAGAAGCAAGTGTAATAAAGTAAATAAATAACGAAATAGAAAATAACATGCTTCTCTTTGTAAATAAAATTTACCTTTTTACCCCTATAACAATCAAGCAACAAAGTCACACGCAACTAAGTCATCAACAAGCAAGTGTTAGTACAACAAAAAACGATGATACAATTTTCAAATAGATGCAATGCGATACAATACAATGGTTCGATCGATACGATATTCCCATTCGATACGATATGATACGATATTCAATACGATGGCCATGACTCCTACCTTACAAGTGACTTATATTGCAAGACTTATGGACTTGGCCCCCCAATGGTCGATGTGTCCGGCGGCCTATCTCAATATAGTCATATGTGCCTGGATGGCCCAAATGGCGGTCATATGGGTTTGAGCAGCCTATCTCATTATAGTCATATATGCTCGGACGGTCCGTTTGTTCGGAACTAGTCCAGCTTCGCAATATATTTCCCTTGTAAGGATGAACTTCAAAATATGCAATGTAGGATTTCCAAAATGATTTCAGTTGTCCAAAACAATTTCCAATATTTGACATTTTCCAACAATCAATTTCGATCATAAACACAAATATCGAATACGATCACATATTCCATTTACAATTACGGTGTCTTAACCACCACCACTCACATATACGTATATACACATGCATGCTCACGTCCATACATATGCGTATACATGTATATATATATACTCGCATCTCTCTTGACCCCTTTTCTCCCAACCCGTAGCCCAACTCACCTCACCCACACCCCCTACCCCCTTGGCCCCCTCATTGCCGTCTGCCTACAACCACTCCCCACCCTAGCTCCCTTAGCCCAACCCCTACACAAACCTAATTTCACTCCCCCTCACCTTAACCACCTCGACCCTAACCCATTTTTCATACCACTCGTATTTTCTCACATCTAACCCCATAGACAGCAAGTACAGCTCACGCCTCACACAATGCCGTGAAAATTATGGCCATACCCCCTCAGACGCACCGCCTGAAGGTCAGCCACGTGTCGTCTTTAGCCGGCACGTGCACCCCACATGCCACCACTGACCTCTACCTCTGACCACCAGAATTCTTCTCTTCTCATTTCCAATCTTATTCCACCCTCAAACTGTGAAAATCCCCACTTTTCAAAATTTATTTTCCCAAATTTCGATGACAAAAACCCTAATTCGATAACACCGATAATCTTACAATTCAACCCTACATGTATCCATTACAATTAATTCATGCAATCCTAAAATTCCAGCACCTACATAATTCAGCCATAGCCCCATTAATTTCATCAAGCCACAATTTTCACATAACATTAACTTATACACATAATACATATAATTAATACCATATATATATATATATTAATACCATATATATATATATATATATATATATATATATATATATATATATATATATATATGAAGCAACCTTACTTTTGGTCACTGTCCATGGAGACAGTCGGCCTCCCCATCCCACGGCAGCAACACTAAAACAAGAAAGAAATAAACCTCATGCATATACACACATAATCGACACATACACACGACCCATGCATATGTAAATCAAACATCTGTGCAAGCAAAAAGTATAATCATGCATGATCTGATTTTACTACAAAAATAGAGCCATAAGTTATGCAGAATCATAACAAATATAAGTAGAAACTTGTCTTGATCCAAGTATAATCATGCATGATCTGATTTTACTACAAAAATAGAGCCATAAGTTATGCAGAATCATAACAAATATAAGTAGAAACTTGTCTTGATCCAAGTATACTATACCGTAAATTGAATTGGGATTGGATTGAAGGAAAAACCTTCCTTCTCCTCCTAGATGGTGGTGGCCGAATGTGTTTGTGGGAGGGGTTGTGGCTGCGTTTTTTTTTTTTTTTGAAGAATGGGATGTAGGATTATTTTGTGTTATGTTAGGTGTATATATAGATGGTAAGAATAGTAGATATGGATGGAAATTTTCCTAAGTAGATAGGGATTCTCTTTTTGATTTTGTTCTTATCTTAATTCCTCTTCTTTTCAATCCTACTTAGGATATTATTTCCTACATATTGTATTACACACAATTTAAATAAATAAAAAAGATTGAGGGTCGTGACACATACAATATAGGTTTATTGATTTTTTATTCCAACAGATTGTCAACATCCGCAAAGATAGCTTGATATCTTTCTGGGCCACCTTCCTTTTCTTTTGTTCCATGGGTTTGTGAAAAGGATCAATCCCTAGCTTTTGGACAATAATATCTTTTGGTATCCCTGTAAGGCCTGAAGAACTCCAAGCAAAGATATTCACTAAACTCCAAAAAAATTGACCAACTTTTCCTTTGTCTCATAATAAACATTTTTCCAATTTTCATAATTCATGATTCATCAGAGCGATAAATGTTGATCTACTCCAACTCTTCATCTTCAGGATCGTAGGGTTTCTTCCGTTAGGAATATCCAACTCAAATTCCATTGGTCTTCTTGGCTCCTGAGTTGGACACTTCATGATCAAAACTTCCCTTTGCAAAGGGGTTTAGATGTAGGATATTCATGATTTTTAGTGAGCCAAGAATCTTTTCCTTGACGGCTATAAAATAGCAATGTTTTGCTACATCTTTATCTCCTTTTACGTCTCCAAATTCCACTATTTTCACCAGGAAACTTCATGGACAAGTGATAAGTAGAGAACACGGCTCTCAAATTGTTCAAAGTTGGCCTTCGTATTTATCATATTGTATACGGAGGGTGCTATAAACACGAGGAAGTACGTGTGGTGTATCTTTTGCAGAGGATATGTTCCCAACGTTAATGACTGCTTTACCATGCCTTCAAGTTTTATGGTATAACAGCAACAACAAAAATTATACTCAGTATATCCCAACGACAGCAAAAACTATCGTTATGAAGTTTTACGGTATCAAACATAAAATAAATGTAATAGTAGACGTTATACAGTACACACCTCTCAAAACTTGGTCAAATTTTCGCTTCGCGGATCTTGCTACCTTTCTTACTGTGTGGAGGGGCAAACAATTAACTACTGAGTCTTTATAGACTTATCCTTCGGTTAGACCAATAATTAACTTTCTTACTCTGCAGAGGAACTGGTCAACACTAAGGTCAATCTTTTATAGATAAAACAACACAATTTACACTCAAAATGCTCACAATTGTGAAGAAGAATGCTTGTATATTCAAATGGAAGAAGAATGGAATATATAAACACATGTCCAACGACTAGTTGGCTGCTGATGGCAATAGTTTCAACGGCTACTTTGCTGGGTAAAACCCGATATGTAAAAGCCTAAATTATCATCAAACTGATGATTATCTGCTAGTCTAATGATCAATCAATATAACTACATAATTACATCCTAATTGAGTACAAAGATCAGAGAGAAATGAGTCTGGAAGAAGGTGTTTTGACACAATGAAGAAACTGCTCGACGAAATGTCACAAAAACAATGCAGGATGGATCCACTTCGTCACTTAATTCAACCAACCCTTTAATCTTGCGTTGAGTCTTTAGTGTAATCATCATGTATTCCAACACTCTCCCTCAAGCTAGAGTTGTAGATATTAGTACAACCTAACTTGCTAAGTAGTGTCTTCAAGGCATTGACACCCACTGGCTTTGTAAGGATATCAACCACTTGGTACCTGGATCTAATATAGTGAAGTTTTAGCACTTTATCTTCAATCTTTTTTCGGAGAAATTCCTATCAATCTCAATGTGCTTTGACTTGTCATGTTGCACAGGGTTTTCTGTCATATTTATAGTTGATATGTTGTCACAGTACACTTGAACAGGTAGTTGAACCTCAAGCTTCAAGTCAATTATCACTTTGTTGATCCATATTCTTTCACATACCCCAAGAGATAATGCACGTAACTTAGCTTCTGCACTGCTCCTAGAGACAACATGTTGCTTCTTGATTTTCTATGTTACAAGGTTCCGCCACAGATAAGAAGCATAGCCTGAGGTGGATCTCATATCTGACTTAGAGCCAGCCCAGTCAGCATCAGCGAAGACCTTGATGCTCCTGTCCTGAGACTTCTTGAAGAAAAGTCCCTGCCATGAGTAGATTTTAAGTATCTAAGGATTCCTAATGCATAGTTATAATGTTCAACTGAGGGATCATGCATGCATTGACTAAAGAAACTTACTCCATAGCATATATCAGGCATGATATTGGATAAGTATTTAATTTACTTGTCAGCCTTTGCTACCTTTGTTTGTCAGTTTTTTAGAAGTATCTTAATTGGCCCAAGTCCTTAATTTCAAAGGACTTAGCTAACTGCTTCTTTGTATCAATGATTCCATTATAATGATTGTTGAGAAAAAGTGTTTGAGTGATTCACAAAATACATGATTTAAATAATGCGTGTTTAAGAAATTCATGATACAATTTATTACTTGACATGTTTTTGCGACAAACTTGCCTTATATACTTTATATATAATGTTGTCGTACTAACAAGCCATGAAGCTTTACAGCTTACATCAAATAGCAAACATTTGTTGTGTTTGAACTAATCTCAGGTACCACCATTAAGGAACTAAACTAGTTCATTAAGTGAAGTACTTAGTTTAATGAACTAACTAGTTCATTAAATGGAGATATATTTGGAGAAGGCATGATGGCAACAAACTTGGAAATGGAAAGTCTCCTCCCACTCCATATCACACGTTTATATATATATATATATATATTCAGATTTTTTTTCACTACTACACAGCGGACTTTTATTGAAGTCGCCTGTATTCATGATGAATGCAGGCAACATAGGTACGTCTTCAAATTATGGTATTTTATCCTTCATCTTCCCAACATTATATTTTCTGATCTTTTCTATTTTTAGGAACATCACATTACGGAGTGCTAGTTGCCCGCATTCGCGTCTCTTACCGTTCGTCAGCTACATTTCAGCCGCAGGTGCTACTTACCCGTCTGAGAGCTGCAGCGCCTATATCATCTTGCTTCATGTATTTTATACTTTGTGTTGCTTCACATGTTAATAGAACAATTGTCAGTTTACGTTCTGCAATTTATGTCATTTATTCTTATCAAGTGCTATTGTACACATTTTGCATTACATTTACTAGTTTGTAGGAGAGTCTTCTACAACCCATGTAACCACGGTATTCCTCCACCACAAGTGAGGGCAGATTATTAATAAAACGCCGGACAGTACCGCCCATCTTTTAAAAAAATATATTCAGATTTTTATAAAATTGCACAAGATACATATTTTCCAACATACTACCGACACGTTACATATATTACGAACGTACATCAACGTCACACCATTATACTTATCTCATGCACAAGGCATTCTTCCAAGGATATAAAAGAGAATTCTCAAGGTGAAGAAAAGCCCTAGGGGGCGGCCACTCTCAAATAAAAGGAAGAGAAGAGAGCAAACCAAGAGAAGACAAGTCTCATAATTTCCAAAGTGCAAAAAGACTCTCTACTCTTTTCTTCTACATTTCTTTCTTCTCCTCCTCTCTCAAGCGTATTGTAACTATATTCAAACATATTGAATATGCTTTGTTCATACCACCATACACGTCTCATTGTTGTAAAATGTTGATCAAGGTGTGATCAAACCTTCATTCGTTCGGTGGTGGTGTTCGTGATCATTGTGATTGCTTGTATCGTTTGTTTAAGGGTGGAGTTTGTGTGTAACTCCAGCAACCCTTGTGGTAAGGTGTTAATTTTGTTTAGTGATAACTGAGGAAGGTGTCCATGAAGACTGGAGTAGGTTGATTTAACCAAACAAGTATAAAATTCCTTGTGTTCTTTAGTTTACTGCATAGTGCTTTCAGTTTCCAGCATTCTGTATCCATTTCGTCGCAATCATAAAAATAGCAAACAAATTTCAAAAATCTTCAAATTTTTTTAGAAACATAGCCACACCTCTTAAGTTTCATTTGGCGCAAGTTTCAACCCATTTGGTCAAGTATAAGTCAATCAAACATTAATAGTTCTGAGACTGGTACAATCTGGTTTTCAGATTTGCAAAGGTTGGGAACGTCAACGTATTTGACATACGTCCTAAAAGAATTTTCCAAAACTATTTCAACCCATTAAAATACATATCTTAAAGGGTTTTCATTAAATTTTCAGACCATTTGGAATTAATCGCAATTAATTTTTCAAATCAGAATATTGTTTCTGGCAGATTCGCACAATCTGACCACAAATGTATTTTTAAAGGGTTAGAGGATGAATTTAAATCTGAAACTTTTAGGAGATACTCAAATCATCTGAGAGTAGAATCTCTCCAAATTTCAGAATTTTTGAAGGTCTATAACCAAGTCTTTCAAATGTTTCAAATCAAGATATGAAAACACAAACTGTTTTCAGAAGTTGGATTTTTGGGTCAAAATATTTTAAAAACCAAAATTTCCACACCCACTATTCAATCCCTCCTTCTAGTGGTGCTTTACAGGTCCTACAAATGGTATCAGAGCACAGACACACTCATGACAAGGAGATCCAATGATCTTATTGAGATGGCAACCACTAGCTTCAAAATCGAGCAAGAAAGTATGTCGAGTCAAAGGCCTCCTCTTTTTGATGGTGAGTCCTTTATCTAATGGAAACTTAGAATGAAACTCTTTCTTATGACTATTGATATTGATTTATGGTCTATAATAGAAGACGATCCTTTCGCTCCCTCTAAATTATCTACTGTTGATAGTGTCACACTAGAGGTTGTAAAACCTAAACAAGAATATACTAGTGATGATAAAAAGAGATTAAGTATGAATGCTAGAGCCATAGAATTACTTTTAAACGGGCTAAGCAAAAGTGAATCTAGTTACATATCTAATTGCGGTAGTGCCCAAGAGATGTGGAGAATTTTTGAGATGAAACATGAAGGGACTAGCCAAGTAAAGGAGTCTAGGATTAATATGCTTATGTCCACACTTGAGTATTTCAAATTATTTCCAAATGAGTATATTGTTGATATGGATTTACGATTGACTAACACCTATAATTCTCTTGAGTCTCTTGGCAAAGCTTTCTCTACGCAGGAAAAGGTCCAAAAGGTATTAAAAAGTCTTCCATCTGAATGGGACCCTAAAGTCACAGCAATTGAGGAGAGTAAAGAAACGAAATCAATAAAAATAGAAAAACTAATCGGATCGCTAAAGGTATACGTAAACAAACTTACATTAAGGAAATCGGAATCAACGTCAAAATAAGGTAAGACTATTGCTTTTAAATCAAATGAATACGTCTCTACTTCTTCCGATCACATAGATGATAGTGATTCCGAATCAGACAATGATGATCTAATACTATTGGCTAAAGGTTTGAGAAAATTTATGAGTAAGTCATTTAAAAACAAACCTAAGGCTACTTCGACTAAAAGAAATAAAAATAAAACTAATGACAAGGACGTAAAGTGCTATGAATGCGGGAAACTTGGACACTTTGTCATATGACTGCCCTAACAAGGACAAACAAACAAACAAACACCTTAACAAGGATCGGACCAAAACTAGACTCGTTTCAGAACCTAAACAAAGGAGAAGAGATCTCAAGGCCTCCACTTGGAGTGACACATCCGACTCTGAGGCTGATACCGAAGAAGGGACGACACAAGTATGCTTTGTATCCAAAGCATCAAACGAGGTATCTTTTGATTCTGACTCTGATTCTGAACCTTGATATGATGATCTATTTAGTCAATATTTAGAATTGCATAAATTCACAAAGACTCTCGCAAAATAAACAAAATGGTTAATTGAAGACAAGAAGTTGTTAGAATCGTCTAACACGAACCTTGTTTCTCAATTAAAGGATTCAAAAGAAGAGTCGTCTTGCATCATCAATGCATTGAAATTGGAGATCTCATCATTAACGACACAAAATAATAAAATGAAATGCGAGATTTTAAATTTGAAATCAAGGAATGTGGATTTAGAGAAAATGGTGAAACAATTTGACGCGGCAACAAACATGCTAGATCGCATTATTTCTTCATAAAAACATGATAGTGATAACACAAGATTGGATACATTGAGAAAAACAAGACATTAAATAAACCAACCAAATTTATTTTGTCTAAGAAAATAGAAACACCCAAGATATATGTGACGCCTAGACCCCCTCTCCCTTCATCTCATCATGCTTCTTCTTCATATCAAACAAGATGTAATTATGTGCCATATAGATATGAGAAGACACCATTATTGCACACACGACATTCATTCTATGCATCTAGATCATGCACTATGCACACAAACACAAGAATATATCAAAAACGACAACTATACAATATGCATAAAGGAATACTCGGCCAAAGGCCAAATATATTCTCACATCATGTCTATTATGTTGCTTCTTCATCTACATTCTCACGATTTGCTAGACCGAGAAAGATCACCCAAGTATGGGTACCGAAAGGCACTCTTACAAAGAGGTGAATAACTAACTCGTAAGGACCCAAAATAAAAGGGTACCTAAATTGTTGTTTTACATTGCAGGGAACCCATACATCTAAAGACACATCAATCAAGTGGTTCCTTGACAGTGGTTGCTTGAGGCACATGACGGGTGACCCTAGCTTGTTCTCAAAGTTGAAGGTTACAAAAGGTGGATCGTTGACCTTTAGAGACAACAATGAAGGAAGAATCATTGGAAAAGGTACAATCGAAAGTCCAAGTACTCTTCAAATCTCCAACATCTTCTTGGTAAGTAATCTATCCTATAATCGACTTAGCATCTCACAGTTTATTGACAATGGTTTCGATGTATGTTTCACTCATCCATAATATTGCAACATAATAAATAAAAACGGAGAAACAATATTAACAGGAAAAAGAGAAGGAAATATTTTTACACTTTCCATGGATGACATGTTAGACGCTAAAGTTAAATGTTTTATGTCAATTTGTGGCATAGGCGATTAGGACACATTGGCATCTCAACGCTTGAAAAATTCAACGAAGGAACCTAATACGAGGATTGCCTAAACTTGATTTAGACAACTTTCAGTTGTGTGAATCTTGTATTAAAGGCAAACAAACACGCGAGTCACTAAAACCCAAAAATGAAATTAGCACGTCTAGAGTTTTAGAATTACTACACATTGATTTGTTTGGTCCAATTCGTACTAAGAGTCTTGGTGGATGTTATTATGCATGTGTTATCGTTGATGATTTTTCTCGCTATACATGGACTTTATTTCTTGCAAATAAAGATGATAGTGCCATTGAAATTGCAAAACTAATAAAACAACTTGAAAATGAATATGGTTTGAATGTGAAAAAGATTAGAAGCGATAGAGGTGGTGAATTTAAAAACAAGGACATGATTACGTTTTGCGAAGAAAAAGAAATTAAACACGAGTTTTCGTCACCTAGAACACCATAATTAAATGGAGTAGTAGAAAGAAAGAATAGGATACTACAAGAAATCGCTCGAACCATATTGTGTGAAAATAAGTTGCTTAGATTTTTGTGGGGTGCATGCTATATAGTTAATCGTTTGTCAATCAGAAAGAAAATAAATAAAACTCCTTATGAGATAGTAAATGATCGTATGCCTAAAATTGATTATTTTCGTGTGTTTGGTTGTAAATGCTTTGTTTTGAATACAAAAGATAATCTAGATAAATTTGAATCTAAATCAATTGAATGCATCTTTGTTGGATATTCTGTGAATCCTAAAGCTTAAAGATGTTATGATCCTATCACTAGACAAAATTTAGAATCTATTCATGTGAAGTTTAATGAATTTGGTGAGTTTGAAAAAGATAAAGAATATGACGATGGTTTTGAATTAAAGCCCGTGTTAGATGATATAGAAGAGAGTGTCGTGCATCATGAATCAAATACACTAGAAATACATGATCACTTAGAAATGCATGAGAACTTAGAGAATAATCAACCAAGATGGCATAGGGATCACCTACACGATCTCATTATAGGCGATATTACTCAAGGTGTTCGACCACGTAGAAGAATAGATCCGGATGAAATAAATCATTTCATGCTATGATATCCGAAATTGAGCCTAAGAACGTGTTTTATGCCTTGAATGATTCTTCTTGGATTGATGCTATGCATGATGAATTAAATCAATTCGTAAAAAATGATGTATGGGATTTAGTGCCACGACCACAAGATAAGACAATAATAGGCACAAAGTGGGGTCTTTAGAAATAAAATGAATGAAGAAGGTAAAGTTTTTATAAACAAAGCGAGACCTGTATCACAAAGATATAATCAAGAAGAAGGAATAGGCTACGACGAAACATTTGCACCCGTAGCACGTCTAGAAGCCATACGACTATTACTTGTTATTGCTTGCATGAAAGGTTTTAAACTCTATCAAATGGACGTAGAAAGTGCATTTTTAAATGGCTTTATACAAAAAGAAGTATACGTGAAGCAACCACCCGGTTTTGAAGATTTGAAATATCTTGATCACGTGCACAAATTAAAGAAGGCGCTATATGGTTTAAAACAAGCACCTAGGGCTTAGTATGATCGTTTTGCTACTTTCCTTCTAGAAAATGGATTTAAAAGAGGCACCATAGATAGTACCTTCTTCTTGAAACAAGATAAATCGGATTTACTAATCATTCAAATTTATGTTGATAACATCATTTTTGGATCTGCATCTCATAAACTTGTTGAAGAATTTGAAATTTGCATAAAATCCGAGTTGAAATGTCTATAGTTGGTGAATTGAATTATTTTCTTGGCTTGCGAATTAAACAAAATGATAAAGGTATCCACATAAGTCAAGTCAATTATGTAAATGACATGATTAAAAAGCACAATTTTGAGAACTTGAAACTATCCACCACCCCTATGAGTGTCACCACTAAACTAGATAAAGATGAAAATGGAAAAGATTTTGATAATGCTTTATATAGGTCTATGGTTAGTTCTTTGCTTTATCTTACCGCAAGTAGACCCGATATCATGTTTAGTGTACGTATGTGTGCATGTTTTCAAAGCCAACCTAAAGTGTCTCACTATAATGCTATTAAAAGAATATTTCGATACATTAAGCACACCCCCACTTTAGGAATTTGGTATCATAAAAATTGTGAATTTGACTTGCATGCTTATACCGATGCGGACTATGGTGGATAAAATTGATAGAAAAAGAACAAGTGGCACTTGTCAATTTATAGGAAATTCATTAATTTCTTGGTTTTCGAAAAAGCAAGCGAGTGTGGCGTCATCTACTACTGAAGCTGAATACATGACTCTTAGTCTTTGTTGCACACAACTCTTATGGTTAAAACAACAACTTTCTGATTTTGGTATCATGGTAAATCGCATTCCCATTTATTGTGATAGTATGAGTGTTATAAATCTGTCCAAGAACCACGTACTACACTCTAAGGCAGAGCACATAGAAGTATGATATCACTTTCTTCGTGATCACGTGAATAATGGTGATATTGTTATAGAACATGTACGCACTGAAGCATAAGTAGCCGACATATTCACTAAGGCACTAAATCAAGCCATGTACGAAAATCTACGCTCAAAATTAGACATGATTTCTGCTGATTTGATATAGCTTGATATGTCTTTCCATCTTTACATGCACTTTTGATTTTATTTTCAAAATAAAGGGGGAGAGGGAGTGCATGATTTAAGGGGGAGCAATAGTGATTGATTGCAAAAATCAAGGGGGAGAGAATTCAAATTTCAAAATTTGAATTTGTGCACGATTGGAGGGGGAGCGGTTAAATTTAAATCATAAACTAAGATTATTTTGTAAATCATCAAAAGGGAGAGATTGTTGAGAAAACGTGTTTGAGTGATTCATAAAATACATGATTTAAATAACGTGTGTTTAAGAAATGCGTGACGCAATTTATTACTTGACACGTTTTTACGTCAAACTTGCCTTATATATTTTATATATAATGTTGCCGTACTAACAATCCATGAAGCTTTAAAGCTTACATAAAATGGCAAACAATTGTTGTGTTTGAACTAATTTCAGGTGCCACCATGAATGAACTAAACTAGTTCATTAAGTGAAGTAGTTAGTTTAATGAATTAAATAGTTCATTAAATGGAGATATATTTGGAGAAGGCATGATGGCAACAAACTTGGAAATGGAAAGTCTCCTCCCACTCCATATCACACGTTTATATATATATATATATATATATATATATATATATATATATATATGTGTGTGTGTGTGTGTGTGTGTGTGTATTTTCAGATTTTTTATAAAAAGGCACAAGACACATATATTCCAACATACTACCGACACGTTACATATATTATGAATGTATGTCAACGTTACACCATTTTACTTACCTCATATTTATGAGTATATTCAGGTCTTATATCATATGATATAATTCATGGTGATGACAAAATTATTATGACACATTACAAGGTTATAAACTGAAAATTGTCATATCGGGTGACTACCGAAACTTCGTCAACATGTCATGTACTTGCCATATATAGATGGCCATCCCATATACTTCAAAAATGGCCATAAATTTCGTGGCTAACATGTTATACTCAGTCATGAAATCATTCCATGTTGGCATACACAAATCACCCCCAACTAAGGCCAAATTGTGGAGATTTCAAATTCAACCTATTTTGTCACATGTGGGTGCCATTTTGTCTCAGCCATTAAGAGATGAATATTCAATTTATTTTATGTATATTATTTGTGACATAATATATATAACATGTACAAAAATTTTGAATTTAATCGGAAAAAAATCACGTAATCAACAAAAGTCGAAAATTCAATTTTCTATTAACACAACACATGGAACATTTTCGGGTTGACATGTAACATGTATGTAGACACTTTTTACACATTCAAGACATGTTAAAGTGTTCTAGAATATTAAAATTATGGCTGATTGGAATATGCCATATATGTATAATTATTGTGCAATATTTGACAAAGTTTATAAAAGTGAACTTCAGCACATGTTCAAGACATGCCACACGCCTATCTTAGCCTTGGTGGAGCTTATGTGGAGCTTAATTGGCATCTCAATTGGTAGAGAATAAGCCACACAATGTTAGTGTCATAATGGCGGGAGCTACACAAGGTAACATTTCAAACCTTTTAGCAAATGAAACGGATGCTGAAAATTCAGCATGTGAGACATTAGTTGGCCAATTTTATGGTCTTGAAGGTAGACAAATTTGCTTCCAAATTTTTGGGTATTAATTATTGAATATTTGGAAATGTTTTAACCTTATTTGTCACATGTTTTAGATGGTAATCTCAGATTTTTAAAGCTACTAAATGGTGACAAGGTTGGACCAATCATGAAGTGACAAGCAAGCAAAGTCTAGCCATTCATCCAATCAAGTTGTGCCAAGTAAACAAGTTGGTGTCACATCTACACAAGGCATTCTTCCAAAGACATAAAAGAGAATTATCAAGGTGAAGAAAAGCCCTGGGGGGCCACTCTCAAATAAAAGGAAGAGAAGAGAGCAAACCAAGAGAAGACAAGTCTCATAATTTCCAAAGTGCAAAAAGACTCTCTACTCTCTTCTTCTACATTTCTTTCTTCTCCTCCTGTCTCAAGCCTATTGTACTTATAGTTAAACATATTGAATAGGCTTTGTTCATACCACCATACACGCCTCATTGTTGTAAAAGGTTGATCAAGGTGTGATCAAACCTTCATTCGTTCGGTGGTGGTGTTCGTGATCATTGTGACTGCTTGTATCGTTTGATTAAGGGTCGAGTTGGTGTATGACTCCAGCAACCCTTGTGGTAAGGTGTTAATTTTGTTTAGTGATAACCGAAGAAGGTGTCCTCGAAGACTGGAGTTGGTTGATTTAACTGAACCAGTATAAAATTCCTTGTGTTCTTTACTTTACTGCACAGTACTTTCAGTTTCCAGCATTCTGTATCCATTTCGTCGCAATCATAAAAATAGCAAACAAATTTCAAAAATAATAAAAGTTTCCAGAAACATAGCACTCCTCTTAAGATTCAGTTGGCGCAAGTTTCAACCCATTTGGACAAGTATAAGTCAATCAAACTTTAATAGTTCTGAGACTAGTGCAATCTCGTTTTCAGATTTGCAAAGGTTGAGAACATCAACGTGTTTGACATACTTCCCAAAGGAATTTTTTAAAACTGTTTCAACCCATTAAAATAAATATCGGAAGGGGTTTGTCATTAAATTTCAGACCATTTAGAGTTACGAATTAATCGAATAAAATTTTCAAATTCGAGTACTGTTTCTGGCAGATTCCTGCAATCTGACCACAAACGATTTTCAAAGGGTTAGAGGTTGACTTTTAATCTGAAATTTTTAGGAGATACTCAGAACATCTGAGAGTAGAAGATCTCCAAATTTAATAATTTTTGAAGGTCTGTAACCAGGTCTTTCAAATGTTTTAAATTAGGATCTGAAAACAGAAACTGTTTTCAGAAGTTGGGTTTTTGGGTCAAAATATTTTAAAAACCAAATTTTCCGCACCCACTATTCAACCCCCCTTTCTAGTGGTGCCTTACAGGTCCTACAATGATTACCAGTTAAAATAATGTCATCTAAATAAACTAGAATGATAATAAGGTGATCAGGATCAACATGCTTAGTAAATAAGGTGTGTTCACTATGACTTTGAGCAAAACCAAGATACATAACTGCAGAATTAAACCTTCTAAACCAAGATCTAGGGAATTGTTTTAGGCCATAGAGGGTTTTTTTCATTCTACGTACCATATTCTTATTTGATTCAGCTATGAATCTAGGGGGAATATGCATATGTACTTCGTCTTCCAAATCTCCATTAAGAAATGCATTCTTAATGTCAAGTTGAATTAGAGGCCAGTCAAGGTCAACAACAAGAGTAAACAGAATCCTTACATTATTAATCTTTGCCACATGTGCAAAAGTTTCTTCATAGTCAACCCCAAAGGTTTGGGTGAAACCTCTGGCCACCAACCTTGCCTTGAATCTGTTAATTGAGCCATCAAGTTCCATTCTTGAGCAAAACAGACATTTCATCTTAGACAACCTTCTTCCACTCAGGTTGTGCCAACACCTCATGGATATTCTTAGGAACCCTTATGTTGTCAAGAGATGAGATAAATGTTTTGAAATTATCATTAAACCAGTCATATGAAATGTAATTATTGATTGGATAAAGTCTCTTTACACAAGCCCTGACTCCGTTTCTCATAGCAATAGGCATGTTGTCCACGGAGATACCTCCCTATAAGATGTGGCTTCATTGTTTTCCCCCACATTTCTGGGAGAAATCATACGTTGATCATAAGCAAGTAGATTCCTTTGAGAAAGAGAGTTATTCTCCCCCTCAGTTGGATTATCAACTACCTTGATAGACTCAATCCTTGTCATGTCAATTATGCTCCATAGGTTGTTTTCTGATTCATGATCAACTTCAAGTGTAGTAGAGCCATAGTAAGACTTTGATTCATCAAATACTACATCAAGGAAGACATACATTTTTCTTGAACCAAGAGAGTAGCACTTATATCCTTTCTGAGTATGAGCATACGCAAGGAAGATACACTTTTCTGAACTTATGTCAGGCTTGCTCCTGAAATGCTCAGGAATATGTCTATGTACAACACACCCAAATAACTTCATAGGCAACCCAGAAAATAATTTTGAAACAGAATGGGACTGAGATAGAACATGCTTAGGGAAGTCAAAATTAAGGACCTTAGAAGACATTTTGTTAATAAGATGAGTTGCAGTAAGCACTCTCTCACCCTCAATAATGCTTAGGGACCTTCATTGACATTATGATTGCCCTTGTTACTTCAAGAAGATATTTGTTCTTCCTCTCTGCCACTCCATTTTGTTGTGGAGTGTATGTATAGGAGGTTTGATGAAGGATTCCCTTAGCATCAAGATATTCCTTAACTGATTTTTCAAGGTATTCCAGTCTATTATCTGTCCCTAGAACTTTAATTGAATGAGTGAAACTGATTTTGAACCATACATATGAACTTCTTAGTTATATCACCGACTTCATATTTATGTTTTATTAAAAATACCCAGGTTTTTGGTCATCAATAAATGTGATGAACCATCTGCTTCCATTGACAAGGGTCGCCAAACATCTGAGTGAATCAGGCTGAAAGTAGAGCTCCTTTCATAATACTTTGCAGGAAAATTAGTTCTACAAATTTTGGCAAATTGATAATCTTCACAAAATAAATCCCTTTAATTGATATTGAAAAAAAAAGGCTGGCATAAGTCTTCTAAGATACAAGAAGTTAGGATGTCCTAATCTCTTATGCTATAGAAAAATACTCTCAGTACTCCTACTAGCTATCATACATGAGCCTAAACTAGTTTGATTACTGAGAGAACTTGATTCTTCAACCTGAAGAAGGAAAAGTTCATTGACCTTGTTAGCACTACCAATCATCTTCTTGGATAAGATTGTAGAGAAAAAGGGGTTTGAGTGATTACAAAATGCATGATTTAAATAACGTGTACTAAAGAAATGCATGACATGCTTTATGACTTGACACGTTTTTGCATGAAACCTGCCTTATATAGTTCATATATAATGTTGCCTTACTAACGAGCCATGAAGCTTTAAAGCTTACATCAAATGGCGAACATTTGTTGTGTTTAAACTATTTTCAGGTGCCACCATTAATGAACTAAACTAGTTCATTAAGTGAAGGATTTAGTTAAATGAACTAAGTAGTTCATTAAAGGAAGCCATATTTGGAGAAAGCACAAAGGCAACAAATTGAAGAATGGAAAGTTTCTCCTCTCCTTATACACGCCTTTTATATATTTTTATATATATATTCAGTTTTTTAAAAGGCACTATACACATATATTCCAACGTACTACCGATACGTTATATATTTTACGAACGTACGTTAACGTCACACCACTATATTTACCTCATATTTATGAGTATATTCAGGTCTTATATCATATGATATAAGTCATGGTGATGACAAAATTATTACGATACATTACATGGTTCTAAACCAAAAATTGTCGTATTGGGTGAACGCTGAAACTTCGCCAACATGTCACGTATTTGCCATATATAGATAGCCAGCCCCTACACTTCGAAAATGACCAGAAATTTCGTGGCCTACATGTTATATTCATCTATAAAATTATTCCATGTTGGCACACACAAATCACCCTCAATTTAGGCCAAATTGTGGAGATTTCAAATTCAACATTTTAAGCACATGGGGCGCCACTTACTTCAGCCATTAGAGCTGAATATTCAAGTTATTCTATGTATATTATGTGTGACATAATATATATAACATGTGCAAAAAGCTTGAATTCAATCGGAGAAAAATCGCGTAATCGACAAAAGTCAAAAATTTGGTTTTCTACGAACACGACACATGGAACATTTTTAGCATGATATATAACATGTATCTAGACACTTTTTACATACTCTATACATTCTAAAGTGTTCTAGAAAAATCAATTAAGGGCTGATTGGAATATACCATATGTGTATAATTATTGTGTACTATTTTACAAAGTTTGCAAAAATAAAATTCAGCACATGCACAAGCTACATCACACGCCACTTCACCCTTGTTGGAGCATATGTGGAGCTTTTTTGGCATCTCGATTGGCCAAGAATAAAGTATACAAGGTTGGTGACATAAAGGAAGGAGCTACACAAGATTGTAGGATCTGCAAGACACCACTAGAAGGGGGGTTGAATAGTGGGTGCGGAAAATGTGGTTTTTTTTAAAAATTCCTTTAGACTTACACAATTCAAGTTCTGAAAACAGATTCTATTTTTAGGACCAGTTTTAAAAAGTTTTGAAAACTAGGTTTCAGATCTTCAAAAATTCTAAAATTTTGAGAGAACTTAAACTCAGATGTTATAAGTATCTCCTAAAAATTTCAGATTGAAATTCAACCTCTAACCCCTTGAAAAATCATTGGTGGTCAGATTGCGCAAATCTGCCAGAACCGATACACTGATTTGAAAATTTAATTTCTATTTGTACACAACTCCAAATGCTCTGAAAATTTAACCACTAACCCCTTATATATTATATTTAAATGGGTTGAAACAGTTTTGAAAAATTCTTTTGGGAAGTTAGTCAAATACAATCAAAGTCTCAACCTTTGCAAGCCTGAAAATCAGACTGCACTAGTCTCAGAACTTTGGACATTTGAATGACTTATACTTGTCCAAAAGGGTTGAAACTTGCGCCAAAAGAACCCTAGAGCGTGAGGTTATATTTTCCGAAAGTTTCGTGATTTTTAAAATTTGTTTACTATTTTTACGAACGCGATTAAAAACAGTAAACAGTGCTAAAACAGAAAATCAGTGCTGAAAGTAAACGACACCAAAAATTTATACTGGTTCGGTTATCAACAACCTACTCCAGTCTTCAAGGAACACTTTCCTTGGTTCACACTAATCACACAACTCAAAAACACCTTACCACAGGGTTGATGGAGTTACACACCAACTCCAACCCTTTACAAACCTTGTATGATAAATACAATTGCGCACGAACACCACCACCTTGCAAGAATGAAGATTGATCACACCTTGATCAATCTTTTACAAAGATATGGAATATGTGGTGGTCTAATACAAGCCTATTCAAGATTGAAAGATATGAATACAATAGGCTTTTAAGAAGAAAGAAAGAAAGAGAATGTAGAAGAAGAAGGCTAGAACACTTTTGATCCTTGAACTTGCAACTCTTGTTCTTATTCTTGTTTTGCTCTTCTTTCTTCCTTCTATCACATTATGGCCGACCCCTTGTTGCTCTCCCCCTCTTGAAAATTGTCTTCTAAGTCCTTGGGAGAATGTGTAGCATCATTGTGACATGATCTTGCTTACTTGACATCTTCTTATTGGATGATCATTTAACCTTTGCTTACTTGACACTTTATGATTGGTTGAATGTTGTCATCATTTGATGAATTGGAAAATCTGAGAATTCCTCTAAAAACATATGCCAAAATCATCATAAAACCATTACCATAACTTCCAAGATCATCACATAAATTAAGCAAGATAATTTCTCCACAAAATAGGTACAAAAATCGGCCATTAACATCCTTGCACATGCTGAAATTTCAGCATGTGTTACATTCACTCTTTGTTCAAAATATTGCCTATTTTGCATTGTTTTAATTCCAGACTTCAATCAACATTTAGTATACAATATTCTCATCATGTAGGGAATAAAAGTTAGACACCAATGTGGACTAAATTTCAGCCACTATACATTACACACATGCTGAAATTTTCAGCATGTGTGATATTAAAATATCACCATTTTAATTTCATAATTAATTCAAAACATTACCAAAACATCCTAAATTAATCCTCATGATTGAAGATATTAAAATATGGCATTTCCTAGTGCTAAAAATCGGCCATAATACAATACACATGCTGAATTTTCAGCATGCGTCATATATGTGACATAGTTTGAAATGTTACCTTTTGTAGCTCCTTCCTTTATGTCACCAACATTGTGTGATTGATTCTTGACCAATCAAGATGCCAACAAGGCTCCACATATGCTCCAAAATGGCTGTTGTAGGCGTTGGAAATGATTGTGCATTTGCTGAATTTTATTTTTTGCAAACTTTGTAAAATAGTGCACATTTAGTAATACACACATGGTATATTCCAATCAACCCTTAATTTAATTTTCTAGAACACTTTAAGATGTATAACATATGTAAAAAGTGTCTAGATACGTATCACATGATGTACCAAAAACGTTCCATGTGTTGTGTGCGTAGAAAACCGAATTTTCGATATTTATCGATTACCCGATTTTTCTCTAATTAAATTCCAACTTCTGCACATGTTATATGTATTATGTTACACATAATATATATATAATATATACTTTAAAACTCAGCACTTGCATGGTCTAAAGTGGTACCATTAACATGTGACAAAATTAAACTTGGAATCTTCACATTTTGGCCTTAATGTGGAGTGATTTGTGTGTGCCAACATAGAAAGTATTTTTGGTTGAATATACAGTCATGTGCACGAAATTTTTATCAATTTTTGAAATATAGGGGCTGGCCATTTATTTATGGCAAGTACGTGACACGTTGGCGAAGTTTCGGTATTCGCCCGATACGACAATTTTTGGTTTAGAACCTTTTATCGTGTCGTATTTAATTTGTCATAACCATATCTTATATCATATGATATAAGACCTGAACATACTCATAAATATGAGTTAAGTATAGTGGTGTGACGTTAACGTACGTACGTAAAATATATAACGTGTCGGTAGTATGTTGGAATGCATGTGTATGTGCCTTTTTCAAAAAATCTGAAAATATATGTAATATATATGTATATGGCGTGTCACATTAAAGAGGGGAGGAGGAGAAAACTTTCCTTCCTTAGCTTTTTTGCCTTTGTGCCTTTTCCAAATGTGGCTTCCTTTAATGAACTACTTAGTTTAATAAACTAAGTACTTCACTTAATGAACTATTTTAGTTCATTAATGGTGGCACCTGAAAATAGTATAAACACAACAAATGTTTGCCATATGATGTAAGCTTTAACGCTTCATGGCTCGTTAGTACGGCAACATAATATATAAGCTAAATAAGGCAAGTAATAGCAAAGTATCATGCATACATGTTTATATCATGCACGTTTTATATTAGGCTCGTTTTTGTGCACATTTAAATCATGTATTTGAAAATCACTCAAACCCCTTTTTCTCTAAAATCTCCCCCTTTTGATGATTTTCAAAATAACTTATGCACATGATTTAAATCTTATCGCTCCCCCTTCAATTATGCATAAATTCAAAATTCGAAATTTAAATTTTGAATCCGCTCCCCCTTGATTTATGCAATCAGTATCTCTCTCCCCCTTAAATCATGCTTTCTCTTCCCCTTTATTTTGGAAAGCAAATCAAAAGATGTCTGTAAAGATGAAGAAAAAAATTATGCATTTCATATACGTGCGTTCGTAAGGGTTATTTATTCAACCCTTTGAAAATGTCCCTTTTGGTACCCAAATTTGAGTGACCATTCTAGGTCTTCCAAAAGGTGAGAAAGGTGATGAGAATTCAACATAATATATATTAGGGACAGATGCGTTTGGCCTTTGGCCAAGAATCCCATCATGCATGTAGTATGGTTTCTGTTTTTGATAAGCATTTCGGTTTGCACGCACGGAACATGATCTAGATGCATTTTTGTGATATGAGTGTCGCGTGTGCAACACTTGTTTCTTCTCATATCTATATGGCACATGATATCTCTTTGTATGATAAGAAGCACGATGAGATGAGATAAGTGGTGTATGAGTCTTCTTCTCATATTTATACGGCACATAATTATGCCTCGTATGAGATGAAGAAGAGATATGACGAGATGAGGGGAGAGGGGGTCTTTGCGTTACTTTAGACGCTACGCATGCCTTTGATGTGTCTACTTTCTTAGATAAAACAGACTTAGATGGTTTAGATGATGCTTCGTTTGTCTCAATGTATCCTAATCCAGTTTTACCATTGTCATGTTTTTGTGATAAAATAATGCGATCTAGCACGTTAGATCCCGTATCAAATTGTTTCATCATTTTCTCTAGTTTGGTATTCCTTGATTTCAAGTTTGAAATCTTGGATTTCATTTCAGTGTTCTCGGATGTCAATGATGAAATTTCAGACCTTAATGAATTTATGATGCAAGACGACTCTTCTTTTGAATCGTTTAATTGAGCGACAAGATTTTCGTTAGAAGATTCTAACATCTTCTTGTCTTCAATTAATCGCTTCTTTTGTTTTGCAAGAGTTCTAGCAAACTTATGTAATTCAAGATATTCAACATATAAATCATCATAAGATAGTTCAGAATCTGAGTCAGAATCAGAATTTACCTCATTTTCAAATAGTGGAGGCATTTGGCTTGACATACCTTCTTGCTCGGTTTTGTCGCTAGTGGTTGCCATCTCACTAAGATCGTTGGATCCTTTTTTTGTGAGTGTTCCTGCTCTGATACCAATTGTAGGATCTGCAAGACACCACTAAAAGGGGGGGTTGAATAATGGGTGCAGAAAATGTGGTTTTTTTTTAAAAAATTCCTTTAGACTTACACAATTCAAGTTCTGAAAACAGATTCTATTTTTAGGACCAGTTTTAAAACGTTTTGAAAACTAGGTTTCAGATCTTAAAAAATTCTGAAATTTTGAGAGAATTTAGACTCAGATGTTATAAGTATCTCCTAAACATTTCAGATTGAAATTCAACCTCTAACCCCTTGAAAAATCATTGGTGGTCAGATTGCGCAAATCTGCCAGAACCGATACACTGATTTGAAAATTTAATTCCTATTTGTACACAACTCCAAATGCTCTGAAAATTTAACCACTAACCCCTTATATGTTATATTTAAATGGGTTGAAACAGTTTTGAAAAATTCTTTAGGAAAGTTAGTCAAATACAATTAAAGTCTCAACCTTTGCAAGCCTGAAAATCAGACTGCACTAGTCTCAGAACTTTGGAAATTTGAATGACTTATACTTGTCCAAAAGGGTTGAAACTTGCGCCAAAAGAACCCTAGGTGGTTATATTTTCTGAAAGTTTCATGATTTTTAAAATTTGTTTACTATTTTTACGAACTCGATTAAAAACAGTAAACAGTGCTGAAACAGAAAATCAGTGCTGAAAGTAAACGACACCAAAAATTTTATACTGGTTCGGTTATCAACAACCTACTCCAGTTTTCAAGGAACACCTTCCTTGGTTCACACTAATCACACAACTCAAAAACACCTTACCACAGGGTTGATGGAGTTACACACCAAATCTAACCCTTTACAAACCTTGTATGATAAATACAATTGCGCACGAACACCACCACCTTGCAAGAATGAAGATTGATCACACCTTGATCAATCTTTTACAAAGATATGGAATATGTGGTGGTCTAATACAAGCCTATTCAAGATTGAAAGATATGAATACAATAGGCTTTTAAGAAGAAAGAAAGAAAGAGAATGTAGAAGAAGAAGGCTAGAACACTTTTGATCCTTGAACTTGCAACTCTTGTTCTTATTCTTGTTTTGCTCTTCTTTCTTCCTTTTATCACATTATGGCCGACCCCTTGTTGCTCTCCCACTCTTGAAAATTGTCTTCTAAGTCCTTGGGAGAATGTGTAGCATCATTGTGACATGATCTTGCTTACTTGGCATCTTCTTATTGGATGATCATTTAACCTTTGCTTACTTGACACTTTATGATTGGTTGAATGTTGTCATCATTTGATGACTTGGAAAATCTGAGAATTCCCCTAAAAACATGTGCCAAAATCATCATAAAACCATTACCATAACTTCCAAGATCATCACATAAATTAAGCAAGATAATTTCTCCACAAAATAGGTACAAAAATCGGCCATTAACATCCTTGCACATGCTGAAATTTCAGCATGTGTTACATTCACTCTTTGTTCAAAATATTGTCTATTTTGCATTGTTTTAATTCCAGACTTCAATCAACATTTAGTATACAATATTCTCATCATGTATGGAATAAAAGTTAGACACCAATGTGGACTAAATTTCAGCCACTATACATTACACACATGCTGAAATTTTCAGCATGTGTGATATTAAAAATATCACCATTTTAATTTCATAATTAATTCAAAACATTACCAAAACATCCTAAATTAATCCTCATGATTGAAGATATTAAAATATGGCATTTCCTAGTGCTAAAAATCGGCCATAATACAACACACATGCTGAATTTTCAGCATGCGTCATATATGTGACATAGTTTGAAATGTTACCTTTTGTAGCTCCTTCCTTTATGTCACCAACATTGTGTGATTGATTCTTGACCAATCAAGATGCCAACAAGGCTCCACATATGCTCCAAAATGGCTGTTGTAGGCGTTGGAAATGATTGTGCATTTGCTGAATTTTATTTTTTGCAAACTTTGTAAAATAGTGCACATTTAGTAATACACACATGGTATATTCCAATCAACCCTTAATTTAATTTTCTAGAACACTTTAAGATGTATAACATATGTAAAAAGTGTCTAGATACGTATCACATGATGTACCAAAAACGTTCCATGTGTTGTGTGCGTAGAAAATCGAATTTTCGATATTTATCGATTACCCGATTTTTCTCTAATTAAATTCCAACTTCTGCACATGTTATATATATTATGTTACAAATAATATATATATAATATATACTTTAAAACTCAGCACTTGCATGGTCTAAAGTGGTACCATTAACATGTGACAAAATTAAACTTGGAATCTTCACATTTTGGCCTTAATGTGGAGTGATTTGTGTGTGCCAACATAGAAAGTATTTTTGGCTGAATATACAGTCATGTGCACGAAATTTTTATCAATTTTTGAAATATAGGGGCTGGCCATTTATTTATGGCAAGTACGTGACACGTTGGCGAAGTTTCGGTATTCGCCCGATACGACAATTTTTAGTTTAGAACCTTTTATCGTGTCGTATTTAATTTGTCATAACCATATCTTATATCATATGATATAAGACGTGAACATACTCATAAATATGAGTTAAGTATAGTGGTGTGACGTTAACGTACGTACGTAAAATATATAACGTGTCGGTAGTATGTTGGAATGCATGTGTATGTGCCTTTTTCAAAAAATCTGAAAATATATGTAATATATATGTATATGGCGTGTCACATTAAAGAGGGGAGGAGGAGAAAACTTTCCTTCCTTAGCTTTTTTGCCTTTGTGCCTTTTCCAAATGTGGCTTCCTTTAATGAACTACTTAGTTTAATAAACTAAGTACTTCACTTAATGAACTATTTTAGTTCATTAATGGTGGCACCTGAAAATAGTATAAACACAACAAATGTTTGCCATATGATGTAAGCTTTAACGCTTCATGGCTCGTTAGTACGGCAACATAATATATAAGCTAAATAAGGCAAGTAATAGCAAAGTATCATGCATACATGTTTATATCATGCATGTTTTATATTAGGCTCGTTTTTGTGCACATTTAAATCATGTATTTGAAAATCACTCAAACCCCTTTTTCTCTAAAATCTCCCCCTTTTGATGATTTTCAAAATAACTTATGCACATGATTTAAATCTTATCGCTCCCCCTTCAATTATGCATAAATTCAAAATTCGAAATTTAAATTTTGAATCCGCTCCCCCTTGATTTATGCAATCAGTATCTCTCTCCCCCTTAAATCATGCTTTCTCTCCCCCTTTATTTTGGAAAGCAAATCAAAAGATGTCTGTAAAGATGAAGAAAAAAATCATGCATTTCATATACGTGCGTTCGTAAGGGTTATTTATTCAACCCTTTGAAAATGTCCCTTTTGGTACCCAAATTTGAGTGACCATTCTAGGTCTTCCAAAAGGTGAGAAAGGTGATGAGAATGCAACATAATATATATTAGGGACAGATGCGTTTGGCCTTTGGCCAAGAATCCCATCATGCATGTAGTATGGTTTCTGTTTTTGATAAGCATTTCGGTTTGCACGCACGGAACATGATCTAGATGCATTTTTGTGATATGAGTGTCGCGTGTGCAACACTTGTTTCTTCTCATATCTATATGGCACATGATATCTCTTTGTATGATAAGAAGCACGATGAGATGAGATAAGTGGTGTATGAGTCTTCTTCTCATATTTATACGGCACATAATTATGCCTCGTATGAGATGAAGAAGAGATATGACGAGATGAGGGGAGAGGGGGTCTTTGCGTTACTTTAGACGCTACGCATGCCTTTGATGTGTCTACTTTCTTAGATAAAACAGACTTAGATGGTTTAGATGATGCTTCGTTTGTCTCAATGTATCCTAATCCAGTTTTACCATTGTCATGTTTTTGTGATAAAATAATGCGATCTAGCACGTTAGATCCCGTATCAAATTGTTTCATCATTTTCTCTAGTTTGGTATTCCTTGATTTCAAGTTTGAAATCTTGGATTTCATTTCAGTGTTCTCGGATGTCAATGATGAAATTTCAGACCTTAATGAATTTATGATGCAAGACGACTCTTCTTTTGAATCTTTTAATTGAGCGACAAGATTTTCGTTAGAAGATTCTAACATCTTCTTGTCTTCAATTAATCGCTTCTTTTGTTTTGCAAGAGTTCTAGAAAACTTATGTAATTCAAGATATTCAACATATAAATCATCATAAGATAGTTCAGAATCCGAGTCAGAATCAGAATTTACCTCATTTTCAAATAGTGGAGGCATTTGGCTTGACATACCTTCTTGCTCGGTTTTGTCGCTAGTGGTTGCCATCTCACTAAGATCGTTGGATCCTTTTTTTGTGAGTGTTCCTGCTCTGATACCAATTGTAGGATCTGCAAGACACCACTAAAAAGGGGGTTGAATAGTGGGTGCAGAAAATGTGGTTTTTTTTAAAAAATTCCTTTAGACTTACACAATTCAAGTTCTGAAAACAGATTCTGTTTTTAGGACCAGTTTTAAAACGTTTTGAAAACTAGGTTTCAGATCTTAAAAAATTCTGAAATTTTGAGAGAATTTAGACTCAGATGTTATAAGTATCTCCTAAACATTTCAGATTGAAATTCAACCTCTAACCCCTTGAAAAATCATTGGTGGTCAGATTGCGCAAATCTGCCAGAACCGATACACTGATTTGAAAATTTAATTCCTATTTGTACACAACTCCAAATGCTCTGAAAATTTAACCACTAACCCCTTATATGTTATATTTAAATGGGTTGAAACAGTTTTGAAAAATTCTTTAGGAAAGTTAGTCAAATACAATTAAAGTCTCAACCTTTGCAAGCCTGAAAATCAGACTGCACTAGTCTCAGAACTTTGGAAATTTGAATGACTTATACTTGTCCAAAAGGGTTGAAACTTGCGCCAAAAGAACCCTAGGTGGTTATATTTTCTGAAAGTTTCATGATTTTTAAAATTTGTTTACTATTTTTACGAACTCGATTAAAAACAGTAAACAGTGCTGAAACAGAAAATCAGTGCTGAAAGTAAACGACACCAAAAATTTTATACTGGTTCGGTTATCAACAACCTACTCCAGTTTTCAAGGAACACCTTCCTTGGTTCACACTAATCACACAACTCAAAAACACCTTACCACAGGGTTGATGGAGTTACACACCAACTCTAACCCTTTACAAACCTTGTATGATAAATACAATTGCGTACGAACACCACCACCTTGCAAGAATGAAGATTGATCACACCTTGATCAATCTTTTACAAAGATATGGAATATGTGGTGGTCTAATACAAGCCTATTCAAGATTGAAAGATATGAATACAATAGGCTTTTAAGAAGAAAGAAAGAAAGAGAATGTAGAAGAAGAAGGCTAGAACACTTTTGATCCTTGAACTTGCAACTCTTGTTCTTATTCTTGTTTTGCTCTTCTTTCTTCCTTTTATCACATTATGGCCGACCCCTTGTTGCTCTCCCCCTCTTGAAAATTGTCTTCTAAGTCCTTGGGAGAATGTGTAGCATCATTGTGACATGATCTTGCTTACTTGGCATCTTCTTATTGGATGATCATTTAACCTTTGCTTACTTGGCACTTTATGATTGGTTGAATGTTGTCATCATTTGATGACTTGGAAAATCTGAGAATTCCCCTAAAAACATGTGCCAAAATCATCATAAAACCATTACCACAACTTCCAAGATCATCACATAAATTAAGCAAGATAATTTCTCCACAAAATAGGTACAAAAATCGGCCATTAACATCCTTGCACATGCTGAAATTTCAGCATGTGTTACATTCACTCTTTGTTCAAAATATTGCCTATTTTGCATTGTTTTAATTCCAGACTTCAATCAACATTTAGTATACAATATTCTCATCATGTATGAAATAAAAGTTAGACACCAATGTGGACTAAATTTCAGCCACTATACATTACACACATGCTGAAATTTTCAGCATGTGTGATATTAAAAATATCACCATTTTAATTTCATAATTAATTCAAAACATTACCAAAACATCCTAAATTAATCCTCATGATTGAAGATATTAAAATATGGCATTTCCTAGTGCTAAAAATCGGCCATAATACAACACACATGCTGAATTTTCAGCATGCGTCATATATGTGACATAGTTTGAAATGTTACCTTTTGTAGCTCCTTCCTTTATGTCACCAACATTGTGTGATTGATTCTTGACCAATCAAGATGCCAACAAGGCTCCACATATGCTCCAAAATGGCTGTTGTAGGCGTTGGAAATGATTGTGCATTTGCTGAATTTTATTTTTTGCAAACTTTGTAAAATAGTGCACATTTAGTAATACACACATGGTATATTCCAATCAACCCTTAATTTAATTTTCTAGAACACTTTAAGATGTATAACATATGTAAAAAGTGTCTAGATACGTATCACATGATGTACCAAAAACGTTCCATGTGTTGTGTGCGTAGAAAATCGAATTTTCGATATTTATCGATTACCCGATTTTTCTCTAATTAAATTCCAACTTCTGCACATGTTATATATATTATGTTACAAATAATATATATATAATATATACTTTAAAACTCAGCACTTGCATGGTCTAAAGTGGTACCATTAACATGTGACAAAATTAAACTTGGAATCTTCACATTTTGGCCTTAATGTGGAGTGATTTGTGTGTGCCAACATAGAGAGTATTTTTGGCTGAATATACAGTCATGTGCACGAAATTTTTTATCAATTTTTGAAATATAGGGGCTGGCCATTTATTTATGGCAAGTACGTGACACGTTGGCGAAGTTTCGGTATTCGCCCGATACGACAATTTTTGGTTTAGAACCTTTTATCGTGTCGTATTTAATTTGTCATAACCATATCTTATATCATATGATATAAGACCTGAATATACTCATAAATATGAGTTAAGTATAGTGGTGTGACGTTAACGTACGTACGTAAAATATATAACGTGTCGGTAGTATGTTGGAATGCATGTGTATGTGCCTTTTTCAAAAAATCTGAAAATATATGTAATATATATGTATATGGCATGTCACATTAAAGAGGGGAGGAGGAGAAAACTTTCCTTCCTTAGCTTTGTTGCCTTTGTGTCTTTTCCAAATGTGGCTTCCTTTAATGAACTACTTAGTTTAATAAACTAAGTACTTCACTTAATGAACTATTTTAGTTCATTAATGGTGGCACCTGAAAATAGTATAAACACAACAAATGTTTTCCATATGATGTAAGCTTTAACGCTTCATGGTTCGTTAGTACGGCAACATAATATATAAGCTAAATAAGGCAAGTAATAACAAAGTATCATGCATACATGTTTATATCATGCACGTTTTATCTTAGGCTCGTTTTTGTGCACATTTAAATCATGTATTTGAAAATCACTCAAACTTCTTTTTCTCTACAAAGATAATATTTCAAACTATGTCACATTTGTAACACATGCTGAAAATTTCAGCATGTGCATCTTGAGCTGGCCAAAATTTACATCTTGATTGTGCCATATTTACTTCTCTACATTGAATGGATTGATTGGAAGATAAAATAGAAATGTTTTGAAGATGTTAAGGAAATATTGTGATGATATTTAAAATATCACACATGTCGAAAATTTCAGTATGTGTTGAATGTATATGGCAGAATTTTTGTCTTGAAATTAAGCATAATTGATTCTTTATTTACAAGGAATTAATCTAATACTAACATGGCAATGTTTTGAATATTGTGTGAATACACACATGCTGAAAATTTCAGCATGTGGAAAAATCAAGATGGTCGATTTTAGCATGGTTAATACTGATGGTTTTTCTTGCAAATTTTATGGAATTTATTATGTGACTTATGACAACATTTTTATGGCTAATTGGCACATGTTTTTAAGTGTTATTTTCAGAATTATCTAGTCATCAAATGATGACAACTTTCATCCAATCAATGAGTGCCAAGTAAGCAAGGCTATAATGATCATCCAATGAGGAGTTGCCAAGTAAGCAAGTGAATGTCACAATGATGAAAGATATTCTTCCAAGGACTTAAAAGATAATTTTCAAGAGGAAGATCAAGACATAGGGGGCGGCCATTGTTGATAAAAAGGAAAGAAGGAGAGCAAACAAAATACAAGACAAGTCTTACCATTCCAAGTGCTAAAAACGTTTTCACTATCTCCTTCCTCTACACTTCTTTCTTTCTTCTCTCTTAAAGCCTATTGTATTCATATTCATACATCTTAAATAGGCTTCATAGAAACCACCATACACGCTATATTGTTGTAAAAGATTGATCAAGGTGTGATCAATATTGCATCCGCTCGGTGGTGGTGTTCGTGATCATTGTGATCACTTACAAGGTTTGTAAAAGGTTGGAGTTGGTATATAACTCCATCAACCCTGTGTGGTAAGGTGTTGTTTGTTGTTTTGTGATTAGTGATAACCGAGGAAGGTGTCCTCAAAGACTAGAGTAGGTTGATTTAACCGAACCAGTATAAAGTTCCTTGTGTTCTTTACTATTCAGCACTTACTTTCAGTTTTCAGCACGGTGCATCATTTTCATCACGTTCTTAAAAATAGTAAACGAACTTCAAAAATCACCAAAATTTCCAGAAACATAGCCACACGTTTTAAGGTTCATTTGGCGCAAGTTTTAACCCTTTTGGACAAGTATAAGTCATCCAAACGTCAAAAGTTCTGAGACTAGTGCAGTCTGATTTTCAGGCTTGCAATGGTTGAGACTTTGAACGTATTTGACTAACTTCACAAAAAAAATTTTCAAAACTGTTTCAACCCAATTAAATACATATAGAAAAGGGTTTTTCATTAAAATTTCAGATCATTTGGAGCCACGGTTTAATTGGAATTAATTTTTTAAGTCAGACTAACATTTCTGGTAGATTTGCGCAATCTGACCACAAACGATTTTTAAAGGGTTAGAGGTTGAATTTTAATCTGAAATTTTTAGAAGATACTCAAGATATCTGAGACTAAGATCTCTCCAAATTTCAGAATTTTTGAAGACCTGTAACCTAGTTTTCAAAACGTTTCAAAACAGGTCCTGAAAACAGAAACTGTTTTCAGAAGTTGGGTTTTTAGTTTAAAACAATTTTAAAAACCAAATTTTCCGCACCCACTATTCAACCCCTCCTCCTTTCTAGTGGTGTCTTGCAGGACCTACAAAGATCTCCTGAAAATAACATGTAGAAGGTGACAACCTTACTTCAAAAGTGTTACCCTCAGCAATTTGACCCACAAATACTAAGTTGAAACTCAGTTCAGGAAGAAACAAGACATTCTTTAGTTTTAAGTTTTCCATTAACTACATGTTTCCACAGTAAAGGATACTAATTCCAGCTCCATTAGCAACCTTTACTTTAGTAGAATTGGTAAATGACACAAAATCAGTTATTTAATCTTTATTCCAAGTCATGTGACGTGTAGCACGAGAATCTACAATCCAGGTAAAGAGAAGTTTAGAAGTTGTACCATAGCTAGCCATAGTTGCTTGAATAGCTTCTTGATTTATCTCAAGAGGCTGCTGCTTTGGTTGAAATTGCTTCATGAACTGAAAAATGGCATCAAGTTGAGACTAAATAGGACACCAGAGGGTCCAGTAACACAGTTGCTGGAAGCTACTGAGCTTGATCCTCTCCAGCTTCCTTGGTTAAAAGCTTGTGAACACCATGGTTCAGGGTTCCTCCATTGCTCATTGAACTTAGAGGGAGGCCTCTCATGCTTAGCATAACATTTGTCCTTAGTGTGCCCAATCTTCTTGTAAAATTTACAAGTAGGCTTTGGTTCACCATTCCTTCTGTTATCATACTGAGTTGGAGGAGTATATCTCCTTATAACAGCATGAGCAAAAGCTTTATCACACTTTGTAGTATTAGGTGCAGTAACTGCCATAGCAGCTCCTTCAGTAGAAGAAGTAGAACTCATCATGAGTTTTATTCTACTTTTCTCTTGTCTGATCTCAGAAAAACAGCGTTGATGGAAGGAAGTAGCTTAGTACCAAGGATCCTTCCTCTAGTAGCATCAAATTCTTTGTTTAAACCAGCTAAGAATCTGAAGATTCTTTTGTTTTCAGTGATGTTTTTATACATCTTATCAGCTTCTTGGTTTGGCCACTTATGTGTGTCAAACACATCAATTTGCTGCCAGATTTGTTTTAGTTGTCAAAAGTACACGTTCACTGGTGACATCAAGCTAATAGAATTCAGACACATTGTCTAATTTTGAGTACATTTCTTGCGCTGCTTGCCATATCTCAGCAGCAGAGTTAGAGAGGATGAAGTTGTCACTTACATCCGTGGTCATAGAGCTAATCAACCATGACATGATCATGGAAATTTCAGCATTCCATGTCTTGAACTACTCAGAGTTCTCCTTAGGAATTACAGTTTCAGACCTCAAGTAAGCTTCCCTATCTTTCCTAGTTATAAACATCTTAACAGCTCGAGACCAAGCCAAGCAGTTGTTACCATTAAGCTTATGGTTGATTACAGTCACATGATTTGAATCAATTGTGGATTGAGATGAACTAGCCCCAGTTGAGGTAGCGTGGATTGCAGGACCAAGAACAGATGGGGCTTCATTACCAGTTGATTCCATCATTCAAATTTCACAGAACACTTTTGAAGAAGATGAACAGTGAAAATTTTTGAATTTCTGATATTTTGAACTCATAATGATCACAATTAGCTCAATGGCTCTCATACCATATAGGGAAAACAACACAATTTACACTCAAGATGCTCACAATTGTGAGGAAGAACGCTTGTATATTCAAATGGAAGAAGAATGGAACATATATACACAACATGTACAATGGCTAGTTGGCTGCTGATGGCAACAGATCCAACTGCTACTTTGCTGGATAAAAACCCACATGTAAAAGGCTAAATTATCATCAAACTGATGATTATCTTCTAGTCAAATGATCAAGCAATTATACTACATAATTACATCCTAAATGAGTACAAAGATCAGAGAGAAATCAGGTTGGAAGAAGGTGTTTGACGCAATGAAGAAACTGCTTGACGAAATGTCACAATGACATTGCAGGATGGATCCACTTCATCACTTAATTCAACCAACCCTTTAATCTTGCATTGAGCCTTCAATGTAATCATCATGTATTCCAAAATCTCTGATTCGGTCAATAATTTAAATCCATCATATACAAAGAGCAAGTTGATCTAATGAACAGATAGTGAAACATTCTCATGGTAATTTGTTAATATTTTCATGTGATATGTATTAATTGGTTCTTACTGGTCATATTATCTTTTTATCAAAATAGTAGTAAGTTTTAGATTCCTTCTCTATGGAAAAGTTTTTTTACGATATGTTGGTGATAAGCAGATGCTAAACATTTTGCTAGTTAGTGGATTCTTGTGATCGATCTTATAAAATAGTTTAAACAAGGGCATCTAAAATATCAAGAAGTACCGCTTTCTTTTTGGCTAAAAGGGCAAAAGGAAAGCCACCTAAAATTTCATGAAGTACCATTCTCTTTTGCTCCCCCCCCCCCCCCCCCCCCCTAAAAAAAGCCACCTAGAATACTAATCATTCACATAGAACACAGAGAAGCAGACAAGCCAAAGAAACCAAAGAATACGCTTGCGATCAAAAAAGAAAAACCAAAAAGAGGTGACGTATTTGGCGGGGTCCTCCTTAGCTTCCAAAAACTTGCAATCTCTTAATTTTCTCAATCCAACTGTGTCTTTTTTTCTCAGCATTTATTCCTCTCACTAGAGATAAGATGCAAAAATGAGATCAAAGAATACACAGTCAATCTCATATTCTCCCTCCACGATACAGCAATGAAAACAAAAAGACATACCTGAACCAAAGCGTTTTATTTCCCAAACTAAACCTCCCAAATGCTAATTGACAAAACTGCGGCGACCATTATTTGGAGGTATTTCAGTATATCATATCAATGAGGTTCATATAATTAGCTTAATCCTTTTTTCCAACAGTTAATTGACAAATGCAACAGATATAAGTTCATAAAAATCCTCCCCGCCTCAAAAATATTGTCATAGTTTTCATTTTTATTTGAGTAAGAAATATTATCTATCTTTTAAAAATAATAAAAAAAATTAATAGTTAAAGTTTCCATACTATCTTTTTAGTTAACACTGTATGGTTTTTGTACTTTATTTGTATTGACTAACTAAGTATACAATAAAAATAATAACTAAAATAAGATGTCTTTTTAAAATAATGTTCAAGTAAAACTATGATAATATTATTGAAACGGAACGAGTAATATTTTGCCGGAGATGGAGATAATCTCTGTTTCATGATACGGGTAATCATTTACCCTATGCCGTCACGAAACGTAAACACTAAGCCCACATGTTTGTCCATTTGTATAGTTGCTGATTCCCAGCGGCTACGAATCATTGAGATCATCAAGGAAGTCAATTCAAATAATACAAATGCACTACTAATTAAAGCCAAGAATCGCACAGTTATATATTGTCGTTCAACCATATCACCCGTTTATTTTCTTCTCTTCCACAAACATTGCCTTAATATAGCTTTATTTGCTAGGATCTCTCTCCTAGTCTCCTGCCTATCTCCACCCAAAGTATTGTCCTGGTGAAGTTAATATCCCTACCAGATGAGTGAAAGGGGAAAGGTTAATCCCATAGAAAAACCAGGGCCAAGTCTTTTGTTGTTGCAGGAAAGATTCAGTCAGCTGAAGAGGAAAAGGAAGCAGAGGGAGTCCCAAAGCTGCAGCAGGTTATGCAACTTTGACTTGTTTTCTGGGAACGAAAGGGTTTTGTTTTCCACAAACCTGAAGAAACAGTGTTCTGAAGCATACGGCTATACGTTTGCAAAAGACCATGAGCTTATTTCGCAAGATCCAACACGTTTTCATGACCCACTCTCACTTGAGCTCAATAACTTGGGCAGCTGGCACAAGGACTACATAGATATGAGGAACCAATTTTTGTGGCCAGCTGATAAGAGGGTTCTCAATACAATCTCCCATAAATTTGACACTCATGATCTTGATACCTCTCTTCATCTGTAATTTGTTTTCTCCAAATTTTCCCTCCCAGGGTGTTCCCTTTCCGCCAAGAAGGGGGGAAAAAGAAAACTGACTTCTTTTCTTTTCTTTAGACAAAATATGCAGGAAATGAAGAGCAGATAAGACAGAATTCGAATGTGTTCATCAAATTTTGACTTCTTAACGTTTGTTGGTCCCTATGGTTGCATCATTATCAAACAGTAGTGATATACATCCAACTTTTGCCAATTCTCTCTTCAGATTTTACAATACTAAAACTAAAGGAGACAAATCAAGAATAACTAAACTGAGACACAATAACCGAATAATATGAAAGACCAGATTAATCTCACTTTTCTTAATGAAATTTTCAAAATATCTAAGAAGATGGCGAATCAAGTATCAAAACTCATAAAATGAAAAAATGTTGGATTTTCAGAGGCGCAGATTATAAAACAGAAGCAAGTGAAAGCACACATTGTAAAATATGGAAGTTCGAATTGTAAAATAGAAGAGTAGAATTTAGAGGTTGAACAGTTAAAATTTTATTCAGGCTTCTTTAGAACTTCCACACAAATTCTTCCCTTTGAAATGTACATGAGTTTGCCTTTTATAAGGCTTGGAAGAGGTAAGAATCTTCAAGCCATCAACGGCTATAATATTCTATTTACATTTGTTTAATCCACTAAACTAGTGGATGTTGTTAGAAAAGTACGTTAAAGTATTTTACTATGTGTTCCAAACTTATACAAAACTTATATTTTGTTGTTTGGGAGATTGAGATGATGTTATGAACACTTTAAACTTGAAATAGGTCACTTGGATCGATCCATGTTCAGGCTGGATCGAACCAAGCGAAAGCTGGAATAGAGTTAAGTGTTCTGGAGGACTTCGATCGATCTATGTAAAGGACATCGATCGATCAATGTGGTATGTTGCAACTCTGGAAGCTCTCTGTCCAACATAGATCGATCACATCGATCGATACATGGATCGATCTATGTGAGACAGAATGAAAATGAAATGATTCTGCCCGACTTCGATCGATGACATCGATCAATCGATGTGGCAACAGACAAAACTTTTCACTTTGAATTGCACCTTTTGGTCCAAGGTTCATCTCCCTGCACCCATGACGGTAAACAACTGACGTTGGGGGTTGAAAAGATGCTGAAACAAGTTTCTAAAGAGGTCTTTAACACAACCCAAAGTCTATATATAGAAGCCCTTAGTATCTTCAACAATATACAACACATTCTTGCAAAACTAAGGAAAATTCAGCATCCTTTCTCCTTCTACTATCTCCATCTTCAATCTCTTCTCAAAGCAAGTTCAACCTTCCTCTTCTAGAGCAAAGGAAAGACGAAAGCCGTTATATCTTAGAAAGCATTAGTCTCGTTGTCTACCTTGCTCATTGGTAGAGGCTAATTTGCTTTAAGGACAGAGTTATATAGAAACTCGTCTCGGCTTTTGTTTTTGATTGTTTTCTTGTTTGTATTGCCATTATTCCCAACAATATTAAAGCAATTTACGATGGCATCCAAGCAAGCACTTCCTAATATGTCAAAAATAGAGCCATTTGATGGCAAATTCTACAAGAGGTGGGCGACCAAGGTGCTGTTCTTCCTCGAGATGCTTTTGGTTTCTTATGTGCTGAAGATGGACAAACCAGATGATGAAACGAAAGCACGTAAATATGATGCAGACAATAATACTTGCAGAGGCCACATTCTACACTTCCTGTCCAACTCCTTATTTGACATTTTTGTCAAATTCACTTCTGCAAAGGAGATTTGGTCAGCACTGGAAAATACTGTAAAGATAAGGGGGTTTGAGTGATTTCAAAATAAGTGTCTTGAATGTATACATATACATAAACGTGCATTAAAATATATAAATGTGTACATGTATGCATGATAACTTGCCATTACTTGCCTTATTTAGCTTATATATTATGTTGCCGTACTAACGAGCCATGAAGCATTAAAGCTTACATCATATGACAAACATTTGTTGTGTTTATACTATTTTCAGGTGCCACCATTAATTAACTAAATTAGTTCATTAAGTGAAGTACTTAGTTTAATAAACTAAGTAGTTTAGTAAAGGAAGCTTCATTTGGAAAAGGCACAAAGGCAACAAGGCTAAGGAAGGAAAGTCTTCTCCTCCTCTCCATCTTTAATGTACAGGAAACATATACATATATTATACATATTTTCAGATTCTTTAAATAAAGGCACATACACATGTATTCCAACGTACTACCGACACGTTATATATTTTTCGTACGTACGTTAACGTCACACCACTATACTTAACTCATATTTATGAGTATATTCAGGTCTTATATCATATGATATAAGATATGGTGATGACAAATTAAATACGACACGATAAAAGGTTCTAAACCGAAATTTGTCGTATCGGGCGAATACCGAAACTTCGCCAACGTGTCACGTACTTGCCATAAATAAATGGCCAGCCCATATACATCAAAATATGATGTAAATTTCGTGCTACACATGACATATTCAGCCAAAAATACTTTCCATGTTGGCACACACAAATTACTCCATATTAAGGCCAAAATGTGAAGATTCCAAGTTTAATTTTGTCACATGCTAATGGTACCACTTTAAACCAGCCAAGTGCTGATATTTAAAGTATATATTATATATATTATGTATAACATAATATCTATAACATGTGCAAAAGTTGGAATTTAAATTAGAGAAAAATCGGGTAATCGATAAATATCGAAATTCGGTTTTCTACGCACATAACATGGAACATTTTTCTTGTACATCATGTGGCACGTATCTAGACACTTTTTACATATGATATACATCTTAAAGTATTCTAGAAAATTAAATTAAGGCTGATTGGAATATTACATATGTGTATTATTAAAGGTGCACTATTTTACAAAGTTAGCAAAAATAAATTTCAGCACATGTTACACATCATATAACGTTACATAAAGCTGAGTTGGAGCACATGTGGAGCTTTGTTGGCATATTGATTGGTCAAGGATCAATCATACATTGTTGGTGAATTGATGAGAGAAGCTACAAATGGTAATAATTCAACATATATCTCTTTTATGTCACATGCTGAAAATTTCAGCATACTAACCTCAAGCTGACCGATTTTATGGTGTTAAATATGACATATTTCGTCATCTTTTATTAGTGATTGATTAGAAGAAGATATGGTAAGGTTTTGAATAATAATTAAAAAGATAAATGGTGATATTTCACATATCACACATGCTGAAATTTTTTTCAGCATGTGTACATGGTGTGGCCGAAATTTTAGTACTAAAATGTGTCCAAGTTCATCTTTTAATTGGTAGAAGTACTTACCATATATTATTGATTCATTTTTATGATGAAAATTTAAAGAAAAATGGTAATGATTTAAAGTTTATCCCCATGATGCACATGCTGAAAAATTCAGCATGGCAAGATTGTCTTGGCCGATTTTTTGGCATAGAAATGGAAGAATTTTTGGTCTTGCAATTTATGAGAAAATTTTTGATTTATGGTATGATTTTGTGATTGATTTTTGGCACATGTTAAAGTGAATATCTCAGATTTTTCTCCATATCATCTTGATGACAACATTGAGCCAATAAGGAGGTGCCAAGTAAGCGAAGACTAAATGATGATCCAATAGGAAGATGCCAAGTAAGCAAGGCATTGTCACAATGATGTATTACACTCTCTCAAGGACTTAAAAGACAATTTTTAAGAGGGGAGAAGCCCTAAGGGGGGACGGCTGCAACTATAAGGAAAGAAGAGGAGAGCAAACAAAAGAGAACAACAAGCATTGCATTCTAAAGAGATCAAATAGCCAAGCTCTTCTTCTCCTACATCTTCTTTCTTTCTCTTTTCTTGTAAAAGCCTATTGTATTCATATTCTTTCAATCTTGAATAGGCTTGAGATAAACCACCATTCATATATCTTTGTAAAAGATTGATCAAGGTGTGATCAATCTTCATTCTTGCGAGGTGGTGGTGTTCGTGCAAATTGTACTTGTCATACAAGGTTTGTAAAGGGTTGGAGTTAAGGTGTAACTCTATCAACCCTGCGGTAAGGTGTACTGCGTGTGTGTGATTAGTGTGAACCAAGGAAGTTGTTCCTTAAGACTAGAGTAGGTTGTTTATATCCGAACCAGTATAAAATTCTTGGTGCCATTTACTTTCTGCATTTACGTTTCAGTTACTGCACTGTTTATCCTTCTTGTTCGCATCCTTAAAAATAGTAAACGATTTTCAAAAATTACGAAAATTTCCAGAAACATACTTACACGTTTTAGGGTTAATTTGGCACAAGTTTCAACCCTTTTGGACAAGTATAAGTCAACTAAACATCAAAAGTTCTGAGACTAGTGCAGTCTGATTTTCAGACTTGCAAAGGTTGAGACTTTGATTGTATTTGACCTACTTCCCAAAAAAATTTTCCAAAACTGTTTCAACCCATTTAAATATAATATATAAGGAGTTATTGGTCAAATTTTCAGAGCATTTGGACGTTCACACAAATAGGAATTAATTTTTCAAAACCATCTACCGTTTCTGGCAGATTTGCACAATCTGAGTACCAACGGTTTTTGAAGGGATTAAAGGTTGAATTTTTATTTGAAATTTTTAGGAGACCCTCATAACATCTAAGGCTAAGTTCTCTAAAAATTTCATAATTTTTGGAGACCTCTAACCTGGGTTTAAAAACGTTTTAAAACAGGTCCTGAAAACAGAATCTGTTTTCAGAACTTGAATTGTACAAGTTTAAAGAAGTTTTAAAAAGCACACTTTCCGCACCATCTATTCAACCCCCTTGTAGTGGTGCCTTGCAGATCCTACAAATGGTATCAGAGCGAGGTCACGGGTTCGATTCCCAGCAGGAGCAATTGCTGAGGGGGAGATTGTTGGGTGCAGCAATTGTCCCGTGGCGTAGGCCGTGTGGGCGTAGAAGAAAGCAAGGAAACTAAATCAATAAAGATGGAAGAACTAATCGGTTCACTTAAAGTTTATGAAAATAAACTCACCATTCGGAAAACGGAATCATCTAAACAAGGTAAAGCTATTGCTTTTAAATCAAATGAATACGTCTCCCCTCCCTCCGATCACGTAGATGATAGTGATTCCGAATCGGAAAATGATGACCTAATTCTATTGGCTAAAGGATTGAGAAAATTTATGAGAAGGTCATTTAGAAACAAAAATAAGGGCACTACTAGTAAGAGAAATAAGAATAAGTCAAACGATAAAGACGTTAAATGTTATGAATGTGGCAAACTCGGACACTTATCATATGACTGCCCAAATAAAGAAAAGCAAACTACTAAGTACCCTGACAAGGAGCGGAACAAAAATAGACTCGTCTCAGAACCCAAACAAAGGAAACGTGCTCTAAAGGCCTCCACCTGGAGTGACTCATCAGATTCCGAAACTGAGACCGAAGAGGAGACCGCTCAAGTTTGCTTTGCTTCCAAAGCATCTAATGAGGTATCATCTGATTCTGACTCTGACTCTGAACCTTCTTATGATGATCTTTTTAGTCAGTATCTAGAATTGCACAAATTTACTAAGACTCTCGCTAAAGAAAAGAAACGATTAATTGAAGACAAGAAACTGTTAGAATCTTCTAACGAGAATCTTGTCGCTCAATTAGCGATTCAAAGAAAGAGTCTTCATGTGTCATCACTGCATTGAAAACCGAGATTTCATCATTAACCTCTCAAAATAATGAAATGAAATCCGAGATTTCAAATTTGAAATCAAGGAATACCGATTTAGTAAAAATGATGAAACAGTTTGATACAGGGTCCAACATGCTGCATCGCATCATATTATCACAAAAGCATGAAAGTGACAAAACTGGACTGGGATACGTTGATACTAACGAAGTATCAACCAAACCAACCAAGTTTGTTGTGTCTAAGAAAGTAGACACCCCTAAGCCGCAAGTGGCGTCTAAGATGACGCAAAAAGCGCCCCCCTTCCTCACGCCCCACTCCATCATATCATGTGAAATATAACGTTGTACCATATAGATATGAAAAGAGAAGAACAATGCATACACGAAATACATATCATCCACGCACTACGCACACACACAAGGACATATCAAAAGCGTCCTTCATTCAACGAGTATAGAGGAGTCCTTGGGCAAAGACCCAAAGTGCATGCACCACATGTCTATTATATTGCACCTTCATCTACATTCTTGCCATTTGATAGACCGAGAAGGATCACCCAAGTATGGGTACCGAAAGGTACCTTTACCAAAAGGTGATTAACTAACTCGAAAGGACCCAAAATTAAAAGGGTATCTAAATCACCTTTTCACATTACAGGGAGACCACACTTCGAAAGACACATCAATAAAGTGATTCCTTGACAGTGGTTGCTCGAGGCACATGACGGGTGACCCGAGCTTGTTCTCCAAATTAAAGAAGGTCACAAAAGGAGGATCCGTGACCTTTGGAGACAACAATGAAGGCAAGATCATTGGAAAAGGTACGATTGGTAATCCGAACACACTCCAAATCTCCAACGTATTTTTGGTAAGCAATTTATCCTACAATCTTCTTAGCATTTCTCAATTTGTTGACAATGGTTTTAATATGTGTTTTACTCACCCTTATTGCAACATAATAAATAAAAATGGAGAAACCGTTTTAAAAGGAAAATGAGAAGGGAATATTTTTACGCTATCTATGGATGATGTAGTAGACGCCAAAGTCAAGTGTTTTATGTCAAATGGACCCAATGTGAATTTATGGCATAGACATTTAGGACACATTGGCATTTCCACACTAGAAAAACTTCAACGAAAGAACCTAGTACGGGGATTGCCTACGCTTGATTTAGACAACTTTCAGTTGTGTGAATCTTGCATAAAAGGCAAACAAACACGTGAGTCAATTAAGCCAAAAAATGAAATAAGCATGACTAGAATATTAGAACTACTGCATATCGATTTGTTTGGTCCTAGTCGCACTACAAGCCTTGGTGGGCGTCACTATGCATGCGTAATTGTTGATGACTTTTCTCATTATACTTGGACTTTATTTCTTGCACATAAGGATGATAGCGCCGTAGAGATTGCTAAATTAATTAAATAACTTGAAAATCAATACGGTGTAAATGTGAAAAGGATAAGAAGCGATAGAGGCGGCGAGTTTAAAAACAAAGAGATGATTTCATTTTGTGAAGAAAAAGGAATTAAACCTGAGTTTTCGCCACCTAGAACTCCATAACTAAATGGAGTAGTAGAAAGAAAGAATCGTACACTACAAGAAATCGTTAGAACTATGCTTTGCGAAAATAAACTGCCTAGATTTCTGTGGGCGGAAGCCGTAAATTGTGCATGCTATATTGTAAATCGCCTATCTATAAGAAAAAAAATAAACAAGACGCCTTATGAAATTTTGAATGATCGCATGCCTAAGATTGATTATTTTCGTGTGTTTGGATGCAAATGTTTTGTCTTGAATACAAAAGATAATTTAGATAAATTTGAATCCGAATCAATTGAGTGTATTTTTGTTGGATATTCCATAAATTCAAAGGCATATAAATGTTATGATCCTCTCACTAGAAAAATCATAGAATCTATTCATGTTAAATTCAATGAATTTGGTGAGATTGATAAAGACAAGGAATATGACGATGATTTTGAATTGAAACCCGTTTTGAATGAAGATAATGATTCTTTTGATATGCATGATATGAATGAGACACTAGAAATGCATGATCATATAGAAATGCATGATAACATAGAAAATAATCAACCAAGATGGCATAGAGATCACCCACATGATCTCATCATAGGCGACATCACTCACGGTGTGCGACCACGTAGAAGAATCACTTTGGATGAAATAAATGAATTTCATGCTATGATTTCTGAAATTGAGCCTAAAAATGTCCATGATGCTTTGAGTGATTCATCTTGGATTGATGCTATGCATGACGAACTTAATCAATTCGTTAGAAATAATGTATGGGATTTAGTGCCACATCCACAAGATAAGACTATTATAGGCACAAAGTGGGTATTTAGGAATAAAATGAATGAAGAAGGAAAGGTTGTTAGAAATAAAGCGAGACTTGTAGCACAAGGATATAATCAAGAAGAAGGAATTGACTATGATGAAACATTCGCACCCGTAACACGTCTAGAAGCTATACGACTATTACTTGCTATTGCTTGCATGAAAGACTTTAAATTATATCAAATGGACGTAAAAAGTGCTTTCCTAAACGGATTCATACAAGAAGAAGTATACGTGAAGCAACCACCCGGTTATGAAGATTTGAAACATCCCGATCACGTGTACAAATTAAAGAAGGCACTATACGGCCTAAAGCAAGCGCCAAGAGCATGGTATGATCGTTTTGCTACTTTCCTTTTAGAAAATAATTTTAAACGTGGTACTATAGATAGTACACTATTTTTGAAACAAGAAAAATCAGATTTACTCATTATTCAAATCTATGTAGATGACATTATTTTCGTCTCTACCTCACATAGCCTTGTTAAAGATTTTGAAAATTGCATGAAATCTGAATTTGAAATGTCTATGGTTAGTGAACTTAATTATTTTCTTGGCTTACAGATAAAGCAAACAAGTAAAGGAATTCATATAAGCCAAACAAAATATGTTAATGACATGATCAAAAAGTTTAATTTTGAAAATTTGAAACCATCCCCTACCTCTATGAGTGTCACTACTAAATTAGACAAGGACAAACATGGTAAAGACGTTGATAATGGATTATATCGATTTATGATAGGTTCTTTGCTATATTTAACTGCTAGTAGGCCTGACATCATGCTTAGCGTATGCATGTGTGCTCGTTTTCAAAGTCAACCTAAGGTGTCACACTTAAATGCAGTAAAAAGAATATTCCGTTGTATTAAGCATACGCCCACCTTAGGTATTTGGTACGATAAAGATTCTACATTTGACTTACATGCTTACACTGATGCAGATTATGGTGGCTGCAAAATAGATAGAAAAAGCACGAGCGGAACCTGCCAATTTATAGGAAATTCTCTTATTTCATGGTTTTCCAAAAAGCAAGCAAGTGTTGCTTTGTCCACTACTGAGGCTGAGTACATGGCTCTTAGCCTTTGTTGCACACAGTTGTTGTGGATAAAACAACAACTTTTGGACTTTGGAATTATCGTAAATAAGATTCCTATATATTGTGATAGTATGAGTGCAATCAATTTGTCTAAGAACCCCGTGTTACATTCTCACTTTCTTCGTGATCACGTTAACAATGGTAATATTGTCATTGATCACGTACGCGCAGAATCACAAGTAGCGGATATATTTACAAAGGCCTTAAATCAAGCCACATATGAATCTCTTCGTTCTAAATTAAGCATGATTCCCGCTGATATGATTTGATTTGATATTATTTGATTTACTTTCATTTTTGACAGGAATCTTTTGATTAACTTTCCAAAATAAAGGGGGAGAGAAAAGCATGATTTAAGGGGGAGAGAGACACTGATTGATCTTAAAGAGACACTGATTGATCTTAATTGATCTTAATTGCACAAATCAAGGGGGAGCCGGAATTGAAATTCGAAATTCAAATTTCAATTTGCGCACAATTCAAGAGGGAGAGATAGCATTTAAATCATGTACACAAATTATTTTGAAAATCATCAAAAGGGGGAGATTGTAAAGATAAGGGGGTTTGAGTGATTTCAAAATAAGTGTCTTGAATGTATACATATATATAAACGTGCATAAACATATATAAATGTGTACATGTATGCATGATAACTTGCCATTACTTGCCTTATTTAGCTTATATATAATGTTGCCGTACTAACGAGCCATGAAGCATTAAAGCTTACATCATATGGCAAACATTTGTTGTGTTTATACTATTTTCAGGTGCCACCATTAATGAACTAAATTAGTTCATTAAGTGAAGTACTTAGTTTAATAAACTAAGTAGTTCATTAAAGGAAGCTTCATTTGGAAAAGGCACAAAGGCAACAAGGCTAAGGAAGGAAAGTCTTCTCCTCCTCTCCATCTTTAATGTACACGCAACATATACATATATTATACATATTTTCAGATTCTTTAAATAAAGGCACATACACATGTATTCCAACGTACTACCGACACATTATATATTTTTCGTACGTACGTTAACGTCACACCACTATACTTAACTCATATTTATGAGTATATTCAGGTCTTATATCATATGATATAAGATATGGTGATGACAAATTAAATACGACACGATAAAAGGTTCTAAACCGAAATTTGTCGTATCGGGTGAATACTGAAACTTCGCCAACGTGTCACGTACTTGCCATAAATAAATGGCCAGCCCATATACATCAAAATATGATTTAAATTTCGTGCTACACATGACATATTCAGCAAAAAATACTTTCCATGTTGGCACACACAAATTACTCCACATTAAGGCCAAAATGTGAAGATTCCAAGTTTAATTTTGTCACATGCTAATGGTACCACTTTAAACCAGCCAAGTGCTGAGATTTAAAGTATATATTATATATATTATGTATAACATAATATGTATAACATGTGCAAAATTTGGAATTTAAATTAGAGAAAAATTGGGTAATCGATAAATATCGAAAATTCGGTTTTCTACGCACATAACATAGAACTTTTTTCTTGTACATCATGTGGCACGTATCTAGACACTTTTTACATATGATATACATCTTAAAGTGTTCTAGAAAATTAAATTAAGGGCTGATTGGAATATTACATGTGTGTATTATTAAAGGTGCACTATTTTACAAAGTTAGCAAAAATAAATTTCAGCACATGTTACACATCATATATGTTACACCCCGTGATTTTTAAGCGCAACTTTCAATACTTAGAGGTTAACCTTGAATGCAACTTAATTAATTATGTAAGATTATAAAACTTAGTTACTCAAAACATAGAAGAACAAAAGAAAGGGGTTAAAAGTAGGATTATAAGAAAGTATGGTAAAATAGCAACATAGCCCCTACTAGGAGTTGAGGGAGTTACAAAAGTTGGTATAACCTCCTCATCTCAGCATAAGGGGGCGGTTTTGGCCACAAAGAAGAAGGAAAAATTCTGAGAAAAGAGAGAAAAGAGAAAAGGAGAAGAAGAAGAAAAGGAAGGAAGAACGTGCAACCTAGGTTCAATTCTTATAGAAATTCTGTAGTAAATCCGTAAGCTTATCTAGATTTCAAGGCAAGTAATCTTTCTATACGCTTTATGTAAATTTTGATACTTTAGGCCCTATGTTCTTACAAAGAGAAAACATGAATCACACATTAGTATTCTTGTATTGCCTATCTTAAATGCTTCGTTATATGTGAGTCTTGTTTCTAATTGTGTAAGTCTTGTTCTTTGGGCCATATTTCTGAAATAGTTGTGCAGTATTTGTTGTTAGTCAACCATGCCCATGAGAGTATATATGTTGATGTGTTTCTTGTCTTGCTCTACTCTTGTGTTGATTGTATACACTTAGATGTTGAGAGTAAGTACAGGAAATTGAGGGATGAGTGATGACATTGTTGTAGTCTTGTTGGTTGGGTATTGTTGATGATAACTCTTGAAGATGGTGAATGATTGAAGATTTAGAGTGGATCTTGTTAGACATTCACTAAGCATCAATTCATGATTAGATGTATGTTAAGTATGATGAATCTAGTTGTTAAGATGGATCTTTAAGTGTTGAATCTGGAAGGGTTGAAGAAGAAAGGAGTTGGGTGGAAGTTACTGCAGAAAAACTGCAGTTTGGCATCGTCAGAACACTTCGAACGCCTACATGAGGCGCTTCATGTCACTATAGGCGCTTCATGTAGCGTTCTATGTGTCCTGAGCTTTCCCGTACAAAAAAACTGCAATTTAGAACCGTCAGAACACTTCGAACGCCTACATGAGGCGCTTCATGTCACATTAGGCGCTTCATGTGGTGTTCAATGTGTCCTGAATCGTCCCCGAACACTTCGAACGCCTAGTAGAGGCGCTTCATGCCCACATTAGGCGCTCCAAGTGGCGTTCCAAGTATTCTGGAAGTATTTTTGACCCTTTAAGCGCCCTATGTAAGTGTAGTAACTTTATACACTTCTTTTGAACATAAAATGCAAGGGTATTTGAGGTATATTTGAGGTGTAGATGGTAAGTTTGATTAAGTAAGCATAAGATTGAATTCTAGTGAATAAGTGAGACAAATGGACTTGGTAAAACACGTTTAGGGAGTGTTTGAGGTGCAAGACCATATCCTTGATAGACAAGATGTATGTGTGTGTGTGTTACATGTTGATATGAAGCTATCTGTGCATCCTGCATCATGACATGGGCACTTGTATTTGATTTGAGATATGTTTTGCAAAAGAACAAGAAAGGTAAAGTTTGCGAAAGACAAAATGGCTGCTGGTTGATCACAGGGTATAAAAGTCACGTCTGCGAAAGCAGGGTATAAAGAGCGTGATCTGTGAATCAACAGCAGGGTATAAAGTATGTTATGGGGCCGTGGACCTATCAGCACGGAAAATGAAGTATTTTATAGGGCCGTGGACCTATCAGCACGGATATATGATATATGTAATGGGGCCGTGGACCTTTCAGCACGGATATATGATATATGTAATAGGGCCGTGGACCTTTCAGCACGGATATATGATATATGTAATGGGGCCGTGGACCTTTCAGCACGGGGTATAAAGTTATGATGGCTGTGGACTGATCACCCACAGGGTATAAAGTTCTGCTACGCGAAGAATATGATATGTAAAGTGATGAAATGTTTTGGTAAATGACATGCATGACATGTTTGTGAAAGAAGGCATATGCATGGGTGTTGTGTGTGATTTTAAAGAAGTACATGCATCATGATACACAAGGCATAAGACTTGACATGCAAGAGACGTGATTAGTCTATGACTTGCTTATGTGATACGTTGTTTTAATACATGTTGGTTCTCGTAACTGTGTGCCTATATGGACTTTATCTGTTTTGAGTAATCCTTATTAAGATGCTATTTGCTAACCCGATCACCTTATTTTTGGGCAATGTTTTATACACTGGTGACTCGACGTGTGTGATTCTGTAGGGTGTATAGACGGGTTACTTGCTGGCAAAGTTTTCGCTAAGAACAATCATTCTATCTCCTTTTCAGGTGAGCCTGATTATGAGTTGATATTTATCGAAGACGACGGCGAGTGGGCTCAATGGGATGATGGACAAGGGAATAGATAGATGCTGGACTATTTTGTTTGAGTTTGGAACTCATTGTTATTATGTTGTTCTAAAACTTATGTCGGCTAGATGAACAAACAGTTTTAATTCCGCTGCACTTTTCTGGTTGTAATATTGACAACGAAGGTTTAGATTTTATGACGTTTCCGCTGGTTTTAACTTACATTATGAAGGATGTATGCTTGAACTGCTTGACGCTTCGTAGTTCTCATAGTAGGCTACGGCGGGTGCACTGGTTCCGATAACGGTATCGGGCTGGGGCGCTACAATATAACGTTACATAAAGCTGAGTTGGAGCACATGTGGAGCTTTGTTGGCATATTGATTGGTCAAGGATCAATCATACATTGTTGTTGAATTGATGAGAGAAGCTACAAATGGTAAGAATTCAACATATATCTCTTTTATGTCACATGCTGAAAATTTCAGCATACTAACCTCAAGCTGACCGATTTTATGGTGTTAAATGTGACATATTTTGTCATCTTTTATTAGGTGATTGATTAGAAGAAGATATGGTAAGGTTTTGAATAATAATTAAAAAGATAAATGGTGATATTTCACATATCACACATGCTGAAATTTTTTTTCAGCATGTGTACATGGTGTGGCCAAAATTTTAGTACTAAAATGTGTCCAAGTTCATCTTTTAATTGGTAGAAGTACTTACCATATATTATTGATTCATTTTTATGATGAAAATTTAAAGAAAAATGGTAATGATTTAAAGTTTATCCCCATGATGCACATGCTGAAAAATTTAGCATGGCAAGATTGTCTTGGCCGATTTTTTGGCATAGAAATGGAAGAATTTTTGGTCTTGCAATTTATGAGAAAATTTTTGATTTATGGTATGATTTTGTGATTGATTTTTGGCACATGTTAAATTGAATATCTCAGATTTTTCTCCATGTCATCTTGATGACAACATTGAGCCAATAAGGAGGTGCCAAGTAAGCGAAGACTAAATGATGATCCAATAGGAAGATGCCAAGTAAGCAAGGCATTGTCACAATGATGTATTACACTCTCTCAAGGACTTAAAAGACAATTTTCAAGAGGAGAGATGCCCTAAGGGGGGACGGCTGCAACTATAAGGAAAGAAGAGGAGAGCAAACAAAAAGAGAACAACAAGCATTGCAT
>AP025042.1:21285727-21365706 GCA_036186865.1 Eustoma russellianum | reverse complement strand
AAGCATTGCATTCTAAAGAGATCAAATAGCCAAGCTCTTCTTCTCCTACATCTTCTTTCTTTCTCTTTTCTTGTAAAAGCCTATTGTATTCATATTCTTTCAATCTTGAATAGGCTTGAGATAAACCACCATTCATATATCTTTATAAAAGATTGATCAAGGTGTGATCAATCTTCATTCTTGCGAGGTGGTGGTGTTCGTGCAAATTGTACTTGTCATACAAGGTTTGTAAAGGGTTGGAGTTAAGGTGTAACTCTATCAACCCTGCGGTAAGGTGTACTGCGTGTGTGTGATTAGTTTGAACCAAGGAAGTTGTTCCTTGAAGACTAGAGTAGGTTGTTTATATCCGAACCAGTATAAAATTCTTGGTGCCATTTACTTTCTGCATTTACGTTTCAGTTACTGCACTGTTTATCCTTCTTGTTCGCATCCTTAAAAATAGTAAACGATTTTCAAAAATTACGAAAATTTCCAGAAACATACTTACACGTTTTAGGGTTAATTTGGCACAAGTTTCAACCCTTTTGGACAAGTATAAGTCAACTAAACATCAAAAGTTCTGAGACTAGTGCAGTCTGATTTTCAGACTTGCAAAGGTTGAGACTTTGATTGTATTTGACCTACTTCCCAAAGGAATTTTGCAAAACTGTTTCAACCCATTTAAATATAATATATAAGGAGTTATTGGTCAAATTTTCAGAGCATTTGGACGTTCACACAAATAGGAATTAATTTTTCAAAACCATCTACCGTTTCTGGCAGATTTGCACAATCTGAGTACCAACGGTTTTTGAAGGGGTTAAAGGTTGAATTTTTATTTGAAATTTTTAGGGGATCATAATAACATCTGAGGCTAAGTTCTCTAAAAATTTTATAATTTTTGGAGACCTCTAACCTGGGTTTAAAAACGTTTTAAAACAGGTCCTGAAAACAGAATTTGTTTTCAGAACTTGAATTGTTCAAGTTTAAAGAAGTTTTAAAAAGCACACTTTCCGCACCATCTATTCAACCCCCCTTCTAGTGGTGCCTTGAAGATCCTACAAATACGGTGCTGAAGATGTTGGCAAACTCAAGTACGTGGTAAGTGAATTCCTCAAGTTCCAGATGGTTGATCATGCTCCAATCAACGATCAAATCCATCACTCCCAACAATTGATGGATAATCTGGAACATGAAGGAATTAAGATTGATGAGACGTTCCAGGCAGCGGCACTCTTGGAGAAACTTCCTCTTTCTTGGAGCAAATACAAGAAGAGAGGAAGGCATGACGACGCCAAGTTATCTATAGATGCGGTAATCAAACATATATGCATCGAAGAGAATAACAGAATGGAAGATGAGTCTCACCTTGAAGAGGACGTCAAAGCCAATGTAGTGGAGCACGCTGCAAAGAAACCAAAGTTCCACAACAACAATGGCGACAACTACAGGGGTGGAAACAAAGGTAAGAAAGTTGTTGTGCAGGTCCATAATAAGATGAAAGGAGTCTGCTGGGTGTGTGGAAAGCCAGGACACCGAGCAGTCAACTGCAGAAAGGGGAAGGGACAAACCAGCAACCAGGCAAACCTTGTGGAGGCTAAAGGAGCAGCAGACGACATCATAGCAGCAGTCATCCTAACAAAGGTAAACCTTGTTGGTGGCACTACGGAATGGGTGATAGACACAGGTGCTACCAAACATATTGCTACCAGTAAAGACCTATTTTCTGAATATAAAAAATAGACAGTGATGAACAGGTCTTCTTGGGAGATGCACATAGTACCCAAGTCCTCAGAAAGGGTAAGGTGCTTCTCAAGTTGACTCCGGGGAAGAAACTGAAACTAAGCAATGTGTTGCACGTTCTTGCCATGCGTAGGAACTTGATCTTCGGAGTGCTGCTGAACAAGGCCAACATTAAACTCATTTTAGAATCTGATAAACTTGTGTTGTCTAGAAATGGGGAATTTATTGGCAAGGGGTTCTGTAACGGGGGCTATTGGTTCTTGATGTTGTTTGTTGTAATAATAAAGATGCATCCAGTTCCGTTTATTCTGTCAAGTCTCTTGATATGTGGCATGCTAGATAGGACATGCAAACATAGGAGTAATAAAGAAACTCAAAAATATGAATGCGGTATCTTATGATGATGATAGTTTTAGCAAATGTGAACACTGTGTGAAGGCTAAGCATCATAAGAAATCATTTAAGAAAGTGGATAGAGTTTCTCAAAAACTTGGTTTGATCCATAGTGACTTAGGTGATTTTAAGAATCATATGAGTAAAGGTGAGAAAAGGTAATATGTCACTTTTATTGATGATTATTCTAGATATGCGAAGGTATTTCTATTAAGTCATAAGGATGAGACTGTGTCTAAATTCATAAGTTATAAGAATGAGGTTGAAAATCAATTAGACTTAAGGATCAAAAGACTTATGACTGATAGAGTTAGTGAGTATTGTACAGATTCTTTACAAAAGTTTTGTGAAGAAAATGACATTATTCATGAAGTAACACCTCTATATATGCCTCAGTCTAACAGAGTAGTCGAAAGGAAGAATAGAACGTTGAAACATATGATGAATGCAATGTTGGTTTGTTCAGGATTGCTGGACAACATGTGGGGTGAGGCAATCTTGACTACATGTCATATTTTAAATAGATTACCACATAAGAAGTTAGACAAAACTCCTCATGAGTTATGGAAAGGCTATGCTCCCAACTTGAATTATTTGAAAGTGTGGGGGTGTCTAGCCAAAGTTGTAGTTCCTAATTTTAAGAGAAGAAAAATCAGGTAAAAGACAAAAGATTGTTTATTCATCGGATATGCTTAAAATAGTGCAGCATATAGATTCATGTCTATAGATAATAGTTTTATATTGGAATCTAAGGATGCTGAATTCTTTGAGCATATCTTTCATATGAATAGACAATTCGATGTGGTTTCTAGATTTGAGATATGTGAGTCTAGTATGACCGTAGTCGAACAAGAGGTTGATCTTCCTAGAAGAAGTGAGAGAAAAAGAACTGAAAAATCATTTGGAAGTGATTTTACTACGGCTTTCATTTTAGAGGATGATCCCAAAACCTATTGAGATACTATTAAGTCAATAGATTCTAAGTTTTGGAAGGAAGCCATTAATAGTGAACTTGAATCTTTTCTAAGTATTAATACTTGGGAGTTAGTAGATTTGCCTAGAGGATGTAAACCTATTAGTTGTAAGTGGGTCTTTAGGAAGAAACTAAAGGCGGATGGAATGATTGATAAGTTTAAGGCTAGGCTTGTCGCTAAAGGTTTCACGCAACAAGAGGGTATAGATTTATCTGATTATTATTCTCCGGTTGCTAGGATCACTACTATTAGAATATTAGTAGCACTTTCCTCTATTTACAAGCTTGTTATTCACCAAATGATGTGAAAACAGCATTTTTGAATGGAGATTTAGAAGAGGAAATATACATGAAACGACTGGAGGTTATGATAGTTAAAGGCCAAGAGTATAAAGTATGTAGACTTTAGAAATCCTTGTATGGTCTTAAGCAAGCACCTAAACAATGGCACGGAAAATTTGATAATGCTTTAGTATCAAATGGTTATATAGTAAATGAAAGTGATCGTTGTGTGTATAGTAAATTTAATGATTGTGTTGGTGTCATTATCTGTCTTTATGTTGATGATATGCTAATTTTTAGAACCAATGTAGAAGTTGTAAATGACACAAAATCATTTTTATCCTCTATTTTTGACATGAAAGACATGGGGAAGGCGTACTTAATACTTGGCCTTAAGTTAGTACAAAATTGTGGGGGTTATTTACTTTCTCAAGAACATTATGTGGAAAAGATATTGAGAAAGTTTAATCTCTATGATGTAAAACCAGTTAGTTCACCTTATGATTCGCATATGACATTGACTAAAAATAAGTTTGCAAGTGTGTCACAATGTGAATACGCTAGGATAATTAATAGTGTAGTGTATTTGATGAATTGCACTAGGCCTGACATTGCATATGCCGTGAATAGACTTGCAAGATATACTCATAATCCGAATGAGAATCATTGGTGTGCATTAAGACGATTATTGAGATATCTTAAAAGAAGAATGAATTTAAGACTCATGTTTTGTGGATCACCCGTTGTTTTAGAAGGTTATTGATGCTAATTGGGTGACTGACAATGACGACATAAACTCCACTTGTGGATATGTATTTACATTGGGTAGTGGATCTATCTCTTGGAAGTCATGTAAACAAACATGTAGTGCTAAATCAACCATGGAATCTGAATTTATTGGATTAGAATTAGCAAGTACAGAAGTTGAGTGGTTAAGGAATTTACTCGTTGATATTCCTTTGTGGTCTAAACCTATGCATTATGTTTCTATCCATTGTGATTCTCTGGCCACAATGGCACGTGCAAGGAACAAAATCTATAATGGAAAGAGCCAGAACATCTAGTTCAGGGGTGGTAAACTTGGAGTTTGTAAGAACCAAGTTTAACCTTGCTGACCCTTTAACTAAAGGACTAAATAAAAAGTTAGTCTATGAAACATAGAGGGGGATGGGACTTATTCCATCTGTAGAGAATTCTTCGTGACGGGAACCCAACTCACTATTAGTAGAGATCCTACAAACGGGGTTCAATGTGGTAAAAACAAGTCATGAAAGAATTCTATATTGCAACATCCAAGTGTTCCTCCCTAAGGTGTTGTTGATAGTGCTCACAGTAAAGATTTGAGGGTGAGATTTCGAGAATCTCTTAATGCATATTCATAGCCATGTTATATGGTGGTGTGAATAGTGCGCACTTGATGAATTTTACCTATATAAGCTTGGAAGTGGTGCAGCTTCCTGTGAGAGTCTGGAAAACTCTTTAGAGAGCTTATGAATCCCGAGATAGATGCATGGCTGATATCGCACCAAACCAAGAACTTGAAGAAGTAGATAATGATATGTATTCTTGTCGTTCATATAAGAAATAGTGGAGTAAGATTCAAGACAAAGTTCATCTTACTTCCGTTTATATAACTCAAGTTGTACTACCGGCGATTCAAGATCACAAGTCATTGTATCCGTTATGTATCATTATCTGCGATTGAAAATGGAGAGGTCAGGTGTTTAACGTTCTTAAATTGTTTACATATATGTTTGGATCATGTGGGGGATTGTTAGAAAAGTTACGTTAAAGTACTTTTCTGTGTGCTCCAAACTTATATAAAACTTATATGTTGTTGTTTGGGAGACTGAGATGATTTTATGAACACTTAAAACTTGAAATAGGTCACTTGGATCGATCCATGTTCAGGCTGGATCGAACTAAGTGAAAGCTGGAATAGAGTTAATTGATCTGGAGGACTTTGATCGATCTATGTAAAAGACATCGACCGATCGATGTGGTGTGTTGCAACTCAGGAATCTCTCTGTCCAACATAGATCGATCACATCGATCGATACATGGATCGATCTATGTGAGACAGCATGAAAATGAAATGATTTTGTCCGACTTCGATCGATAACATCGATAGATCGAAGTGACATCGATCTATCGATGTGATCGATCGATGTGGCAACGGACAAAACTTTTCACTTTGAATTGCACCTTGTCCAAGGTTCATCTCCTTTCACCCATAAACGGTAAACAACTGACATTGGGGGTTGAAAAGATGCTAAAACAAGTTTCTAAAGAGGTCTTTAACACAATCCAAGGTCTATATATAGAAGACCTCGGTATCTTCAACAATATACAACACATTCTTGCAAAACTAAGGAAAATTCAGCATCCTTTCTCCTTCTACTATCTCCATCTTCAATCTCTTCTCAAAGCAAGTTAAACCTCTCTCTTCTAGAGCAAAGAAAAGGAAGAAAGCCGTTATATCTTGTGAAGCATTAGTCTCGTTGTCTACCTTGCTCATTGGTAGAGGCTAAATTGCTTTAAGGACAGAGTTATCTAGAAACTCGTCTCGGCTTTTGTTTTTGATTGTTTTCTTGTTTGTATTGACATTATTCCCAACAGATGTATGTAAAGTATATTTGTATAAATACACGAGCTCTGCTTTTCTTGTATTTTTTGGATTGTGCCTTCGCTCTGTTTGTCTCTTTAGTGATGCCTCTGAGATTCTTGTATTTTTCTAAATGTTTTAGCTCGGCGGTACAGTCTCTTGTTGTTGCCATAGATTTCCTTTGTTCTGCTTGTCCATTTATTTCCCTTCACCTCGTCTCCTCAGCTCGGGACATCTGCTTGTCCATTTATTTCTCTTCACCTCATCTCCTCAGCTCGGCATCTCATCATTGCTGTTATTGTTAGTGCATTCACTTTGTCACCTCAGCTTGACATTCTTTCCTTCAATTCCATCACTTTATCTTTTCGGCCCTCCTTATTTTAGCTCACCTCGTCATTCTTATTTTAGCTTGGTACTCCATCTTGATTCTAACACTTTTCGCCTTGATACTTTATCTCATAACCTCGGCATTGCATTGTTTCACCTTTGCACTGCATCCTGTCACCTTGGCAGTTCAACTCCTTAGCTCGAGTACTTTTACGTATGTCCTCACGTTGGCTCGGCTATCTTTTTACTCCTCTTCACTTCAGCTAGGTACCTCAGCTTGGTATAGCATCTCGACTAGTTTGCTTTTCTTATTTCTGTAAGCTTATTCTTCAATATTTCCTCTCAAACTTGGTGTATTTACACAACCAAGATTGGCATTGTCTGCAGACTTCACCAATATTCTCCCTCAAGATTGGTGTATTTATGAATACAACCAAGATTGACTTCTTCTTGGTCTGCTTCTAACCGTGGTCAGCTAGCTGTTCTCATTGAGTGTATAAAGAAAAAAGCTTAGGACAAAACCTGGAAACATTCATTAGTAAAATCATCGATGCATCAATATATTTTAACTTATATGCAAGATTTTCACCATAAAAAACTGAACAAAATGTACGTGATCTTTTAAAAAATTAGTAGTTACGTCAAACAACAAATATTTGAGATTATGTGTTCGGTTGTTAGAGGTAAATCTTTTTCATTTAACTGAGGTATTTCAGTTTTATACTTACATGCATGAGTAAGTTGTAAGAACTAAAAGATGAGCTTTGCTAAAAAGTATTTTTAAACTTATTTGAATGCAGTTTTTTTTTCTATTTTTACGTGACTGCAAATTAAACTGGTCAGTAATGAATATACTCTTTTCTTTATAAACTTGAATATGTTATGTCTAAAATAATAATAAAAACTCTGTTTGCTCAGATTTCAAAGGCAAATAATTTCATAGGGCATTTTAGTTTAGAATTACATGTCCAAATATTTAGATAACAAATACATCTACGTTAAAGTTTTTATAATTTAAGAGATCGTAGTTATAATTCACACTTAGTACGCATAATTGCTTTTATCTTATCAAGTAGAAATTCTCTAAGTTTTAGGTTATCACAGATTTTTATTAATAGGTAATCTTAATTCATTACGGGATATACAGATATTATAAAGCCACTGTGATTATGGTGACCATCCTATTCAGTCCAGCTCAGTTTAGCATATTTTAAGAACAACAATTTTAATTTCTGAATGTGCAGAACTATAGGTGACTAGATGCATAATTATTCTTGAACGAATGTACTGCGAGGTACTAGAGTATCAGAAATGAGTAGAGTTTTTCAGAATGTAGACAAAATACTGATATTTAGGAAATGGTTTACCTTCCCAACTAATTAATCAAATATACCTGATTCCATTGGTGCAAGGTTATCAGCAGAAATAGGTAAATACCTGAATTCAGCTCAGCTCGACCAGTACTTACTTGTAGTTGAGCAGAGCTCAGCTCTGCATCTGCTCTGTTTGGTATTTCTGCATAAATTCCTGAAATTATTGAAAGTCTGTGTGTGTGTTAAATGTTATGTTGCCAAGTGAGCAAGTGGGAAACCTGTCAATTGTACATGACAAGACAAGTCACTCCCACTTGAGCAATCACATCATTCTTTTCTTCTCTCTCTTCTTGTACTTATCTTCTTCATTTTTGTTTTTGAATTTCAAGACAAAAAACGAGAGAGAGGGGGTCGAGAACATTCATGCAAGCAATACCAAAAAAATATTTTGGAGATTCAAGGGCATAGTTTAAAATTTTCGTATGTTTTGGAAGATTCTTTGATCAAATCCATGTAGATTTGAGGAAAGTGAGTTCAAGACTACAAAGTCAAGGCCTTTAATGGCATTTTAAAGAATTCAAGAATATTGCGGCATCACGGCCAAGGCTTTTCAGGCCAAGTCAAGAGATAGATTTCTGCACTATCCCAAAGGCTCTATAGATAGACTAACATGAAGATTTCAGCACTGTAACCAATACTCTTCTGGCCTAATGAAGAAATGATACTTTGGCTTTTGAAGGCTTAAAGTCCATTGTTGAAGTACGACCTCAGCTCTATGGCTTTGGAAAAGTTGGGTATTATTTGAAATACGAACTCGGCTTTATGGCTTTGGAAGAGTTTGTTGAAATACGACCTTGGCTCTATGGCTTTGGAAGAGTTGATAGTGGCACTTCGGCCAACCCCATATATGAAGATTCTTGAAGAGATAACACTTCGGCCGACATCAAAGTAGAAATATGTACAGAGTTTTGAAAAAAAATGGCACTCAAGCCAATATTTGATGAACAGGAAATCAAGCTTGTTTCTGGATAAAAAGTTGATTGATATTAAGGAACTGTGGCCTTCTTTAAGATTGCAACCTTGTGGCCAAGGCTCTCATTGTCTTGTCAAGACGAAGATTTCAGACTTAGGCCAAGGCTGTTGACAGCCAATGAAACAGAGTTAGAAAATATTTACAAAAGCATTAGAAAAAAAACATTTCCACAGTCAGCTGAAAAGAAGACATTCAAATGATGTGCTGCTGGAGGAACTTGAACACGTTCCTACCAAGCAACAGAAGTGAATGAATGTTTTTTTTCCTCCTTTAAAAAGCTTCAGTGCACCAATCAAGAAAGAAAGAATTTGCAAGAATTGTTCAGCTCGGCAGCTAAGGTCCTTCAAAAACCAATTGAAAAAGATTTTAGCTTGACACCTAAGGTTCTTCATAACCCATAAAGATTTCAGCTCGATGGCTAAGACTCTTCTCAGCCTATTTGAAACAAGTTTCAAAAAACATGTGTGAAGTTGAAGATTTCAGCACAAGGCCAAGGCCCTTCACATCCTCATTGAAAATTTTAAATAAATGTGTGCAGATGAAGATTTATGCCCAAGGCATAGGTGCTTCAAAGCCCAGTGAAAAAACATTTGAAAATTGTGTGAAGTTGAAGTGTGAAGAGTTTTGAAAGAGTCTAAACAACTGAAAGATCGACCATGTTAGTTTTCTAAAAAAGTTTTTCAAAAACAAGTGTTGGCCAGACGTATTCTCTTCATAGCTTCTTCTTCTTTTTTGAGCTCATGGCTCTGAGACCATGTTGGATTTTCAGAGCCACAGAGTATGAAGCGGAAGCAAGTGAATAAAGCATCTGTAAAAGCACAAATTATAAAATATGAAAGTTAGAATTGTAAAATAGAATAGTAAAATTTGGAGGTTGAACAGTTAAAATTTTATTCAGGCTTCTTCAGAACTTCCACACCAGTTCTTCTCTTTTGAATGTACATGATTTTGCCTTTTATAAACCTTGGAAGATGTAAGAAACCCCAAGCCACCAATGGTTATAATAACGGCTATAATTTATTTACATTTGTTTAATCCACTGAGCTAGTGGATGTATGTATAGTATAGTCATATAAATACACGAGCTCTGCTTCTCTTGTATTTTCTGGATTGTGCCTTTGCTCTGTTCGTCTCTTTAGTGCTGCCTATGAGATTCTTGTATTTTTCTAAGTGTTTTAGCTCGGCAGTACAGTCTCTTGTTGTTGCTACCGATCTCCTTGTTCTACTGTATTGTTATTGTGCTCAGCACAGCTTAGCACATCTGCTTGTCAATTTATTTTCCTTCATCTCGTCTCCTCAGCTCGGCATCCCATCATTACTGTTACGTTAGTGCCTTCACTTCGTCACCTCGGTTTGGCATTTTTTCCTTCAGTTTCATCACTTTATCACCTCGACCCTCATCATTTTAGCTCATCTCGTCATTTCTTATTTTGGCTTGGTACTCCATCTTGATTTTAACACTTTTTACCTTGGTGCTTTATCTCATCACCTCGGCAATGCACCGTTTCACCTTGGTACATCTTGTCACTTAGTCACTGCATATTTTAGCTCAGCAGTTCATCTCCTTAGCTTGAGTACTTTTACTCATGTCCTCACCTCGGCTCGACTATCCTTTTATTCTTCTTTACTTCAGCTAGGTATCTCAGCTTGGTATGGCACCTTGGCTAGTTTGCTTTGCTTATTTCTACAGACTTATTCTTCCATAAAAGAACATTAAAATCTAGGCATAGCAAAATCATCACCATCTTACCTCTACAATGTAGAAGTAGACTAGATAAATGTTTTACATGGTACAATGGCAAGTCCTTTTCATCTTCACTAGAAGAAAAAGTTATAAACTTGATTTTCAAAGTTGCTAATAACAGACAATTTCGTAAAAAGAGAGAAGCCAAGATATAAAAAAAGGTTCTGCAGTTATTCACTTTCAGAAATATCATCTTTAAGTACTTATACAATTTTATTTTCCTAATGGGAAGTTAATTTTTCATATCACTACAAAATTTAACTCCTAAAGCAATGTGTGATAGTTCATGATAAAAAGTGATGTCCAGGGTTGCAATTTGGAACCATTTTATAAAAACCCAGAAGAAAATCTGCTGCAGTCTAATCAGGGGGCAACGTTCAGCGCCCATGCCGATCCACGGGTTTGATCGTTGAAAATTAAAGACTTGAACCCAAACAAAGATTTCGATTTTGGCTCAGAATGAATGATCACGGCATGCTTAGACATGCAAGAAGAGTAAAGTGATGAGCCAAGATGCTATGCCCAGGTGAGGAGTAAGAAGAAACAAAAAAAGTGTCGAGCCGATGTGTCAAGATGAGATGAAGAGTACACAGATAAAGTACTCGAGCTAAGGTGATGAGTGCTGGGCTGGAATATGCAGTACCGAGGTGGCAAGATGAAGTGCAGAGCTGGAGTATGCAGTACCGAGGTGACATGATGAAGTGCGAGCCGAAGTATGTAGTGCCGAGATGAGAAAGTGTTCGAGCCGAGGTGATTTAGTGACGAGCTAGAATGAGTAGTGCCGAGGTGATAAAGTGGTTGAGCTGAATGATGGAATGCCAAGCCGAGTTGACGAAGTGAAGGCACTAAAGATATGAACAGCAAAATGGGATGCCGAGCTGAGGAGACGAAGTAAAGGCACATGCAATGGACAAGCGGATGTACCGAGTTGTTATGAGGTCAATAACAACCGAGCAGAATAAAGAGTAAGACATAGAGGTAGCAAAGAAGCAAGTACGCGAGTTAAGACAACTTAGAAGAATAAGCAGCACTGAAGAGATGTACCAAGCTATGCCGAGCTAAGACAACTTAGAAAAATACAAGGATTTCGGAGGCAGCAGTGAAGAGATGTACAGACCACCGACGGTCAAGCATAGCACACCGCAGAAAGTACAGAAAAAAAGGAGACACATGTATTTATACAAATACACTGTAATATATTTACATTCCATACATCCGCTAGCTTAGTGGATTAGAGAAACTACCTTTTGTAAATAGAATATAGCCGTTAGAGAGTCGCTGGTGGATTGAGGTTCTTACCTCTTCTCTCAAGTCTTATAAAAGACAAACCATTGTACATTTTATATTGCGGAAGCTTGAATAATATTTTACAGTTCAGCCTCTTATCTACGCTTTCATATTTGATATATGCACTTCTGAATTCCAACATAGTATTAGAGCCATGAGCTCAAAGAAAAAGAAGAAATTTTTAAGAGAATACGTCTGGCGAGTCCTTTTTTTCAAAAACTTTTTTTAAAAAACTAACCTGACCGATCTTTCATCAGTTGTTAAAATTCTTTCAGAACCTCTTCACTCCTCAGCTTCACACTATTTTCAAATCCTTTTCACTAGGCTTTGAAGAGCCTTTGCCTTGAGCAAAAATCTTCATCTGCACATGATTTTTTAAAATCTTCTTCAATAGGATTTAAGAGCCTTGGCATAAGTCCGAAATCGTCTTCTCGAATAGGCTTTGAAGAGCCTGATATAAGACTGAAATCTTTTTCTTGAATAGGCAATGAGATCCTTGGCCATAAGGCTAAAATCTTCTAGAGGTCACATTACCTTGACATCAATCAGCTTGTTACTAGTACAGAAACAAGTTTGATTTCTATTTTCTTCAGATGTTGGCCTAAGTGTCACTTCCAAAACCTTTGTATATTAAGTATCTTGATGTCGGTCGAAGTGCCACTTTTCCAAGAATCTTCATAAATAGAGGTCAGCTGAAGTGCCACTCCTAACATAATTCTTTCAAGGCCATAGAGCCGAGGTTGTGTTTCAATAATGACGTTGAGTCTTGAAAGACCAAAGTGTCATTTCTTCTACGTCACCACTTTTAGTGGACACGGATCTCACTGAGTTATTTCAAAGCCATGAATCTCTCTGAGTCATTTTCATCATGCTAGAATAGCCTTGTCTATAGAGCCAGAAGAGCCTTGGCTCGAGAGCTGAAATCCTCTTGTTGTGCTATCAATAGAACTTTGGCCATAGAGACAAAATCTATTTCTTCAATAGGTCATCTATAAAGTCTTTGCCAAAGCGCACAAATCTATCTCTTGATTAGGCCTGAAGAGCCTTGGCCTTGATGGCAGAATCTTCTCAGGTTGTTCAATGCACCATTAAAGGCTTCTTTACTTTGTAGCCTTGAACTCGTATTGCACAAATATACACACTTGATCAAAGAATCATTCAAAACATACGAAATCTTTTTTAAACTGTACCATTGGATCTTCAAAATACTTTTTAGCCTTGATGCCTGAGCTTTTTAGCTCAGCTCTCTTTCTTTTGTCCATCCTCTTGAAATTTTAATATGAAAAAGGAAGAAGAAAGGTAAAGAAAGAGTGAAAAAAAGAGTGATGTGATTACCCAAGTGGGATTGGCATGTCATATCCAAGTACAGTTGACATGTTCATAACTTGTCTGCTTGGAAACTTAACATTTAAATATAAAAATAGAATGATGTCAGGAATGCATGCCACTACAAGAAGTTCCAAACATAGCATATATCTAGCTGAGCTCATATCATAAATAAAAGATCATGTCGAGCTAAGCAAAAGGAATTTCATGCCGTTTTTCCTCTACAACCCTACAACAAATGGAATCAGATTTATCTGGTTATTTACTTTGGAAAGTAAATTCTTTTTGAAGTATCAATGATTTTGTCTAGTTTTTAAATATATATGATGAAAAACTTATATCCCTTCTTAATGGATTACATGTTGCCGAGCTATGCCTTAGTTCAGAAATAACTATGCATCTGTTATCTATGGATCAACCCATTCAGAAATTAAAAATTGTTGTCTTCAATATAAGCTGAGCTGAATTAAGTAGTATGGTCACCATAATCACATAGTCTTTATGGCATCTGTATACCTAGTAACGAATTTACCTAATGGTAAACAATAGTCTGTGTTGAACTAATCCAAAGCTTGAAATACACAATATTTTTTCCCTTGATTTGATTATGAAATAAACTCAGAAACAACTAGACCTACTAAATATGCATGATGATTTTACTATCTCTGCATTACAAAGAATGATTCTATTCATATGTGTGAAATGCCTTATGAAAATGTTTATCAGTTAAATGGAAAGGATTTACATTTGATATCTGAACACACATATTTTGTGTATTTTGAATGTTTTTTGAGGCATAACAAATTGCTAGTCTTATACAAGAAAGATTACATTCATTCTGTTCAGACTTTATGGTTAAGAAATTTGCATTCATTCAGCTGTCACGTTTTGATGAGCCCACGATGGGGTCAACACAACATATTTTCATGTATCATTTATTGTCACATGTTAGTTCTGTAAGACATGGCATATCACTGTTAACTCCGCACAAACTAGTGCTACTTCTTATGTCTTATAGTCTTAACTAACCCTTAGGACATGTCATATATGTTGTGTATCTTGTGTTTGTTGGTTGGTTAACCTTGTTTTAGGATAGTTTGTGTTGTATTATTGCCTTGTCTTTCAGGTACACGTACTTAGCTTGAAAATGCAATTAGAACCTGAATTTTTGTCCAAGCAAGGAGGTGATAAGCAAGTAGCTTACAAGCAAGGAGGTGACAAGCACCCATGTCAAATCTGAATTTGTTCCTCACGTTAAGCATGGAGAGACAAGCTGCTCAAGCTTTAACCAATAGGAAGGAGTCTTGTAAATGCTTAAACCAATCACAAACAAGTGAAGAAAATTCAGCAAGCTGCACAAACTTGGATCCAATCAAATTCAATGAAGAAATCGGCTGGTTTATGGTTAAATGGATTGAATATTCAAAGCCTAAACTACAACCAATCAAAAGGGGATTTCAAACCAAGCTGCTCAATGTGTTAACCAATCAAAATTATGGCTGAAAGCTAGCATGGAAGAAACGATGGATTAAGCTTCATTCCTTTGAAAATTCAACACCAAACTTGCAACCAATCAAAGCCTAAATCAAAGCAAGCTGCTCCATGTTTTATCCAATCAAATTGATCAAGAAAAAGGCTGGAAACAAAGCAAAGAAGCACGGCAAAGCAACCAGAATTCTTGGAACAAAAGTTGTTCAAAAAGCAAGCATGTTATTTAGTCTTGTACTTTGTACTTTAAACCTTGTACTCTTGTAATTTTCGTTTTGTATAAATAGCATAGGAATCAGATTGTAAAAACAACACAATTTCATATATACATTTCAATCAAAACTTCCTTTAAGGAATTCTCAACTTTTCCAGTTGAAGCTTAAACCCCTAATCGGTTTCTTCCAAGTTCATAGCCTAGAACTTGTTAGTATTCACTTCGTTTTTGGTTTACAGCATCTTAGGGTCTCAATGAGGTTTTAGATGTGTTGGAATACCAAAGAGGAAGAGGTGTTGGTATAAATTGAGCCAAGAACAAACGGTTACAGTTCAAGGGGTGTCATTGTGATGTTCTTTGCCATAGCTGTGGTTCAAATCAATTTGGAGTAGAAGACAAAGTCCTTGGAACGTTTATCTAGCCTTCGTTTGGCTCATCAATTGGTATCAGAGAGTTGGTTAGTCTTCTATTCATGTTTACATTGTTTAAACTTGCATAAAATGATGCTGCCGTGTAGTAAACTGTTTTTTTATGTCCATTTAGAATCTGTTAGTTTAGGTAGTTAGTTTATGTTTTGAAGTGTTTATTAGATAGTTTACAATAGTTTGGTAACTTAGTTTTTAGTAGCAAAAACCGAAAGACACAAAAAGAACATAGACTAGACTTAATGTGATAGAATCCCTTTGTGTAGTTTAGATTAAAACCGTGTGTGAAATTGATTGTTCTTGTTCAATCTAGCTTAGATAATGATCATTAGACCCTAATCTAGAAGTTTAAATGGTAGTTTAGATAAGTCCTTAAAATAGAAAACTTGAACACAAAAATAGATTAGTTGATAGTTTAGTTGTAATCAAGTTGTTAAATTCTGTTTTTAGTAGTTGTGTGCAAACTGTTTAAACGTTTTAGTTGCTGCCTTATTTAGCTTGGTTAGACTAGTTTACAACATAGTTTAAAGGTTTAGTTGGTTGTTTAGTTTAGAACAAGAAAATCCAAAAACTAAAGAACAAAAAAAGTAGTTTTAGTTAACTATGTTTGCTGCCTAGTCTCTAGTTGATACACGTTTGTTGTGTTGAATACATAAACACTTGCATCTAGTATCATCTAGCTTAGAAACTGATTGCATCATACAAACGAAAACCAATTCAAAAACAAGTTAGCTAGTTTGCATCAAAACTGATTTCCATTAGTTGTTAGAGTAATCAGCCCTTATAATTGCATTTAGATACAACTAAGTTGCATTTAGCTATCTTAAGATTAGTTAGATCATTTGCATCAAAAACAGAAAAAAACCGAAACAATTTAGTTTAAACTTGATTAAATCTTTGAATGCTATTTGTTTAAACTTGTTGAATTTGACTTCACCACCCCCGTTACACCTTAAGTCATTGTTTGGTACAAACTTGATTGAATCTTTTAATTGAAACATTATTGACTTGAGATTTGTTAAAAGTGAAGTAAATTTGTAAGAAACAAGATTTGATTTCAAATTTTAACGTTGGCTTTACGTTTATCTTTACTTGGGATTGATTCAATTGTTTAAAGACTTTATTGGACTTAAGTTCTTACTTAGGATCACTTTGTCTATATTTATCCCTACACTGTTAAATTTCCGACCCTGTTATCATCTTGTTGTCTTTACACTTCTTCAACTTGCATTGAACTTTCATCTGTATTTGGTTGTTAAATTTGTGAAACAGTTTACATATCATTAGTGTTCTTCCGTGTTGTTCAAAGAACGTTTCACAAAAGCCACACCAAAACTTGTGCAAGTAAAACCAAAGAAAAAGAAGCCGTGAGCAATGTCTCATAAAGGCAAGTGAGCAGTAGACTCACAAAACAAACAAAGCCAATCCAAAGGAAAATAATTAGGCTTGTTTGTGAAAGAAACTGAGAGAAAAGTCATTTTTAAAGTCCAAAAAGCAAGAGACAAGACGTATGAGTGATTTGCACAAGAAGTGAGATATAGCCATCCAAAGTTTACAAAAGGTGAATTGTGCAAAATCAAAAGCAAATACCTACACCAAAAGTGTTGACTGTTGTAAAAGGTTCCTCGAACAAACCCTTGTTGAACACTTGTGTGTATGTACTGTCTTTCACTTTATTTACAATTGAATGTGGATTAAAGTTTAAAGTAAGTTAAAGGATTGTTCTGTACAAACCCTTAGGTTTCTTTGATTCAGCCAAAAACATCACTTGACTTCTATTTTTCTTTGAATCTTAGATAGTCCAAGATTGTTGTTTATTCAATTGTCAATTTGAAGTAGAAATTTACGTTTTTTTAAAGTTATAGTTTGATCTTACTTGCTTGTATTCTGACTTATTTATCTCATTGTTTTACCATCTTGGTTGATTGTTTTGATTAAACCTGATTCTAAAAACCATTTGGGGAGTTGAATGCCATAGGAGAGACTATGATGAACTGGAAAAACGTATGAACTCCTTTGGTCGTACGAATGGTTTATGGGTTGGATATTGGGAATGTAAAACTCCTAGATATCAAACTCTTTCTCAGTGCAATAAAGACGTTAGTGCATATTACAATGAAATGCTTGATGATTTGTACTATGCTTATGTTGAAGAACATGAGGAATTAAGCATGATTAGGTTCTTTGTTGGATTAGATAAAGAGATCGCTGATTGCATGTTGTCTGAAAAATTCTCATCACTTTATGACATGTATAAAAAGGCAAAGATTGTTCAATCAAACCTAATCCCATGGCAAGTTAATCAAAACTATGGGTATGAACTGAACTCTTGTGATTCTGAAAATGACAAACCAAATCCAGTTAAGTTAAGCAATTTGAGTCAGCCTATGGATAATATTGAAAATGCATTGCTTCAACTTAGAGACATAGTGCAAGTATTGATAGAATCTGAAAAGAACAAAGACTTGCAATCTGACATTTCTGTGAATGATGGTTTGTATGAAATTAGCCCCAACATGCCTGAAACTGGAACTCCTTTATCTGAATTGCATGTTCAACCTTGTGTACTGTCTGAAGAAGACCCTTCACTTGAATCTGTTGGTGATTTCCAAAGTGTTAGTCGTTTGCTTATAGATGATGTTAATTGTGATAACCCTTTGTCTGAAAATGATTTACATTGTGACATGCATATAAATGAAATCCCTGTGCATGATCTGCATTCTGCTGAGATGCTTGTTTCTGGGTTACAATCTGAATTACATCCTGTACATTTCATTGATGACATTGATGTAAGTAATTCTGTTGAGAATGACATTGATAAACTAGATTCTTATGATTTGATGTTAGCTGAACTAGATTGTCTACTTGACGTAGAGCTTGATCATGATGTCATTATTGAAATAGATTCAGCTACAAATGAACATAAATCCTTGGATGAACTAGTTAATGAATTGAATGACATATTTAGTATAGATGAAGATTCTATTTCTGAAATATCTATTTCATCTCATCTTGTTGAATGTCTGCCTGTTGTCATCTCAATTGATACATCTTGTCTAAATATTGCACATGTCTGTAAGATTTGTACATTTAGTGTTAACATGTTGCAATATGCTTTTTGGATGTTGTTTTATCTGTTAGGATGTATGTGTTCTAAAATTTTTGTTATCATATTGTTGATACATCCTAAACATTTTAGAAAGCGTGTACACACCTTATTCTTTCTTCAAAGATAAGGATGCACCAAGGTATTTCACCTTCACCATTTGTATTATCATGTTCCTATTTGGTTATGGTGTAGTTGAGCATACGTGTACATCCTAAACCCCTATCCCTTATTCTATCCATGTTGAGATTCGAGGACGAATCATTTTCAAGAGGGAGGGAATGATGAGCCCACGATGGGGTCAACACAACATATTTTCATGTATCATTTATTGTCACATGTTAGTTCTGTAAGACATGGCATATCACTGTTAACTCCGCACACACTAGTGCTACTTCTTATGTCTTATAGTCTTAACTAACCCTTAGGACATGTCATATATGTTGTGTATCTTGTGTTTTGGTTGGTTAACCTTGTTTTAGGATAGTTTGTGTTGTATTATTGCCTTGTCTTTCAGGTACACGTACTTAGCTTGAAAATGCAATTAGAACCTGAATTTTTGTCCAAGCAAGGAGGTGATAAGCAAGTAGCTTACAAGCAAGGAGGTGACAAGCATCCATGTCAAATCTGAATTTGTTCCTCACGTTAAGCATGGAGAGACAAGCTGCTCAAGCTTTAACCAATAGGAAGGAGTCTTGTAAATGCTTAAACCAATCACAAACAAGTGAAGAAAATTCAGCAAGCTGCACAAACTTGGATCCAATCAAATTCAATGAAGAAATCGGCTGGTTTATGGTTAAATGGGTTGAATATTCAAAGCCTAAACTACAACCAATCAAAAGGGGAGTTCAAACCAAGCTGCTCAATGTGTTAACCAATCAAAATTGTGGCTGAAAGCTAGCATGGAAGAAACGATGGATTAAGCTTCATTCCTTTGAAAATTCAACACCAAACTTGCAACCAATCAAAGCCTAAATCAAAGCAAGCTGCTCCATGTTTTATCCAATCAAATTGATCAAGAAAAAGGCTGGAAACAAAGCAAAGAAGCACGGCAAAGCAACCAGAATTCTTGGAACAAAAGTTGTTCAAAAAGCAAGCATGTTATTTAGTCTTGTACTTTGTACTTTAAACCTTGTACTCTTGTAATTTTCGTTTTGTATAAATAGCATAGGAATCAGATTGTAAAAACAACACAATTTTATATATACATTTCAATCAAAACTTCCTTTAAGGAATTCTTAACTTTTCTAGTTGAAGCTTAAACCCCTAATCGGTTTCTTCCAAGTTCATAGCCTAGAACTTGTTAGTATTCACTTCGTTTTTTGATTTACAGTATCTTAGGGCCTCAATGAGGTTTTAGATGTGTTGGAATACCAAAGAGGAAGAGGTGTTGGTATAAATTGAGCCAAGAACAAACGGTTACAGTTCAAGGGGTGTCATTGTGATGTTCTTTGCCATAGCTGAGGTTCAAATCAATTTGGAGTAGAAGACAAAGTCCTTGGAACGTTTATCTAGCCTTCGTTTGGCTCATCACGTTTTTCGAATAGACCTCACTTTCCTTTTGTTTTTAAACAAATTTCAATATTGGATTTACATCAGGTAGGTTATAAAAACTCACTAAAAACTGTAGTAACTACCTTATCCTGTTTTTGATAAAACAAATTAGAATATATTGATTTATGCATGATTGCACTAATGAATATTTTCAAGTTTGTCTTAAGTTTTTTTCAAGTACTCAATGAAGGCAACTAATCGACCATGGCTAAAGGCTGAACAGAGGAGAAGCCAAGGAATAGTCAATCTTGGTTGTATTTGTTGTTGTTGTTGTGGTTGTATTTGTTAATACACCAAGCTTGAGGAGGAGTCGTGGGAAAGTCTGCAAACATATTGTCAATCTTAATTATATAAATATGCCAAGTTTGAGGTAGAGTATTGAAGGATAGTCTACAGAAATAAAAGAAGAGTAAGGTGCTAAGCCGAAGTGTCATGCCTAGGTGAGAAGTAAACAGAAATAAAAGAAGTGACAAGCCGAGGTTAGGAGTACAGAAGTAAAGTGCTCAAGCTAAGATAATAAAGTGCTGAGCTAGAATATGCAATGCCGAGGTGACAGGATGAAGTGCAGAGCTGGATTATGCAGTGCCCGAGGTGACTGATGAAGTGCCGAGTTGAAGAAAGCAGTGTCAAGGTGAAGAAGTGTTCAAGTCGAGGTGATCTAGTGCCGAGTTAGAATGAGTAGTACCGAGGTAATAAAGTGGTTGAGCTAAAGGATGGAATGCTAAGCCGAGGTGACGAAGTGAAGGCACTAAAGACATGAACAACAATAATGGGATGTTGTGGTGACGAGACGAGGTGAAGGCACAGTCAATTAACAATAAGATGCACCGAGCTGTACTGAGCACAATAACAGTAGAGCAGAACAAAGATTAAGACTTAGCGACAGCAAAGAAGCAGGTATGTCGAGCTAAGACAACATAGAAGAATACAAGGATCTTGGAGACAGAACTGAAGAGATGTACCAAGCTATGCCAAGCTAAGACAACTTAGAAAAATGCAAGGATCTCGAAGCAGCATTGAAGAGATGTACAGATTACTGACAGCCAAACATAACAAAACCCTAAAAATATGAAATAAAGGAGACATATTGTAGCGCCCCGCTCCCGAGCCCTAGCATCGGAAACAGTGCACCCGCCGTAGCCTACTAAGAGGACTACAAAGCGTCGTTCAAACTTCTTTGCACGTCAGAACTGACGTAGAAATTTTTCGCGGAAACGATAATTAAAGAAATAAACATCTTGATTAAATTAAATCCATCAGAATAAAATCAAATATGAAATACTAAAATCAAATAATAAACTTAGGTGGAGGTCTATCTGACTATCCAAAGAAACAAGCTCCCGGTCAACAAGATCCCTTCTCGAGTCCAGCTCACTCGTCTCAGCTCGTGTAATCTGTCATACCCTCGATAATCATATATACTCGTAGTCCTGCTCACCTGTAGAGGGTTGGTGGGGGGTGAGTGATGGGAGTCACTCGTAGGTTACCTGTCTCTCCCGAAAACGGACTGTCACATACTGAGTCGGGCAACACATAAAGCACATAAAACATGGTGCAGGTAAATAAAGCAATGAAGCATAAACAAGTAAATAATAAATCAAATAAAGCATAAATAAGGATATAACACATACCCGACCCGATCCGTATCCCAAAACATAACGCTAAAACAACTTAATAACAAGACAAGTAATCACAACGATAATAAATGCAATGCGCAAGTTCATGATGCATGCACTTCTATCTCTGTGTCACACGCAGTCATTTAATATCACATGCTATGCTCATTCTTTTCCATGTTATGCTATGCATGTCCCGGGTCCTATCGAATGAAGGTAACCATTATTACCAACACCCATCACACGCCTCGTCAGGTCACACGGCTCATAGGCCAAATGCAATGCTCGTGCCATGAATGCGTCACACTTGCACACTTCCGTTTTCCTTATGTTGCATGCTCCGTTCTATGTTGCATATTACCTATATTGCGTAGTTACCCTATGTTGCGTGGGGTTCATTAATGTATTTTATCTTCTACCGTTATTTTATCTTTCTAGACTTTATTTTAGGTTTCTACACTTTATTTTATTTTTTCTAGGCTTTCAAGCACTTAAATCTTTTATTTAAATATTTTTATCTTCCCCTACTATTTTTATTTCTTTCATTTTAATTTATTTAGTGGATTTCTAAATTTCTTTAAATTAATTAAATATATATATAATTATAATGCTTATTATTTTTTTCCTCTTCCGTCATTTACGTTATTTTTTTCTTCTTTTTACTTTATTATATATATATATATATATATATATATATATATATATTATTTCATTATGTTTTATTTTTATGTTATTTGATATTATATTAATCCTATTTATTTATATCCTTATTACTATTATTTCCTTACAGATCCAGCCCTTTTCCTTTTTCCCTCTGGCCCTCTTCCATTCTAGTGCAAGCCCAGTCTGGAACTGGCGCCCTTGGCCCACTGCCCCTTTCTGGCCCGCCTAGCAGTTTTCTTTTTTTTTCTTCATATCATTCTTGGGCCGCACAAACTTGGCCTGTTGAAATTCAGGCCGGCCTTCAATTGCTGGCCTGATGGCCGAGGCAGGCCTGCCGCCTCTTTTTTTGTTTTTTTTGAATTTTTTGTTATTTCTAGTAATTTCTATATTTTCTTCAAAAATCCATAACTTCTTCGTTTTAACTCCGATTTACCCCAAACCAATTCCATTGGACTCCTTTTAACGCTCCCGACGTTTTGATGGTGACACGCCGGCGCGTGAACAGTACGCGCCGCTCCAGGGGGCGCGGGGCCGCCGTGCGTGTGCTACACGCGCCGCCTCCGTGCGTGTTTTTCGATAACCCGAACCCATTCCAACCTATTTCCGTGCTATGTGATCTATATCTAAGGCCAAACACGCAATTTCCATACCAAAACATAAAGAATTCGCGATAAACATATAAAAGATAGACATGCAATGATAATCAAATAATTCCAAAAACAGAATGCGAGGGAATCCAAAGCAATCCGACAGAGGGGAGGGTAACCTACCTCTTGAATGCAAACTCACTGACCAAAAGCGGCGTTGTATTTGATGTGGGTGGTCAATTTTCCTTCTCCTCATTCTCTTCTCTCTTTTTCTTTTTTTTCCTCTTTCTCTCTCCTCTCTTTTCTCTTCCTGCCGCTCCCCCTCTCTACTCTCAGCCCAATATTTCAACTTGTGACAATTGTGAATGTGGGTGTGTGAGAAAATAAACGGCTGTGTCTTTATGGCCTCCATTCATTAATTGAATTTGATTTTTCTTCTTTTTTTTATACAATATCGGTTATGGGGAGGGTCATGGGGGAATTGTGGGAGTTAATGGGGGTGGTTAATGGCCCCATTAATTCATTATCCCTTTTTTTTATTTCTTTTCTTTTATTTTAAATTCTCAGATTTCAAATTTAACCAAACTTAATTTAATTAATTAATTTAATTTTTTTATAAAAAAGTTTACGGTTATAACATCCTACCCCCTTACAGAAAGTTTCGTCCTCGAAACTTGCATATGGTGTAATCAATGACTTAGTATGGTTATATTTGATTCATCCACTTAGATAATGATCAGGTTATACATCCATTGCATCAATTGATATGTTCACATCACACTTTCTTGACACAACACTACATCCTTAGAATCATTCTTTATATACATACAAGAAATTTCTAATCCATTTATCTTCGCTGATTTAAGCTCATAACACAATCTACGTATCATTAACCCATCAACTTAAAGTTATTGTCATCATATCGGGGTCCTACAACCCAAAGCATCAGTTTATAACTTACTTATATATGCGGTCACCAATAGCCCTCATAAATCAGTTCTTAGTTGTACTTCAATCTTCACTGAATGCTTTTTTTTCATAAGACTCATCTCTTGAATCGTATGTATTTTCGGAGTATGTTTCACTCTAGTATGATTCAATTTAGTCATTGCTAGTATCCCACAAATCGATCTCGTCCTTTAATTAGGTCCATCCTTTACTTAATTCTCTATAATTAGTCTGTATATACTTCCACTTATACCATTTGTTGTGTATCATTCAACTTATCACAGTCTACAGTTTCGGATTCTTAAACTCATTATATTATTCATCTCCTTAAGTAATTAACCAACCTAATATCCTTGATGTACGCCCACATGGTACTTGTTACACAAAACCAAGTCCTCGAAATCAATTCTTATATACTCACGAGCTAACTATATGATCATGCCCTTACTTCTTTGAAAATATCCTCATCCTAAGATACGAAATATATGTATGGAAAATATTTTCCTTTAAATAAAAACGTGACCTATGTGGCTATAATTTGAAATGTACTTTAGTTGTTTTAAAATAATATGATTCCCTTTTTTTTTTAAAAAAAACAAGATTCGAAATAATATACTCGTTTTCGCAAGGTGGTGTTTCAAATGACCTCTTAAAAAACGATGATATAACTTGTTCACAAATTGTTTTAGTGAAATGGCATTTAAACAATTGAAAACATAATAATTTAAAGTTTTATAAAACAATTTGAATATTGTACCTTTCGTTTGCTAAAAGAAAATAAATTTTGAAATCTACTCTTTAACTTGGCAAAATATAAGTAAGATCATCGCAAGCGGATAAATAACTTTGGAAACACTTCAAAGGATAAAGTGCTTGCGATATCGATAGCTGTCAGGTAAAATTAGTTTTGACTAAAAAATAGATGTAACAAAAATAAAATTTTGAAATAAGGTGTAAGAAATTAAACACATTGTTTTTTTTTGGAAGGACATCAAAATTTTAATAAGGTCGTCAAAAGATCTTAAATAAAATTATCTTGATATACAAGTGCGAAAATGAATTTGCCTTATAATGGTTGGTAGACTATACAAAAAAATGAGACGATAAGGTATTTTCGAAGACAATATTTTCTTAAAGGTACTTGTTGAAATATGGTTATACATTGGTGTACGTGCTTATATAAAATATTTATCTATTTGAAAATATTAGCTCACTATTTCGTATAATTCTATAGGTCATCCTCTTTTTGGATAAAGTCTCCTATGTGTAGTTTCTTATAAGCCTAACGCTTGTCTACTTATAATAAAATCTTAACTTAATTTGGTGCAGTCCTACCATGGCACACTAATTATTGATCGTCTTAAAGTGTTCTTACTCACCATGATTCCGAGCGCCACACTGATCCACTGTATCTCGTTACTTGGTTATTTCAACCAAATTTTTTTATTCTAGTTTTTATGAGACGCAACCACTACTTGTTCATGCCCTCTCTATTAATTCAAGTCTATTAATTTCAAGTCAAATGTCTCGATGTCAACACTTAACTAGAAAGTTACAACGATTCATTATTCTCATGCACTTGTTATAGCCAATTCACACCTTTTGCTACCGGTCAATATCTCTAGTGAGACTAATATCGTCGTCCTACTAATAACTCTAAATTTCAACATCTTAACCTTAGACTATAAATTCCTTCGTATGATTCTCTTACTAAGCGCTACTGATTATAATGCTTATGAATCATTACTTAGTTTCTATCATCTCTCTATAAATCATCTCTTAATATTTATCATACTATAATAATTAATTTCTTAGTAGCTATTGCTTCAACTTAGGCCTAGGTCTGCTCTGATGTTACCGTCCAAGTAGGATATGGACTCATGGTACCGAGTCACATGCTGTTGTTGCGGTGAAGCAGTCTGAGTTACTATCTGACCTATTAATATGTCACTAGCGCTTGCAGTATGGTGTTCTGGTTAAGGTTTTCATTTATTCAAATTAATTGTATAGTATTTAACTAGGGTTACTAAGATCACGGCTTAAAAGATTATGATAAACTTAGATAAGGTAGAATTGTATGGGATACCTAGGCACACGTGTTTTGTAACCAATCGTATCCTTAAGTCTAAGGTCATAACTTACTTTTAGGAGTGTTCTTAGTATCATCATTTCGTAAGTCTAAGATCATGTCTTATTTCTAAAATCGTGCTTAGGGTGTAGTCAACGCTTATGACTACCTTCAGTACTTATGTCTAAGGTCAACTCTTAATCGGAATCGTTATTTATGTTTACGATTGTAACTTATGTTTAGGATCATCGTTTATAACTTAGAGTCGTACCTATGTTCATAACCTTCGCTTATGTTCAAATCATCACTTATGTCTAAGATTGTGACTTAGGGCAAAATCGTAACTTAATTTGTAATATTATGGTTCAAATCTACATTTCTGTCATAGCCCCAGAACCCTGCTTTGAAGATCGTACTCTCGGCACGTAGTACCTCTTGGACTCATTCCCAACTCAGATCTAAGTGATCGGAGGTGTCAGTTGTGATGCGCCACCACTTCTCCGCACCTCTTTGTCGAAGCATCTCAAGTTCGAGTGCAATGGTGGTGGAGGCAGTGCCTGCTAGTTCAATAGCTCGTGCTACTGTGCTAAGGTGTTGGTCATGGTGAATATGACATCTTCAAGTGCTTGGGGATAATCCCCTGATTCTAGTGGTTCTCGCCATCAATTCTTTTATTACCGGCTTGTTCACGTCCTGCTGAATTTTATTTTATTTTATTTTATTTTCGCATTAGAATAGTCAAAAATATATTTATTTAAATACATGTTAAGTTAGTGGGTACTTTGGGAGTTTCCTACATCATAGGGGTTGCATGTAGATGTACAGGGATAATTTGGGAAATTCTGTCGTTTATAGAATTCGTGCTAAAAGTTAGGGGCAGAATAGTAATTATGTAAGAAAATGATTGCTCACTCTCGTACCTATTAACCCGATCATAGCTTAAGTCTAAGATCATCATTTAACCCTACTTTGTTGCTTAAAGGTAAAATCGTCATTTTAGGAGACGATCGTAGCTTAAGTCTAAGTGATCTAGTTAATCCTGCGTTTCCGAGGCGGATCTGGAGCCTCGGCTCTGATACCACCTGTAGCGCCCCACTCCCGAGCCCTAGCATCGGAAACAGTGCACCCGCCGTAGCCTACTAAGAGGACTACAAAGCGTCGTTCAAACTTCTTTGCACGTCAGAACTGACGTAGAAATTTTTCACGGAAACGATAATTAAAGAAATAAACATCTTGATTAAATTAAATCCATCAGAATAAAATCGAGTACAAGGGTTGACGAGACCCGCTAAGTCAAATATGAAATGCTAAAATCAAATAATAAACTTAGATGGAGGTCTATCTGACTATCCCAAGAAACAAGCTCCCGGTCAACAAGATCCCTTCTCAAGTCCAGCTCACTCGTCTCAGCTCGTGTAATCTATCATACCCTCGATAATCATATATACTCGTAGTCCTGCTCACCTGTGGAGGGTTGGTGGGGGGTGAGTGATGGGAGTCACTCGTAGGTTACCCGTCTCTCCCGAAAAGGGACTGTCACATATTGAGTCGGGCAACACATAAAGCACATAAAGCATGGTGCAGGTAAATAAAGCAATGAAGCATAAACAAGTAAATAATAAATCAAATAAAGCATAAATAAGGAGATAACACATACCCGATCCGATCCGTATCCCAAAACATAACCGCTAAAACAACTTAATAACAAGACAAGTAATCACAACGATAATAAATGAAATGCGCAAGTTCATGATGCATGCACTTCTATCTCTGTGTCACACGCAGTCATTTAATATCACATGCTATGCTCATTCTTTTCCATGTTATGCTATGCATGTCCCGGGTCCTATCGAATGAAGGTAACCATTATTACCAACACCCATCACACGCCTCGTCAGGCCACACGGCTCATAGGCCAAATGCAATTCTCGTGCCATGAATGCGTCACACTTGCACACTTCCGTTTCCCCTATGTTGCATGCTCCGTTCTATGTTGCGTATTACCTATATTGCGTAGTTACCCTATGTTGCGTGGGGTTCATTACTGTATTTTATCTTCTACCGTTATTTTATCTTTCTAGACTTTATTTTAGGTTTCTACACTTTATTTTATTTTTTCTAGGCTTTCAAGCACTTAAATCTTTTATTTAAATATTTTTATCTTCCCCTACTATTTTTATTTCTTTCATTTTAATTTATTTAGTGGGTTTCTAAATTTCTTTAAATTAATTAAATATATATATAATTATAATGCTTATTATTTTTTTTCCTCTTCCGTCATTTACGTTAATTTTTTTCTTCTTTTTACTTTATAATATATATATATATATATATATATATATTTTATTTCATTATGTTTTATTTTTATGTTATTTGATATTATATTAATCCTATTTATTTATATCCTTATTACTATTATTTCCTTACAGATCCAGCCCTTTTCCTTTTCCCTCTGGCCCTCTTCCATTCTAGTGCAAGCCCAGTCCGGAAATGGCGCCCTTGGCCCGCTGCCCCTTTCTGGCCCGCCTAGCAGTTTTCTTTTTTTTTCTTCATATCATTCTTGTGCCGCACAAACTTGGCCTGTTGAAATTCAGGCCGGCCTTCAATTGCTGGCATGATGGCCGAGGCAGGCCTGTCGCCTCTTTTTTTGTTTTTTTTTTGAATTTTCTGTTATTTCTAGTAATTTCTATATTTTCTTCAAAAATCCATAACTTCTTCGTTTTAACTCCGATTTACCCCAAACCAATTCCATTGGACTCCTTTTAACGCTCCCGACGTTTTGATGGTGACACGCCGGCGCGTGAACAGTACGCGCCGCTCCAGGGGGCGCGGGGCCGCCGCGCGTGTGCTACACGCGCCGCCTCCGTGCGCGTTTTTTGATAACCCGAACCCATTCCAACCTATTTCCGTGCTATGTGATCTATATCTAAGGCCAAACACGCAATTTCCATACCAAAACATAAAGAATTCGCGATAAACATATAAAAGATAGACATGCAATGATAATCAAATAATTCCCAAAATAGAATGCGAGGGAATCCAAAGCAATCCGACAGAGGGGAGGGTAACCTACCTCTTGAATGCAAACTCACTGACCAAAAGCGGCGTTGTATTTGATGTGGGTGGTCAATTCTCCTTCTCCTCATTCTCTTCTCTCTTTTTCTTTTTTTTCCTCTTTCTCTCTCCTCTCTTTTCTCTTCCTGCCGCTCCCCCTCTCTACTCTCAGCCCAATATTTCAACTTGTGACAATTGTGAATGTGGGTGTGTGAGAAAATAAACGGCTGTGTCTTTATGGCCTCCATTCATTAATTGAATTTGATTTTTCTTCTTTTTTTTTATACAATATCGGTTATGGGGAGGGTCATGGGGGAATTGTGGGAGTTAATGGGGGTGGTTAATGGCCCCATTAATTCATTATCCCTTTTTTTTATTTTTTTTCTTTTATTTTAAATTCTCAGATTTCAAATTTAACCAAACTTAATTTAATTAATTAATTTAATTTTTTATAAAAAATTTTACGGTTATAACACATATGTATTTATGCGACTACACTTTTTATATTTACATTCCATACATCCACTAGTTCAGTGGATTAGAGAAACTGTCTTTTGTAAAATAGAATATAGCCTTAGAGAGATGTTATTGGTTTGAGTTTTCTTACCTCTTCTCTCAAGCTTTATAAAGGCAAACTGTTATACATTTGATATTGAGGAAGTCTGAATAATATTTTATAATCCACCTCCAATCTACGCTTCCATATTTAATATCTACTCTTCCAAATTCTAACACGGCCTTTAGATCAACCTTGACTTTAACTTTTGGATGTTCATCTCCTATTTCGAGCCATGGATTTGAATACTGAAATATGAAAACTTGAGGTGAAACCATATAGTGAAGGTTATGAATGTTCAATTTTTAGGTCTAACAATGCATCAACTTCTAGATCCATTCAAGAAATTAAAAATGTAAAGATTCAAAAAAAATCATACACCGAATCGAAAGGAGATGGTGAAATGATATATAGATATAGTTTAAATGATAAATTCAACAAGGCTTAATCCATTTTTGGCCAACGAGAACAAAGCCTAGTTCATTTGACATTCAGTAGTGCTTGCCTATAGTAATGATGCAAGACCTGAACAGCGCCATGTCTAGACCAGCTAGGCAAATCCAAGTCGTAACGATTATGCCATCAGAGCCAACTAGCAATGCTGGGGCGCAATGGTCAAATCCAAAATGTTAGGGGGTCCTGTCCCTTAGTAGAGGTCAAGCTAGGATGGTGGTGCATTAAGGGGCTACGATTTAAAGACCTAAAAAATCACACATCGAATAGAAAGGAGATGGTACCATAATATATAAGTATGGTCAAATGCTAAATGTCAACAAGTATTAATCTTTTTCTGTCTTGCAAGGACGAAAGCCTGATTCGTTGACATTCAACAAAGTTTTCCCTTAGTAATGACTCTAGGCCTGAATAGCCGTCTGGCCTGGAATCGTCTCAGAGAATCATGGTTGTTAGAATTATTTACAAATGTCACATCGTGAGCCCTAACACTCAAGATGCCACATCCACCATACTCCTTTGTAAGAATTACGAGACTTCCTCATATGATGTTATAATCACGTCAATCCCAATTATATAAATAAAGTTCAATAAAAATATCTAAAACAACTCAAAATAATTCCCTACAACAATCCTTAACAAAAAGAAATATCACATCATGAGATAACAATGTTCAAACAATAAATCTTATTAACTCAATCCAAAAGTAGTAACACAAGTTCAAATAACTAATAATCAATCAAACTTGTGAACTATCTTCTAAGCTCCTTCACCACTCTTACTCATCTTCTATTTCAATGTAAACATACTCATAGTCTTTCTCATGTGCAAAAAGGGTAAGTAGTGGTGTGAACAAAATAACGTAATCAGTAAGAAATTTAACTATCTTTTGTCGAATAATGTATGATTAGGAAACAAGTTTTGAAATATCAATCGCTTTGAGCATCAAATTTATTACCTTTAAACATTACATGTAGTACTTTTACTTTTTCGCTCTTAACTCCATTCGCAAGAGTACTCCGTCTGCAAGATTCCTTTCTAAAGAGGCTCATGGATCCCCACCATGAGAGCAGGGCATGAGATTTAATCCCTCTATGTTTGGACACTTCGGCAACTCGTGCAAATTGTTAGACCATATAACACATCGTTTACACATCTATTCTTTTATTTGACTAGTCATACAACATCAATATAATTAATTTAAGATCACAAAACCTCTTATTTCATAAATCAATTATTAACAATAAAATTTCACATAAAGCATATATTCCATAAAAGACAACATACTGGTTAATAGCAAAATAGACATGTCAAAATATAATTGTGTAAAAATTCTTTCGCAAAAACAAAAAAGGGGTTATACCAATTAAACTTGCTTTTGATACTTAGAAATTGATATGCTGTTAATAGACAGTCGATGTCGTCTACTAAGTCATGAATTGGTGGCGGAAATACTAACAAAGCTGCCTATAATATCCCCCTTCAAATTCCGATATAAATCAGTTATGGAGGGCTCTCATAGACAGTTCCACCTTCACAAGGTTCCATTTCCCCAACTCCAAATACTTGGATTTAAAAGGACGAATCCACCAACGATGAATTAACCCGAGAATCGGTTGTCTTCGTTGGAACAAACATGGAATTTGAAGAAGTTCATTTACTTCACTGGTCCAATCGGGTTTGTTGAGAACATGTTTGGATAATATTTAACAAATATGATTTTAAGTGTTAAATATTTAAGCAATATCAAGGGATATTATAAAAGTGTCACACATGATATTATAAAAATGTCAAAAAGTTGAAATATATCAAACAAGGTGAAAAATGACATCGATCTCTCAGGTTAAGACATGTCGATTGATTGATGTATATCATCACCTCACATTGATAGGTCCAAGAAAGGCAGAATAAAATCAAAACCTTACTATGAAACATCAATCTCTAAGCCTGAGACACATCGATCGATCGATGTACATCAGTCTCTCACGTCGGTCGATCAATATAAGACAGATTCAAAAACAGAACCTTACTATGAGACATCGATCTCTCTAACAGAGGAACATCAATCGATCGGTGTCAATATAATTTCAAAAAATTTCTTTAAAATGCGGTAAAATATTTGTTTTCATTGATATATATGTTTTTAATGACTTATACATGCTTACTCTAATTTTATTACTTGAATTTGATGAATATAAATATGTCTCATGACTAATATACTTCGAAAGTTTGTATAACTTATCAAAAAGGGCAAAAGTGGTATTTTGAGTTTTCTTGTAGGTACATGACACAAGAAAATCACTCAAAGACTTATTTATAACATATTTATCACTATAAAAGCGCGCTTATGTTTATTTTTGGACAACAAAGATATTTTTGCAGCTTTTTATGATCAGGGGTATTTTAATCTTTTTATTTTCTAAGGGAGCTTTGGCCTTTTTACTCGATTACATCTTTCGAGTATGATATTATCTTCAGTATGAAGATTATATATGGTATTCTTGAAGATTATTATGCGACTGTATGTTCTATCTTGAGATTGAAGACTTTATCAACATCGACTAAATATGTGACGGTTTTCGTTGTCACGTTATATTTTCTTCATGAAGACACTTATATATATTATTGGAGGTGCTCATCTATATTTTTGCAGAGATTCTAAGGGTATTCTTGGAACAAAAATCTCCATAATTTACAAGGAGAAAAATGTAGAAATTTTAAATTATATGTTAGACTATGTCATGTCAACCTTTTATCTACTTATTTCTCTTCTTCAAGCTGATGATTTACTCGGTTTTTACACATGGGATTTGATCTTAAGTATGTGTAAATGATGCTCAAATTATGTTGTGACTTGTGTACACAATTATGCCACATGGACTAATCAAATACAACTAGGTGGCAAAAGTTGCCAACATGGCAACTCAAGGTGATAATGAGCGGCTACTAGCCGTTTGGTTCAAAATTTCGGGCAGCCTCACATGTCCTATTATGTTGCAAGGAGTTGAGGTATTCATGGAAGGAATATGTCATCCTATCTTCTCCATATTATCTTCATTTTTCAAGGTGAGAAAACCGACCAAGACAAGTACCAAGGTAGACAAATCATGTTGCTTGAAGATGCCAAGTGTGCAAGATGTTAATGTAGCCATCCAATGAAATAAAGACATGCAAGGTTTGATGATGATGAAGGTGAAAAATTGGCATTCTTATCTTCAAGAGGTGCCTCACACTATAAATAGAAGGCAAGGTGAAGAGAAGAAACACAAAAAAACTTGAACATACAACTTGAAGAACATCTTTTGTTATCTTCTCTTCTCTTCTTTCTTGTTCTTGCTTTGTGTAGCTAAGGTGTCTTATTGTTGAGAATTTTTGTAGAGCTACACTATACACCCCATGTGTTAGATTTTGTAAGGTGGATTAGTCATCTTTATTAGGCTAAATCAATAGATGGTAGAGGTGGTGCAATATAAGTTGCATAGAGATGATAAACTAAGTCTTGATTAGGGTTGGTGTATAACCCCGGGATCAAGCTCAGTGTTCATTGTATTGGTGCATATTCATAGTGAAAATCCAAGAAAAGGTGTTCCTTGGGACTTGAGTAGGCCACATTGACCAAACCAATAGAAATCTCTTGTGTCTTTTTTCTTCTTTTGTTATTCTACTGTCTCCTCGTTTTCACAATTTCTTGCACTCAACTTTACACAACTGAAAAAAATAGTAAAACGTTTTCAAAATTATTAATTTTCAGTGGAGTTGAACTTCAGACTGTTGACTTTTATTTGTAATAAGAATCACTAAATTTGAGCAAAGGAAAGTTATTCTTTCAGTCCTTGAAAGATTACTACTCCATTCCAGTAACAATCTGACTAAATTTAAAAAATGCACTTTTTTATTTTTAATAGGCATAGTTTCTGGACAAGGCCTTTTAAAAAATTAAACTAGACATTCTAAGGAGTATTTGGATAAAAAAAAGTCAACCTTTTTGGTCAAGTAACCAAAAATTTATAGTCTTTCAAAGTTTGTCAACATTTTGTTCAAAACTGTTCAGATTGACCATTTGAATCATTGTATTTGTTTGAAGGGTCAAAAGATTTTATTTTTAGCTTATTTTTAGACAGATTAAGAACAAGTTGTTAAATTTTATCTCTGAAAAATTTCATAATTTTGGAGTTGTGTTCTAAGATCTTTGAATTTTTCAAAAATGGTACTGGTCTCAAATACTTTCAGAATCAGGTTGAGCGGCAATTTTTTAAAGGGTTTTAAAATAATGCTACTTCCGATAACCACTATTCAACCCACTTCTAGTGATGTTTATTGCAAGTGTTACGGTCCAATAATTAGTATCAGAGCCAAGGTTAACACCACACTAAGAAGACAATGTTAGAAGCGAGAGTAGATTGAAGCCTTCATATTCAAATCAAAGGTACTATATCTATTTCCCATGATCATAGTTCCTCATAAATGTGAGTTAGAAGGTATATCTATCTAATGTCCTCCTCTTTTCGCTGATAATAACTTTGTACATTGGAAACATAGGATGATACTATTCTTAATGGCTATAGACATTGATTTATGGTCTATAGTTGAAGATAGTCCGTACATACCAATACAAATTGTACAAGTTAGTAAAGTGACAAAATGATGAGCCCCCACGTGAGTGCCCCACATGTTTATAGTCATACATGATTATTCTGTGTTTTAAATGTTATAAATAAGATGTAAGGGTTGAAGGAAGGGATGGATAGTCATTGCATGAATGATAGCGTTTTTGTGGTTTTCCATAGTTGTTTGTATATTTTCTTATTCAGGAGATATTTTGGTCATTTCACTCATTGTTAGGTATTTCACATACGTAACATACATTATATTTATCCTTGATGATGATGTTTTGTGGAGTTTTTATGTTGTAGGGAACTTCAAGGGAGAAAACGTCTGTTTGGAGAAAGATTAAGCAAGAATGGATGCTGAACTTCGAACAAGCATCACTTCTTCTTTTTAACTTGGAATGGTGTCAATTTTGGGCTCAAATTCATGGCCTTGGAGATCTTTACAACATTGAAGAAGATCTCAAAGGCTAATTCCAAATGTACAAGTCTCTACAATAAAATCAAGGATCAAGGATCAAAAGGAGGCTAAAACGCTCTTAAGATTCCTACATTTTAGGGGGTCATCCCTACATTTTAGGAACTCAAGTTTATGAAAAATTCTGAGTCTCAAGAGGTAATAAGGCCAGCCACTTATGTATTTGGAAAATAGGATAAGATTCTTTTATGTTTTTATAAATTACCTAACAAGTGGAGTTGTGTGTAAGGATATTTCCATGTAGTTCAAGTTGTATTTAGGACTTTTCCATTTACTTGGTGTTTTATATTAGGACTTTTCCATTTAGTTAGTGGCTTCGTTTGCCTATTAAAGGGCCATATAACCGCCCCCTTTGTACCATTACAACACAATTCTTCTCTTCAATAAAATTCAGTTTTTTTTCTTAAGGCTTTGTGTCTTTGAGTTTTTTCTTGGTTTTTCATAAAATCAAGGTTAGGAACCTTAAAGTTTGAGCAAGATTTAAGGTGGTAATTGTCAAGCCCAAAAAGAGAAACATCTTGAAGGACGATTCGTTTGCCAAGATCAACGTTAATCCCGTTGTGGAAGTGTTGCTCAATCGTTGTTGCCTTGAAGGAAGCAAGAAGGGAGAGTACTCCTTTGTGCCAACCCTTGAAGGTGAAGCTTTGAAGGAAAATATCCAAGCTTTCGCGGGGTATTCACATCAATTTGGTATCAGAGCCCAAGATCTTCCTTCTAAACTCTATATCTTTCGTTTCTTTCATCATATTCATATCACAAATTCTGTCTTCTCACCCCCTTCCTTCATCACCCAAACGTCCGCCCTAAAAATTCAAAACAAAAAATATTTTTTTGCCCTAAAAACCGAGAGCTTTGAAATCAATCTTCCATGCTTTCTTTGATTATATTCTTGCAGATTTGGACAAGTAGATATCATTTTGCTTAGGGCTTAATTCAGCCACACTGAAAAGCTTACTACTTTGCTAAAAAAAAGAGCTACCTTTTTATTGTTTCCTTCTTTTTGCTACGAAGCTTTTAAGTAATCTTTGATTTTTGTGTGCTTAACTCGCTTGTGTTTGATCTAAGGTTTGATCTTTAATTGAGTTCTTGCTAAAGACCCTAACTTTTCTTCAAACACTAACCATACGACCCTACTTCTGTCACCTCATCCGTACCCCTCTCAAAACTACAAAACAAACCATAATTCTTAATCAAAACCCTACCTTACGCACACCCCTAACCCTACGGCCTCACACCCCCTCAAGAACCCAAACCCTAAAATAAAACCCTAACCCAAAATAGCCCATACCCTCACACGGCCTAAACACCCATACCCCTACAGCCTCTAGTTTTTCCATAAACTATAATATAAGGCCAAGAAAACCCAATCCTAACCTACAAACCCATACGGCCATCAACAAGTCCCAAACAAATCCATGAACCGAATCAAGAGATTCAAGAAGACACAAGAACACGTTGGTTGAAGGCAACCTACACACAAAGATTGCAAGGACAACCCAAGGTATTATGAATTTACTATTCTGACCTTAGTCACAAAAAAAACATAACAAAAAAAAGAGTTTCTGAATACAAAGAAAAAGGAAAAGAAAAAGAGATAGCAAATGAATCAAGCAGGGCAAAGAAACGCAAAGTGAAGAAGGGCTTCAAAACTTGTGCTCATCTTGGTTCTTGAATTAAAGGCCAAACCATAAACTTCCAAACAGTCCTACCTTAGCCTCAAAAAGACTTAAACGCATACCATAAGTCTTGAACACAATTTGATTAAAAACTTGATGGAACCTTAAGTGAATTAAGTAGGCAATGTCTAAGATTAACTAAAGATTGCCCAAGGCAACAATTAGTTTCTCTTTGGCTTAGTCATCAACATCATTTTTAGTTTCTTATATCTTTGAATCTTAGTATTTGTGGCCAAATTTGTTCTTCCTTGTGTTTCTTTTGAGTTGGGAAAAAGTTGGAATTTATTGAAGACGATTGGAACTGCTTCGATGTCTTGGCATTACCCCCAAGAAGTGTTGCTTGCTTTATTGTTTCTAACCCTTGATTGGGCCAAAAGACAATCTTTGAGTGTGCGAGAAAATATTGAGAGAAAAGAGAGAGAGAGAAACAAGAGCAATACACTTGATTTACGCTAACGTCTAATGTTTGTTTGATTTTTGTGTTAGTTTTGCTTTTTCTTTTTTTTCTTTTATCTTGACCTCAGGCTATACACCATGAATAACGTTTCTCAAGGTGTGACTAGCCCTGCCTAAAGTTCTCAAGTTAAATCAGGGGAGCATGGATGACTCAGGCTTCTTGGATAACTACGTCTTGGTTAGCATCATATGGGGAATGAAGTGCTTCAAAAAGAACCTTGACGAGCTTAAACAATGTATGCATCACTTTGGCCGATCTAATGACATATGGGTAAGTCATTGACGTAACAAGAGTCCAAGGTATCAATCTTATTCTCAAACTCATCTAATTGTATGAGAATATTATGATGATTGGTTTGTATAAAGTTCCCACTGATGAACTTGAGGAATTGCTTATGCTTAGGTCCATTGCTGGCTTGAGTAAAAACATTACTGATAAGATGGTGCATGAAAGATTTGAAACTCTAGATGATATGTATTACTTTGAAAAAAAAACGTAGAATGGAGCTTAGGTGTAGAAAAACATAAGGAAAAAATGATTGCTCTTAATTTATGGGTGAATGACATTGAAGTTTTACGTAATGTGCATGAAGTTTCTAGTATCCATCATTGTCTAGCCATACTTCACATGTTGTTGATACTCAATCGTATGAGATTAACAATGAAACGTTTGTTGATTCTCTTGACTTACACAACTATGTTGAAACAAAACTACATGGACTTGAATTGCATGATTTAAATGAAGCTGAAATTGAGACTAACTATTTGCATGAATACCGAAGTCATTTTTTGAGTCATACAGTCTTGGTCATGGACTGCATAATGATGTTGTTAGTATTCTTTAAAGTGAACCTAAAGTACAAGAAAAAGATGAAGACAAATTGGAAATTGAGAGTAACGAAGAAAGGCAAAAAAATGATATACGTGTGCTAAAAGTTTTATTGGCTAACGCTTTACCGTTTTTGTTTACATATGAGCTTCCATTGTTTCATGTTCAAAAGGTTCTAATGGAAGTGTCAAACAGCACTGATACACCTCTTATGATTGTGTCTACTATACGTTATTCTTCTGATGTCTGTTTTGTTGTTGGAAATTGTGTACAGCCATATGGTACCCTCTTTTCAAAAGCTTTGATTTGCATACGTGTATATCTAAGCATTCCTTTCGTGTTTAAATTTTTTTGGATAATTTATGTGTTTGATCCAAGCGTTTGGAATTGCATGAATGAGAATTTAAAACTTAGGTTGCATTTTGGAGTACTCGGGATTTGGCTAAAGACGTATGTTATGGACATAGTTTTGGAATTAAATCATTTGATTGAATATGTTTTGTTGAACACTTGTTTGACATGGAAAAATGCATCACACATGAGATTTGAACCTCAATTCTCCAGGTCATGTTTTGTGTTTCCATTTTTTGTGCATTGTAAGATCTGGAAGCAGAGTCTGTTGTCTCGTCCAAAGCATGTTAAGAAGAAGCGATACAAGTTCAACAGAAACTTGAAGATACAAGGAAGTTCTTATATTGCGTTTAAGTTTCATTCATCTTCACTGTATACATGTTTCATTATTTTGATATTTGATCCGGGTGAAGATGGAATAAACATTTTAGTCTACATTCTTTTCATGCATGTTATGGCTAAATTCTTCTCCCCGTTCGTGCAACTTTGGATTCGAGGACGAATTCTTTTGAAGAAGGAGGGAATGATGGTCCTCATATGAGCGCCGCATTTTTTTATAGTCGTACATGATTATTCAATGTTTTAAATGTTATAAATGAGATATAAGGGTTGAAGGGAAGGGATGGACAGTCATTGTATGAATGATAATGTTTTTGTGGTTTTCTGTAGTCGTTTATGTGTTTTCTTATTCAGGGGACATTTTGGTCATTTCACTCACTGTTAGGTATTTCACATACGTGACATACATTACATTTATCCTTGATAAAATGATGTTTGGTAGAGTTTTTATGTTGTAGGAAACTTCAAGGGAGAAAACGTTTGTTTGGAGGAAGATTAAGCAAGAATGCATGCTGAATTTCGAACAAGCATAACTTCTTTGTTTTAACTTGGAATGGTTTCAATTTTGGGCTCAAATTCATGGCCTCAGGGATCTCTACAATATTGAAGAAGGTTCAAAGGCTAATTCCAAATGTACAAGTTTCTACAATAAAATCAAGGATCAAGGCTTAAAAAGAGGCTAAAAGGCTCTTAAGATTCCTACATTTTAGAGGACCATCCCTAAATTTTAAAAACTCAAGTTTTTGGCAAATTCCAAGTCTCAGGAGGTAATAAGGCTGGCCACTTATGTATTTTGAAGATAGGATAAGATTCTTTCATATTTTTGTAAATTATCTGAAGTGGAGTTGTGTGTAAGGATGTCTACATATAGTTCAAGTTGTAGTTTAGCACTTTTCCATTTACTTAGTTTTTTTATATTAGAGTTTTTTAGATTAGGACTTCTCCATTTAGTTAGTGGCTTTGTTTGTCTATTTGAAGAGCCATATGACCGCCCCCTTTGTACCATTCCAACACAATTCTTCTCTTCAATAAAATTCAGTTTTTCTCTTAGCACTTTGTGTCTTTGAGTTGTTTCTTGGTTTTTCATAAAATCAAGGTTAGGATTCTTATAGTTTGAGCATGCTTTAAGGTGGTGCTTCCCAAGCCAAAGTGAGGAACATCTTGGAGGACGATTCGTTTGCCAAGATCAACTTTAATCCCGTTGTGGAGGTGTTGCTCAACCGTTGTTGCCTTGAAGGAAGCAAGGAGGGAGGTACCTCTTTGTACCAACCCTTGAAGGTGGAGTTTTGAAGGAAAAGATCCAAGCTTGCGTGAGGTATTCACATCTCACAAGATGTAGAAAACTATAAAAGTGAATGGTCTAGCGAATATAAGAAGAGAATGTCCATGATGCCAAAGCAATGCAATTACTTTTAAATGGACTTAATGCTTCTGAAGCAGGTTACGTTTCTAATTGTACTAGTGCACATAATATGTGGAAATTATTAAAATTAAAGCATGAAGGAACTAGTGGTATAAAAGAGTCAAAAATAAACATGCTTATGACTGAGCTCGAAGGTTTTAGAATGTTACCAAATGAATCCATAACATCTATGGATTTCAGAATTACTAATATCTTCAATGCACTTGAGTCATTGGGTAAATCTTTTACCAACAAGTAGAAGGTACCAAAAGTGTTGCGAAGTCTTCTCGCTGAATGGGATCCGAAGGTAACGACTATTGAAGAAACGAAATTAATCACTAAAATGGATGAGTTGATAGGCTCACTTAGAGTATATGAAGTGAAACTGAACCAACAGAAATTCGAGTCGTCAAAATCATCAGGAAAGATTATTGCTTTCAAAACAACTAAGTCATCTTATATAAAAATTGATGAAAGTAATAGTGATAGTGAAATAGATAATGACTTAATATTAGTAGGTAGAAAACTTTGAAGATTTTTTGCCTAATGAGAATAGACAACAATGTTCTTCTTTCTCTTTTCAACTTAAGAGAAATAACTCAATAGAAATAGTGAAAAATGGTATAATAAGGAATTAAAATGCTATGAATGTGGACAAGAGGGACATATGTCATATGATTGTCCAACTAAGAGAAATAACAATAATAATAACAACAAACAAGTTAAGCAAACACAAAGAACCGAGCCAATAAGCCCAAGACAAGGAAAGGTAAAAGGGAAATAAAGGCAAGCATATAAAGTGACTCCTTCAACTCCAAATCCGAGCATTCAGAACATGAGGAAGCTTAAGTATGCTTCGTGTCAAAGACAATAAGAAGATAAAGACAAAGTATCTAAAAACCAAGTAGTTTTTAGATAGTAGATGTTCGAGGCACATGACCGGAAACCCCCGGCTATCCATGGAGCTAAAAGAAATAAAGAACGGAGGAAAGGTGACATTTGGTGATAACAATCAAGGAAGAGTTGTTGGAAAAGGAATGATAGGAGACCCGGACACATTTCAAATAAGAAATGTGCTACTTGTGAGTAATTTATCTTATAATCTGTTAAGCATTTCTCAACTTATTGATTGTGGTTAAAATTTTTTTTTCTTATTACTTCATGTGATATAACCAATAATAAAGGAGAAATTGTGTTTAAATGAAATAGAGATGGAAATATACACACCTTATCTTTAAAAAACATGTTAGATGCTAAAATTAAGTGTTTAATATCACATGACTGAGATGTAAACCTATGGCATAGACGATTAGGCCATATAGGTATTTCTTCAATTGAAAAGTTGCTTAGAAAGAACCTTATAAGAGGTTTACCGAGGCTTGAATTAAATAATTTTCAATTATGTGAAACTTGTGTTAAAGGTAAACATAGTAAAGAAACATTAAAGTCAAAACGTGAAGAGAGTACTAACCACATATTAGACCTACTACACATAGATTTATTTGGTCCAAATAGGACAAAAAGTCTAGGTGGACACTATTATGTATATGTTGTAGTAGACGAATACTCGCGATATAAAAGGGCATTGTTTTTAACACAAAGATGATGCTTCATTAGAAATTGAGAAACTTGTTAAACAACTTGAAAATTTTTATGAAAAAAGTGTTAAAATAATTAGAAGTGATAGAGGTGGTGAATTTAAAAATAAAAATATAATTAAGTTTTTTGGATTACATGGAATAAAGCATGAATTTTCACCATCTAGAAGACCACAACTAAATGGAGCTGTTGAACGTAAAAATATAACAATTGAAGAAATACCTAGGACTACGTTATGAGAAAATGTATTATCAAGATATTTATGGGTTGAATCTGTGAGTTGTGCGTGTTACATAATAAATAGGCTTTCTATTAGAAAGAAGTTAAATAAAACACTTTATAAGTTGTTGTATAATAGAAAACCTAAAATAGATTATCTAAGAGTATTTAGGTGTAAATGCTTTGTACTTAGTACAAAAGATAATCTAGATAAATTTGAACAAAAGTCTGTTGAATGTGTGTTTGTTGGATATTCAACTAACTCAAGAGCATATAGGTGTTATAATCCTGCATCTAGAAAAATAATTGAATCTATCCATGTAAATTTTAATGAGAATGCATATCTTGAAGCATGTAATAGAACTCAAAGAAACATGAAAACAATGTTAAAAATATGTTTGATGATGATGACTTTGTACTTGAGCCTGTATGTGATTATCTAGATCCGAATTTTCCTGAACAAAATGTGCATGAACCCTTAGGTGAAATGAATCAGGAAAATCTGCAATTGAAAGATGATTCATCTAATTTACAAGATGTTCCAATTGTATATGATAATGTTCATACAAATGAAACTTTTGAACAAGAAGAAGGTGAACCTAGTCAACTAAGGAATTGGTGGCATATAAAAAATAAACAAAAACACCACAAGGAATTAATCGTTGGTGATCCAAGTTACGGGGTTAGAACGCGTAGAAATATAAGTCAAGCAGAAGGGCGTATTTTAATATATCACTTAGAACCTAAAAACGTTAAGGAGGTCTTAGGTGATATATCATGGATAGATGCCATGCATGAGGAAATGAATCAATTTACACGAAATAATGTGTGGGATTTAGTACCTAAACCAAAAAATAAATCCATAATAGGTATTTAGAAATAAAATGGATGAACAAGGTAACACCATACAAAATAAGGTTAGACTAGTTGCACAAGGTTATAATCAACTGACTAGAAGCTATTAGGTTGTTACTTTCTATCGCTAGTCTAAGTAACATTAAACTCATCCAAATGGATGTCAAGGATGCATTTCTAAATGGATTCATCTAAGAAGAGGTTTTTGTCAGACAACCCCATGGATTTAAAGATCCAAAGTACTCTAACCATGTATACAAGTTTAAGAAAGCTTTATATGGGTTGAAATAAGCTCCATGAGCTTGGTATGATAGATTTGCAAACTTTCTTATTGCAAATAATTATCAAAGGGGGACTATAGACAACACCCTATTTCTAAAAAGAAAAGAAAATGAATTTCTAACAGTCAAAATATATGTAAATGACATAATTTTTGGTTCCACAAATCCTACTCTAGTAAAGGACTTCGAAGAGTGTATGAAGTCTGAGTTTGAGATGTCTATGGTAGGAGAACTTAACTACTTCATAGGACTACAAATCAAACAAACTCCTCGAGGAATCCATATTAACCAACTTAAGTACATAAAATGATATAATTAAGAAGTTTGGATTTGAAGAGTTGAAACCAACAACTACCCTATAAGAGATAGTATCAAATTAGATAAAGATGAGAATGGAAAACCTTTTGATGACACACTATATAGGTCTATGACTAGATCATTATTATACTTAACCGCATCAAGACCATATATAATGTTAAGTGTGTGCATATGTGCTAGGTTTCAATCTCGTCCTAAGGTGTCTTATTATAATGCGGTGAAAAAGATATTTAGGTATACTAAACAATACACCTTGTTTAGGACTTTGGTATGATAGAAACTTTAATTTAGAGTTACATGCCTATAGTGCCGCTGATTATGGTGGTTGTAAGATAGATAGAAAATCCACTAGCAGAACTTGTCAATTAATAGAAACCAACCTAATTTCTTGGTTTTCTAAGAAACAATCTAGTGTAGCCTTTTCTACCATCGAATATGAGTATATAGTCTTAAGTCTATGTACCACCCAAATACTTTGGATAAAACAGCAACTTAGTGATTTTGGATGAATAAGATTACAATTTTATGCAATGGCACAAGTGCGATCAATCTTTCTCGGAACCTGGTACTTTATTCTAAAGCCAAACACATAAAAGTTAAATACCATTTCCTACATGATCATGTTCAAGGAATATAAACATAACCATGTAAGGAATGATAATCATGTTGCTGATATTTTACCAAACCCCTTAGTCAAGCCACTTTCGAAGCCTTACGAGCCAAGTTAGACATGTTACCCTACGATACTATAGCATGATTTTCTCTTTCGCAAGATTTACAAAATAAAGGGAGAGAGAGAACATGATTTTATAAGTCGTATACAAGTGGTTCAGAGCATAAGTTAAGGGGGCTGCATGGGTTGAGGGGAAGAACAAAGGGGAAGAGCATATGTTGAGGGGGAGAACCGTTAGGGGAGAGCATATATTAAGGGGGAGAACATGTGTCTAAAAAGTTTAAAAACAATTGGTAAGTCTAAAAACAATTGATAAATTGGTGAGAAAGCAATTGGTAAAGAATATAACATTAAAATCATATAGAGTTATTTTGAAAATCATCCAAAAGTGAGAGAATGTTTAGAATATGTTTGGATAATTTTCAAAAAGTATGATTTTAAGTGTTAAATATTTAATTAATATCCAGGGATATTATAAAAGTGTCACACATGATATTATAAAAATGTCAAAAAGTTGAAATATATCAAACAAGGTGAAAAATGACATCGATCTCCCAGGTTGAGACATGTCGATCGATCTATGTACATCATCCTCTCACATCGATCGATCCATGTAACGCACAATAAAACCAAAATCTTACTGTGAGACATGTTATCTAAGCCTGATACACATCTATCGATCAATGTATATCAATCTCTCATGTTGATCGATCGATGTAAGACAGATTCAAAAATAGAACCGCACTGTGAGACATCGATATCTCAAATAGAGGAACATCGATCGATCAATGTCAATATAATTATAAAAAATTTCTTTAAAATATGGTAAAATAGTTGTTTTCATTGATATATATGTTTTTAATGACTTATACATGCTTATTGTAATTTTATTACTTGAATTTGATGAATATGAATATAGCTCTTGACTAATATGTCTCGAAAGTTTTTATAACTTACCAAAAATGGCAAAAGTGATATTTTGAGTTTTCTTGTAGGTACATAACATATGAAAATCACTCAAGGACTTATCTATAACATATTTATCACTACGGAGGCATTCTTATGTTTATTTTTGGACAACGAATATGTTTTTGCAGCTTTCTATCATCAAGGGTATTTTTGTCATTTTAATTTCTAAGGGCACTTTGGAATTTTTACTCGATTACATCTTTCGAGTATGATATTATCTTCATTATGGAGATTATATATGGTAATCTTGAAGATTATTATGCGACTGTATGTCCTATCCTCAATATTGACGACTTTATCGACATCAACTAAATATGTGACGGTTTACGTTGTCACATTATATTTTCTCCGTAAAGTCACTTATATATATTATTGGAGGTGTGCATCTATATTTTTGCAGAGATTCTAAAGGTATTCGTGGAACAAAATTCTCCATAATTTACAAGGAGAAAAATGCAAAAATTTTGAATTATATGTTAACTATGTCATGTCAACCTTTTATCAACTTATTTATCTTCTTCATGCTGATGATTTACTCGGTTTTTACACATGGGATTTGATCTTAAATATGTGTAAACAATGCTCAAATTACACATGGACCAATCAAAATGCAACTAGGTGGCAAAAGTTGCAAACATGGCAACGCAAGGTGATAATAAACGGCTACTAGCCGTTTGGTTCAAAATTTTGGGCAGCCTTCACATGTTCTATTATGTTGCAAGGAGTTGATGTATTCTTGGGAGAAATATGTCATCCTATCTTTTTCATATTATCATCATTTTTCAAGAAGTTCTAAGTCATTTTTCAAGGTGATAAAACCGGCCAAGACAAGTGTCAAGGTGGAGAAATCATATTGCTTGAAGATGCCAAGTGTGCAAGATGTTAAGGTGGTCATCCAATGAAATAAAGACACACAAAGTTTGATGATTATAAAGGTGACAAATTGGCATTCTTATCTTCAAGGGGTGCCTCACATTATTAAAAGGAGGTAAGGTGAAGAGAAGAAACAAAAAAACCTTGAACATTTAACTTGAAGAACATCTCTTGCTATCTTCTCTTCTCTTCTTTCTTGTTCATGCTTTGTGTAGCTAAGGTGAGAATTGTCGCAGAGCTACATTATAAATCTCTTGTGTTAAATTTTGTAAGATCAAATAGTAATCTTTGTAAGGCTAAATTAATAGGTGGTAGAGGTGGTGCAATATATTTTGCATAGAGATGATAAACCAAGTCTCGATTAAGGTTGGTGTACAACCACAGGATCAAGCTCGGTATTTATTGTATTGATGCACATTCATAGTGAAAATCCAAGGAAAGGCATTCCTTGGGACTGGAGTAGGTCACATTGACCGAACCAAGATAAATCTTCTGTGTCCTTATTCTTCTTTTGTTCTTCTATTGTCTGCCCGTTTTTACAGTTTCTTGCACTCAAATTTACACAATTGAAAAAATAGTAAAATGTTTTCAAAATTATTAATTTTTGGTGGAGTTAAACTTCAGACTGTTAGCTTTCATTTGCAACAAGAATCACTCGATTTGAGCAAAGAAAAGTTAGTCTTTCAGTCTTTGAAATATTACTGCTCCATTCTAACAACAACCTGACTATTTTCAAAAAAATGCGCCTTTTCATTTTATTAAGCATACTTTCTAAACAAGACCTTTTGAAAACTTAAAGTAGACATTCTAAAGAGTATTTTGCACAAAAATCAACCTTTTTTGACCGAGTAAACAAACAGTTATAGTTTTTTCAAAATTTGTCAACGTTATGTAAAAAACGGTTCAGATTGACTATCTGAATCTTTGTATTTGTTTGAATGGTCAAACGATTTTATTTTTACCTCATTTTTGGGCAGATTAAGAATAAGGTTTTAAAGTTTATCTCTTGAAAAGTCATAATTTTGAAGTTGTGTACTGAGATCTTTGAATTTTTTATAAACGGGTACTGGTCTTGAATACTTTCAGAATCAAGTTGAGGGGCAATTTTTTAAAAGGTTGTAAAATAATGCTATTTTTGCTAACTACTATTCACCCCTCTCTAATAATTTTTATTGCATGTGTTACGGTTCAACAAGGTTCGTGATCCAGTCGCCTCCACTGATCGGATTCGTTTTCAGTCGCTCAAACTCCGATTCTCATTTCCAGTTGATACAAACTTCTATGATCTTGTGATAGCATGATTGCATTTCTTAACCTCTTCCGGGGAAAAATTATTTTGGTAAACCCATCAACTGGGGAGTATCAGCTGTTGCCCCCGATTGGCAAGAGGGTCGGACACCGTGATGTTGGGTTTTGGATTTTGTGGTTTGAGAACTTATCTCTTATTTATAGAAGATATTTCTTCTAGTTTTTTATCAAGAATTTTTTCCTTATGAAAACTATTATGTATCTCTTTTCGCTATTAACCATTATGTTGGGATTAATTCGAGATACGTGTGATGTGCAGCACGTTAATAAAGTTTATACGAATTAATCATAAGGTGGACGTTATGTATGATAATATTATATGTCACATATGTCATGTAATAATATTAATTGTTACGTAAAACATCCACACGTTAAGTGATCATCGGGTATGTTCGTAGATGTATAGTGTCGTCTAAATGGAAACCCCAAATACGTAGACAGTCATATGGTCAGAGACCGCGATGGATGGGCTCAAATTGCAATGACCATAAAGTTACGACATCTGGTCCCCGAGGGGCGACAACCCATGTGTGGCTAGTAGATAATTTTTGATACAATAATTAAATATTAAGTAATATTTAATAATATTTATTATTAAATATTAGATAATATTTGATAATGGATAGAGATAACTTGAATATAACATCAAGTATATTCCAGGTATCTGGGATAAAGGAATCTCTATCCTTAAAGGAATATGCCCACCAGGATTCCTATTGGATAATGGATAAAGATAACTTCAATATAGCATCAAGTATATTCCAACCATCTGGGATAAAAAAAACTTTATCGATTAAGGAATATGCCAATTAGGATTCTCTATTCTCCCTCTATATAAAGGAGGAGGCATTCACCTCCTCACATCATCAAACAGGAAATCGGCCATATAGAGAGAAAAGTGGGAGGGAGTGCCAACCTTGTTCTATAAAGCCCACACTGCCTAGCCTCTCCATCGGGTAAAACAGTGAATTGCTGATTCTGTTCAAGGCGTGTATCAGCAGGTGGGAGGTCGTGAATCCTTGGATCACGCCAGATTCTTCACTAGCTGGAGTAGTTGCAACGTACGTGTTTAGATTAACAACAGCAATGGAGCAAGGTATATTTTCTGCATTTTGTTACTTTGTCCATTGATTCGATTAAACGGTCCTATTCAGGGATTTATTAAATTAAATCCAACAAGTGGTATCAGAGCAGGCCTAATCGAATCAATTTCATTAATCTGTTCATGCTGAAAAACGGAATTTTTCCGGGTCAAAACGTTTTTTTTATCAAGTTTTAGTGAAAAAAACGTCTGGTCTCATATTAAGCAAACGCCGTAAGGCTTCAGGCACAAATCTGATGCTGCTCATGTGGCCATCACCTTTGCCGGAAGGCAAACCTTCCCAGGTTCAATCCTGGCAAGCCGAAAATTTATACTGTTTTTGGATTTCTGGAATTTTGTTTAATTTTATTATAAATCCATATGCTCCCCCTCAATTAAACAAAACGGCTGCTGGCCTAGCGGCCGGCTCCTGGGACAGCAACTTAGAAGGCAGGGGATCGAATCATGCTCCAACATTTCTGGAGCATTTTTGCTCTAGGAAAATTCTGGTGGTGGTTGGACTTTGGATCCGGGTTTGACCCGGTCCGACCCTGCACTTAAAATTGGGCTTCGGCCTAAATTCGAATTTAATTAAAAAAATTGCGAATTCCAGATTTCAGATAGGCTTTCAGATTTGGCCGTAATTCAGTTCAGAAGGGCTTTCATATTTGGCCCTAATTCGGTTCAGAAGGTCTTCGGCCCAATTCAGTTGCAGGTTTAAAAAAAAAGGAAATCTGGAAAATTCAGATGGGACGGGCGGGTTCTGATCCGACCCGACCTGCGTCCAGTCCTTAATTGCTTTTTTAATTTTCAGTTTTAATTTTAGTTTTGTTATTTATTTGTATATTATTATTATTTTAGATAAAAATAATAATAATAATAATTTTTATTATTATTATTTAAAGTTTCTTTTAAGGAAAATAGTAATAATAATAATAATAAATTGTTATTATTATTATTATTTTAAAATTTTCTTTAAGAAAATAATAATAATAATAATAATAATAATAATAATTTAATTATTATTGTTATTATTATTATTAAAGGAAAATAGTAATAATAATAAGTAATTATTATTATTATTATTTTAAAGTTCTTTTAAAGGAAGATAAAGTAAATAATAATGATAATAATGCCATTATTATTGTTATTATTTAAAGTTTATTAAGGAAAATAGTAGTAATAATAATAAATTCTTGTTATTATTATTATTATTTTAAAGAAATCCAAAATAATAATAATCAAGTGTTAAGTTAATTTCTGGTTATTGCATTATTATGTTTATATGCATGCAGTTATTTGTTTATTTATTTATGCCTTATGTTTATGCATGTTAACAAATAAACAAATAAAGTTAAGGAACTTAATCCAATAAGGATCCGAATCTTGTTTGACTCTGTTTGACCGAGTTCAACTAAGTTAATTCGATGGATTAAGTTGACTGAATTAACCAACAGTTATCAATCAATGCGGTTTATACTCGTGATAGATGACTCATTGAGTTGTGATAAAAACACCGTACACATAATTTTGTCGAAGAAAGCTGGTACTTAAACGAGACCATTGTGACTCCACCGGTGGCCTGGAAATTACGTGGAATGGTAATACACAATTATGGCAAGTGGGTATTGTTGAATCGGTTCACTTCACACTCAATGTGACTCATCATAAGGTTATATCACTTGTTAAATTGATTGGTAAAGATATTGTTTTCTTAAACCATAAAGGAGAACCGAGCTTGGTTCAAGGTGGTTCTTATTTGAGCCGTAAAGGGAATCAAGCTGGTTTGAATTGGTTTAAGTAAAACAAAATGGATGTTGGGGCTAAGTATGCACGGAACGTGCAAAAGGGTCAGTCAGGAAACTGCGGATCATTTAGAACCATAAAGTTACGTGACTTAGAAAATGTAGGGCTTTAATATGATCCCCTTAAAGTTCCACAATCATATCATCGCCACTATATTTGTTATGATCGTGAAAGGCATGTATATATTGGAGGCAATCATTGACCGGCCCAAAGGAAGGTGTGATTGTTGAAAACACATATGAGCATGGTAGTGGACCTAAATAGGGCCGGCGGCGAAGCTTTAAATGCATAGGTTAAATCATCGGCCCAAAGAAAGGTGGTTGACTCGTGCTTGGAGAGCCGTCATATTGACCACTACACCCAATTGTTGGAAGGTATTGGGATGACTCCAAATAACCCCAATATAGGAAGACAATTGGTAGATGGAATCGGGGTTCTATTTTGATATTTGTTTTTATGCAGTTTAAAGATTACATGTGTTGTGTATTTAAGTCTGTTTCTTGTTTGCTTTTCAGCAATAGTTGTTAAGTTGTAAAAATGTTTTGATGATAAAAAGATGTTTTAAATGAGTTAAATTTATGTTTGATATTTGACGCAAGATGGGTAAATCACACTATGTCCAAAGTGACATCGATCGATCGATGTTGATCAGAACACATCGATCTCTAAACCAGGTGACATCGATCGATCGATGTCACTTCAGCCCCTGACATCGATCGATCGATGTTAAGCAGTGTCAAAACTGTAATCTTCTGGAGGACATCGATCTCTCCCTTCCAGGCACATAGATCGATCGATGTCCCCCAGAATTCAAATTTTCTGAACGCTGGAACAAAATCCAAGGGAGATTTATGATGTTCTCTCTTTCCAATCTTGCTAAAATTTCTTGTGGACTTTAACCCAACCTATTACATGCTTCCTTGACTATTGTATACATGTCTAAGATTCTCTAGGGTGGCTATCCAAGATCAAATCACTCCATAGGGTGGCTAGAGACTATTTGGGCATTATCTTGACATTTTTGAAGATGAAGACTTGGTGGAGAGCCTCAAAAACGTGGTGAACTTCATCTATAAATAGAGAATACTTGGATGAAGCAAATACACACTTTCAACATCATTTAGCTTTATTTTCCATTGTTGTATATTTCTCTCATACTTGTAAATTTGTTTAAAGCTTGTCTAGCTTTTCTTTGATCCTCATTATTGTATATTGAGAGAAAAAGAGTCAAGCACAAGAGGAACCATAAATATTTGATCTCTTGCTTGTGCTTAGACTTGTGAGAAAGTGTGAACCCTACCATATTTCTTCAACCCACTGTGAGAAGTTCTTAAAGGAACTTTTCTTGAAGTTGTGAGGAAGCAAGAAGTTGTTCTTGCTAATAGCTGTAGTTGCTGTAGTTGCACAAGTGTGTTTTGTGCAAGAAGTTGTTGTTGTTGTGGCTTACACTAAAGTGTTAGTGTAAGTGTTGTTGTGGTTGTTCTTATTGTTCATAATAAGAAGAGTAGTTGTTGAAAATCCACTTTGGAAACAAAGTGGTAGTGGAGTAGAATCATTTACGATTCGAACCACTCTATATCCGGTGTACTCATTTACTACTTCTCATCTCCCATTCTTGCTCTGATTTTGAATATCTTTTTGAGTTGAGCAAACGAGAAAATTCCGCAAAATAGCCAAACACTCTATTCACCCCCCCTCTAGAGTGTATTTCGGACCTAACAATAGTGTCTAACATTAAGGATATTCCTACAATGAACGGTTCAAACTATAAGCAATGGAAAGGTCAATTTGAGATCCTTCTGGGGATTGCTGATCTAGACAATGCGTTATAGATAGATCATCCAGCTGTGCTAACAGACGAAAGTACCAGTGAAGAAAAATCTCACATGGCACGCTGGCTACGATCAAATCGCATGTGTCTTATGATCATGCAAAAGACTATCCCCAAATGCTTCAGGGGACACGTTTCTGAGTCCACGACGGCTAAAGAATTTTTAGCCGACCTCGAGCAAAGATATGTAAAGAATGAGAAAGCCGAGGCATGCAATCTCTTAAAGAAACTTTGCTCGAAACAGTACTGTAGAATCGACAGCATAAGGGTGCATAAAGTTATGAATGCTGTCACCACCAAGTTCGGTGGTAAGAAACGCAAAGCTGCGGAAATGGTTACTGTGCAAAAGGCAAGTCAAAAGGAAAAGGGGGTGCCTACTACTGACACACCTAAAAGCATGACTTGTTTCTTTTGCAATAAGGAAGGACATTTAAGGAAGAATTGTACTGGTTATATATCTTGTCTCAAGAAAAAGGGTACATTCTTAGTTTGTTCTGAAGTTAATTTTGTTTCGGATATAGCTACTTGGTGGGTCGATACGGGAGCCACGACTCACCTATCTGTGACTATGCAAGGTTGCCTAAGCCATAGAAAACCAAGAGACGATGAAAGATACGTCTATTAGGGAAATGGCAGCGGCATAAAGGTTGAAGTCATCGGGCACTTCAGATTGCTGTTGACATCCGATTTCTATTTAGATTTGCATGACACTTTTGTAGTACCATCGTTTAAACGAAATCTTATTTCGTTTTATCGATTGGATAAAAGTGGATATTACGGTTTTTTGGAAATAGAAATTTCCAACTTTATCATGCTTCTAGATCGATTGGTCACGGTATAATGTCCGAAATTGATAAACTTTATTCAATAAATGTTGCTTCAAATCAGGAAACCTTGCATGTTGTAACGCGAAACGTTAAAGCAAAATTAACTCATGAGAATTCAGGATCACTTTGGCATCGACGTTTAGGACATGTGTCCAAAAACAGAATAGAACTTTTTGTCAAAACAGAAATTCTCAATCCTTTAGACTTAACCGACTTAGAGTCGTGTGTATTTTGTGCTAAAGGAAAACAAACTAAAGTCCGAAGATATGAAGCAAATTGTGCAAATAGTCCATTAGAGTTGATTCATACCGATATTAGTGGCCGATTTCATCCGGTTACTCGAAATGGCCACTGTTATTTTATCACCTTTATTGATGACTATTCGCGATATGGCTACATATTCTTGATTAAAGAAAAAGCGCAAGCAATAGACATGTTCAAATCCTTTAAAGCTGAAGTTGAGTTACAACTCAACAAAAGGATTAAAGCCATCAGATCAGACTGTGGGGGTGAACACTACGGTCGATATGATGGATCAGGAGAACAATATCCAGGACCATTTGCTAAATAACTAGAGGAAAACGGAATCGTCCATCAGTACACCATGCTTGGTCACCAAGCATGAATGGTGTAGCTGAAAGATGAAACCGTGCACTTATGGATATGGTGCGTAGTATGATGAGTCAAACTACACTACCATTATTCCTCTGGGGAGAAGCACTTAAAACCGCAGCTTACATCCTCAACCGAGTACCAACTAAAGCAACGATAAGGACCCCTTATGAGTTATGGACTAAGCGTAAGCCTAGCCTTAACCACATAAGGGTTCGGGGCTGTCCAGCAGAGGCAAAGCCTTACAGACCAAATGAAAGAAAGCTGGACACCAAAACAATTAGTTGCTATTTTGTTGGTTACTCAGAAAGGTCACGTGGGTATAAATTCTACGATCCCACAAGTAAAGTGTTTTTCGAGACAAATTCGGTAAAGTTCTTTGATGATACTTTGGTTACGGGGGGTAATAATTTGCATCAGCAGATCATCGAGTTAGATGAGGCACACTCAGATGTGACAGAAATGCGAATCGAACCATCTTTTGGGGAGATAGCATCAGTGATACCCGCACCTGAGGTACCTCATCCCAGTAGTAATGCTCCACAGGAACAAGTTCATGTTCCTAAGGAAGTTACTGAAGAACCCGATGAATTGCCGGCTGATGCAGTTCAGGAACCTACAGTATCCCAAGAACAAGTGCCCCTAAGGAGATCCACTCGTGAACGTAGAAACCCCATACCTAGCGACTATGTGGTGTATCTCTAAGAACACGAATTCGATGTTGGTATGTTGGACGATGACCCCGAAAACATCCAACAAGAATTGCAATGTCGAAATAAAGAAAAGTGGATAAAGGCCATGGAAGAAGAAATAAAGTCTATGCACGACAACAAGTTATGGGATGTCGTCTCATTGCCTAAAGGCTCGAAACCCATTGGTTGCAAATGGATATTTAAAACCAAACGGGATTCAAAAGGCAACGTAGAACGATATAAGGCTCGACTTGTTACTAAAGGATTTACCCAAAAGGAGGGCATAGACCATACAAAAACCTTCTCTCCAGTATCCACGAAGGATTCCTTCCGGATAATCATGGCTGTAGTGGCACATTTAGATCTTGAGCTACATCAGATGGATGTTAAGACTGTGTTTTTAAACAGAGAACTCGACAAAACCATTTACATGGTTCAACCGCCTCGATTCGAGGTGGGAGATCCAAAAGGCATGGTTTTTCGACTAAAGAAATCAATCTATGGACTCAAGCAAGCGTCTCGACAGTGGTACTTCAAATTCGTCAAAGTGGTTGTCTCCTTCGGTTTTGAGGCAAACCAAATTGACGAATGCGTGTATCACAATTTCAGTGGGAGCAAGTTCATATTCATGATCTTGTACGTAGGTGACATACTGCTTGCGACAAACGATGTAAACATGTTGAGCGATACCAAAGCCTTTCTGAGAAAACATTTCGAGATGAAAGACCTTGATGAAGCCTCATATGTGTTGGGACTTGAGATACGGAGGAATCGTACCCAAGGTACCTTAGCTCTCCTACAACATGCATATATCAAAAAGGTGTTGAAGCGGTATAGCATGGATAAGTGAAAACCACTTAATACCCCTGTGGTAAGAGGAGATAAATTTAGTCTGAAACAATGTCCCCAAACAGAGTTTGAACGTTCAGAGATGAGGAATACTCCCTATGCTTCGGTAATAAGGAGTATAATATATGTCCAAGTATGTACACGACCACACTTGGCATTCATTACAAGAATGTTAGGCAGATACCTCTCTGATCCGGGTAAGGATCACTGGACCACAACAAAGAGGGTGCTGAAATATTTACAAGAAACGAAACAACACGTACTGACGTGTCGGAGATCTGATGAGTTAGAGATCACTAGATATACATATTCCGATTTTGCTGGATGTCAGGATAGCATGAAATCGACCTCGGGCTATGTGTTTACTTTAGCCGGAGGTGCGATCTCATGGAAAAGCACGAAACATACCTTATTGGCGTTCTCCACTGCGGAGGCGAAATTCGTAGCTTACTTCCACGCATCCAATCAGGCGATATGGCTTCGCAATTTTGTCACAGGGCTGCGGGTATTGGAGACTATCACGTCTCCAATGAGGATTTACTGTGACAATAATGTTGCGGTGCTATATTCAAATAACAACCGAAGTTCATCTAAAGCGAAATATATAGAGATGAAGTATCTGGTTGTTAAAGAAAGAATTCAGAGTGGTCTGATCAGTATTGAGCATATCAGTACAGACTCCATGGTGGCCGACCCTTTGCCTAAGGCCGTGGAACTGGTAGTGTTTCACAAGCATGTTAGCCGTATAAGTCTTAGTCCAGTTGAGGTTGTTCTATCCTAGTGGAGTCTGTGAAGTTTTTCTTGTGTTCAATAAAGTTGTTTATTTCAGACAAACAGTATAATGTACATTCCGGTTATATTAAAGTTTTTCTACAAAAGTAATGTACATTAAGCAGTTACGGCATACATTCTGAATTCTATTGATCTCGCTAAAGAGGGCCAAGTTGGAATTAATATGTACGATCACCTAGCATATTAATTCCACACTACATATCCATTTCAGTATCCATGTCATTCAGTAGAATGTTAGCATCATGATTTAAGAGGGACAAGTCACTAATTCAATGTGGCGGCGTGCGGTTTAAGTCTTTTGCTAACATTTGCTGATGGACCGGATAAAGAAAGACACACTAAAGGACATACGGTATATGAGCTCAAAAGGAGTGACATATAATCTTTAAGATACATACATAGTCCAAGTGGGAGATTGTTGGGATTAATTCGAGATACGTGTGATGCACAACACGTTAATAAAGTTTATACGAATTAATCATAAGGTGGACGTTATGTATGATAATATTATATGTCACATATGTCATGTAATAATATTAATTGTTACGTAACACATCCACACGTTAAGTGATCATCGGGTATGTTCGTGGATGTATAATGTGATCTAAATGGAAACCCCGAATATGTAGACAGACATATGGTCAGAGACCGCGATGGATGGGCTCAAAATGCAACGACCATAAAGTTATGACATCTGGTCCCCGAGGGGCGACAACCCACGTGTGGCTAATAGATAATTGTTGGTACAATAATTAAATATTAAATAATATTTAATGATATTTATTATTAAATATTAGATAATATTTGATAATGGATAGAGATAACTTGAATATAGCATCAAGTATATTCCAGGTATCTGGGATAAAGGAATCTCTATCCATAAAGGAATATGCCCACCGGGATTCCTATTGGATAATGGATATAACTTGAATATAACATCAAATATATTCCAGACATCTGGGATAAAAAAACTTTATCCATTAAGTAATATGTCAATTAGGATTCTCTATTCTCCATCTATATAAAGGAGGAGGCCTTCACCTCCTCACATCATCAAACAGGAAATCGGCCATATAGAGAGAAAAGTGGGAGGGTGTGCCAACCTTGTTCTATAAAGCCCACATTGTCTAGCCTCTACATCGAGTAAAGCAGTGAATTGTTGATTCCGTTCAAGGGGTGTATCAGCAATTGGTGGGAGGTCGTGAATCCTTGGATCACGCCAGATTCTTCATCAGCCGGAGTAGTTGCAGCGTACGTGTTCAGATTAACAACAGCAATGGAGCAAGGTATATTTTTCACATTTTGTTACTTTGTCCATTGATTCGATTAAACGGTCCTATTCAGGGATTTATTAAATTAAATCCAACACATTATTCATTATCTAAATATATCATCTAGCAAAGATATATATATCATTCTATTATCTATTTTTATATGATTATCTTTTCATCACTTTACCATAATTATAATCATGTTTAATATTTTTTATATAAAAAAAAAAAGACCTGGTATAACTAAAAACATCTAAACCGAACCATGGTGAGAACATTTAGGCTTTAGGCTGGATCATGGGGCATGGCGGTGCTCCGCCTGAGGCCCATTCCTTTTGTGTCATCCTCTGGTGCAAGTCATATGTTTTATTTAAACTTGATTTCTATATTGGAGCACCGGTTGAGCATTTTTATATGTTCTTTTCAACAACTACCTACATGACTGAAATTTGTTCAAGATTATTCATAAACATCATAAATCACACTTTGCGGTATTAACCAGAAAGTTTACCACATAATGGATAAATAATTACGTGTTGAATTACCAATTGGTACAAGAAGAAGTATTTGAGCATAATTAAGATAACATAAATGTCTTGAATTATATTTTAATATCATCGACATAAACAACAAAAAACGTGTCATTATCTTTTATCTTACAAGTTTGCAATTGATGCTCATTCGGTCATGTACCCAACTCAAATTTCCATAAGTATTCTAGCCAGTTTTCCAAACTTTAATCAGAAACGACACCATTCAAATATTTATATAGGTGACTTCATCAAGTTTGTTTAGCTCATACTATTACCAACATGTCAGTGAATGTCATTAAGAGATTCAAAAAATCTTGCAGCCAATGCTTTGCAGTTTGCACTCTCAATAATGTGTAACAAACACCATATACATCAACATCATCAAAAGATACTAGATTGATCATCGTAGTTAGAACTCTTCATGACTTCTTACCATTAAATCTCTCGTCTAACATCTTTAATAATAGACATTAGGTTGTCATCATAAGGAGATCATATTTAAGGAAATAACCTCATCTTTTTTATGGTCGTGGAGACCAACTTCTTGTTGAGACTTTTTAGTTACGGTATCCAAACTTTGGTCTTACAAACTTCAAGTGAATAATTCCCAATACGATTGTATCTCAAAAAGTTATGTCAAAAGTTCCCGCTAAATTATTTTGCTTCACTAAAGCTATTGCTGTAAGAGAATCACAATAAGTAGATAATGACACAGGTTTAATCAACAAATAAACTCCTTAATCATTGAGCTTTCACGCTAGCTACTTTCCATGCCAAAAAAAAAAAAATCACATTTCACACTTGACTTACTTTTAAATGTTTTCTAGAAAATTCCTATGAAATGGCTTCAGCTCCTAAGGTAAAAACATTTAGTGGAGTTAATTTCACCATTATCATCATATGCACAATTAGTATCAAAATAACTTTCTAATATAGCTAGAGATCTACTAACTTTAAGCCCTAAACTCCTGGTTCCCTTTAGATAGTTCAATAAATTTTTTTTAAAAAAAATGCAAACTGATGTTCATTACTTGGATGATGATCATATCTAACAAATCCATTAACAACATAAGGTATTCAGATTTAGTTTAATTCATTAAATACATTACATTATGAATGATTCTAGCAGATATTCACATTGACAAATACTATTCTTTTTATTATTTTTCAAACGGATATTAGGGTCACAAACTAACAGGTATAGTATCCAGGTGAATAAAGTCCTTCAAAATTTTATCGAGGTAACGAACTTGTGAAACAGATACCCCATGTAGCGCCCCGCCCGAAACCAGAGTTCCGGTTCAGTGCACCCGTCATACTCTACTCCATAGAGTACAAGGCGTCGATACCATACATGTGTATGTCAACATGAATTGTAATCGATATAGCGGAAGCATCTTAAAACAAACCCACAACATACATAATGTTATTACAAATCGTTCAAATCCACACAACCACAAATACAGTTTCTCACGAGAACTTTATTACATCAACATAAAATAAAGCTCACACAACAGGTACATCTCTTCAGCCTAAATCTTTGCTCACGGATACTCTATCTGGGGTTCCTCCTCAATGAACACGGCATCAGGGTCCCTGTTCTCTGAAATGTTAAGAGGCAAGTATGAGCGATAACCACCGTCTTTTAATCGCTCAGCAAGTATTCTTTATAGATACTTCATGTGAATCATACATGGGTTAACAAATAGTGATAAAGTAACAACGTATATGTAATTACATCTCCATTTACAAATGGCAGCATTATATAAGAATAAAACAGAACATAAGATTTTATCTCATACCTGAGAGGTCATATCATTCTTCCTCAGCATATCCTTAGTATACCTTTCATACTTGAATACTAATTCATCTTACACAAAATTCATAACTTGCATTCATCACATCTATGTGCCTGATCTTTCTTAATCGTCTTAAAGCATAATGTTCGTACGAATATTCTGATCCTCATCTAAGGGACATGATCATGACATGATGCATAAAACATGGCTTTTCATAAAATGACTTTTCGTAAACATGACTTTTCATAAACATGACATGATTTTCATAACTTGCATAACATGACATTTTCATAACATGAAGATATAACATTTTCATCGTTGGCTATAGCACTTATCATAAGAATAATAACGCACGACATACCGAATGATTCCCTATATAGTACATGTACAACATAACATCATGAACATAGGTACATGTGCTAACGGTGACGCATTATGACTGAGATCCCGTGTCCCAGACTCGGTGTTACACTCAGCCATAACGTAAACATGGGCCCCTGACATCTACCACTCCGGTCCCGATGTCAGGACAGCGCTTCAACATAACATAACATAACATGGTCATAACATAACATGGGTCATTGGAATCATCCGTCTCGTGTTTATTATTCCTATGCATATGAACTTTTTAAAACATGAGATGTGACAACATACTTTGCAAATCTTGTTTTCATGCAACGTGAAACTCCGTCAAATACGGGTATCTTGTCATGCTACCACTAGTAACATCACTTACTTAATTTCCTTCTACATATCACAACTTAAACAAAATACCATTTTCGTCTACAATAAGTACCATTCGGCCATCACATTAAAACATCCCTTTTTCTCTATTATCATCACACAATGATTTGGTAACATCTATTCCATACATGCATATCACAATTCGTACTTACATGCCTACATCTTGAAATTTCTTATTACTTTAACAATCCATCTTAGATTTCATAACCTATATCTTATCATAACCTACCTATATTATTATACATAACATGTAACATATCATGCTCATACATAAATATGGACTAATTATATTTCTTACTTTTCATAACATAATACATAAATTACATACTTAGCATACTTTAATAACTTAACATATTCACTGTATATACATATATACTTGTATAAAATATGTTGAAATCGTTTTTGGTCAAGGCCTTAAGGCCGAATGTATATACTTAGTATATACATATTTAAATCATTTTATGATATATTATGTAATATCCAAAACTTATTCATTTTCATAGTTTAACATATTCATCATACATACATATATATACTTGTATAAAATATAGTAAAATCATTTTGTCATCAAGCCCTAATGCTGAATATATACATATGGAATATATGTATAAAAAATCATTTTATGATATATTATGTAATATCCAAAACTTATTCATTTTCATAGCTCATCATATTCATCATATATACATATATATATACTTGTACAAAATATAATGAAATTACTTTATCATCAAGGCTTAAGAGGCCGAATATGTATACATATACTATACATACATTTATAAAACTTTTCACGATATAGTATGTAATACATAAATACTTATTCATTTCTTCCCTTTAAAATTTATATTTCACATATACATATATACATATAGATCCGTATATGCACATACATAGATCTATACACCTATGCATATATATATATATAAACCGTATGTATATATATATACATCACACCGAATGTGTATATATATATATATACATTAATACTTAAAACGAAATGAGTATATTAATATACATTTATACATCTATACATACTTATATGTAGATCTATACACTTATACCTATATATATATATCAACATACTTATTTATAATATGGATATATGTATGCGTGCTATATATAGTGTATATATATGTATTTTGTGTGCCTGTATATGTAGTGTATGTATATATACATTTCTACATCTATACTTACTTATATGTAGATCTATACACTTATACATATATATATATATATATCAACATCAATACTTATAATATGGATATATGTTATGCGTGCTTATACATATATATAGTGTATATATGTATATTTAATGGGCGTGTGTATATAGTGTATATATATATATATATATATATATATGCTTAACACTCAAATATAGATCTATACTTTCTTGAAAAGGAAATCTTGAACATACTAAATGATGATCCAACTTTGATATAAACATAAATACTTGTGAATTGGAAAGCCATGAAGGATCTAGGAAGAATACTTGCCTTGGTTCACTTTGCTTACACTTAGATGATGGTTCCTTCACTATGTTTGGAAGAGAGTTCTTCTTCCTTGCTTCCTAGTATATAGGGGTGTTAAACAAACCGAGCCGTTCGCGAACTATTCGAGCTCGGTTCGTGTTCGGTTCGTATTCGTTCGTTAATTATTTGTTAACGAGCCGAATTCGAATAGGTATTCGAGTTTGTTTAGTTAAACGAGCCAAACTGTTCGCGAACAGTTCGGCTCGTTTAAATAGTTATAAGGTTATCGAGCCGAACTCGAACCAATTTTAAAGTTCGTTTAGTTAAACGAACTGAGCCGAACTATTCGTTTAGCTAAACGAATTCGAATTCAAAAACTTAATATTCGGTTCGGCTCGGTTCGTTAACACCCCTACTAGTATACATGGTTTTTAGGGTTTAAATGAAGGGTTAGTGAGCAACTTATGAAACTAAATATGTATGGAAGAGTCAAACTTAAACTTCATAAAGTTCTTACCTTGATTGTCTTTGATCCTAGATGCTACACCCTTCTTGAACCTTTCTTAATTGATGAAGTGTTTGTAGTACTTGATTTGAGTGATGTTGGTATGAAGAAAGGAGAAGAAAATCTTCTCTTTGTTGAGGATATAAGTTTCGGCCAAGAGAGTGTAAGGAGGGGGTTGGAATGTTTGTTGGGTTTTCTTGGAGATAGTATGGAATTGTAAATTTAAGAGGTATTATTTGAGGGTTTAAAGAAGAAAAATAATCTTCCTACTTTCTATGGGGTGGCCGGCCAAACATGGAGGGGGAATGGGGTGGGAGACAAACTTTTGACAAGCATGGGGTGGAAGGATGGGTTAAGGTAAGATTCTTAGGCATGCTAATATTTTAATCAAGGTGTAAGACAAGTTGTCTTCACCTTTCTTTTTCTTTTTCCTTTTCTTTTATTTTGTATGTGTATAATTGTTTTTTCATTTATTTAATATAGTATAAAATTGTTGTGACATGTATTTCTTTTTGATTTAATTTATTCTAATAGTTTAAGTTGTTACCAATTAATTTAGTTGGGTTTTTATTGTATATACTCAAATGTTTGTAATATCTTTGCTAATATATTTGACAATATAAGTCTAGTTTTATGGATCGTACGCCTACGAGATTATATTACGATATTAGAAGTCGTTACGACATAACGAATTTTCCGGGTTGTAACACCCCACCACTTCCCCATCTGCACACATTTCTCAATCATCATAAATCCAAGTATAAAATCGATATTTCATAAAAAAATCAGATGACACAAATAATTTTTGTAATAATAACTAAATCCATGTTAGTTTCAAATACTAACGTGTCATCATTATACAAGCACATGCTGGCACATCACTTCCTGTAGTACTATTGATTACAACGTTGTGCAATATATATATAAATTTTGTCTTTATAATGTACAAGTAGACTAACTCAGAAATATTTCACATGATGCAACACTGACTTCTTTTTGTTAAAACTAAAAGAAAAATACTTGAACCTAACTTACAGAAGTTTCTGTTTCAAAAAAAAAAAAAACTTACAGAAGTTTCTGATACAAAAACCACCTTTTCTTCTTTACTTCGTGTGCTAACCGCAGGGACGGAGAATTAGTCTTCTGGCTTTTGATACCTCGGGACAACCCATTAAAAAAAGGATAGGCTCTTCACTCACAGTGCATTAAACAATCAAATCCATCAGTGCATCCCCCTTAATTGCTGCACTTGGCTTAAAGGAAATATCATGAGCACCAAACTCCATTATCCACCTAGCTGCCTTGCCCGAACCCTCTGCAGGGCGAAAGATAGAACCAAGCGCCTAACTAATTTGAATACTATGTGACGAGTCTGAAAATAATGTGGAATCTTTCTTGCAACAATTAGGAAAGAATGGTTATGTTTCTCCGTGACAGTGCATCGCAACTCCGCTTCGTGAAGGGCTTTGCTCACGCAATATACTGGAAGATGTTGCTTTCCTCTTTCGACTTCCGAAATCGCACTGACAGTTTCTTGAGAGATGGTTAAATATATATAAAGAATCTCCATTGGTTCTGCATCTACCATTATTGGCGAGTTAGAGAGATACTGTTTACGATCATTAAACGTTTTTGGACACTCTGGTTATTGGAAAAATTGGAAATAAATTGAAATAGGTCAAGTTGCAAACTGTGATTAGCAACGTACTTTGAGCTGAGGTATATTTAGTTTTCACTAATGATAAGTGAAAACGAATAAACTCTTAATTATCTACATAACGAGTTGATGATTTTAGGGTTTGAAATCACTCAATTACGATACCAGGTGAATGATAAATTAATGATCAAAGTAGGAATAAAACAATTTGAAAGTCGGTTGCTTAACCGTAATTCAAATCTGAAAACTTTTACTTAACAATAATTCAAATTCGAAAATCAGTTATTTAACTGTAATTCAAATTTGAAAATTGGTTATTTAATCGTATTTCAAATTTGAAAAGCGGTTATCTGTTATCTGATCTAATGGTGGCAATCTAATCCGACGGTTGTGGTTAAACTGTCAATTAACCATCCTAATCGATTTTTTCCTATATATAGTGGCCTAGCTGACCTCTCTCGTCACTCAATCAGAATTCGATTTTCTCCTCTCCTCCTCTGCATATACGTGCTCTTCTCCTCTCTTCTCATTCTACATTTTGCATCAAGTCCGAGAAGTTCAGGACATCTTACAGGTTTGTAGAGTTCATACGCTGCAGTGCCGCTCGTCTGAACTGGCTTCCGTTGTATCCTGGGAGACGATTGCTCCATTCGGTTGGACACAGTATACCAGAGCAATACGTCTTAAAGACAGAGTCCTGGACTCACCTCAGATCTCTACTCAGTTGAGTTGTTGAGGTTATTGCCGAGCTAAGCTCTGCTTTGTGCTAAGCTCTGCTGATCGAAGGATACCGCAATACTATTGTGTACAGTATTGTCGAGCTGAGATCTTCTGTGTGCTGGGCTCTGCTGTTTGGCTGAGAGCATTTGTTGTTCTGTAGCATTGCTATGCTGAGCTTTGCTTGTGTGTTGAGCTCTGCTGAAACGGCTGAAAGCACAACTATTAGTCAGTTGTGCTGAAGTGCCGAGGTCGTCAGGTCAGTGATCAGCTCAGAACGCAAATACAATTACGCTAACTGGACTGATCTGATCAGTCTGAATTTAGTTCAGCTCGACTGGAAGGCTAATAGCACAGAACCACTATTCAGTTCAGGTCTGCAGGTCAACTGACTATTCAGGACGCAAACTCAATTGCACTATCTGAACTGTCTTCACTTAGCAGATCAATCCAGCCTACTCTGAGCTCGGATGGTCGGCCATTGCTTTATTTGGAAAAGCAAATTATACAGAAGTCAATCTGAATTAATTATTTCCAACAATTCTTAAGACATATTGTTATTGATTCTGTACTGATTCTTGTTTGTTTCTGACGTCTTACAGAAACTCAATGGAGAACGCAAGCTCTAGCTCTGTTCAAGACACTGATGTTCAGAGTTCTGCTCCAATGGCACCAAATGTTGGGGTGTTGATGCATGCTCCTCTTACCCAGGTCCTGCGGTGGTCCAAATGGAGAAACCGAAGAAGTTCAGTAGGACCTTTTTCAAAACACTCGCAGCAAAAGATGCTGTTCTTCTTGACTGCTATGGGGTTGGCTACCTTTCTGACCGAGGACCTACCTGTGGTAGATCCAGTGGAAGATAAAACCCAGAATATACAGAACAAACTTTCTGTTGAAGCATGGAACTTCAACAATTATGTTTGTTTGAGTCATATTCTGAGTTGTTTGAAAAACTCCTTATATGTTTGTACTGCACGTACAAAACAGCAAAGTATTTGTGGCAAGCTTTGGAAAAGAAATATCGTACGGAAGATACCGGCACAAAGAAATTGATTGTAGGCATATTCCTGGATTTCAAAATGTCTGATTCTCGCACTTTTTCAAGTTGAGAAACTTCAGATGTTGGTAGCCGAGATGGAAGAAGAGGATCCATTGCTCAATGAATCTTTCGTGGTGGCTGCAGTGATTGAGAAGCTACCTCTTTCGCGGAAAGAATTCAGAAGCTATCTCAAGCACAAGAGAAAGGAGATGACATTGGAATATCTGATTGTCCGACTCCACATAGAGGAAGACAATCGCAGATCTGAGAGAAAGCCATAATCAAGCTCTGGTCAGGCCAAAGCCCATATTGCAGAGGCCAAGAAAAAGAAGGGCCAACTTGGGGTGAACAAGAAAGACAAACAGATAGCCAAGAAGTTCACCAGGAAATGCTACAACTATGGCATTCGGGGGCATGTCAGCAATGAATGCATAAAGCCCAAGAAGAAAGCAGACCAAGGCAAAGGCGAACATCGTTGATGCCATGGATGATCTGAACCTTTGCGCGGTGGTGTCTTCTCCAGCAGAGAGATGTTCACAGGGCACCAGTCTGGGAGCAAAAAACAACTCTACATATGGAACTCGCCCTCATCAAAGATTGAATGCGAGGGCAAAGTTGTTCTGAAGCTGACCTCGGGGAAGCATCTGACTCTGCAGAATGTGCTGCACGTCCCCGAATTTGGAAGAATTTAGTATCTGGATCTCTTCTAGTCATGCATGGTTTTAGACTAGTATTAAAATCCAATAGAATTGTTCTTTCGAAAAATGGCATGTATTTGGGAGGACTGTCGAATAGGATGTTTAAATTGAATGTCATCACTTATACCCAAAAGAGATTTGCCCGCAAAGGATAATAATAATGCTTCCTCTTCTGCTTATATGTTTGACTCTTCTTGTATATGGCATTTCGTTTGGGACATGTTAATTATAAGTCAATACAACGAATGCTTAATCTTGGCTTGTTGCCCAAATTAAATTTTAATAATGAAAAATGCCAAATATGAGTTGAAGTGAAGATGGCAAAGGCGCCATTTCCTTCAATAGAAATGAGCACTAAACCTTTGGATTTAATTCATATTGATGTGTGTGATTTAAAATTTGTGCAAACAAAAGGTGGTAAAAAGTATTTCGTAACTATTATCCACGATTGCACACGATACTGTTATTTCTATTTGCTAAGTAGCAAAGATGAAGTTTTTGATGCTTTCAAAGACTATAAAAATAAAGTTGAGAAATAACTTAGCAAACGAATTAAAGCAATTTGTAGTGATAGAGGTGGCGAATATGATACACCATTTAATGAATTTTGTTCAGAACATGGCATTATTCATCAAACGACTGCACCATATTTACCTCAATCAAATGGTATTGTTGAACGCAAAAACTATGCTCTAAAAGAGATGATGAATGATATGTTGATAAGTTCAGATTTACCTCAGAACTTGTGGGGGGAAGCAATTCTCTCAGCCAACGTCATTTTAAATAGAATTCAATCTAAGAAGATAGATGAAACCCCATACGAGCTTTGAAAAGGCCACAAGCCCAGTTACAAATACTTAAAAGTGTGGGGGTGTCTGACAAAGGTTGTTGTACCTAAACCAAGACAAGTGAAAATTGGGCCTAAAACAGTTGACTGCATATTTATAGGATATGTGACTAACTGTAGTGCATATCGGTTCTTGTTGCACAAATCGGATATTCCTGACATACATGAAAACTTTGTCATGAAGTCAAGGAATGCAGTGTTCTTCGAAGATGTCTTTCCGAGGAAAGACAAAAATCAAGAAAAAACGAGTACTAGTAAGCGGATGCGTGAGACGACTCCTCAAAGAAATGAGGAGCTTCGTCAAAGCAAGCGTGCCAGAATGTCAACTTCCTTTTGTCCAGATTTTCTAACCTATATGATAAAAATGAGCCAATGTCCTTTTCTGAGGCAATGTCAACTCTTGAAGCTCCTTTATGGAAAGAGGCAATTAACAGTGAGATAGACTCAATTCTTCAAAATCACACTTGGTAGTTGGTTGACCTTCCACATGGAAGTAAACCACTCGGTTGCAAGTGGATTTTCAAGAATAAAATGAAAGAGGATGGGTTTATCGAAAAGTATAAAGACAGGTTGGTAGCTAAAGACTATCGTCAAAAAGAAGGCTTTGACTTTTTCGACACCTACTCACCAGTAACTATGATCACTTCTATAAGGGTGCTAGTTGCTATTGTTGCAGTCTATAACTTGGAAATCCATCAGATGGATGTGAAGACTGCTTTTCTGAATAGTGATTTGGATGAAGAAATTTATATGGAACAACCCGAAGGGTTTGTGGTTCCAGGTCAAGAGTCGAATGTCTATAGACTTGTTAAGTCACTGTACGGACTTAAGCAAACGCCTAAACTGTGGTACTTGAAATTTGATCAAGGTATGCTAGCTAATGTTTTCAAGATCAATGAATGTGACAAGTTTGTCTACATTAAGAACACATAGAATGCATATGTGATAGTATGTCTCTATGTAGACGACATGCTAATCATGGGCAGTACTCGGGACATCATCTTAAATACAAAGAAGATGTTGACGAGAAACTTCGATATGAAGGATATGGGAGTTGACAACGTTATTCTAGGAACTAAAATTTATAGGATAGCCGAGGGACTTGTGTTGTCACAAACTCACTATATTGAATCTGTTCTAAGACGTTTCAATATGCTTGATGTGAAACCAGTGAAGATTCTACTCGACTTAAGTATACACTTAAGGAAGAGTCAAGGTGGGCCAATATCTCAATTGGAGTATTCACAAGTAATTAGAAGTCTAATGTACATAACGAACTGTACAAAGCTAGACTAGAATTCAGCAACAATCTATCATACAGGTTGATGCGCCATCAAAAAACCTAACAAGGATGTATCGACAGAGCATGTTATAACTTTCTTGCTGGCAGGAATGGGCAACAAAGGCAAGTAGTCAAACGAAGATTTGCTTCCAAAAATTTTGAAGGGGTTTTGGGACGTTATGTCAATGAATGTGTGATTTGCAATGGCTACAGAAGTCCTGATACAATCCTCTCAAAGGAGAATAGACTTTTCTTTGACCCTTGTGAAAAGTGTGGTTCTGGACAATCAGTTGCTCCAATTAAGGCTGGTTTCGTTGCTCCAATCAAGGCTGATTTCATAGCAAGTGTTGGCCGCCGTAAAGCAGGTAACATAATCTCACGGATTACTAGATGCAGAGTTGTTTTGAGTATAGCCTTTCAGCATTGTTTCAGCCCGGATGAGATCTGAGAAGGCTTCATATGAAGTAAAATATGAGGCCTCCAATCACGCGACGTCACGTGTACAAAAAAGTCTTTTTTAAAAAAAAAAAAAGTAAACAGTGGGACCTTTTGTACACGTGGCGTCGCATGATTGGAGGCCTCATATTTTGCCTCATATAGGCCTCCTCTGATCTCATCCGTGTTCCAGCCGACCTGTTGCAGTGTTTTTCAATCATTATTTTATGTTATTTTACTAGATAATTAGATAGAAAATTCTTTTTTTTTTTTGGGTAAGTTTAAGAGTTTTGGAACCCATAAACAGGCCTCCTTATATACTATTTTGATAATCTATTTTATCATTAAACTTTTTTTTTTTAAAAAAAAAAGATTTCCTGACCAAAATTTGCCTTTGTGCGTTTTTGAAGTTTGTATGGCTCAAACTTCATCTTTTAAATTCAATCTATTCTTTGAGCAAGAATTGTGTTCTGAATTCATCTCTAGGTTGTTCAAGATCCTTTGGAATGATCTACAAGGTTCATGGCTAGAAGGCTGTTGATCAAAAGAATGTTGTTCAATGTGGATAAACAACAGGTCTAACAAAATTCATTAGGAAGCTGTGTTCATCGAAGGGTATAACAAGGTTATTTGATATTGTTCTTCGTGTTCTTTATATTCATTATATTCTTCGTTGTGTTTTGTCTCTTTTGTTATCAAGAGGTCGGTCTTTTGGAGGTGGTGATTCCACTAAACACGCATCAACGTGGTATCAAACCCATCTTAAAACAAGATATTTTGTGTCTTTCTTTTCCAAAAGCCTACCTTCCTTCGTTAATATATACATATACATATATATAGATATATACATATACATATATATAGATATATACATATATCCGTTTTTTTCCAGCTAGCCAAAGTTCAATTCTTCTCTGCCGTCTTTAAATTGGACTAAGAATCCTTTTGTGCTACTGTGATTTTGGGGTTGACATCATGAAAAACACAGCCGCCACAATATTTAGCCGCCGATTATGTGTGCTTCGTTTTTCTCCTTTTCGGCTTCTGTTTCAATTGTTTCCTTTTCTCTGATGGATTTCGACCTCGATCAAAAAAAATAATGAGTTTTTTATTTGTTGTCAAAATGTTGAACATCAACCCAAAGTGTCTCTATTGCTCCAGCCTCAAGGAACTGTCTGGAGGATGTAAAAAAATAATGAGTTTTTTATTTGCTTTGCTTTTTGCGTCTTTCAATCTTGCACTTTTTTTTTGGGTTTTTTTCATGCAATTTAGACTTGTATAAAATAGGATTTACTCTTCAAATCTTGAAAAGTGTGCAGCTATGTCTTCTTTCTTCATAAAAATGACACCTTCGGCTAATTTTTGTTGCACTTAGACACTTTAGATTGCTTGTTTATTGTTCTTGTTAATTGTTGTCAAATTTACATGAGAATCTGGGTGTAAATCCTCGATTGTTGTTAAACATCTTGACATAAATTTCAGCTACCTTTAAATAAACTCCAACCTTGAAAGAAAACCATAATCCTATTTCTTCTATTTTTGACACCAATAAAAACCGTTGCCACAGCCGCCCTCAAGAAAATGGAGGACAACTTCTTTGACCAAAAGTCAATCTCGGCCAACCGTGGAAAAAAGAAAAAAAAATTTGGCCAGTGTTTAAACTAGCCAAATTTTTGTGACACAAAATTTTCCACTTCAGAAAAATCGAGAAACAAGTCATTTGCTCCTAACCTAAGCTACACATAATCACCTCGTATATTTTTGTACTCGTTTATTGGGTATATTTTGGCGATAATTAGATTAGCATTTGACGATTCAAACTAAAATTTGTCAAGACAACCCCTAAGCGTCAAATTCAGTCATATTGCATATCATCGGTTTCTTATTCTCTTTGAATCTATTCTTGCATACACACACACACACACACACACACACTTGTGTCTTCCATGTTTAACCTTGTTGTAGCTTGAGATCTTTCAAGAAAAGATGAGAAAACGTTTAAATAGCATTCGAAAATCAGATTCATATCTCACTTGGTCTTGATTAGTTCAAACGATTTGAACACTAAGAACAAACTAAGAGATAAAGGACATTGAGTATTGAGATTATTTGAGAGAAGGTAAAAATCAATTTTGAGTGAGTCCATACACGAGCGTGGAACAGTAGAAAATAAAATTTTTGGTGTTACTAACATAATCATTTCTTTTGTCTTCGTGTTAGTCTTTTCTTCTTTGTTTTAGTGTTTGATTTCAGATGTAAAGCGATGACTAGTCATGTCCGTTTTAATTAAATTGGAACGCCTCCAATGGTTCAAAATAAAACGGGACGTGCAACATCTTGTCATCAACCCTATGGTGATGATAGAGTGGCTAAAACAATGTGGGGAGTTAAGTGCTTCAAAAGCAACATTGAAGAGCTGAGAGAACGCATGAATCACTCTGGCCTTTCTCAAGACCTATAGGTAAGCCATTGGCGTAACAAGATGCCCTGCTACCAATCTTTTCATCAAGAATATCTTACTGTAGTAGAAAATTATAATGAGATGTTAGATGTTCTACATGATGCTTATGTCGAGGAATATGAGGAATTAACGATGTTAAGTTTCATGCTTGGATTGAATAAGAATATTGCTGACCAAATGCACAGTGTTGTCAATAGCGCGAGGCGCACTGTAGCGTGACGGCCAAATTTTTGTAGCACGTAGTGCTTAGCACCGTAGCTTGCGCTACATGCATCTGAGGCGCATAGACAACTAATAAACTAAAATATTAGGTAACAACTATAAACATAATATAAAATTTCATAATTGTTCAAAAATTTTAAGCATAGATATAATTAAAACATAGATAGAACATAAAACAAGCGTTCAAATTGTTCAAACTTCCAACATAGCTAATACTAAAATAATTCCGAATCATCAAACACAAAATCTTCATTTTCTACATCTCTATTATCTTCTCCATCTGAAGCTAGAAGATCAATGTATTCTTCTTTTTCATCTACAAACACATGAGAACTTGTATTTACCGAACTTGAACCTTCACCCCTAGCAACTTTGGTGGATCTAGTTCCATAAATAGGATCGTGAATGCTGGCAGTCTTACTAATCGCACTCCATCTCAATGATGAACCATAATCAAACACATAATTTGATGGGATTGTAGCTTAGGCTTTATTATTTAGTTTTTCTTTTCTTTTATTTAATAATTGAAATTACTATTTTTTTCAAAAAAAATTGAAATTAATGAAGCCCGCGCTACATGCGCCTCGGCGGCAATTCCAGGAGGTTGCTACACTACATGACCTTGTAGCGATTGATCTTGCGCTACGTGCTACAGACAACACTGCAAATGCACAATGTGATAGTTAAGGATCTTGAGCACATGTATTATCTTGCAAACCAGTATGAAAAGAAGATATCACGTGATAATACAAAGAAACACCAAAACTCCGACTTCAAATGCAAGAATTCAAGGAACAAGTGATTGTTTTGGACTCTTACATAAATATGCTAAAGCTCTATATAATACGCACGAAACTCCTTATGCTTCACCTATCTTAATCATGATTTGCATGCTATTAAAACTTATGTGCATGAGATTGAACCTAAGTTACAAGAAAAAGAGGATGATGATTTGCATGAAACTCTTACTAAGAGCTTGCATGATAATGTGTCCAAAACTGAATGTGAGAATGTAAAAGAATTTGAAGTTGTGAGTAAAGATGAAAGATGAGAATAAAACAAACATGTTTAAAATCTTATTGCCTAACTCATTATCATCTTTGTTTGCATATGAACTTCCGTTATTGTAGGTTGAAGAGGTTCAAAGGGAAGTATTAAAGAACATTAATACACTACTAACGATTTTGCTTAGTGCAAGATATTTTTATGTTGTGGGCTTGTTAAAATTTGCGTGAACCCAGCAAGAATTCTATTTTTAAAAGCCTCGATTTGTATGTGCGTATTTTTAAACATTTCCATAGTTTTTTAGTTTATCGGGGCTATATATATACGTGATTCGGGAGCTGGGATATACATGTATAAGAGTTTGAGTGATGGACTAGTTATTCAAGTATATGATGGTATTCGATATTTCTTATATTTTCAAGTATGTCTTCACAGAAGTTTTTCTATGAGTTAAAATTTCTCTTTGAAAGAGGATAATTTGGTGACCATTGACTTAACACTGAACATGACACACCAATGCTGAATTTTCCTCATAACATGTTTATTGTCATTTAATGGTTCTCATATTCTGTGCAAAGTAAGATTTCGGTGCAGATCTTAATGCATCAAAAACATGTTAAAAAGAGTTTACACAATTTCACAGAAAGCTTGCAGATAAAAGAAAGCTTTTGCTTGCTCTTTAAGTTTTTTTCAACCTACTTTTCGTGTTCTGTATCATATTAATATTTGATCATGGTGGATTGGAATGTAAATTAGCATCTGAGTTATCAAGGCAAAAGAAAAATTCTGAAACCGCCACCCCCACCCCCACCCCCACCCCAAACAGCCTAAACCGCATAAAGAGTTATCAAGACAAAAGAAAAATTTCTAAAGACAGCAACTGAGGCTGATAAACCAGTTCAAAATGACGGAATTTCCCGGGAATTAATTAAAGAAAATAGAAAGAGGGAGCGGATGAAAAAATTGAATATCTTTGCAACATAATCGATTTCGGGGAACTTAAAGCGATGCCGAGACAGCGAAAAAGAGGAGAGACGAGAGAACAAGCATTGAAGGAAGCGACATCAAAGAACGGCTTCATCGATTGTGATCTGGGAATTCAAACTGGAGGCTAAGCCATTGAACGCCTCCGCCATTTTCCTCAGTGGTTAGTCTGGGCCGTCAACGGCTGACATTTTGGTCGTTGAACCTCTGTCTTTGTTGAGGTGGCGTTGTTTCACAGTCTAATACCGCCTTATTGTGAGCGACTTTTTTTTTCCGGGAAATGGGTCGTTTTATTAACTAAGTAATATGTCAGCATTTACATGAAAATGCAATCTACATCCGTAACCAATATATTCCTTAAGTTACTACTAACTGCGCATTCTATATTATATGTTCTACACGCAATGTCGCTAGAAACAACCACCGGTGGAGGAAGAGACGTGACACTGCCATGTATGTATTGATTCCTCCAAAACCATATGTAGTAAACTGCCGTACGGAATTTGTATCTCTATTCACATTGGCCATTGAAGCAACGCCGCAAGTTGCTCAAGTTGAAGTCCACCCAATCGTCAATCTTCTTCGGCCGAAAAAAAGTATAGCGTTCCCCAGGTTCGATTGATAGTCGCCAGATGTCTCGCGTCCAACAGCAATCTCTCAATGCATGTAAACAGTCTTCCTTCTGTTGTCGACAAATACCACATATCCCGTCTACGTGTATGCGACGTCTATGAAGAAAAGACGTCGTGGGAAGCAAACCACAACGGACTTGCCAGAAGAAGACATTAAGTCGCCCCGGACCTTTCATCGCCCATATAGCACCCACGTTTTGCTATACTCTACCGCCGCACTTGAGATTAGATATTCATACGCACTTGCAACAGTAAATTTACATGAGGTCGTATGTCATCACTTAAGAGAACTATGCAGAGCAGAAGGATCATCATCCCGCACTTCAGTACATTGCTGCAATATCAAGCGTATGGACATAATTTGCCTCCACAATGAAAAAACGTTATTTCATGAGCTCGCCTAGAGAAGATCACCATATTTCCCGGTCAATACTGCACCCACAGAGCTGGATTGGAGAGGATCTTCCAACCAATCTTGAGAAACATGGTCGTGTTCATATCGCGTAACCGTTTAATATTCAGACCTCCCCAGTCCTTTGGAGAACATACAGTATTCCAAGAGCACCAGTGTAGTTTACGCAAGTCCGCTAGTTCACCCCAAAAGAAACGTCGTGATATTTTATCAATGTCATCCAACCATGTCAATGGTAGTCTCACAGTTTGCATCGCATATAAAGGCATCAAGGATAGTACACTTTGGACAAGGATGTATCTTGACGCAAGTGATAATGTTTTTGCTTGCCATGCACTTAATCTAGCACGTACCTTATCCACAATATAATTGTAAGCCTTCCTGCCACCTCGGCCTGATAATAATGGCATGCCAAGATAATTTTCAAAATCAGTGGTGATAGTTAGTCACAGTCGTGATAAAGAATGCGGATAGAATTTCCCATGTATATTCTTGGATAACAGGATCTGTGATTTCCTCATGCTTATGGTTTGGCCTGAGACCTGACAAAACTCTTTCAAGACCTCCTCCATCGTCGTACTTTGTGCATCTGAGGCCTCCCCAAATAAAAGCAAGTCATCCGCGAAAAATAAGTGGGAAATGGAGGGTCCTGTTCTGGTAAGCCGCACTGGCTGCCATCGATGTGCTATTACCGCCCGATCGATTTTACTACTTAGCACTTCCATGCACAATAAAAATAGATAGAGGGCCAAAGGATCACCTTGACGGACACCACGTAGTGGCTGAAATGGCTCTAGTGTCTGCCCATTCCAAATGATCACGAGTGAGGCCGAGGTGATGTTGAACATAATGAGCTCTACTATGACATCGCTAAACCCAATCGTCTGTAGTATACGTCGAAGAAAGGGCCAGTTTACCTTGTCATAAGCTTTCTCCAGATCCACTTTGGTTGCCATATATCCTTTCTGTCCCTGTTTAACCCGCATAGAATGAACAACTTCCTGGGCTATAATGATATTATCGGATTCCTGTCTCCCAGGGATAAATGCACATTGCAGGGGAGAGATGATCTTTCTAATGACGGCCTTTAGACGATTAAATATCACCTTAGAAATCAATTTAACAATAACATTGGATAGTGCAATTGGACGAAACTGTGTTGCATCCTCTGGCGGCTGTTGTTTGGTTATAAGTGCAACTAGACTTCGGTTTAAGTCGAGGGGGAACTTACCTGTCTTAAATGCATCCAATACAAATTCCACAATCGATGGTGCAAAAACATCTTAGTTTTTCTGAAAGAATACAGGTGGTAACCCATCCGGACCAGGGACTTTATATGGCCTCATTTGAAATAAAGCAGACTCTATCTCACCGAAAGTCACCTGTCGATTCAGCCAAGCCTTGGCGGTGTCATCTAAAGAGGGCATGGAGAAAGAATTGATGTCGTCTGTGACATGTGAAGTAGATTGGAAAAGTATAATTATTATAATTAAATGACTATATGCACATCGACTACAACACAAATGATGAATAGTATACATAAAATAGATTTTGCATATCGTGTAATAGAGATAAGAAATTAGTTTTGTAATGATTAATTGATAGCATAGTAGTATAGAATACGTATTTGTAATTATAACATGCATAAAAATATGATACCATGATAGTATTTCGTACACTATGTTGGAAAAGTACGTTAAAGTACTTTAAAAATGTACTCCAAACTTATATAAAACTTGTATGATGTTGTTTGGGAGTTTGAAGAATGTTATGAACACTTTGAGCTTGAAAAATGTCACTTGGATCGATCCATGTGAAAACAGGATCGAACCAAGTGAAAGCGGGAATAAAGCTGATATTTTGTTGGACATAGATCGATCACATCGATCGATACTTCATCGATCTATGTGGACAGAATGCAAAGCTGAAAGTTTCTGTCCTACATCGATCGATCGAAGTGACATCGACCGATCGATGTACCAACAGTCAGAACTTTTCAGTTCGAATTGCATCTTTTGGTCCAAGGTTCATCTCTCTTCACCTTTGAAAGGCTAGTAACTGATTTGGAGGTGTAGAAAGCTGCTGAAATGATCTTTGAATGTTGCCAAAAAACACAACCCAATGCCTATATATAGTAGGCCTTGGTATCTTGAACAATACACTACAACTTTGCAAAAACTTAGTAGATTTCAGCACTTTCTCCTCCAAATCTTCTTCTCTATCACTCTCTTCTACTAAGCAAGTTCAATTTTTCTCTCCTAGAGCAAAGAAAAAGAAGATAGCCGTTATATCCTGGGAAGCTTTTGCTTGAAGACTACCTTGCTCTTTCATAGGAGCAAAATTGCTTTAAGGACAGTGACAATCAGTCACGTCTCAGCTATATTATTTTCTTGGTTGTTCCATATTCCTACACCATTTTTCTTACAATCTTAAAGCAATCTTGATTGAATATGCAACCAGACAAGCACCAGTTCCTGACATGTCCAAAATGGAGCCATTCGATGGCATGTTCTTCAAACATTGGGCGACCAAGGTGCTTTTATTTTTGGAGATGATTTCTATTACTTACGTGGTAACACGAGATAAACCAATGGATGAAATAGAAATCATCAAATATGATGCTGACAAGGACACATCTTGCACTTCCTCTCAAATTCTCTATTTGATATTTATGTCCAATTCACGTCAGCAAAGGAGATATAGGCAGCACTTCAGAATAAATATGGTTCTGAAGATGTTGGCAAAAGAAAGTATGTGGTCAGTGAATTTCTGAAATTTCAAATGGTGGACCACATACCAATCAATGATCAGATTCACCAATATCAGCAATTGGTGGACAACATGGAGCAAGAAGGCGTCAAAGTTGACAAAACATTTCAAGCAGCCTCCTTGCTAGAGAAGCTTCCATCTTCTTAGAGCAAATACAAGAAGAGAGAAAAGCATGACGATGTCGAATTAACTTTGGATGGAGTCATCAAGCACATTTGGATCGAAGAGAACAATAGACTTGATGACAGAGGACATAATGAAGGACAATCTCAAGCCAATGTGGTGGAGCACAAACCTAAAAGGCAAAAGGTTCACCACAATGGCAAAGGTAAGACTTTTGTGCAGCTAAGTGCAGCTAAGGAGCCTACTGGGTGTGCGAAAAGTTTGGTCACCGGGCAGCTCAGTGCAAACAGCAGAAAGGCCAAATTAGTGTTGAGAAATATGTTTGGATAATTTTCAAAGTCATGATTTAAGTGGTGAATGAATAAAAATGTCACACATGGTGTTAAAAGTTAAAAAAGTTGAAAAAGTTGACAACGATCTCTCAGGTTGTTGCACATCGATCGATCTATGTACATAGATCTCTCACATCGATCTATCCATGTAAGGCAATGAAAGTTCAAAACCTTACGGTGAGACATCGATCTCTAAACCTGGGACGCATCGATCGATCGATGTACATCGAACCCTCAATTTGATCGATCGATGTAGGTCAGAGACAAATTCTGAAACTTACGGTGAGACATCGATCTCTCAACCTGAGCCACTTCGATTGATCGATGTCTAGGGTTTTTAGAAATAATTTTCTAAAATATGATAAATTGGTTGTTTTCATTTTTATATGATTTATACATGTTCATTATGTGAATATTATGTGTTTTTGGTGATTTTAAATGTAATGTGACTAATATGCCTTGGAAGTTTCTACAACTTACCAAAAAGGACAAAATTGGTATTTTGAGTTTTGTAGGAACATGATATGGTGGATATATATCAAGGACTTATTCTCATCTTATTTATCATGACAAAGATGATATTATGATTATTTTTGACCACCGGAGTCATTTCTGAAGTTTTCTCTCACCAGGGCCATTTTGGTCATTTCATCCCTGAGGGTATTTTTGGTATTTTCACTAAAGGAATCTCTTGAGCATATTATTATCTTTATTCTGGAGTTGATTTACTATTTTGAAGATTATTTGGTGGTTCTTTATCTTATTCTCTCAAATGATGATATTATTGTGATGTCGCATTCTGTTTTTTCCTTGAAGACTTATATATGTTATTGGATAATATTTATCATCATTTTTTCAGAGAATATAAGGGTGTTCAAGGTGTGCAAATGATCACAACATACAAGAAGAACTATTAGGAATTTTGGTGTTACACGTTGATATAATCTTGTCAACTATTATCTATTGATTTCTTCTTCAAAAATCTGAGTTGATATACATATATATGGGTTGGAAAACGTGTATATTCAGGTGGATATGATGGTGTACTTATTTTATGATTTGGTGACAAGTGGACAAGTCAAAAAGAGACTAGTGGGCAAAAGTTGCCAACTTGGAAAAATTGAAAACATTTGAATTGTAGCCAACGGTCATGGCTATTTTTAGCAGAAGTTTTTGAGTCAAATGGAGTCTTCACATGTCCCATTCTTGTGCTTGGAGTTGAGGGTATTTTGGTGGTATTATCCTCTCTTATTATCTTCATTTTACAAAGAATAATCAAGATTATTTTTTGGATAATTCAATTATGTAGCCAATGGCTACTACACTTGGAATGGAGCTGAATTTGAGTTGTTTTTATCCGAGAAAAGTCATACTCACATGTCCTATGTTTATGCCAAGAAGTTGAGGGGATAGTGGAGTATTATCCCTTGCTATTATCTTCACATTTTCAAGAAAATTCCAAGTCATTTTTGGAGCTAATTTTCTGCCAACAAGGTGTATCCAAGGTGGACCAATTATGTTGTCTTATTTTGCCAAGTGTACAAGGCCAACCAATGATGTAAAGACACTTGGACTTGATGATGAAGATGGTGACACATGTGCATTCTTATCTTCAAGGCTCACTTCACACTATAAATAGGAGGGAATGGTGAAGAAGATGAAACACACTTGAAACTCACTTGAAAGCATTTGTTGAGTTGTCAAGCTATCATCTTTTTCTTGTTGTTCTTGTTTCATTCTTTGTAGCAAAGGTGTTCTTGTTGTATTTGTTGAGCTACAAGCCTCTTGAGCTTCATTTGTAATATTGATTAGACATTTCTATAAGGCTACATCAATAGGTGGTAGAGGTGTTGCAACTAAGTGTTGCATAGAAGGTGTTCATCCAAGTCTTGAATAGGGTTAGTGTATAACCCAAGGGTCAAGCTTGGTTCTTGTTGTAAGGTGATTCATTTTATAGTGAAATCCAAGAAAAGGTGTTCCTTAGGACTGGAGTAGGTCACATTGACCGAACCAGGATAAATTCTCGGTGTTCTTGTCATGTTTCTTCATTTCTGCATTCTGCCTGTTTTTACTGCAGTTTGCACACCATTTCTCACGTTTTAAAAAAATAGCTAAACACTTTCAAAATTTATGATTTTTGGTGGAGTTATACTTCAGACTGTTAGCTTTCATTTGCAACAAGAATCACTTGATTTGAGCAAGAGAAAGTTAGTCTTTCAGTCTTTGTAAGATAACTGCTCCAATCTAGCTGCAATATGACCAGTTTTGAGAAAACTTGAATTCTGTATTAATCAAGAATTGTTTAAGGTCAGGGCCTTTTGGAAACATCAACTACACATCCTAAGGAGTGTTTTGATATAAAGATCAACCTTATGGGTTGAGTATTCAAAGAGAAAAACGTTTTTCAAAATCAGTAACATTCTATCCAATTCTGTCCAGATTGACCATCTGAATCTTTTTGTTTGTTTGAAGGGACAAAAGATCTTATTTTTGTCTGATTTTTGGACAGAGTCTTGTTAACACATTGAAGTTCAGATATGGAAAGTTTCATAATTTTTGGATTTGTGTACACTTATTTTTGAA